>CM035845.1:6684001-7284001 GCA_020510985.1 Pholidichthys leucotaenia
CTCACCCACGCCTTTGTCTTGTAACCTGTCTTGCTTTGCAGTTTTTGTATTTTGTCTCGCCAAGTCTTGTTTTGTTGTTTTGAGCCCTCAAGCTGTGTTTTGGTTTTCCAGCTCAATAAAAACTATGAAATTGAGCCTCGCATTTGGGTCCTACTTCTACTACCAATTGTGACAATTCTCCTAAAAAGCTGTTTTAGGCTGAGGCAGCACTAAATTAAGTTTACAGCTATAACAAGTCATATGCGTATGTTAGAATAATTTTGAGCTTAAATTATTCAAAGTCAGATAATCAGGTGGAAAGTTGAATTTATGTACACATCTCATCTCATCTCATCTCATCATTTATTACAAAAATATAAGCAATCACCCCACTGGCCACCTGGGGAAGGGATTACAAGGCATGACAGTCAGACACACCTAGAATCTCTGAAGGATCCATTCTTCTAAGTCTGATATGTATAGTTAGGAGAAAGGAGAGGGAGGATGAGGATAGAGGGAAGGGACAGAACGGTCCTGATAACTGAGCTTATCCAGGCGGACGTCAGACACTCTGGAGACATGGGTGATGAAGACATGAGATCTATAAAACTAACAGAATGTCCATCTACCACTGATCTGTACAGGCTAAGGAGTTCCTGTGCGTTCCTGTGACCCCAAACAAGTTTTGTCAAAGAGATTATAATAAATGGCTTAGATAATTCCTTACGCATGTATTGATCCTCAGTCTGAACTCTCTGAAACTCCTCACAGAAACAGACCAAGAATATATAAACTTATCCTATATGGAATGCACATATAAACATTAAACATGGCATATGAAAGGTATGATACTTCTCAAATATAATAATACATTATTAATATCAAAAATAGTATAGATAATATGGAATTTTTCTATCAGTGTATGTACTTGATTTGAATATTCCAATGCATCACTTAAAAAAGTAGGCCAACCTAAAAATTAAACTTTCCATACAAAAACTAATATGTGGAAGAGAAGTCTAGTTTTAACAAAAAACCAGGATAATCTATTTTGCATGCTAATAATATTTGTGCAGTATGAACATGTTAGAACTAATCTAGCTGCTTTATTTTGAACAACTTTTAATAATAAGATCCTTTGTATTTGCAGTAACTCCGCCATGGCCGGTCCCAAGCCCGGATGAGAAAGGAGGAGGGTTGGGCATGGGGCTAACAACCGCCCCCCCCTTCCCCCATAAAAACCCTGCATGCTACAGAAACACCAACAACATGTATGAGACGGGAAAAACAGCACAAGTAGCCGCAGAGATACAACCTCACACTGCTTGGAATCAGCGAGACCCGTTGGACACAGTCAGGACAAAGAAGACTGCTCACTGGAGAGATGTTGCTGTATTTTGGCCACGAAGAAGACAATGCTCCACACACAGAAGGCGTTGCACTCATGTTGTCAGGACCTGCACAGCAAGCTCTGATAGGATGGGAAGCACATGGATCAAGAATAATCGCAGCATCCTTCAGAACGAAGAAGAAGAAGCTCAAGATGAACGTTATCCAGTGCTACGCCCCAACCAACAACAGTTATGAAGAAGTCAAGGACCGATTTTACGACAGACTGCAAAACGTCATGGCCAAGTACCCAGAGAAAGACGTCAACATCCTCATGGGCGACCTCAACACCAAGATCGGACAAGACAACACCGGATACGAGGAAGTGATGGGAAGACACGGACTGGGAGTGATAAATGAGAACGGCGAGAGATTTACAGACTTCTGTGCAATGAACAACCTGGTCATCGGTGGCAGCACTTTCCCCCACAGAAGAGTACATAAGGCCACCTGGGTATCACTGGACTTAGTGACTGAGAACCAGATCGACCACATCTGCATGGCCAAGAAAATCAGGAGGTCCCTACAGGATGTAAGGGTGAGAAGAGGAGCAGACGTCGCATCTGACCACCACCTGCTGGTAGCCAGGTTGAAGCTGAAGCTGAAGAAGAACTGGATGGGGGCAACAACGAAGAGGCTGAAGTACAATGTCAGCATGCTGCAAGATACCAAGACCAGAGAAGAATTCAGACTGTCTCTCACCAACAAGTACCAAGTGCTACAAGAACTGCTTGAAGAAGAGGTCACCACCGAGAACCAGTGGCAGAAAGTGAAGGAGACACTTGCGTCAACCTGTCAGGAAGTAGTAGGCCTAAAGAGACACCAACAGAAGGAGTGGATATCGGCAGACACTCTACCCAAGATCCAGGAGAGAAAGCAGAAGAAGGCAGCAGTAAACAACAGCTGAACAAGAGCAGCAAAAGCCAAGGCACAAGAAGACTTCACAGAAGCCAACAGAGGAGTGAAGAGGAGTGCAAGAGCAGACAAGCACAAGTACATCGACAGCCTGGCAGAGGAAACCGAGGAAGCAGCAGCCAGTAACAACATGAAACAGCTGTACGACACCACCAAGAAACTGTCAGAGAAGTACAGCAGGCCCGAGTGTCCAGTCAAGGACAAGGAAGGAAACACCATCTTGGGAACAGAGCGACAACTGCATAATGGGCAAAGCACTTTGAAGAGCTCCTGAACAGACCTGTCCCTCCGAATCCCCTGGACATCGACCCTGCTGACATTGACCTGGACAGCAACTGTGAGAAGCCGACCAGGGAGATTAGGAAAGCCATCAAGCTACTGAGGAATGGCAAGGCAGCAGGACCAGACAGCATCACTGCAGAAGCACTCAAGACAGACCTGGAGACCACTGTAGAGATGCTGTACCCTCTCTTCGAGAAGATATGGGAAGAAAAAGAAGTACCAGGAGACTGGAAGGAGGGCTACCTCATCAAGCTACCCTAGAAAGGAGACCTCAGCAACTGTGACAACTGCAGAGGAATAACGCTTCTGTCAGTGCCAGAGAAGGTCTTCAACAGGATCCTACTTGAGAGAATGAAAAGTGCCGTCGACCCCCTCCTCCGAGACCAGCAGGCCGGCTTCCGCCAGAACAGATCGTGCATTGACCAGATCGCTACCTTGCACATCATTGTTGAGCAGTCTTTAGAGTGGAATTCCTCGCTGTACATCAACTTCATTGACTACGAGAAGGCTTTCGACAGCGTGGACCGTGAAACCCTCTGGAAGCTGCTTCGCCACTACGAAGTGCCAACCAAACTGGTCAATTTGATCAAGAACTCCTATGAAGGAATGAACTGTCGAGTAGTCCATGAAGGACAGCTAACAGACAGCTTCAGGGTGAAGACCGGAGTCAGACAAGGCTGCCTCCTGTTACCTTTCCTCTTCCTCCTGGCGATTGACTGGACCATGAAGACGTCAACAGCAGACAGAAGAAACGGAATCCAGTGGACACTGTTTGATCAGCTAGATGATCTGGACTTTGCAGACGACCTGGCCCTGCAGCCACCAGCAGATGCAGGACAAGACAATAGAGTTGGCAGCCACCTCACCACAAGGTGGCCTCAAGATCCACGAGGGCAAGACCAAGATCCTCAAGATCAACACAGCAAATGAGGACCCAGTCACACTGCATGGGAGTGAGCTGGAAGAGGTAGAGGCCTTCACATACCTGGGCAGCGTCATTGACAAGCAGGGCGGCACAGACGCAGTCGTCAGAGCAAGAATCGGCAAGGTGAGGGCAGCATACTTGCAGCTGAGGAACATATGGTGCTCCAAGGTGGTGTCAACATGCACAAAGAGCCGGCTGTTCAACTCTAACGTCAAGTCAGTCCTACTGTATGGAGCAGAGACATGGAGGACAACAAAGACCACCATCAGGAAAGTGCAGACGCTCATCAACAGCTGCCTGAGAAGGATCCTCCAGATATGCTGGCCCGACACCATCAGCAACGCAGACCTGTGGCAGCGTACCAACCAGCTGACAGCCGAGGACGAGATCCGGCGCAGAAGATGGGGATGGATTGGGCACACCCTGAGGAAGCCAGCCAGTAACATCACAAGGCAAGCACTCAAGTGGAACCCCCAAGGAAAGCGGAAGAGAGGAAGACCAAGAAATACCTGGCGACGAGACCTCGATGCTGACGTCAAGGAGATGGGAAAGACCTGGAGACAGCTGGAGAGAGCAGCCCAGGACGGAGCACTCTGGCGGACTGTTGTCGGCAGCCTGTGATCCAGGAGGAGCGATGGGCCTAACTAACTAACTAACTAATTAACTAACTTGTATTTGCAGTGGACCAAATAATTGAACAATAAATCAAGATGGGACAGCACAAGTGAGTAGATTCAGATTTTATTTATATAGCACCATTTCACAACAACAGTCATCTCATAGCACTTTCAACAGTAGGGGAAACCCCCATAATTGCAGAAAGGCTCCAGCAATCAGGCGATCCCCTGTGAATAGCACTTGGACTTAGATGACTTTTTCATAACACCCAAACATCTGCGACGCAGAAATTCCCTTCCCATATTTTTGATAATGCTATCAATATGCTGTGACCACGACAAATGTTTACATCGCTCCCAGCAAACTGAAGCCATTCACTTGTTCGATTTTCCAGTTGTCAACAGCCAGATTTAACACAGGCTCTTTGAGCATTCTTATTCTATGACCAATAATCATTGTTTTTGTCTTAGAAATATTTAAAACTATATTAGTTATGATGACCCAATTGTTAAATTTCACAGCTCATTTTTAACACCTCAGCCAAATCATATTATGAGCAGAATAAAACATCATAACTATGGAAGTTTCTTCAAAACACATGGCAAATCTTGGACCCAACCTGTTATGTATGGTAAAATACCTGGGTGAAGGATGAGGCAAGATAACTGGGTGAACACAGCTTTGTTGATGTAACTGGATATGTGGTAACATGGCAGGCACATGGCAGAGGGCATCGGTCAAAGAGACCGCAATATAGATGCCCTTTGCCTTATATAGGGCGATGCGGTGACGTGAAGGGAACTGCACGTTGACATAACGTTCGGCTCAGGAGACGCACACACACAGGCTCAAAGTAGTTCAGATAGTTTATTGGCAACAGGAGTGAATGAATGAGTGTCTGCGAAATGTTAATGTGTTGGTGGCGGCGTCTGCTTCAGGCACAGAGGCAGGAGACCGTACAGCCGGCAACCCTATGGGAGAGAACACAGAGACACAGGGTGATGGGCACACACCAACACAGGAGGAGAATAGGCGAGGGAGAAGCTTACTTGCTAGGAACAGATGACTGGCACAACAAGGACGGGACCCGGGAGACAGCCACCTGCAGGGCTCGGTGCAGCAGCGAGGAACGACGAGGGAGCGGGATTGTCCGCCGCCGAGGAATCCACCTGTGCACAGGGGAGCAGACTGGAAAGGATGAGGTAAGGGTTTCTTACCACACAGCGTCGTGCTGAAGAGTTGATAGCTTCACGTCGAAGGGGAATGAAGTCTGACGGCTTCAGGCCGAAGCTCAGGGCGAGGCGGCTTATATCCCTCGCCGCTGACGATGAACAGGTGCGCGAGCAGGTGGCGCCGCTGATGAGCGGCGCGGCGTGACAGTACTCCCTCCTCTAGCAGCGCCTCCTGGCGATGGCTTTCCCAGGTGCGCTCGGTGGAAGTCCACGATGAGCGATGGGTCCAACATGAACGACGAGGGTACCCACTGTCGATGCTCGGGCCCATAGCCCTCCCAGTCCACCAAGTACTGCAACCCACGACCCCGGCGCCGGGAGTCCAGGATGGAGGCGACGGACCAGGCCGGATGGCCACCAATCATCCAGGGCGCGGGTTGCGCAGCAGGAGGAGGGCAAAGGAGGTTGGTGACTGCCAGCTTCACCATAGACACGTGGAAGGTGGGATGGATGCGGAGGGAGGGGGGAATAGCCACGCGCACAGCCACTGGGTTGATGATCCGGGTGATGGGGTAGGGACCCATGAATCGCTGTGCCAGCTTCCTCCTCTCGCCTTTTAAGGTTACGTCCTGGGTTGATACGCAGACACGTTGCCCAACTCTGTACGCCGGGGCAGGTCTTCGGTGCCGGTCCGCCACAGTTCTGTTGCGCTCCGCTGTGCGTAAAAGCGCGCGGCAGCCCAGATGGAGCGGAACTGCCTGAGATGCGCCCTAACCGAGGGAACAGTTACCTCACTCTCCTGCACCAGGAACAGCGGGGGGTCATAACCCAGGGACGCCTTGAAGGGGGACATCCCTGTAGCAGAAGAGCGAGCGGTGTTGTGGGCGTATTCAACCCAGGCAAGATGGTTACTCCAGGACGTGGGTTTAGATGCTGTTACACAGCGGAGCGCGGCCTCCAGCTCCTGATTGGTCCGCTCACACTGCTCGTTGGATTGGGGGTGATGGCCGGAGGAGAGGCTCACCTTGGCTCCGATGGCGTTACAGAACGATCTCCAAACCTCAGAAGAAAATTGGGGCCCCCGGTCCGAGACCACGTCCACCGGAATCCCGTGCAGCCTGACCACGTGTTGGACGAGGAGATCCGCCGTCTCCAGGGCAGTTGGAAGACCTCGCAGGGGGACGAAGTACACAGCCTTGGAGAAGCGGTCCACGATGATCATGATGGTGTCATAGGAATTGGAGACTGGGAGTCCGGTGACGAAATCCAAAGCGATGTGTGACCAGGGCCTGCCAGGGACGGGCAGGGGCTGGAGCAGACCCGCTGGGGGGGCGTTTCCCGACTTGTTGGTGGCACAAATTGGACAAGCCCGGGCGTAGCGGGCAGCGTCCCTCCGCAGGCCCGGCCACCAAAAGGACCGCTGGAGGAGGTCTATCATCCGGGAGGAGCCAGGGTGACAAGTGAGCTTGGAGGTGTGCAGCCAGTGGATGACCTCACCACGAACCGCGGATGGCACGAACAGCCTCCCCTCCGGTCCGCCGCCAGGGTCAGGTTCCACTTCCTGCGCCCTCCGGATCTTGCTCTCTATGTCCCAGGAGATGGCTCCCACGACGCACGACCTGGGCAGGATGGTGTGGAGCGTCTCCTCTGACTCGTGGAAGGTGGCGCAGTGGTTAGCACTGCGGCAGCACAGTTTACCCTTGGCCGGGGGATTGTGGGGATCATGGGATCGTGGGTTCGATCCCAGCCCCCGACCAACAGTGATCTGTGTGGAGTTTGCATGTTCTCCCCGTGTTTCTCCCCGTGGGTTTACTCCGGGATTTCTCCGGTTTCCTCCCACATGCCAAAAACATGCATGTTAGGTTAATTGGCTGTTCTAAATTGTCCCTAGATATCTGTTTCCTATAGGCCCTTAGAATAGAGGGTTAGTATTAATGAAAGCGCTTTGAGTGGTCTTTGTGACTAGAAAAGCGCTATATAAGTGCAGGTTAGTTAGTTAGTTAGTTAGACTCCTCGGGGGTGAACTGCCTAGAGAGGGCGTCAGGCAGGCCGTTTTTGGAGCCAGGCCTGAAGGTGATGGAGAACTGGAACCTGGCGAAGAACAAGGACCAGCGCGCCTGGCGGGCGTTCAGACGCTTGGCAGATCGAAGATATTCCAAGTTCTTGTGGTCCGTAAGGACCACGAACGGCAGGTCCGCCCCCTCTAGCCAGTGGCGCCATTCTTGCAGTGCGAGCTTGATGGCCAGTAGCTCTCTGTCCCCCACATTGTAGTTTCTCTCCGCCAGGGACAAGCGCCGGGAGAAGAAGGCGCAGGGCCGTTTGGCGCCATCATCCGGCGACCGCCGAGATAGCACCGCCCCCACTCCTGTGTCCGAGGCGTCCACCTCCACGATGCACTGCAGCGCGGGGTCGACCTGGCGAAGGACCCGGGAGGAGGAGAACTCCGCCTTCAGCGCCTGGAAGGCAGCAGCGGCCTCTTCGGTCCACCGGAACGGGACCTTAGGGGACGTGAGGCGGGTCAGTGGTCCGACGATGGAGCTGAAATTGGGGACAAAGCGGCGGTAGAAATTTGCAAATCCAACGAACTGTTGCACCTGCTTCCGTGACGCAGGTGTAGGCCATTCTACCACCGCCTTTACCTTCTCTGGGTCAGGGAGCACCTGGTCTTGAGAGATGATGAAACCCAGGAAGGACGTCGTTCTGGCGTAAAATTCACACTTTTCAGCCTTCACGTATAGCCGATTCTCCAGCAGTCTTTGGAGGACCCGCCTCACATGGACCTGGTGCTCGTCCCTGGACTTGGAGAAGATGAGGATATTGTCCAGGTAGACGAACACGAAAAGGCCGATGAAGTCCCGGAGGACGTCATTGATGAGGCGCTGAAAGACGGCAGGAGCGTTGGTCAACCCGAACGGCATAACCAGGTATTCAAAGTGGCCGTTCGGGGTACGGAAGGCTGTCTTCCACTCATCTCCCTCCCGGATCCGGACGAGGTGGTATGCGCTGCGTAGATCCAGCTTGGTGAACCAGGTCACCCCCTGGAGGGAGTGGAAGGCGGTGTCCATGAGGGGCAGGGTGTAACGGTCCTTCTCAGTGATGTCGTTGAGAGCCCGGTAATCTATGCAAGGGCGGAGGGATCCGTCCTTTTTCCCAACGAAGAAGAACCCTGCCCCCACGGGAGATGACGATGGGCGAATTATCCCAGCGCTCAGTGATTCTTTCAGGTAGGCGTTCATCGTCTCCTTCTCCGGCGCAGACAGGCTGTAGAGCCGACCAGAAGGTAAGGGAGCCCCCTGGTGGAGGTGATGGCGCAGTCATAGGGCCGATGAGGGGGGAGAGACGTAGCCTTAGTCTTACTAAACACCATACCCAGGTCGTGAAATTCCGGAGGCACCAGAGACAGGTCCGGGGGTGCAGCGTCCGTAGCAGGGGGAGAAGCGGACGAAGAGCAGGCAGCGGACTGAAGGCAGGTGCCCATGCAGAACGTACTCCATGCCGATACCCCAGCTGACTTCCAATCCAGGACCGGGTTGTGGAGGCGTAGCCAGGGATACCCCAGGATGACGGGCGACACAGAGTTGGGCAGGACGAGAAAGGTTATCTCCTCCCGGTGGTTTCCAGAGATGATCACCGGGACCGGGATGGTCTGGTGGGTGACTCTCCCAAGGGAAGCATGGGAGAGGTTGACCAGGGAGATGGGGTCCTTGAGCGCCTGGCAGCGGATGCCCAATCGGGTTGCCAGGCTTTGAGAAATGAAGCTACCCTCTGCGCCCGAATCCACCAGTGCGTGGGTGAGGTGCCCAGTGGGGTTGTGGCAGAAACGGATGGGCAGCTTTAATTGAGTGAGGGAGTTTAACCGATTGGGATCCGCAAGGCCCCCTACAGTGACTCGCGGACCCCGCCGACTGGCTTTCCATGGGCAAAGCTTCACCGTGTGTTGGTCATCTCCGCAATACATGCAGAGATCCAACTCACGGCGGCGTTGTCTCTCCGCAGGTGAAAGCTTTGTCCAGCCCGTCACCATCGGCTCCGACTCCTCGGGGCACGATGGTGGCGGCGCCGCCAGAGGGCGAGCTTGGAACAGGCGCGGCGAGGCTCCAAGAGGGTGAGAAGAAGACGACTTCCGCCCTGAGGAGCGCTCGCGCAGCCTGTTATCCAAACTAATCGCTAAGGATGTCAGCTCCGCTAGCGTCTCAGGAATATCCCGCCCAGCCAGTTCATCCCTCAGATCATCATTGAGGCTGCGGAGAAAAAGGCCGCAGAGGGAGCGTTCCTCCCAGCCTACTTCCTCCGCCGCTACCCGGAAGTCGACCGCGTAGTCCGCTGCCAACCGGCTTCCCTGCTGGAGGGCGAGAAGCCGATCGACCTGGACCGTCTCGGTTGGAGTATGGTCAAAGACCTCCAGGAAGCGCCTCACGAATTGGTCATATGTGAGGGCTGCATAACTGGGCCTCGCCATTGATGAGGCGAGGCCCAGTTATCCAGTTTAACGGCGTAGGTCCACGTTAAAGCTCGCCCCTCCAGGAGATTCCTGATATAACCTATTCGGCTATGATCTGAGGGAAAGTCTCCGGGCACACGGTGGAAAATGGACTCACACTGCATAATAAACCCCCGCGCTCCGCCGAGCTTACCGCTAAAGCGGGCGGGGGTTGGAATGGGTGTGAGCCGAACCGGTGCACTCGGAGCCTGCTGGACAGCCACTGGAGCAGCAGGAGCCGCGCCACCCTGACGAGCCGGGGGGAACGCCTGCTGGGGGTCCAAGCGGCCCAACCGGTTAGTCAAATTTAATAACTGATTGAAAATCACCTGTTGCTGATAGGCTAATTGATCCACTCGAGCCTCAAGAGTGGAAAACCGGTGTGCGAGCCCGCCGTCTGCCGAGCCGCTCTGCTGAAGCCGTACTGACATAACGTTCGGCTCAGGAGACGCACACACACAGGCTCAAAGTAGTTCAAATAGTTTATTGGCAACAGGAGTGAATGAATGAGTGTCTGCGAAATGTTAATGTGTTGGTGGCGGCGTCTGCTTCAGGCACAGAGGCAGGAGACCGTACAGCCGGCAACCCTATGGGAGAGAACAAAGAGACACAGGGTGATGGGCACACACCAACACAGGAGGAGAATAGGCGAGGGAGAAGCTTACTTGCTAGGAACAGATGACTGGCACAACAAGGACGGGACCCGGGAGACAGCCACCTGCAGGGCTCGGTGCAGCAGCGAGGAACGACGAGGGAGCGGGATTGTCCGCCGCCGAGGAATCCACCTGTGCACAGGGGAGCAGACTGGAAAGGATGAGGTAAGGGTTTCTTACCACACAGCGTCGTGCTGAAGAGTTGATAGCTTCACGTCGAAGGGGAATGAAGTCTGACGGCTTCAGGCCGAAGCTCAGGGCGAGGCGGCTTATATCCCTCGCCGCTGACGATGAACAGGTGTGCGAGCAGGTGGCGCCGCTGATGAGCGGCGCGGCGTGACACACGTTACCACACTGCACTTCACAATAATGTGCCATTTTAATATATAACATTCTTCCCCCCCTTTAGAAAAGTCAGAAACCAGACACACAATTGAACCTCCCTCCCCCCAAAATTAGAACCCAAATCATGCACTAAAATACCGAAAAACAATGTACTAAAATGGCCTAACACATTCACACAAAACAACCGAAAATAGGGCTGAGGGGTGGACTACCGTGCAGCCCACATGGCGAAGTGGATTATTCTGCCACCCATACCTAAAGAAAAAGTCCATTCATAAAACTAAATCACACGCCGTGCTGCTAAACTAAAGAAAACACATAAAACAATCCCATGTCATAACATGCAGTTCAAAACATAAGAGCTATAAAAAACAGTTATTTACAGCACAGTCCCTTGGGTGGGAGAGGTAGAACCGGCATGGAGGGGCCCAGGGGTGCCCCTCAGCAAGCGTGCCCCTGGAAGCAGCAGACCTCTGGGACGATGGGTGATTGATCGATGGAGCCCCGCTCCTTCACCACCAACACTGACTCCTGTCCAGCCTCGTCACCTAGAGCCTCTTCCTGGACACGCCAAAGCTGATTGGCGTGCCTCGACAAGCCGTCGGACAACCTGAAGTATGCTGCGCCCACCTTAGCCACTATGCGCAGACGCACTTGATGTTTTGCTGGCTGTGGTTTGGCCCATCTTTGCTGTGGATGTTCTTCACACTGAACCTGAGCCAAGTCCAAAACCCTCAGTGGGGCCCGGCTTGGCCTTATGTGGTGCTGCTGAGCATGCGGTTCCTCCATGCTCGTCGGTCTGGCCCCGACCTCTTCTAAAACCATTGTAGCGGTCACCATCATAGCTGCGGACCCTCCATCCCCCTGCAGCCAAGTTCCGGAGGCATCTGGGGCTAGCACATCAGTGTCACTGGCAGGCACCTCACCACCCTGCTCAGTACCCCCATCTACTGTATCCCGAGCGCTGGCACTGAGACCCTCCTGCACCGAACCTGAGTGAGACTGGTCCTGCTTGACCACTGTGGTGTTTGCTAGCTCTTTGTCATACACAACGTCCTCATCGACCATCGGAACTGGAGGGTTCCATTGGCCACAACCCGACCATTCGTTCCCGGCGTTGTCTTTTATGGCAAAACCCAGTCCGTAAAATAAATCACAGCCCATGATGTTATCACCTCGCGCTGTCACATGGAACATGAAGTCAACCATCTTTGCAGACTTGTACCGGACCGTTAACTCCCAACTGTGCACAGCCTGCCACCTCCATAACCATGAAACGGCACCGGGTTACCTCTAATCCTGTAGTGGGGAAAAATCTTCCTCACCGTGGCCCAATTCAGCAACGACCCCTCCGCCCCCATGTCGAGCAGCAGTGGTATCTCCATGCCGTTCCTCTACACAGTACATGTACCATTTGTGCTGGGGGACACCGTATGGATGGTTGTCGGGGGCGGGCGGAGTGACTTCTTCTGTGGACTCTCCAGTTCAGATACACGGCACACTCTAGCATAATGGTTCAAGCGTCCACATCCGCTACAATGTTTTTCCCTAGCTGGGCAGTCCTTTGCCTTATTGTGGTGCGCTGCAGACCCACAACCTTTACATAGGGATTTTCCCGGGGCAGACCTTTGGCTGGCAGCATTGGCTTCCGTAGTATCGTTGTCCAAGCTATCTTCACTATCCGAGTCCACAACATTTGCCGCGGCGGGTGGCTCCAGTGGCCGATGTGACTGACGCCAGGTTAGCTCCGAAGCTAGCTTTTCTGCAGCCTCCAGCTGGAGAGCTAGTTTGACAGCTCTGGCTAATGTTAAGTCATTAGGCCCCATGAGTAGCCTAGCCTAAAATGCGGTGCTGCACATATGCTCTGCAAGCTGGTCATGTACCATTTCATCTTTCAACGGCCCAATTCGACAATCGCTAGCTAGCTGCCTCAAGTCAGCGACAAACTGATGAATAGGCTCACTTACCCGCTGATGTCACTGCTGAAAACGAATCCTCCGGATAGTCACACTATCCGGGGTATGAAAATGGTTTGCTAGCAGCTCCACAACATCTTCAAAAGAGTCTGAAGCTCCGAGTGTGCGCAGGACTCGCTGGCCCTCAACACCCAGGTTGTGAATAAGAAGCGCATGTGGTCTTAATTTGTCGAGCTTACCAAGGTCCAGCGCGGTGATATACATCTGGAAGGATTCAAACCACATAGGCCAAGGCACTGGTGGTTCACCCGGCAGCTTGAGAAAGGGGGCGAAGTGGTGTGATACACGCCTCTGTGAGTTAATTCTCGATTGCCAAATGTTATGTATGGTAAAATATCTGGGTGAAGGATGAGGCAAGATGGCTGGGTGAGCACAGCTTTATTGATGGAACTGTAGATGTGCTAACACGGCAGGCACCTGGCAGAGGGCACCGGCCAAAGAGGCCACAATATGGACGCCCTCTGCCTTATATAGGGCGGTGCAGTGATTTGATGGGAAATGCACGTCACCACACTGCACTTCACAGTAATCTTCCATTTTAATATATAACACAACCCACATAACACCCACCAGAAAAGTTCTAAAGGAAATGGAGGAAAAGTCCAAGCAGGAAAAGGAGAAAGAAAAGAGAGAAGTGGAGAAGTCTGCAGCTGTGAGTGTCACCAGTGACATGTCCATTCATGCAGACGCCTACTTGGCTGTAACCCGTCACTATATTAATGAGCAGGATACACTGTCTGCAGTGTTACTGGGAGTGGGTCAGTTTCACAAGCGCAATACAGCAGAAAATATCGCTGTGATGATGAGGGCTTTGATGGAGGCGTGGGGCACCCAAGACAAGACCAGATGCATTGTCACTGATGCAGCGTCGAACATGATTTCATGCTTAAAAATGCGCCACACAAAGAGCCTAGCGCATATTCTAAACCTGACTGTCAGGAAGTCAAGGAGATCAGAGGCGAGGCTTGGAAAATAGTAGGTCATTTCTGGTCCAGCACTTTCGCAAAAGCGAAGCTCTGCCAAATGCAGCAGCAAATGGGTAGAGCACTTGTAAAGCTCCTATAGGAGGTGGACATCAGATGGAGCAGCTCATAGACCATGGTGCAGTGCTTGTATGAGGAGAGAGAGCCAGTTGTTGCTGCGGGTCTCGAACTCATCACTGCTAAGGAGTACCACTTGGTTAAAGAGGGTCTGGGGGTGTTTTCTAAATGTTACAAGGCCACCAGTGAACTTTCTGAAGAGCAGAGAGTGCCTGGATCCAAAGTAATTCCACTCATCTGCATGTTACGTAATACAGACTGCACGGCAGGATAAATGAGAAAGGACCTAAACCATGAGCCATTTGGAAAAAAATAATAAATGCTGTGCCAAACGAGGTAGAAATGCAGCAAAAGTAAATCCTAGCAGACAACTAAACAGTGACCTTAACGTTGAACTTAACAGTAGATTGTCAGAATGAAAGTGAGACAAGTGCAGCAATATAAAGGGCAGGTGGTGATTAACACAGTCAGTAACAGCTGTGAGTCCTAAACAACATAAGACTAATCTCAGGGAATGAAGGTGCTGTCACAAAGAAACACAAGATAACAGGATGATGGCCATAACCATAATACAACAGATAACATGACCGAGTGGAAGAAAGTAGAATTTAACCTAAACAAGGCAGGAGAGTACACATAATGAAGATAACATGACCTTGAATCCAAAAGAAACACAAAGTGTGGACAGGGAGCTGCAGCCCCGTCTAAACCATGACAGATGGGTGTCCTAATAAATCCCACATTAGGGTACTCTGATACCAGATAATTTTATATGGACAGGCCTGACTGATGCTGAATTCCACCTGCATTTGGCTGAAGGTGGTGACGTTAAAACCCTGGTGTTGGTGCTTTTGCTGCAGGACGCCACGTTTTGCACTGACACCCAGACCGTGGCGTCCTTCCAAAAATGTGAAGCGGTGTAACGAACGAGCTGAACTTGACCTCTGGCGTCTCGATGACGTGAAGCAGCACACTCCTCCACCTGTGACGCAAGAGAGCCAACGTCTGAAAGTCCCTCAGGAGGTGTGTGGGGGAGTGATTCTTTACACATACACACGCACACACACATATACACATGCCCTCAGCCTCACGTGCACGCAAACAGCAGCTGTAACCTTTACTCTGCATTTCTATGTGGAGGCACAAACCAGTCTGACTGTGACTCACTGAAAACACATCATTTATCATGAAAATTACAATGACAGAACACACTCAGCCCAACAGCAGATTACTGGTATCAGCTACTGTCCTGGCTAGGAAAAGGGTCTGCAACCTGTGGCTCTGGAGTCACACGTGTCTCCATTGTTCTTAAGCAGTGGCCCCTTGTGGCTCTGATTAAATATCGACACTAAAACAGAAATAAACTACAGAAGCCATGGTCACTACTGTTTTCTGTTCTCATTTCTCATGACCACCAGATAAAGTAATGAGTTATGTGTCACAAACAGGCTTCAGACCCACATGCAGACACCAGAGGCAGAAGGGCCGTTAATTCAGCGGGCAGGCTCCTATGAGGTGTTCTTTGCCTAAACAGACATACCCAAAATAAATCTGTTATAACCTCACAAGTCTAAGATCTACATGCATAATCTTGGTCTCCACAGATTGATAAGGCCTCACAGAGTTTTTCCCTGAGAATAATTAAAGTGACACTCCACCAAAAATCAAGTTTTTGTCTTGTTATCATGTCTGTGTTTTTTTAATGACTTACAAGACATATCAAGAATGAAATCACTCAAATGTCTCATGCCTCTGCTTTTTTGCTTTAAAGTTTCACTTAAGCTCCGCCTCCAGAAAAAAGGCATATTTAGACAGAACGTTTTTGGTGACATAACTGCGCATGGCACTGGCATGTCGGTAGTGTCGACCCAGTCAGGACTCTCTGCCCTAACTGAACTTAGCCTCCAGGCCAGTTGGCACTTTTGGGCTAGCTACTTGACCCAAATTAAGATGGGTTTTACCATTAAGCTGCTTTCAAGGATTGATGCAGTTTCAGTCATTATCCTGGGCCACCTGGGTATGTCCTTCAACCAGTAAGTCTTTTTATCAGAGGATTTATTCTGATAATGTAGTGCTAGCCCCTGTTAGCATCCAACCCTACCAACTCTGTGTTTTGAAGCGGCATGGATAAGGACAGGGTTCAAAATACAAGATTTGGTGAGAATTATATTAAACAACGTGACATCTCGAGAAAGACATGAGAGAGACCGAGGAGGACCAGTTGTGATCATGTGATAACAACAAGGACATGTCATGTAGCTGAATTTTTGTGCTCTAATAATACATAAGTAGCCCATTAATTTTAATTCTATCAAGTGTTTGTATGTTATGCCAAAGTTTTTACCTTCTCTGTCACAGTGGTTGAGGAGAAGACCTCAGAAAATAATGGACAATTCTTAAATAGTTTTTAATGAACAAACAGCTATTAAATACAGTAGATCCTGGGGCTTTTCCTTGCAGACTGGATCCGGCATCCATCAAAAATAGACTCCTTGTCTGTTTTTAGTGATCCAAATCCAACAAGCTGGATTCATTCTGCAGTGGTCTGGACCAGGTGGGGATTAAAATATTAACTACAATGGGAACTTTTTGTTGCACAGACCGGATTGTAGCCATAACAGACTGCATCCGGAGTTAGTGGAGATCCTGGGTTAGCCCTGTGGGATGTGGGTGGGCCTAGTAAACACAGATCCTGCTATTTGAAGGGGGGGGTTAAGTGAAAAGATTTTGACGTGTAACTGCAAGTCAATGAAAGGTTTTGTATGGAGAAAAAATGGCATGAGATACTATTTTAGACAATGTATATTTATTTTGGGGGATTTCTGTCGACCAGAGTGCATCTTTAACATTAGCCATGTTTACATGAACACAAGTAACCAGATTAAAAGCCTGATCAGAATAAAAATGCTTCATGTAAGATAAGATAAGATAAGATAAGCCTTTATTAGTTCCACAATGGGGAAATTCCAGGATTGCAACAGCACAGGGATAGCAACACTCAGAGCAACAATCAGAAGGCAAGAAAAAAAGCAAGAGCAGCTAATATACATATGTACATATTACTATAAATATATATATATATATATATATATACACACAGACACACAGTGCGGAACATTGTAGCTAGATGGAATAAATATATAGATATATAAATATAAACACACCCAGTGCGGAGCATTGTAGCTAGATGGAATAAATATGTAAATATATAAACACACACAGTGCAGAGCATTGTTGCTAGAAGGGATGAAACAGCACAACCGTCTACTTAGTTATCCTACATGGTATGATTATGTGCCCATACATATTCTCACCCTCCATAGCGACCGGTATTTTCCTAGTTGTATGCCAGAGGGGACCATTGTGTAAGTCTATTGCATCTTTTGCATTCAATACTATTAGGTTGTTACGTCTTTTTTGCTATCTCTGCGAGCAGCCCTGCTTAGGTTGTACAGTCTGACAGCCGTTGGTAGGAAGGACCTGCGAAACCTCTCGGTTGTGCACCTGGGATGATGTAGTCTGCTGCTAAATGAGCTCCTCAGTGCATTCAGTATGTCCTGCATAGGGTGGAACTCGGACTCCAGCAGAGATGACAGTTTAGCCACCATCCTTCTCTCTCCTATCTCCTCCACTGGGTCAAGGTGCTGCCCCAGGACAGAGCTAGTTTTCTTGATCAGTTTGTTCAGTCTCTTCCTATCAGCTGTGGTAATGCCACTGCCCCAGCAGACCACTCAAAAAGTGATGGCTGATGCCACCACCGTGTCATAGAATGTATTCAGCAGCGCCCCTTGTACACCAAAAGACCTGAGTCTCCTCAGTAGGATCAGCCTGTGCTCTCCCTTCTTGTAGAGTGCATCAGTATTGTGTGACCAGTCTAGTTTATTGTTCAGATGAACACCCAGGTACTTGTAGGATGTCACCATCTCGATGTCTGTTCCCTGTATATTTACTGGTGCTATGAGGGGTTGTCCTTGCCTGCGGCAGTCCACCACCAGCTCCTTAGTTTTCCTCGCGTTGATCTGGAGGCAGTTCCGATGGCACCAGTCCACGAAGTCCTGGATAAGCCCTCTGTACTCAGCTTCATCTCCATTGGAGATGAGGCCAATGATCGCAGAGTCATCAGAGAACTTCTGTAGGTGGCAGTGTGTTGTGTTGTGTAAGAAGTCCGCAGTATAAAGAGTGAACAGGAAGGCAGCCAACACCGTTCCCTGGGGGGCCCCCGTGCTACCGATGATCGTGTCGGACACACAGTCCCGGGTTCTCACAAACTGAGGCCAGTTCATGAGGTAGTCCAGGATCCATGATGACAGGTGCTGGTCCACCCCTGCGCGCAGCAGCTTGTCCTTCAGGATCATCGGTTGGATGGTGTTGAAAGCACTGGAGAAGTCAAAGAACATGAACAGAATCAGAATCAGAATGAGATTTATTGCCATTGTTCATGTAGTACACATGATCCTCACCACATTCCCGGGCTTCTCCAGGTGGGACAGAGAACGGTGAAGGAGGAAGATCACCGCATCCTCCACCCCAATGCCATGCTGGTAGGTGAACTGGAGTGGATCCATCGCTGGTCCCACCAGGGGGCGGAGGTGAGCAAGAAGCAGTCTCTCCAGGGTCTTCATCAAGTGGGACGTCAAGGCCACCGGTCTGTAGCTGTTCAGGTCTTTGGGGTGGGAAGTTTTTGGTACAGGTACCACACAAGATGTTTTCCACAGCTGTGGTACCCTCCCCAGCTTCAGGCTCAGGTTGAAGATGTACGCCACAATCCCACACAGCTGGTCTGCACAGGACTTGAGGAGCTTTGCGCTGATGCCGTCCGGTCCTGACGCCTTCCTCGCCTTGACCTTCCTCAGCTCCGTCCTCACCTGGGTCTTGGTCAGGGTCAGGATGGGGGGGCTGTGTGTTGGGAGTGGGGGGGTGTTGGTGGAGTGGGGAGTGGGCAGCAGGACTTGATGTCTTTTGAGGCAGCAGTGGTTGTTATGCAGTCAGGGGGGAGGGCGATTGGTCAAACCTATTGAAAAACAGATTCAGATTGTTCGCCCACTCCCTGCCCCCCGTGGCCTAGGGGGAGGTATTCTGGAGCCCAGAGATGGTTTTGAGGTTTCTCCAGACCCCGCTGATGTCGCTCTGTTGCAGCTTGTCCTCCATCTTCTTCCTGAAGCTGTCCTTGCCTTCTCTGATCTTTCTCCTCAGCTCCCTCTGTATGGACTTCAGCATCTCCCTGTTCCCCGAACTGAAGATCCTCTTCTTCTCTCTCAGAAGTGTTTTTATCTCAGGGTTGATCCAGGGTTTGTTGTTTGAGCAACACCGTATGGTCTTGGTGGGAACGGATTTGTCCACACAGAAGCTGAGGTAGTCCGTGAAGGTGTGAATGAGGCCATCGATGTCCTCACCATGAGGATCGCAGAGCTGCTTCCAGGCGGTGGCTTCAAAACAGCCCTTTAGAGTGTCCATTGCCTCCTCAGACCATAACTTCACTGTGCGCATGGCCGGAGGTTGTCTGTGCACTAGGGGTTTGTACACTGGCCGGAGATGAACCAAGTTGTGATCCGATCTCCTGAGTGGGGGGAGTTGTGATGAGGTGTACGCCTCCTTAGTGTTTGCGTAGAATAAGTCCAGTGTTTTATTGTCTCTAGTGTGGCATGTGACATACTGGGTAAACGTGGGTAGAATGGGAGATAGTGAAACATGGTTGAAATCGCCTGAGATGAGGAGAAGAGCATCTGGGTGTTCTGTCTGCAGCCTGCTGGTTACTGAATGGATGGCGTCACGCGCTGTCCCAGCGTTCGCCGTCGGATTTGCATAAACAACAATGCAGATCACGTGTGAGTATTCCCTCGGGAGATATGTAGGCCGCATGCTGACAGCTAGCAACTCAATGTCTTTGCTGCAGCGTCGTTGTTTAACAGTGATATGTCCCGGTCTGCACCAGTTGTTGTTAACATACATTATCACTCCACCGCCCCTTGCTTTGCCACTGTCTGGTGTTCGGTCTGCCCGTATCATGTGGAAACCCTCCAGCTCAATGTTAGCATCTGCTGCTAGTTCAGTTAGCCACGTCTCAGAAAACAAAAGGAGAGAGCATTCCCGGTATATGCTATCGTAGCGGGAGATAGCCGCTAGCTCATCTACCTTTCCCAGTAACGACCGTACATTCCCCATGACAATAGATGGAAGCGGGGGTCTGTACCTTATATTTTTTGTCCTCCACCTTACTCCAGCCCGGCAGCCACAGCGTTTTCGCCTCAGTTCTCTCGGTATGTCGAGTTTTTCCGTTAGCACCAGGTGGTGGTTGAGTGCAAGCAGCTCCACCCTGCTGTATCGTCTCCTGCTATAAACAGTGGCTCCATCCACCGGCTCAGGAGACATTTGGGACGATCTGTGTGTCCGTGATATAAATGGGGTGAAAAAAAACGGATTAAAAAGAGAGAGGGAGGGAAAAAAAGACTCAGAATTGAGCCGCTGTTGCAAAGGGCGGCCGACTCGTGTGGCGCCGGAAGTGAATCAAGTAAACACGCCAATCTGAATATTCTGATCTGATCATACTCATTCGGATCAAAATTTCCTTCCGATTGAGACGGGTGGGTTAGGCCGATTGTTATTCCGATTGGTGCGCATATAAACACAATCTGAAGCTTGGGTAGAAAATATGTTTACTGCGCATGTCTGTACGTCAGCCACACATCAGCGTGATGTATTTCCGCCTTTACAGCAGCTAGCCGAAGACATGGCGGGAGTAAAAAAAACTGGTCTGTATCGTCAAACATCCATATATTTAAATCAACATATAAAGAAATGATTTTTGAACAATATAAAAATAAAGGACAGTAATATTACAATGTGTCTTCAGTGAAGAAAGGTTGTTATTGTTGAACACACACACACACACACACATATGTATATATGCTGAGTTATTGTTGAAAATATATGCTGAGTACTATTATTAATGATATCATTATTACTAGAATATTACAATGGTATTATAGTATTATGATTGTTGTTTAGGATGGAATTATTTGAAGTATTATAAAGAGCCAGGTGGTATTATTATTATTATTGTTGTTGTTATTGTAACTACCATATGGCTCCCTATTATTATGGTTGTTATTATTATATGGTTACTTATTGTGCCTAGGTATTGTCAGCCATGTGGGGGTATATGGTGGTATATATGGTGATTATGATGATTATAATATTGTCTATAACTATATTAAACATACCAGAAGTATTTACTTATTATTATTACAATTATTATTAGATGTTGGTATTTATTGTTACTATAAACTATTGTATTATTTCTATTGCATAATTTAATTATAAGATGTATTATATATTATGGTATTGTATAATGAATGTAATTATGGGATGGCTAATGACTAGAATGATATTATAATCTATTGGGTATAGAGAAGGGGTGGGACAATATAAGTGTTGGCTTCTTCCCACTCCTTTTGAAAAAAATATTTTTTATGTTTATTTTTTGGTTTTGATTTCTTGTTTAAATTTTTTTGTCTTGATGTTCAAATAAAATCAGTCAATCAATCAATCAATCAATCAATCAATCAATCAATCGTCCTGCTGTCTCCCTCTGTTCGTCATATGTAGAAGTATGTACTTGTAGCTTCATTACAGAGACCAGCAGAAGCAAAAGTACAGTCCGAATAAAACAATACAGGGCCATTTCAAAAAGAGAAAGACACAAAGTGGAGTTTGTTTACTTCAGAAGTTGCTTCTTCTTCTACTTTTTCCGGAATGTTGGATAATTGTGCGCATGTCAAAATGATTTAGTCCTTTCAAATGTGTGACACATGGAAACGCATGTCCTAATCAGATCAACTTTTCAGGATCCATGTAAACAGTAAAGTTCTGATCTGAATTGCAATCAGACTGAAGAAATTTTGCCCATGTAACCATGGCTATACTGTGACTGAGGAAACTGATAAACCAAAACAGGAACGGACGTTTTTAATCCTTGCCTTATTCTTTTTTAAACCCCAATTCCAATGAAGTTGGGATGTTGTGTAAAACATAAATAAAACAGAATACAATGACTTCAAAATCCTTTTTAACCTATATTCAACTGAATACAGTACACTACAAAGACATAATTAATGTTCAGCTGATAAACTTTAAATTTTTTTTCTTCAAATTTGATGCCTGTAGTACGTTCCAAAAAGATGTGGCACAGGCTCATGTCCACCACTGTGTTACATCACATTTCCTTTTAACAAATCAATAAGCCTTTAGGAACCGAGGACACTAACTGTTGAAGCTTTGTCGGTAGAATTCTTTCTCATTCTTGCTTGATGTACGACTTCAGTTGCTCAACAGTCCAGGGTCTCTAATGTCATATTTTGTGTTTCATAATGCTCCACACATTTTCAAACGGAGACAGGTCTGGACTACAGCAGGCCAGTCTAGTACCTGCACTCTTATCATGAAGCCACGCTGTTGTAACATGTGCAGAATGTGGCTTGGCATTGTCTTGTTGAAATAAGCAGGGACATCCCTGAAAAAGTTGCTGCTTGGATGGCAGCATGTGTTGCTCCAAAACTTGTATGTACCATTCAGCCTTAATGGTGCCTTCACAGATGTGCAAGTTACCCATGCCATGGGCACTAACATCATTGATACTGGCTTTTGAACTTGACACTGATAAGAATCTGGATGGTCTTTTTCCTCTTTAGCCTGGAGGACATGATGTCAATGATTTCCTAAAACAATCTGAAATGTGGACTCATCAGACCACAGCACACTTTTCCACTTTGCATCAGTCCATCTGACATCCAAGATGGCGCCCACAGCGGTCGACATGGTGCTTCGCTGCGCTCTTTGTTTGTTTTTGTTTGTCAATTGTGTGTCTGCTTGCACTTATACCCGTGAAGAACTTTTAAATATCAGGACTTTGACCCCCACGGACCTCCTCCCAGTTTTTCTAGCCCCTGCCGCCGATCTGGTTTATTGTTTGGCTCGGAAAGTGAGACGGCGGAAGAGAGGTAGACGAGCGGGCGCTCTCGTACGACTTCGCAGGAGAGGCTCGCGAACGGCGCTGCCTGGCATATTTCTGTCCAATACCAACTCTCTCTCTAACAAGGTGGATGAACTGAGACTGCTGATGCGTTTTAAGGACCTCGCCTCCTCAGCTGTCCTCTGCTTTACTGAGACCTGGCTCCGGGAAAATATACCGGACAGCGCGCTGCGCCTCGACGGCTTCCAGCTCTTCCGTGCTGATCGTGACACAGAGCTTTCCGGCAAGACCACAGGAGGCGGTGTCTGCTTCTACATCAACTGTAGCTGGTGCTCTGATGTAACGGAAATTTCCAAACACTGTTCTCCTGCCTTGGAATTTCTTGTTATCAACTGCAAGCCTTTTTATTCCCCACGGGAGTTTGCTTCTTTTATACTGATCGCTGTGTACGCCCCTCCCGACGCGGACACGCGCGAAGCTCAGCGCGTGCTCGCGGATCACATTCAACACACAGAGCGGAGTTTTCCAGACTCGCTGATTATTGTGGCTGGCGACTTTAATCAGTGCAATCTGAGCCACGATCTCCCCCGCTACAAACAGTTTATTAAATGCCCCACCAGAGGATTAAACACACTGGATCACTGTTACACCACAGTGAAAGACGCATATCGCGCTGTCCCTCGAGCTGCGCTGGGATTATCTGATCACGTGATGGTTCACCTCATTCCCACATACAGACAGAGATTGAAGCTCACTAAACCTGTTGTGAGCACTACGAAGATACGGACCAGTGAAGCTGAGGAGAAGCTGGAAACGTGCATGGAAATATCTGACTGGGGCATGCTTAAAGGAGCCACGCATGATCTGGATGAGTACACGGACACTGTGAACTCATATATCCACTTTTGTGAAGAGAACATTCTTCCATCACGCACCAGGGTGAGTTACTCTAATGACAAACCCTGGTTCACAGCTAAGCTCAGACAGATCAGGAAGGAGAAGGAAGCAGCGCTGAAAAGTGGAGACAGGGACTGCTACAGGGAGGTTAAATACCGGTTTAACAGAGAGCTGAAGAGGGCTAAATCTGTGTACTCAGAGAGACTCCAGCAGCAGTTCACTGCTAATGATTCGGCTTCCGTGTGGAGAGGACTGAGGCAGATCACCAACTATCGGCCTCAGGCTCCTAAAGGTCAGGATGACAAAGCCCTTTGTCAGAGACTGTCCCAACACTATGCCCGTTTTGACACCTCGTCATCTGTGTCCAACTCCCCCCCTCCCTCCAGCTCCACAGCCTCCACATTCCCTACTTCATTTAAGGCACCCCCCCCCACCTCCCCCCCTCCCCTTATCATCAGTGAGCAGGATGTGCTCAAACAGTTCTCCAGACTGAACCCGCGCAAGGCCCCCGGCCCAGACGGCGTGTCTCCCTCCACCCTGAGACTCTGTGCGAAACAGCTGGCTCCTGTATTCACAGACATTTTTAACACCTCCCTTAAGTTATGCCACGTGCCGTCCTGCCTCAAATCCTCCACCATCATCCCTGTCCCCAAGAAGCCACGGATCACTGGACTTAATGACTACAGACCTGTAGCGCTCACCTCTGTAGTCATGAAGTCCTTTGAGCGCCTGGTCCTGTCCCACCTCAAGTCCATCACCACCCCTCTCCTGGACCCGCTGCAGTTTGCCTACCGAGCCAACAGGTCTGTAGACGATGCAGTCAACCTGGCCCTCCACTCCATCCTGCAGCACCTGGACTCCCCGGGAACCTACGCCAGGATCCTGTTTGTGGACTTCAGCTCCGCATTCAACACCATCCGCCCCGCTCTGCTCCGGGACAAGCTGTCCCTGCTCAACGTGCCTGACTCCCTCTGCAGGTGGATCATCGACTTCCTGACGGACCGGAGGCAGCATGTGCGGCTGGGAAAGACTGTCTCAGACTATACTAGCATCAGCACCGGATCACCCCAGGGCTGTGTACTTTCCCCCCTACTCTTCTCCCTTTACACCAACTCCTGCACCTCCAGCCACCAGTCTGTCAAGTTGATCAAGTTTGCGGACGACACCACCCTCATCGGGCTCATCTCCAACGGCGACGAGTCCGCCTAAAGGAGAGAGGTGGCCCAGCTGGCGTCCTGGTGCAGCAATAACAACCTGCAGCTGAACGCTCTGAAGACAGTGGAGATGATTGTAGACTTCAGGAAAGTCACTACTCCTCTGCCCCCCCTCACCCTCTCAGGCTCTCCCATCACCACTGCTGATTCCTTCCGCTTCCTAGGCACTACCATCACCAGGGACCTCAAATGGGAGCTGACCATCAGCTCACTCATCAAAAAAGCCCAGCAGAGGATGTTCTTCCTGCGGCAGCTGAGGAAGCTCAAGCTACCCACCAAGATGTTAGTGCAGTTCTACACAGCCATCATCGAGTCCATCCTCACCACCTCCATAACCGTGTGGTACGCAGGAGCCACTGCCAGGGACAGACTAAGGCTGCAGCGCGTCGTGCGCACTGCTGAGAAGGTGATCGGCTGCAAGCTCCCATCTCTCCAGGATCTGTACATCTCCAGGACCCGGAGGCGTGCTGGCCGGATCATAGCCGATCCCTCACACCCTGGTCATGTACTGTTTGCCCCCCTCCCCTCTGGTAGAAGACTTCGGTCCATCCAGACTAAAACCTCCCGTCACATGAACAGCTTCTTCCCCTCTGCCATTAGACTGCTGAACACTAAGTGACTCTCGTGCACCATGTACAGCAGCTCAACCAGACTCATGTCAATCATCACTGTTTTCTTCCTGCATTACCGACTGCACTATATAGTTCTCCACAGTATCTGCTGCTGGCTAATATATATTTTAACTGTTGACCAGTATCACTTAATCTTATCCTACACTTTATTACATGTATAGTTTATTTCTCTTATCTTATCATATTTAATGTTGCAGCATTGTACCGAGACAAATTCCTAGTTTGTGTACTACATGAACAATGGCAATAAACCTGATTCTGATTCTGATTCTGATTCTGATCTCAGATGAGCTCAGCCCCAGAGCAACCAGCGGTGTTTCTGGGTGTTGATGATATATGGCTTTGGCTTTGCATGGTAGAGTTTTAACTTGTAAATGTAGTGAAGAAACGTGTTAACTGACAATGGTTTTCTGAAGTGTTCCTGAGCTCTCATGGTAATCTTCTCCCGGCTGCTCCCTTCAGGGGTCTCCACAGTGGATCATCTGCCTCCATCTCACCCTATCCCTTGCATCTTCCTCTGTAACACCAACCCTCTCCATGTCCTCCTTCACTACATCCATGAATCTTATCTGTGGTCTTCCTCTTTTCCTCTTGCCTGGCAGCTCCATTTTCGACATCCGCTGTCCAATATCTCCACTGTCCCTCCTTTGCACATGTCCAAAACATCTCAGCCTTGCCTCTCTTACTTTATCTCCAAACCGCTCAACCTGAGCTGTCCCTCTGATATAGTCATTTCTAATTTTGTCCCTCCCAGTCACTCCCAATGAGAATCTTAGCATTTGCAACTCTGCCACCTCCAGCTCCGCCTCTTGACTTTTTTTCAGCGCCACCATCTCTAAACCACACATCATAGCAGGTCTCACTACCTGCCTCCCTTTCATTCACAGTCATGTATTCTCTGTTTCTTGTACCACCTGTAGCAATATTTAATTTATAATTATGATCAGGTATAAAGATTATTTAATTTGTATTTACTCCGGGTCCACACACGCAGAAAAAGTTGATAGTAAACACTCATTTGGGGGCACCAGCTCACTGTCTTGTAAACAATTTATTAATTAATTCCACCTTATACCTTTTTAATCATCAATTATATAAATCAGTCTCAAATTAGTGAATTCGATACTGGGGCTTCGAAGACAGACTCAGAATGGAATAAATTTGACATGATTTAGGACCCAGGAGACAGACACTGACACGGGCAGATAGTGACAATAATCTTTATTTGAGAGTGAGAGAGTGTAGTGCGAGTGTGAGTGCGTGGATAGTGTTCTGGTCACTGGAGCTGAGCGCCCTGGACGGAGACCCGGCAACCCTGGAACATACAAGCAGAAACAATTACTTTTGTCCCACACTTGTGACAAGCTACAAGTAGAGAGGCTTACTTGGGTGCAGCACAGGTTTCGTCCTGCTGAGATCCAGCGGCCGTGCAACGTGGAGGTGAAGGTGTCCGTGAACGTGCTGGGGATTCCACCCGTGGCTGTGACAAGGGCAGTCCTTCTGAAGACACCGGCTGTGACTCCACAGACCGGGACGATGATAGTCCTGACGATGACAAGGTGAGTGATTCCACAGAACGTGGTGACGATGATATAGCTGATGCTGATGACAGTGACTCCACTGATAGCGGTGGCCAATACTCCTGCAACTGATACAATAGCAGTTCTGGAATCTAAGGAGCAAGACGTACCAGTAGACGTGGTGGTAGCGAAGCGCTACGTGTGCGTGATGGCGTTACTCCGTCAGCTGGGGACGCAGGTCCGCCGCCAAGGAGGTCCACCTGTGCACAGGGGTATAGACAAGGGGTTGAGTAGCAGATTGTTCTCTTACTTGGCTGACTCTGATGAGAGGTCCTTGAAGAAGCAAGAGAAGTTCTCGACGAGACAAGAGAAGTTCCAGACGAGACGAGAGAGAATCCTGACGAGGCCAGAGAGCGGAGTTCAGGCTCATTCTCCGACGAGGAGGACAGACGACTCCGTGCCGGGCTGTCAGCGACGCTGGCTTTTAACAGCCGTTGATTACCACCTGTTGGTCTGTGCGCAGCTGGGGTTGATGACGCCAATGACGGCCCAGAGGCCGCCATGACAGTACTCCCCCCTCTAGCAGTGCCTCCAGGCACCTGCCCAATCCTACCTGGATTCGCCCGATGGAAATCGCGAATCAGCTGTTTATCCAGGATCAACGCTGGGCGAATCCAAGAACGATCCTCCGGTCCAAAGCCCTCCCAGTCCACCAAACACTGAAGACCATGACCCCGCCTGCGGACATCCAGGATGGAAGTCACCCCCCAAGCCGGATGGCCATCGATCATCCTCGGGGGTGCGGGAGCCGCGGGAGCAGGGCACAGGGGATCAGAGACGTACGGTTTGACCTGGGAGACATGAAAGGTGGGGCAGATACGCATCGAAGAGGGGAGAGACAAGCGCACAGACACAGGATTAATAACACGATTAATGGTGTAAGGGCCAATGAAGCGCTTAGTGAGCTTACGTTTTTCGGCCGGTACACCAATATTCCAGGTTGACAACCAGACCTTCTGACCCACCTTATAGTCCGGGGCGGGTCTCCTATGCTGGTTAGCCGGCTGGATATTGCGTTTAGTAGTTTTCAGCAAGGCTTGACGGGCGAGGAGCCAAACTCGCCGGCAGCGCTTGATATGTGCCTGGACTGAAGGAACCGCTACCTCCTTTTCCTCCTCCGGGAACAGCGGAGGATCAAACCCGCATGATGCCTTGAACGGGGAGACGCCCGTAGCCGTGGAGATCGTGGCGTTGTGAGCGTACTCAATCCAAGGCAGGAACTTGCTCCAGGAGGATGAGCAGGAGGAGATGACACAGCGAAGGGCGGCCTCCAGCTCCTGATTAGCCCGCTTGCACTGGCCATTGCTCTGAGGGTGATAACCAGAGGAGAGGCTGGCTGTGGTTCCCAGTGCTGCACAGAAAGCCTTCCAAACTTGTGATACAAACTGAGGTCCTCGATCTGACATAATATCAGCAGGGATGCCATGAAGATGGACCACATGTTGCACAAGGAGATCCGCAGTTTCCTGGGCCGAAGGCAAATCCCGAAGTGGCACAAAATGGGCTGCCTTCGAGAACCAGTCCATGATGGTTAAAATCGTGGTGTAGTCATCTGAAGTGGGTAAACCAGTCACAAAGTCCATCGCAACGTGAGACCAGGGGCGTGAAGGAACCGGCAACGGATGTAGCAGGCCCGCCGGGGGGGATGATGTCGTCTTCCCGGTGGCGCACTGAGCGCAGGCCCGGATGTAACCTACAACGTCCTTCCGTAACCCTGGCCACCAGAAGGTCCTTTGGAGGAGATCCACGGTCCGACCCACTCCAGGATGACAAGCCAACTTGGAAGCGTGACCCCACTCAATCACCTTGCCTCGGATAGCGCGTGGAACAAACAAGCGCCCCCCCCTCCCCCCCGGGATCCGGCTCGGTCTTCTGAGCCTGGCGAACCGTCTTGCAGATTCCCCAGGACAGGGCGCCCACGACGCAGGAAGGCGGCAGGATAGGGGTCTCCTGGTCCTCAGAGGATGGTGTGTCAAACTGCCGTGAGAGGGCATCCGGCTTACCGTTCTTGCTTCCCGGCCGGTACATGATGGTAAAGTTAAAACGGCCGAAGAAGAGGGACCAGCGAGCCTGGCGTGCATTCAGGCGCTTAGCCGTCCTGAGGTACTCCAGGTTACGGTGATCAGTCCAAACCACGAACGGCTGAGCAGCTCCCTCCAGCCAATGTCTCCATTCCTCCAAGGCGAGTTTCATTGCCAGTAACTCCCTGTCTCCGATGCTGTAGTTCCTCTCTGCAGGGGTGAGACGGTGAGAGAAAAAGGCACAAGGGCGAATCTTACTGTCCTCCAGAGATCGTTGGGAGAGTACTGCTCCAACTCCCGAATCAGAAGCGTCCACCTCCACCAAGCACTGCAGCTTTGGGTCCACCTGAGTAAGGACTCGGGCCGAGGCGAACTCCCTCTTGAGCTTCTCAAACGCTCCGGCTGCCTCCTTACTCCAGCAAAACGGGGTCTTAGGGGAGGTGAGAGCAGTCAAAGGATGGGCAATATTACCAAAATTTGGCACGAACCTCCTATAAAAGTTAGCAAACCCCAGGAAACCTTGAAGCTGCTTTCTGGAGGTGGGTGCAGGCCAATCCACAACCGCCTTGACCTTGGTGGGGTCAGGGAGCACCTGGTTCCGAGCAATAATAAATCCAAGGAAGGAGGTTTGATCAGTGTGGAACTCACATTTCTCAGCCTTGACGAACAGATGGTTCTCCAGGAGGCGCTGTAATACCCTGCGGACATGCACCCGATGTTCCTCTAGTGTGCGGGAGAAGATGAGAATATCATCAAGATAAACAAAGACAAACGAGTTCAGAAAATCCCGTAGCACATCATTTATCAAACGCTGGAAGACGGCTGGAGCGTTAGTTAACCCAAACGGCATTACCAGATACTCAAAATGTCCGCTGGGGGTCCGGAAGGCCGTCTTCCACTCATCTCCTTCCCTTATGCGCACTAGATGGTAGGCATTCCTAAGGTCCAGTTTAGTAAACCAGGATGCCCCCTGGAGGGAGTCAAAAGCAGTGTTCATCAAGGGCAGAGTATATTTGTCTTTAACTGTTATTTCATTCAGTCCCCGGAAGTCGATGCAGGGGCGTAGTGAACCGTCCTTTTTTCCAACAAAAAAAAATCCAGCTCCCACTGCCGAAGACGACGGGCGGATGATACCAGAGGCCAAGGACTCCTTGATGTACGTGTCCATGGCCTCGCGCTCCGGGGCTGATAGGCTGTAAAGGCGGCTAGCAGGAAGAGGGGCCCCAGCCTTCAGGTTGATCGCGCAGTCATACGGACGATGGGGGGGTAAGGACAACGCCCGAGACTTGCTAAATACTTGCCCCAAATCGTGATAGACCTCTGGCACCTTGGACAAATCCGGTGGGGATGAATCAGGCAGAGGCACCTTAACGGATGGGGCGCACGCCGCTGATTGGAGGCAGGCGCTAAGACAAAACGTACTCCATGCCGTTACTCTCCCAGCTTGCCAGTCAATGGTGGGGTTATGTAGGCGCAGCCAGGGGTACCCCAGAATAACGGGCGAAGAAGAAACGGGCAGCACTAGAAACTGAATTTCCTCCCTGTGATTTCCCGATACAATAATTGACACGGGGGCGTCTGATGGTCTATGGTGGTCAAAGATGCCTTAGACAGTGTGATCAGTTTGACAGGGGGGTCTAGAGTCTGACAGCTAAGGCCCATTCGGGTTGCCAGGTCTCTAGAAGTGAAATTTTGCTCAGCTCCAGAATCTACTAACGCTAGTGTGGAGTGTTCTGTGTGTGTGTGGATAAGTTTAAGAGGTAATCGACAACAAGTAAGGGGTTCTTCTGAGTTCTTGCCCGTGAATCCCCCTACTGCGATCCACGGGCCTTCCCTTTTAACTTATTGGGACATTCAAACACCCCATGTGACTCTTTCCCACAATAGAAACAAAGGCCCTGATTCCTGCGGCGTTGTTTCTCAGCTGCTGACACTTTAGACCGGCCAATGATCATGGCTTCCTGATCCGGGGATTCCTCTGACGCGGGTAAAGCGAGAAGAGGAGAGTTAGGGACGCGAGGGCGGGGTTTAACCGAACGGGAAGTAGTATGCCGTTCAGTCGCCCGCTCCCTTAATCTGCTATCAAGACTAACCGCTAGGGCAATTAAATCCCGCAAATTGTCTGGTTTGTCCCGTGCCGCTAACTCATCCTTTAGCTCGTCGTTCAGACTACGTAGGAAAATACCACATAATGATGGCTCCCCCCACCCAATCTCTGCAGCCAGGACCCGGAAGTCAATACCGTAATCAGCAGCTGATCTCTTTCCCTGCTGTAAGCTCAGCAGCCGTTCTGTCAACACCTCACCCCTATCAGTATGATCAAACACAGACATAAACTCTGACACAAACTCCTGGTAAGAAAGCAGGGGATAGCTTGGTTTAGCCATGATTGAATACGCCCAGTCTAAAGCTCTTCCTGCCAGCAAATTTATGACATAGCCAATCCGACTAGAATCATGAGTGAAGTCCCCCGGAACGTGCAGAAAAACTGACTCACATTGTAACAGGAATCCTCGGGCTTCTCCGAGTTTTCCGCTGAACCGGGCAGGTGTGGGAGTAGGGGTGAGGCGAGAGGGCGAGGAGGTGTTAGCTTGTCCAGACGCTAAGCCTGCAGGGGCTGGGATATTTGCGGTGGGGGAAAGCGTCTGGTGTCCTTCCAGACGATCCAGCCGACCGTTAATTAAAGTTAGTTGATTTAAGATTACCGTCTGCTGGTGAGCTAATAAATCTACCCGGGTGCTAAGAGTGTTGATTAGGCTTGACAGTGAGCTGTCCGCTGGGTCAACGTGACAGAGTCGTACTGACATGATTTAGGACCCAGGAGACAGACACTGACACGGGCAGATAGTGACAATAATCTTTATTTGAGAGTGAGAGAGTGTAGTGCGAGTGTGAGTGCGTGGATAGTGTTCTGGTCACTGGAGCTGAGCGCCCTGGACGGAGACCCGGCAACCCTGGAACATACAAGCAGAAACAATTACTTTTGTCCCACACTTGTGACAAGCTACAAGTAGAGAGGCTTACTTGGGTGCAGCACAGGTTTCGTCCTGCTGAGATCCAGCGGCCGTGCAACGTGGAGGTGAAGGTGTCCGTGAACGTGCTGGGGATTCCACCCGTGGCTGTGACAAGGGCAGTCCTTCTGAAGACACCGGCTGTGACTCCACAGACCGGGACGATGATAGTCCTGACGATGACGAGGTGAGTGATTCCACAGAACGTGGTGACGATGATATAGCTGATGCTGATGACAGTGACTCCACTGATAGCGGTGGCCAATACTCCTGCAACTGATACAATAGCAGTTCTGGAATCTGAGGAGCAAGACGTACCAGTAGACGTGGTGGTAGCGAAGCGCTACGTGTGCGTGATGGCGTTACCCCGTCAGCTGGGGACGCAGGTCCGCCGCCAAGGAGGTCCACCTGTGCACAGGGGTATAGACAAGGGGTTGAGTAGCAGATTGTTCTCTTACTTGGCTGACTCTGATGAGAGGTCCTTGAAGAAGCAAGAGAAGTTCTCGACGAGACAAGAGAAGTTCCAGACGAGACGAGAGAGAATCCTGACGAGGCCAGAGAGCGGAGTTCAGGCTCATTCTCCGACAAGGAGGACAGACGACTCCGTGCCGGGCTGTCAGCGACGCTGGCTTTTAACAGCCGTTGATTACCACCTGTTGGTCTGTGCGCAGCTGGGGTTGATGACGCCAATGACGGCCCAGAGGCCGCCATGACAAAATTCCCAACAACTTCTCTCATTTTGTAGATTTATTAAATGAACTCTGATTAAATTATTTTACATTCAAATAACTTGTAAACAGGTGAAATGATCAAAGTCAACCATCACATTAAACTTGTAACTGGGATAGAGTAACAATGTGATAACATCTGCAGAACCAAGGTGAAGATGTAAGCTGAATTTAGATCAATTTGAAGTTGACGGATTATGAAAAACTGAAAGCAAATTTATTGAGAAAATTAAACTAATTATATGGAAAATTCTGGATTACTCTTAAGAAAGTAAAAATGGAATTTTAATGAAAAGAAGAGTTATATTAATTGCTCTTTAATTCTGTATCTGGTCAGAGTTACAAATTAGCTTTAACTCAGACAAATCATGGCATACTTCAAGGGATGGACATCAAACAGCAGATGAAACAAAAATTTAGCTCACTTGAATTCTGGTGCATCGCCGTGGTGTTGGGGTCCTTGTGGGCTTTGAGCCGGGTCCTTAGCTGAAGCTGTATTTGCAGATTAACAAGAAATATCCGCCAGTGGATATTTCTTTACCAGGAACAAACAGTAGGGAGCTGAAGTTCGGCAAAGGTGATGGCTGCTGCTGCTGGCCACGTCATATGCCATGCGGAAAACTCGAGGAATTTTTCAGCGGCATTCTTGAGCCCGGATATAAATGGGATTGAGTTTCAAAGTCTGATTACAGTCACAGAATTAGAGAGGCAAGTTAAAAATAACTAAATTCAAGCCACAAAATAACTGGAGATCTGATGTTGTGGAATTTAGAATAGCTTCCATTACGGAGACGAAGGATTGGTCAGTCAGTCCTTTAAAAAACACGGTGGATTTAAAGATAGTTTAACAGGATAAAAAGTTAGAAAAACAGAAACACCGGTGAAACAAGAAGTTTGTCTTCATTTAACAAGTTGCGCACAAAGAATAAGTAATTCCTGGACGTTAAAGAAAAAACAGACAGACGTTTACACAGCAAACAACAATGACAAAACTGAACGGACAGAAAACTATGATACTCTGAACTGCTGTTACTGCTCTCATTCTGCTCGAAAGTGCTCTGCTGAAGAAGGGCGTCTCCCCTCTTTATAACTTTAGACAACTTTAGACAACTTTAGACAACACGGCTGCACGGTGGCGCAGTGGTTTAGCACTGTGGCAGCACAGTTTTACCCTCGGCCGGGGGATCGCGGGGATCATGAGATCGTGGGTTCGATCCCAGCCCCCGACCAACAGTGAGCTGTGTGGAGTTTGCATGTTCTCCCCGTGTTGCGTGGGTTTACTCCGGGATTTCTCCGGTTTCCTCCCGCACACCAAAAACATGTAGGTTTAGGGCGCTCGCGCACGCAGCGACCGGCAGCCGGTGGCTTGTCACCAGACTGCAAACCAAATCTACCTACGGGTACAAATAAGTAACAAAAAAAAACAAAAAAAACTTTCGCACCGTTAGGGTGATTGACATAAGCCCAAGCCAACAGTCTTCCTTCGTGGGCGGGTTTTATGAACTTTAGTCCAATGAACAAACAGTCTTTTGTCTGTAAGAACCAGTGGAATGAAAGAGCTGTAGCCCAGCATATGCTGGGTCATGATTGGCTGATACCTGTCATGGGTGGCCCTCGCGAGCCACCATAAGACGCCAACAAGTCACCGGTGAGTTTGCAATGATGTTTATTAAGGGCAAAGGATAACACAAAGTGACAAAGTAATGAGCCACGATGGGCTAAAACACACTACACAGAAAGAGAGACTGTAAGGCTGAACAAGCTCACTTACAATACCAGATAAGGACGAGGGAAGATCGTAGACGTGGAATCATAAAGGAATAAACAACGTCTAACAAGGGAGTGTTCGACGAGGCTGCTGCATTGGGCTGCATTCAGCGTCCGCTTAAAAGCCGGTCCACTGATGAGCCACAAATGCAGCACAGCTGTTCGGCTTTGACAGCAGGAAGCTCCTCCGAGCGCTGTCACAATAAGAGCCCGAGGAGCCAGAAGGTAAACACTGCTGTCAAGCCTGAAGATGATGTATGACCCGAGCGTGGACGAGATTGGCACTCGGATCATAACAGTACCTCCCCCCCAAGGGCAGGCTCCGAACTCCCAGTGACACCCAAGCCCCCCCCCCTCCCCCCCAGGGTGGGCAGATGGGGGAACAGGCCAGGGGGAAAAGGACCACCATAGACCAAAAAAACCCCATGATGATAATAGGAGCACACAGACAGTCAGAGAAAAAAAACGACACTCTCATGCACAAATTACAACCAAGGTACAGCGTAAAGGAGATGATCACAGGGCAAAACAACAGCAAACAGGATATCCACAAATACACAAACCATGATCAAGGCGGACTGGGAAATAAAACAATTACAGGACACGACAACAGAAAATACCATATCCATAAAGGCAAAAACACACCAACTGCTACAGGCAATGAATGGACATTTAACAGAGGAAAAATGAACAAAAAAAAACACCCGCTAGGAAGGAGTGAGATGCACAATAGCAAATACAAGATCTCCCGCACATCCCAAAAGGTTACAGAAACAACGAAAATGAAAACCCGGGATGACGGCAGTCCTAGCACCATGGCATGAAGGCCGATAGTTCGGGGGGGCCGCCCTGCATCCAGTGTCCACATCGTAGGCAGGGGGGAAAGGGACAGTTTGGGCGGCCTACCCCAGTCCCATGCCCGGAAACACAGTTCCTCTGGCGGCCGGGCCAGATCGCCGAAAGGGCGGGAAAGTTTGTCGGGTGGCCGACCCAGAACACCAAACCGACGAAACAGCTCACCAGGCGGCCGACCTGCATCACGCAGCCACCAGGACTGAAGGGGAGAAGTTGGAGGCGGCCTCCCTGGAGAGGGGGAAGGCGAGGGAGAGCCGGGCGGAGTGTTAGGAACCCCAATGGCCCCCGGTGGAGATGAGCTGGGATGAAGATCCTGAGGGTGAGGATGATGATGATGATGATGAGCCCGTCCAGTGTCCGGTGGCAGGGGGTCTGCAGCTCCCTCGCTGACCTTGACTTCTGCTGGTGCTGCACCCGCGATGGACCCTGATTGGGTCATGGCTGCACCCGTGATGGACCCCGATTGGGCAGCGGCTGCACCTGAGTCGGACTCCAATTGGGTCACGGCTGCACCCACGATGGGCCCCGATTGGGCCTTGGCTGCACCTGCGTCGGACCCCGACTGGGTCGGCGCCACACCAGAACCGACCTCCAACCCCGAACCCGGAACCTCTGGTGCAGCAAACGGAATCAGTTCCGCGCCGGTGACCCTGGGAGAAGGCTCAGGAGAGAGAAAAGAACCGGGATCAGGATCACCGGTAGCGACAGAGCCCAGCAAGATGAGTTTGGGCGCAGCGGATGGCTGCCCCTGGCTCGTATCTCGGAGAGACAGGCAAAAGTGCTCCAGAATAGAAAGGAGAAAAACAAGGTAGAGCACTTGCCTGTACTCGGGTTCTGTCGCTGTCCAGGACTCCGACAATCTGGGCTCAGACGGAAAGAGATCGTCTTCTGGCTCCCACTCAGCTACGTCGGGCTCCGCAGCTGGCATGATGGCTTCCGCAGCCTGAGGACCCTCCGGCACAGATATCCACGCCGACGACCCGCACGGCATGGTGGCTGGGGACCCTCGAACTGCTGGACCGGACTGCTCTTCTGTGGAGACCCAGGGACACTTCGTCGTCGGCGCAGGCTCCACGCTGCAGTCTGCTCTCCTCCTCTGCCCATGACGTGGCTGCGGGGCTGGAACCAGGCTCTTCAGAACTACAGGCGCCCTCCTCATCCGGCGACGTTGGCCTGGCGTCGACGACCGTTCAGCGGAGGGAGACACAGAGGCAGCGGGTTTAATAATAGAAGCTACAGCAGGTGGTGGGAGCTTGGGGTTTGCGAACCCCGAACTCCACCCCCAGTAGTCAGACAAGGTAAATCACAATTATGAGGAGATGAGTGAGCTTGTACTTGCCTGTCTCCCGGAGGCAGGATGGTGCCTTCTGTAGTGGACGTGGCGCCTCCCTTTCACCGCCGGATGGTGACAGAGACCCCCTGGGAGGACGAGGAGGGGCCGCTCGTTACGGACCATGAACGGGCTTCGCCGGGGCAGGACTCAGAACTCTCTCTGCAGCAGAAGGTGACGTCACAGAGGAGGGGACGACAGCCGAGACGATCCGGGCACGACGAGCTGAGGGGACAGCGGGAACAGGTGGCCCAGGGGGAGAGGCTGCGGGGATTCCCTCCTGACGTGACACCGAAGGAGCAGCTGGCTGGGAGGCAGAGTTCCTCCGATGACCCGGAACAGGATCCGGACGGGGTTCTTGCTGAGGGTTATCTTGGCCGGGGCGCCGACATCTTCGATGACCCCCGGGTGGCGTGAACTCCTGGAGTGGATCGAGGACAGGAACGGGATCCCAAAGCGGGGAGCGGGGATGCCTTCTTCTCTGCTTCTCGCCGTAGTCTTCGTCTACCCTGCGGAGAATCTCGCGTTGTGCAGCGATGTCGGCCCTCCTAACGTCAACTTCGGGATGGTCGGCGTAGCTAGGGAGATGTTTAAGGACGTCCTCAGCACAGTCCAGGTACCAGTGCACGTCGCTGTGATAGTCGAGGAGGGAGGCGGAGATGAGCGTTTCATCAACATATTCCAGGGCATCCTCCAGCTCGTAGCTCTGCCTACGAGCGCAGCCCCTCCGTGACGGCATGCTTCCAGCACGCAGTACCCAGACAGGAAAGAGCAAAGTCCAAATGCAAACTCACCGGGAACGGTGTCTCGGTGTGGCGCCTCCATTTAGGCGTCCTGGCAGCAGCCTACTGTCATGGGTGGCCCTCACGAGCCACCATAAGACACCGACAAGTCACCGGTGAGTTTGCAATGATGTTTATTAAGGGCAAAGGATAACACAAAGTGACAAAGTAATGAGCCACGATGGGCTAAAACACACTACACAGAAAGAGGGACTGTAAGGCTGAACAAGCTCACTTACAATACCAGATAAGGACGAGGGAAGATCGTAGACGTGGAATCATAAAGGAATAAACAACGTCTAACAAGGGAGTGTTCGACGAGGCTGCTGCATTGGGCTGCATTCAGCGTCCGCTTAAAAGCCGGTCCACTGATGAGCCACAAATGCAGCACAGCTGTTCGGCTTTGACAGCAGGAAGCTCCTCCGAGCGCTGTCACAATAAGAGCCCGGGGAGCCAGAAGGTAAACACTGCTGTCAAGCCTGAAGGAGATGATGTATGACCCGAGCGCGGACAAGATTGGCGCTCGGATCATAACAATACCGGTCCTTACAGAATGACACACATTTTAATACACTGGAGATTCCTTAACCTACTTATGTATAAAGTCTAAGCTAACTTTAGTGAGCATGCAACTTTATAACTAGTGCTTTTAAATTAACATGCAAGAATAAAATTCATTTTAAACATTTTTAACACGCACATTTTTAAAATCAAGGATTAATAAGCATTTCAAACCCATTATTGATTGTCCACAGAATATCAGAGTCCCACAGAGGCGGTGATCTTCAACAAATAGTGTCCTTAGAATTGTCCTGAGAAATGAAACTGGAAGAAAGAGAGTTAATTTCAGTTCATCACTGTACAGTCAAAGTGAGCGTCTGCTCCAGACATCCACCAGGGGTAGTGTCGAGCTGTGGATAATCCTAGGGCCTTTGGGAATACCTTTAAAGTTTATGAGATGCCTGTCCTTTGTCCACATTTTATTACCTCCGCCAGGCCAAAAAGGCCAGGAGGAGGTTATGTTTTTGCCAGGGTTTGTGTGTTTGTGTGTTTGTCTGTCTGTCTGTTTGTCTGTCTGTCTGTCTGTTTGTCTGTTGGTTAGCAAGATAACTCAAAAAGTCTTGGACGGATTTGCATGAAACTTTCAGGCGTTGTTGGAAATGGTACAAGGAAGAACTGATTAAATTTTGGGGGTGATCCGGTTCACCGTCTGGATACAGGAATTTTTTTAAAGCATTTTTCAACACTGTGACATAGGGCCATTTTCAACATGTGCGCAGGCGCAATGGAGGGCACTGGTCGTCGTGTCTGCAACACAAACTCTGCGTTCTTCAACGTTTTAGGCACAAAAGCACGCGGAAAACACTGCTGGCCTGGGCCCGCCAGCGTGCTTGTGTTTGCGCGCAACTGCAAAACCTCACACGGGCAGCTGTCCGCCGACGGATTCTTTGGCAGAAATTCCCCGGCCAGCCATAGGAGCTGCGCATTTGGCAGAAATTCCCCGGCCAGCCATAGGTGCTGCGCATTTGGCAGAAATTCACCGGCCAGCCATAGGAGCTGTGCATTTGGCAGAAATTCCCCGGCCAGCCATAGGCGCTGCGCATTTGGCAGAAATTCACCGGCCAGCCATAGGCGCTGCGCATTTGGCAGAAATTCCCCGGCCAGCCATAGGAGCTGCGCATTTGGCAGAAATTCCCCGGCCAGCCATACGCGCTGCGCAATAACGAGCTCTCTGCCGGCGAAGCTTCTAAATTCTCGTTTGCCGCGGAGCGAAACCCCAAAATAATATAATATAAAACCCACGGCAACCTGTCTACCCAATTTGCATCCGTCAGTGGAGGAGATGGACACAACAGCAACACTTCAGTTTATTACCTCCGCCAAGGAGGCAATGCTTTTACTACTGAACCACTAATCCTATCACTATCACATTGATTGTCATTGATTAATTGTGTGTTTATTGCACTGTCCCTGTCAAATAAACAAATAATCATTGTGAATCCAATTGCTAGTCATATGTTTACATGCTCAAGGAATCTGAAAACGTACACACAAACACTGTATGGGGAGAATTGTGGCGCTTGGCGGAGGTCTGCGCTCTCCGAGTGCTTTTCTAGTTACCCATAAAACCATCAGGAGAAAGAGCATTTCCAGTTTATTTATGATGTGAGTTAATACGTTCCTTGCAGAGATGGAATCCTTATCTCTTGTACCTCTTTACAAAGGAATGTGTTCTCCACAGTGGTCCTGAGATGAAAAAGCAATTATTGACTGGCCTTTTCTTGCGTGAAACAATGTCTTTAAGATGCAAAGTCTATTTTATTGATGAGCCAAAGCAAGATGATGCTACACAACTTTCATTCCTATTCTCTCCAGAGCATACCTCTACCTCTCGAGGTTCTCTTCCACTTACTCACTACTCTCACTACAGATCAAAATATCATCTGCAAACGTCATGGTCCACGGAGACTCCTGCCTGACCTCGTCTGTCAGCCTGTCCATCACCATGGCAAATAAGAAAGGGCTCAGACCTGATCCCTGCTGTATAGCGGGGAAAATAAGTATTGAACACATCAATATTTTTCTCATTGAACATATTTCTGATGGATCCATTGACCTGACATTTTCACCAGATATCAGTAACAACCCAAGTAATCCATACATACGGTGGGGCAAAAAAGTATTTAGTCAGCCACCAATTGTGCAAGTTCTCCCACTTAAAAGATGAGAGAGGTCTCCAATTTTCATCATAGATATACCTCAACTATGAGAGACAAAATGAGAAAAAAAAAATCCAGAAAATCACATTGAAGGATTTTTAATGAATTAATTGGTAAATTCCTCAGTAAAATAAGTATTTGGTCACCTACAAACAAGCAAGATTTCTGGCTCTCACAGACTTGTAACTTCTTCTTTAAGAGGCTCCTCTGTCCTCCACTCATTACCTGTATTAATGGCACCTGTTTGAACTCGTTATCAGTATAAAAGACACCTGTCCACAACCTCAAACAGTCAGACTCCAAACTCCACTATGGCCAAGACCAAAGAGCTGTCAAAGGACACCAGAAACAAAATTGTAGACCTGCACCAGGCTGGGAAGACTGAATCTGCAATAGGTAAGCAGCTTGGTGTGAAGAAATCAACTGTGGGAGCAATTATTAGAAAATAGAAGACATACAAGACCACTGATAATCTCCCTCCATCTGGGGCTCCACGCAAGATCTCACCCCGTGGGGTCAAAATTATCACGAGAACGGTGAGCAAAAATCCCAGAACCACATGGGGGGACCTAGTGAATGACCTGCAGAGAGCTGGGACCAAAGTAACAAAGGCTACATCAGAAACACACTACACCGCCAGGGACTCAAATCCTGCAGTGCCAGATGTGTCCCTCTACTTAAGCCAGTACATGTCCAGTCCTGTCTGAAGTTTGCTAGAGAGCATTTGGATGATCCAGAAGAGGATTGGGAGAATGTCATATGGTCAGATGAAACCAAAATAGAACTTTTTGGTAAAAACTCAACTTGTCGTGTTTGGAGGAGAAAGAACACCATACCTACTGTGAAGCATGGGGATGGAAACATCATACTTTGGGGCTGTTTTTCTGCAAAGGGACCAGGACGACTGATCCGTGTAAAGGAAAGAATGAATGGGGCCATGTATCGTGAGATTTTGAGTGAAAACCTCCTTCCATCAGCAAGGGCGTTGAAGATGAAACGTGGCTGGGTCTTTCAGCATGACAATGATCCCAAACACACCGCCCGGGCAATGAAGGAGTGGCTTCGTAAGAAGCATTTCAAGGTCCTGGAGTGGCCTAGCCAGTCTCCAGATCTCAACCCCATAGAAAATCTTTGGAGGGAGTTGAAAGTCTGTGTTGCCCAGCGACAGCCCCAAAACATCACTGCTCTAGAGGAGATCTGCATGGAGGAATGGGCCAAAATACCAGCAACAGTGTGTGAAAACCTTGTGAAAACTTACAGAAAACGTTTGACCTCTGTCATTGCCAACAAAGGGTATATAACAAAGTTCTGAGATGAACTTTTGTTATTGACCAAATACTTATTTTACCGAGGAATTTACCAATTAATTCATTAAAAATCCTTCAATGTGATTTTCTGGATTTTTTTTTCTCATTTTGTCTCTCATAGTTGAGGTATACCTATGATGAAAATTGGAGATCTCTCTCATCTTTTAAGTGGGAGAACTTGCACAATTGGTGGCTGACTAAATACTTTCTTACCCCACTGTACAAAGAAATCAAGGCAACCGTGTTCACAAAACAAGTTATATTTAATGATGTGGAATGACACAGGGAATAAGTATTGAACATAGTTGGTGAAATTCATTTAATATTTAGTAGAAAAGCCTTCGTTGGTAATAACAGCTTCCAGACACCTCCTGTATGGAGAAACTAAGCACAGGCATTGCTCAGGAGTGATTTGAGCCCATTCTTCCACACAAACTGTCTTCAACTCTTGAAGGTTCTGTGGATACCTTCAATGAACTCTGATCTTCAGGTTTTTTCCATAGATTTTCTATTGGATTCAGGTCAGGTGACTGACTGGGCCATTCTAGCAGCTTTATTTTCCTTCTCTGGAGCCTTGGCTGTATGTTTGGGATCATTGTCTTGCTGAAATGTCCACCCTCGTTTCATCTTCAGCATTTTGGCAGATGGCAACAGGTTCTTATCAAGGATGTCTCTGTACATTTGTCCATTCATCTTTCCTTCAATTATATGAAGTCTGCCTGTGCCATGAGCTAAAAAACACCCCCACACCATGATGCTCCCACCTCCATACTTCACTGTTGGTATGGTGTTTTTGGGCTGATGTGCAGTGTCGTTTCTCCTCCATACATGCTGGTCGAACCTTGGATTCAGGAGGAGCAATATGGTTTTTGTTCTGGTCATGGCACATCGGACAAACTCTTTACCCTCTCGAGAATCCTTGAGGGTTTGTGGTTTTTGCCCAACCAGTCCACATGTGTTTTGTGGACTTGGAGAAAGCATTCAGTTGCGTCCCTCGTGGTCTCTTGTGGGGGGTGCTTTGGGAGTATGGGGCATTGGGCTTGTTGATACGAGCTATCCGGTGCCTATACGACCGTTGCAAGAGTTTGGTTTGTATTGCCAACACCCTGTCAAACTCGTTTCCAGTGAGAGTTGAACTCTGCCAGGGCTGCCCTTTGTCACCAATTCTGTTCATAATTTTTATGGACAGGATATCTAGGCTCAGCCAAGGAATGGAGGCTGTCATGCTTGGTGATCACAGGATTTCATATGTGCTGTTTGCAGATGATGTTGTCCTGTTGTCTTCATCGAGCAATGACCTACAGGTCTTGCTGGGATGGTTTGCTACTGAGTGTGAAGTGGCTGGCATGAGAATCAGCACCTCCAAGTCTGAGTTCATGGTCCTCAGCTGGAAAAAGGTGGATTGTCCTCACCGGGTTTGGGACAAGCTCTTGCCCCAAGTGGAGGAGTTTAAGTATCTTGGGGTCTCATTCACGAGTGAGGGGAGAATGGAATGAGAGGTTGACAGATGGATCACAGCAGCATCTGTGGTGATGCGGATGTTGTACCGGTCAGTTGTGGTAAAGAGAGAGCTGAGCTCTAAAGCAAAACTGTTGATTTACCAGTCAGTCTACGTTCCTACTCTCACCTATAGTCATGAGCTTTGGGTAATGACAGAAAGAATGAGATCGCAGATACAAATGGCTGAAATGAGCTTTCTCCATAGGATTGCTGGACTCACCCTTAGAGATAGGGTGAGGAACTCAGTCATCTGGGAGAGGCTCAGAGTAGAATCGCTGCTCCTCCATATTGAAAGGAGTCAGTTGAGGTGGTATGGGTATTTGATCAGGATGTCTCCTGGATTCCTCCCACTTGAGGTGTTTTGGGCATGTCCCACTGGGAGGAGACCCCGGGGCAGACCCAGGACATGCTGGATAGACAATCAATCAATCAATCAATCAATCAATCAATCAATCAAAGCTTTATTTATATAGCACTTTTCATACAAAAAGATGCAACACAAAGTACTTCACACATTCAAATAAAACACAATCCCCCCCCCCCCACACCCACACACACAAACACGCACACACACAAAGAAACTTTCGCTAGTGTAAAACTTATCGCTTATGGCTGGGCGTCGAGGATCCAAGTCTGGAAGCACCATCACTCGGGAGCCATCACCAGCCGGGAAAGTGCCAAGTTCATGGCTACAGGAACGTCACTTTGAAGACCGCCCAAGTCCAATCCGAGGGGTCGACACTGCAGGTGTGGTGCCACAGTGTATGATTCCCCTCATCTGGGTAGACCAGGGCAATCACAGGCCAGAAAACAAGCACAATTCCCCATGAGAGTGCTCCCCATGAGGAAACGCTGGAGTTTGAACAGGGTGATAAAAAAATAAATAAAAGTCACTGATAAATAATAAGATAATTTGCTGATAAAAAGACTGGGCAGTTAAGATGACTAGAAGAATGAAACAACACTTAAATACAATCAAACCTAACTATTAATACCTACATACCTGTAGGTATTAATAATTCACAGTAAGATAAATAATTGTGACATAACATAGGTTTAAAATTATAAATTAATACAATTAAAATAAGAAACTAATCAAAAGTGGGCAGCGCGGTGGTGGAGTGGTTAGCACTGTGGCAGCACAGCAACTCACCCTTAGCTGGGGGATCCTGGGTTCGATCCCAGCCCCCGACCAACAGTGATCTGTGTGGAGTTTGCATGTTCTCCCCATGTCTGCGTGGGTTTACTCTGGGATTTCTCCGGTTTCCTCCCACATGCCAAAAACATGCAAGTTAGGTTAACTGGCATCAAACTGGGGATTCTAAATTGTCCTTAGGTATGAATGTGAGAGTGAATGGTTGTCTGTCTCTCTGTGTTGGCCCTGCGATGGACTGGCGATCTGTCCAGGGTGTACCCTGCCTCCTGCCCAAAAAGATGCTGGGATAGGCTCCAGCCCCTCCACGACCCGAAAAGGATTAAGCGGAAGTAGATGAATTAATGAATGAATGAATGAACTAATCAAAAGCAAGGTTAAAATAGTAGGTCTTGAGCCTGCTTTTAAAAATATGAACTTTCTCAGCAGCCCTGATGTTCTCTGGCAGGTTGTTCCACAGATGTGGGCCGTAGTAACTAAAAGCTGCCTCACTGTGGGTGTGTGTTCTGACAGTAGGAATAATTAAAAGGCCAGTGCCTGAGGACCTCAGGGACCGCAGAGGCTCATAGGCCAAAAACAATTTTGATAAATAAGAAGGTCCAAGTCCATGCAGACGTTTATAAACCAGTAAAAGAAAATTAAGGCTATGTCTCCCAGCTGGCCTGGGAATGTCTTCGTATTCTTTCCGAAGAGTTGGAGCAGGTGGCTGGGGAGAGGGAAGTCTGGACTTCTTTGCTTGAGCTGTTGTCTCCACTGCCCGGGCCTCCAGAAAAGTGGTAGAAGATGGATGGATGGATGGATGGATGGACATGCTGTGTGTTGTGGCATCCAAAAAGTTCAATTTTGGTCTCATTTGATCAGACTATATTCTCCCAGTATTTTACTGGCTTGCCCAAATGTTGTGCAGCAAACTTTAAATGAGCTTCAACATGCTTTTTCTTTAGCAATGGAGTCTTGCGAGGTGAGCTAGCATAGAGCCCATGTCGGTTGAGTGCATTACTTATTGTTTTCTTTGAAACAGCAGTACCTGCTAACTCCAGATTTTTCTGAAGCTCTCCATGAGTAGTCTTTGGCTCTTGGATAACTCTTCTGATAATTGTTTTGACTTTTCTGTCAGAAATCTTGCGAGAAGCTCCTCGTCGTGGCTGGTTTAGGGTAAAATAATGTTCTTTCCACTTCTGAATGATGGCTCCAACAGTGTTCACTGGAACATTCACCAGTTTAGAAATGCACCTTTAACCAATGCCATCATTATGTTTTGCAACTATAAGTGAAGGTCTAGAGAGAGCTCTTTGCTTCTACCCATCATGAGTTCTTTTTGGTGTGACAATCTGATATTCAGAGACTTTTTTAACGGCTATCAGTCAGGACTTAATGAGTTGAAATTAATTTGTACTGATGGGGATTGGATGGCTTCCTAAATTCTGATGGATTTCAGCTGGTTTATTGGCTTTCTATGCCTTTTTGCACCTATTTTTCTTCATGTGTTCAATACTTATTCCCTGTGTCATTTCACTTTATTAAACTTGTTTTGTGAACACAGTTGCCTTGATTTCTTTGTATGGATGGATTACTTGGGTTGTTGCTGATATCTGGTGAAAATCTCAGATCAGTGGTTCCATCAGAAATATGTTTAATGAGAAAAATGTTAGCGTGTTGTAATACTTATTTTCCCTGTTATAACCTCACCCCCACCTTGAATCCATCTATCTCTCCTACAGCACACCTCAGTACTGTCTCACTGTCCTCATACATGTCCTGCACCATCCTCACATACTGCTCTGCCACTTCTGACTTCCTCATACAGTACCACACTTCCTCTCTTGCACCCTATCATACAGTATGCTTTCTCTGGATCAACAGACACTGTGGAACTCCTTCTGACCTTCTCTATACGTCTCCATCGACACTCTTAAAACAAACATTGCATCTGTAGTACTCTTTCTTGGCATGAAACCGTACTGCTGCTCACTGATTGCCACCTCCCCTCTTAACCTCGCTTCAACGACTCTTTCCCATATTTTCATAGTGTGGCTGATTTATACCTTTGTAGTTACTACAGCTCTGAGCATCACCTTTGTTCTTGAAAATTGGTACCAAAACACTTCTTGTCTGTCTGTCTATCTATCTATCTCTCCCTCCAGTACTCCTTCCACCTTCTCAACACACTCTCGTCATTTAAGATAAGATAAGATAAGCTAAGATAGGCCTTTATTAGTCCCACAATGGGGAAATTCCAGACTAACAAATTCCATTTGTTAGTACATTACCATTTGTAGTGTTGACCTTGGGTTCCAATCTTTAAAATCATTCTTTGCTGAAGAAAATAATTTCAACTCAAAAGTCTGGTCATGAATTGCTTCTCTCTTCTTCTTCTTTTAGATTTGATTGGTGGTTGGCAACCAGCTTACAGGTGCATTACCGCCACCTACCGGACTATGTTGTATCACCCTATATAGAGCTGTCCATTTTTCCTTCTTCTTCTTCTTCTTCTTCTTCTTCTTCTTCTTCTTCTTCTTCTTCTTCTTCAACTACTTCTCTCACCAAGGACCAGAGTTGTAATACGACCCATCGGCCATGACAACCAGACATGAAACCAGACAGTTTCAGACTCCAAGACCACAAGATACTTAAACTCCTCCACTTGGGGCAGGAGAATGTCCCCAACCCGGAGAGGACAATCCACCTTTTTCCAGCTGAGGACCATGGACTCGGACTTGGAGGTACTGATTCTCATCCCAGCCACTTCACACTCAGCGGCAAATCGTCCCAGTAAGACCTGTAGGTCATTGCTGGATGAAGCCAGCAGGACAACATCATCTGTAAACAACAGAGGTGAGATCTGATGGTCACCAAGCATGACACCCTCTGTTCCCTGGCTGCGCCTAGAAATCCTGTCCATAAGTAAATCACCATTAGCTTTAATCCTAAGAAATCCTTTGGGACAATACACAAAAACAATTCACTTGTGTTTCCTAATATGTCAATATTAAAACATTTAAAGCTTCAAATGAAAATATGCTTTAACAAATAAAGTAAAAGTCAACCTTAACTTTAAAAGAAAGTGAAAACTTGTATGTCATGATCCTGGGGCACGGGTTAGAGCCATGCCCAGTTTCCTTGCCCAGTGTGCATTTTTCTGTTTGTTTACTGTTGTCTATAAGATTATTATGATGGTTTTGAGTTCTGTTGTATTTGTAACCTTATGGTTTCCACTTTGTTTATTTTGACAGTGCTGTGCAGTGAAAGGGTTAATGTATAGTTAGTGCCAGAATAATAATTCTGTAGGTGATCTCCCATTATGCTCTACACATATTCCATACAAATTCTGTTTGCATGCTTATGAACAATTATGTTATGATAAACTGATATAATAGGAATGAGACAAAAGTATTGAGCTCTCTCCCTTTTTCTCTCTCTTTTAAGTCAGGTCTTTCACATTAGTTACACACCCAAAACAACATTCTCACACACACTTTTGATAGTACATTTTAGGAGAAATTAACATGAACAGAGGATGGCCTGTTCACGTCAGAGTTAAACTGGCCAATCAGACGGTCGCGTGTAAGCCCATCCTATTGTACTGGGTCGCCCCACCCGAGAGGATAACTGTAACACGCACCCGGAAGTCGGGGTTCAGTGTGGCGACGCTCCAGAGGGAGCTGCGTCACGCTGCACCCAGTGCTGCTTGCTTTACATGTGACTTCTAAATAAATGTACCATCCTTTAAATTGAAGAAATCTCCGGTTTGTTCTTGGATCTTTCAATCAAAGAATCGGGTACTTTTCTAACAAATTGGTGCCGTGACCCGGATTGAATTATTCCGAGACGAGCCTGAACACACCACATCGGAAGGACCCTTTTGCAGACTACTGTGGCGCCTGAATAAAAATGAGGTAAGCAGAGCCTTTTGTCTACAAAATTCTGCAGTTTGGCCATTCTAAATTTACAGTTGTCTGATAAAGGGGTATATCCGATCTCGAAATTTATCATTTGGTTGGGAGTCGCATGTAAAGTCTAAACAATAGTTTGAAAAGTTAAAGAGAGTGCACGTGTTCTGTTTTCAGTCTGAGGTAGAACGGCCGCGGTCATGGACGTACATTACGGGTGTATAGTCCATCAAATAAAACATTTTGGAGTCAGTCTGAACCAAAATGACGAGACTTAGGAACTAGAGTGACTGATAATCACCCTGGTATGTCTCCTCAAATGAAAAGAGCCAGGTTTTAGGAACCTGATGACGAGGGGAGCCATTGAAAGTGTTTGACTCGATGCCACTTTGTGGAAGTGAAGTCACGATCATTTAATTTGCTGGATACAACTGCTTGTTCTCGGAGCCGAAAGAAGACCCCGAGGGAAAGTGTCCACTGTATGTCAGAGTTAATCAAACTACCGCTTGCGCATAGGGGACCTGCCGAGGCCTTAGCGAAAGTAGTCTCTGTTTAACAAAAGATTAAATGGATTTGTGAGGTTCCGGGATGCAATCTGTACCCAGAACTTAATAAGACTTAGGGGCAACGGCCGTGCCAGGCTTCTCAAATGAAAACAGTCAGGATTAGAACCTGATACCACGTAAGTGAAGTATTCTGGATGCAGTCTGTGCCAGAATAAGAGACTTAGGGAAGCGGAATCAACCGTCTTCGTCTCCTCAAATATGGGAACTAGGGTTAGCCTGGTGCCGCAAATTTCGGTTACAGTCTGTGCCGAAATAAGAGACTTAGGAAAGCAGAATCAACCGTCTTCGTCTCCTCAAATATGGGAACTAGGGTTAGCCTGGTCCCGAGTGTCTAAAATTTTGTGTCTTTAGGGGATAAAAATGTGATTTGAGAAATACCAGGGGGTGGAAATATCTACTGACCTATCCCATAGTATGATTTAATTCAGTGTCTCTAGGGGATAAAAGTGTGGTTTGGGAAATACCGGAAGTTAAGATAAGATAAGCCTTTATTAGTCCCACAACGGGGAAATTCCAGGATTGCAACAGCACAGGGATAGCAACACTCAGAGCAACAATCAGAAGGCAAGAAAAAACAAGCAAGCAAGAGCAGCTAATATACATATGTACATATTACTATAAAATATATATATACACACACACACACACACACAGACACACAGTGCAGAGCATTGTAGCTGGATGGAATAAATATATGAATATATGAACACAGTGCAGAGCATTGTAGCTAGATGGAATAAATATGTAAATATATAAACACCCACAGTATGGAGCATTGCAGCTAGGTGGAATAAATATGCAAGTATATAAACACACACAGTGCGGAGCAATGTAGCTAGATGGAATAATATGTAGATATATAAAAACACAGTGCGGAGCATTGTAGCTAGATGGAATAAATATATAGACATATAAATATAAACACACCCAGTGCAGAGCATTGTAGCTAGATGGAATAAATATGTAAATATATAAACACACACAGTGCAGAGCATTGTTGCTAGGTGGGATGAAACAGCATAACCGTCTATTTAGTTATCCTACATGGTATGATTATGTGCCCATACATATTCTCACCCTCCATAGCGACCGGTATGTTCCTAGTTGTATGCCGGAGAGGACCATTGTGTAAGTCTATTGCATCTTTTGCATTCAAAAAAAAAAAAAAAAAAGAAACTATTAGTTTGTTACGTTGAGAATATTTATTAAAATTTTCCCATAATGATTTAACTAAACCACGTGGTCCGAAGCCACGGACCACGTGGTCAGAACAAAGGAAAGCAATGCGCCCCCACCACCGAGTGCAGGCTCCGGACCGCGTGGTCAGAATGAAGGAAAGTAACGCACCCCACCACCGAGTGGAGGTGCAATTGGTAAAACAGGTTACTGAGAGGAGAATTATTTGAGGTAACAGCATTAAAATGAAGCGCTAAATTAAAGTTGTAAGGTTATTATACTGTGCTAGTGTGTGTATAGCTGGGGTTAAGGAGACAGTGCTCCATTTTCTTAAATTAAAAAAAGAAAAAAAAAAAACGTGGTTTGTGAACAATAGGCTCAGGGGCCATCTTGCGCGTGTTCCATCTACTGCGCATATGAGGATGCCATCTTGGATCACCTTCAAGCTGTGGCACAGTGCCTCCATCGTGTGGCCAAGTATAGGAAGTGCACTATTTCACAAAATTACTGCCAACAAAAACTTAAATCTTACTAATGAATCTGGAACTTTATCTCTCTGGCTGAAAGGAAAGCTTTAAATATGAATGACATGGTAAATAAAAAAAACAAAAAAAACCCCAAAGACATCAGGAGCCTGCTAAATGCAGGTTTGCCTAAAATGAGGCAAAGCACGCCCATTCAGCTTGGAGAGAAAAGGCTCAACTTTAAATTAGGCAGAGGGAGGTTTACAATACAACTGGAGAATAAGATAAGATAAGATAAGATAAGCCTTTATTAGTCCCACAATGGGGAAATTCCAGGATTGCAACAGCACAGGGATAGCAACACTCAGAGCAACAATCAGAAGGCAAGAAAAAAAAAAGCAAGCAAGCAAGAGCAGCTAATATACATATGTACATATTACTATAAATATATATATATATATATACACACAGACACACAGTGTAGAGCATTGTAGCTGGATGGGATAAATATATGAGTACATAAACACACAGTACGGAGCATTGCAGCTAGATGGAATAAATATGTAAATATATAAACACAGTGCGGAGCAATGTAGCTTGATGGAATAATATGTAGATATATAAACACACAGTACGGAGCATTGCAGCTAGGTGGAAAAAATATGTAAATATATAAACACACAGTGCGGAGCAATGTAGCTAGATGGAATAATATGTAGATATATAAACACACAGTGCGGAGCATTGTAGCTAGATGGAATGAATATATAGATATATAAATATAAACATAAACATAAACACACCCAGTGCGGAGCATTGTAGCTAGATGGAATAAATATGTAAATGTATAAACACACACAGTGCAGAGCATTGTTGCTAGATGGGATGAAACAGCACAACCGTCTACTTAGTTATCCTACATGGTATGATTATGTGCCCATACATATTCTCACGCTCCATAGCTACCGGTATTTTCCTAGTTGTATGCTGGAGGGGACCATTGTGTAAGTCTATTGCATCTTTTGCATTCAAAAAACTATTAGGTTGTTACGTCTTTTTGCTATCTCTGCAAGCAGCCCTGCTTAGGTTGTACAGTCTGACAGCCGTTGGTAGGAAGGACCTGCGAAACCTCTCGGTTGTGCACCTAGGATGATGTAGTCTGCTGCTAAATGAGCTCCTCAGTGCATTCAGTGTGTCCTGCATAGGGTGGAACTCGGACTCCAGCAGAGATGACAGTTTAGCCACCGTCCTTCTCTCTCCTATCTCCTCCACCGGATCAAGGCGCTGCCCCAGGACGGAGCTAGCTTTCTTGATCAGTTTGTTCAGTCTCTTCCTATCGGCTGCAGTAATGCCACTGCCCCAGCAGACCACTCCAAAAGTGATGGCTGATGCCACCACCGTGTCATAGAATGTCTTCAGCAGCGCCCCTTGTACACCAAAAGACCTGAGTCTCCTCAGTAGGAACAGCCTGTGCTGTCCCTTCTTGTAGAGTGCATCAGTATTGTGTGACCAGTCTAGTTTATTGTTCAGATGAACACCCAGGTACTTGTAGGATGTCACCATCTCAATGTCTGTTCCCTGTATATTTACTGGTGCTGTGAGGGGTTGTCCTTGCCTGCGGCAGTCCACCACCAGCTCCTTAGTTTTCCTCACGTTGATCTGGAGGCAGTTCCGATGGCACCAGTCCACAAAGTCCTGGATAAGCCCTCTGTACTCAGCTTCATCTCCATTGGAGATGAGACTGACATGTTTCGGGACCCAGGAGACAGACACTGACACGGGCAGATAGTGACAATAATCTTTATTAAAGAGTGAGGGTGTGTAGTGCAAGTGTGAGTGCGTGGATAGAGTTCTGGTCACTGGAGCTGAGCGCCCTGGACGGAGACCCGGCAACCCTGGAACATACAAGCACAAACAATTACTTTTGTCCCACGCAAGTGACAAGCTACTAGTAGCGAGGCTTACTTGGTTGTAGCACAGGTTTCGTCCTGCTGAGATCCAGCGGCCGTGCAACGTGGAGGTGAAGGTGTCCGTGAACGTGCTGGGGCTTCCACCCGTGGCTGTGACAAAGACAATTCTTCCCGAGATACCGGCTGTGATCCCAAAGACCGGGACGATGACAATCCAGATGATAACGAGGTGAGTGATTCCACAGAACGTGGTGACGATGAAACAACTGATGCTGATGACAGTAACTCCACTGATAACGGTGGCCAATACTCCTGCAACTGATACAGTAATAGTTCTGGAATTTGAGGAGCAAGACGTACCGGTAGACGTGGTGGTAGCGAACCGCTACGAGAGCGTGTTGGCGTTACCCTGTCAGCTGGGGCCGCAGGTCTGCCGCCGAGGGGGTCCACCTGTGCACAGGGGTTGAGGTTAGGAGTAGAGTAACAGATGGTTCTCTTACGTGTCTGACTCTGGAGAGAAGTCCTAGATGAGGTAAGAGAAGTTCTTGACGAAGCCAGAGAAGTTCCTGACGAGATGAGAGAGAATCCTGACGAGGCCAGAGAGCGAAGTTCAGGTTCTTTCTCCGACGAGGAGGACAGACGACTCCGTGCCGGGCTGTCAGCAACGCTAGCTTTTAACAGCTGTTGATTAACACCTGTTGGTCTGTGCGCAGCTGGAGTTAATGATGCCAATGACGGCCCAGAGGCCGCCATGACAGAGGCCAACGATCGCAGAGTCATCAGAGAACTTCTGTAGATGGCAGTGTGTTGTGTTGTGTGAGAAGTCCGCAGTATAAAGAGTGAACAGGAAGGGAGCCAACACCGTTCCCTGGGGGACCCCCGTGCTACTGATGATCGTGTCGGACACACAGCCCCGGGTTCTCGCAAACTGAGGCCGGTTCGTGAGGTAGTCCAGGATCCATGATGACAGGTGCTGGTCCACCCCTGCGCGCAGCAGCTTGTCCTTCAGGATCATCGGTTGGATGGTGTTGAAAGCACTGGAGAAGTCAAAGAACATGATCCTCACCACATTCCCAGGCTTCTCCAGGTGGGACAGAGAACGGTGAAGGAGATTTATTATAAGGAGATTTATTCCTCAACAAAACTGTAGGAAATCCTAGGTGGACACTATATAAAGGTGAGAGAATTTAAATGAAAAATTGCAGGTTGGTACAGATAAGTAAATATATAAATGAATTAAATTATAAATACAAAATAATTGAATAAATACAATAAACTAAAATGAATGAATGAAGTAAATAGGAGTTATTGTTGTGGAGATGAGAGTGGGCAGAATATGGAAACGGAAATTTGTTTTTGAAGAAAATTGAAAACTGATGAAATGTTAAAGTTTTGTGCAGGACGCAAGACAAAAAATATGGAGAAACGATTGGAGGAAGGAAAATGTAAGAATAAGAGACTTATGCTGCAACGGTGAGAACAAATGCAAAATAATCAATAAACACGATATAACAGAAAAGGACAAAAACACGCTGTTTAATAGCCTGTTTCTCTCCATTAAATTTGAGACAGTATTGGCTGTGGACGACCCCTCCCCCAGCAGCTGCATCCATCCTCCTCCTTCAAGCCATCAGTGACCCCCTCCTCCCTTCACTTCGCTGTCCCACTTCAGCAATCAAAGAAAGCAAAACAATGGGTCGAAGAGGAACAATTGAGCACACCAGCAGAGTGAGTCCTCACACATCTGATATTGTATAGTATTCCTGTATATGTATCAAGCCGCTGAGGCTGGCAGAAAATTAAGTTTGTTATTCTCTATTTGTGAAATGTGGGGTGGTCCATCACTCAATTGATATCTTCACTGTATTCCTGTGTGTGTATCAACCAGCTGAGACTGACTGAGAATTCCACACAGCAAAACAGATCTTGAGTGATAGTATAAATACAATGGGTTGGACTAGGATAGCAGGAATAAAAGCAGATATGGTACCACTGTTGCCCTGAGTTACAACGTGTAGATAGGCTGGCGTTAAGTCCCAGCTAACAGGCGCACAGACGGCTAGCGTCTGTGTAGAAGCTTCCTGTTGGGGTCTATATACACAGACAATACGTCACTCAGCTACAGCAAGGGGTACGGGTAACACCTGTATGAAATGTCTCAAGAAACAATGGAACGATGGCAGGCCTGTAAGCCCGGCTCCCTGGGGTCGGCACTATCCCAGACAATGGCTAGATGGTTGACAAAGGTCCCAGTCACAGATCAAAAGAAAGGAAGGGAGAGATTTGTCAGATGGGTCAAACAAATGCAGGACAGAGGAATGTTTGCAGGACAGGGGGATCTGGCTATGTTTATGAGACAAGCTAGGGGGGCGCATGAGCAGGCAAGCAATAAGCACCAGGAGGCCAGTATATTTAGGAGGGGGAGAACAGGGAAGGAATTAAAAAGAGCAGGAGGATTTCTCACAGACTGTCAATGTTTTTTGGGGGAAATTAAACTCACCCTGTAGAGGATGCCAGGTAACAGGTACTGACCAAGACACATCATCTGTCAACGCCCTCACTGTAGCCCTTCAGGATATGGGAACATATCCACATCAGGCTGCCTCCTCTGCAGAACACAGCCCACACATGGCAGCCCACACACCTAGCCATGGTAACGTACACACAGGTATGGATAGAAGCCATCCCCCCAAGCGAGGCAAATGCCACTGACCACGACGACGTCAGTTGGAGGCTGTGACCACAAACTACACTCCATTTTCACTCCAGGACACAGCCTTGATAAAAACACAGCTGCCAAATGCAACCACCTCAAGACCTCACACTACAGCAATATAGACCTTACCCGGACACCCCACCTAGTCTGACCTATCAGTATCAGCTGCATGACCACAGGAGGTCAGAATAGTCAGAGGCCCCCATGGGACTAATACTTCCTATGTTAAGCAATTTGGCCACTGAGCTCAAACACCCACAAGGGCACCCGGGGGGTCCCCCAATTAGCAACACAATGGGTATCCTTCCCTACAGGATGTTGAAAAAGAACGGCTTTGATATTAAGCCGTTCTGTTTCAAGGGGGAAGAGGTCAAGACGAGAGGTCAAGACAGGAACAGCAGTCAGTACTAATCCATTAAGGCTTGAAGTCTTAGAGCTGAGAGGTTGGTGTGCTTTCTCATCTAAAATGCTACCATGTATGCAAACTATTGAGTAACTTCAGAAAGAGCGCATAAATATGAATGAATTTTTATTTTTTGAAAAAGATTAAAAGAAAGGAATAGAACAATATATCAAGGAAAAATCCAACAGGGACAAATTAAACAATAACTCCTCTGAATCAGAATCAGAATCAGAATCAGATTTATTGCCATTGTTCATGTAGTACACAAACTAGGAATTTGTCTCGGTGCAATGCTGCAACATTAAACATGATAAAATAAAAGAAATAAACTATACATGCAATAAAGTGTAGAATAAGAGAGTAATACTGGTCAGCAGTTAAAATATATTAGCGAGCAGCAGATAATGTGGAGAACCATATAGTGCAGTCGGTAATGCAGGAAGAAAACAGTGATGATTGACATGAGTCTGGTTGAGCTGCTGTACATAGTGCACGAGAGTCAATAAGTCACTTAGTGTTCAGCAGTCTGATGGCAGAGGGGAAGAAGCTGTTCATGTGATGGGAGGTTTTAGTCTGGATGGACCGAAGTCTTCTACCTGAGGGGAGGGGGGCAAACAGTACGTGACCAGGGTGTGAGGGATCGGCTATGATCTGGCCAGCACGCCTCCGGGTCCTGGAGATGTACAGATCCTGGAGAGATGGGAGCTTGCAGCCGATCACCTTCTCAGCGGTGCGCACGACGCGCTGCAGCCTTAGTCTGTCCCTGGCAGTGGCTCCTGCGTACCACAGGGTTATGGAGGTGGTGAGGATGGACTCGATGATGGCTGTGTAGAACTGCACTAACATCTTGGTGGGTAGCTTGAGCTTCCTCAGCTGCCGCAGGAAGAACATCCTCTGCTGGGCCTTTTTGATGAGGGAGCTGATGGTCGGCTCCCACTTGAGGTCCCTGGTGATGGTGGTGCCTAGGAAGCGGAAGGAATCAGCAGTGGTGATGGGAGAGCCTGTGAGGGTGAGGGGGGGCAGAGGGGTTGTGACTTTCCTGAAGTCCACAATCATCTCCATTGTCTTCAGAGCGTTCAGCTGCAGGTTGTTGTTGTTGCACCAGGACGCCAGCTGGGCCACCTCTCTCCTGTAGGCGGACTCGTCGCCGTTGGAGATGAGCCCGATGAGGGTGGTGTCGTCCGCAAACTTGATCAACTTGACAGACTGGTGGCTGGAGGTGCAGGAGTTGGTATAAAGGGAGAAGAGTAGGGGGGAAAGTACACAGCCCTGGGGTGATCCGGTGCTGATGCTAGCAGAGTCTGAGACAGTCTTTCCCAGCTGCACATGCTGCCTCCGGTCCGTCAGGAAGTCGGTGATCCACCTGCAGAGGGAGTCAGGCACGTTGAGCAGGGACAGCTTGTCCCGGAGCAGAGCGGGGCGGATGGTGTTGAATGCGGAGCTGAAGTCCACAAACAGGATCCTGGCGTAGGTTCCCAGGGAGTCCAGGTGCTGCAGGATGGAGTGAAGGGCCAGGTTGACTGCGTCATCTACAGACCTGTTGGCTCGGTAGGCAAACTGCAGCGGGTCCAGGAGGGGGGTGGTGATGGACTTGAGGTGGGGCAGGACCAGGCGCTCAAAGGACTTCATGACTACAGAGGTGAGCGCTACAGGTCTGTAGTCGTTAAGTCCAGTGATCCGTGGCTTCTTGGGGACAGGGATGATAGTGGAGGATTTGAGGCAGGACGGCACGTGACATAGCTTAAGGGAGGTGTTAAAAATGTCTGTGAAGACTGATTGCACAATTCAACATAAGTTATCCGAAAAGCGTGATGGCTGAGGCCGCAGCTTATATTGCCCACCCATTCTCCATCTAAGAAACATCTAATAAAACAAAGGCTAGCAACTAAGACCAAAATCTGAAAAATTCCTGACGCTTGAAAGGTCATTATTCCACAGAATATCAAGCAGTGGGAACTTTTGCTACAAGAAAACTAGCCACCTATTGACCAAGAGAAATGAGGCAGGTTTAGGGCTCCTTAATACTTAAGGGCAAATACATATTTGGAGGTTCCCAGACCCTCCTATTTGTATTTTTTGCACATTTCCCAAAACTTTATGGATATGAACTAACCTTATTAGCACATTTTCTAGTCTCAAAGACAACCACTAGTGCTGGCCTTCTATTCTGGGTGCCTATAGGAGAGGGATGTCTGGGGACAATTTGGAACAACCAACTAACCAAACATGTGAGAGCAGTGCAGCCAAGAGTTCAAGAAAAGCTAGAGAAAAGTATTGCTTATGCTTTACAAATCTGGTGAAATCTAATAACTTTGTTAAAGATTTACAGTAGACATTTTAACTTAACATAAGGTATGAGCATGGAGGTGCAAAATATGATAAAAACGCTGATTTACAATCACAGCTTAAGACAAAGGTTGAAAATTTATGCAAAAAGGTACAAGGGTATAACTGCAAAGTTCGGAGGAAATTGCACAATTGAGGAAATTTGCCAAATATTAGAAAATGTCACAAATTCCTGAAAAGGAACTTGCAAATTTACAAGGAAAAAATCCAAAATTTGTTAGGAGAAAATAACTATTCAGAGAAAAGGTTGCAAAGTTAGAAGGGAAGTGTTTAAATTTGAGAAAATCTGTAAACTTACATGAAAGCCACATTAAGATAAGGTAAGCCTTTATTGGTCCCACACCGGGGAAATTCTAGGATTACAACAGCACAGGGATAGCAACACTCAGAACATAATTTAGAAGATATGAAAATAAGAGCAGTGAATATACATATGTACACATAAATTTAAATACACAGTGCGGAGCATTACAGATTTCCTTACACTTTGTATGGAGATGGGGGATGGCAGCGTAACAAGGGTTATGGTTTTTGATCATCCAGAGATGAGTAAAAAGCACTATAGAAGAAGATGAATTAAAACAAACACGATTAGAGTAGACTAGAGAAACAAGAAGATAATTTGGGGTAAAAACAGCAAACACTCAGCCGAATAGACTCAAGAATGAAGCATATACATACATATAGCTGTGTGCACACCAGCCTTATTCAAGGGGTACAAGCATCATAGACGCACGCACAGAGCGGAGGTGGAGCATAAACAAGGCTTTAATGTCCTGTGCACATAGATCTGCAGCTCTGACACACAAGACAACCAATGTAGCTTGACAAACAAACCAGTGGTTCACACCCGCGTGGTCTGTGTGTCACATGGTTAAGTCTTGATTTAAATATCACTTAGAATTGTTTTGGGGGGGCTAATGAAAGTTTTATATTTTTGTATCTAAAATTGTTATAGTTTTGTAGGCATAGTGTTAGTTCGTCTGGAGGTTATCTGTTCAGAAGAAAAAAAAAGACAGAAGACTCCACCACACCAAGATACAGTTGACTCTAGTATACTTAAGTTTTCATAGTAATCAGCAGATGTCTTATCTTAATACATTCCTTGAAAGGCACACCAGATGTTCAGACCCAGAGGCATTATTTAATTCCAAATAAATCCAAAAGGTCAGTAATTAAAAGGCATCCAATGCCAGGGTAGAAATCAAGAGATGAGTTTTGTCACAAAACAGAATTTTGAATTGAGCCATGTTGGTTTATTATAAAGCTGACTTTTCAGAATGAAACCGATCACTTTTATGTGCAGGATCTTGCATGGAGCATTAGCTGTGGACAGTAGTCAGTAGTATGAATGACAGGACAGTGAATCATGAATAAGACAAGCAGGTGGTAACAGAATGTTGATGAAGGCTGAAGAGAACGGTGACCAGATGAACAAAAGGAAGTTTTAATCCTGAAAGAGATTATAGATGTGAGATGTTTCATCAGCTAGTCCAGGGAAAGGTGAAGTCTTGTACACAGATGGATAGTGGATGGAAAAGAATTGAGTGAGCGTTTCTGATGGGAAAAAGTATGTAGGGGAAGAACGGTGGATTTAGCAAGTGTAGAAAATATTTCTGATGTTGACATGGAAATGGAAAAAGAAATGAAAGCAGAGTATGTATAACCAAAGAAAAATAAAGATCCACGTAAGATTTGCAGCTGTAGCTTTAAAAAAACAAACAAACAGAAAATCAACAATAAATAAATTAAATTTTTGCTTAAGAGTGTCAGGAAGAAGGCACAAATGCAGGTAGCCATCTTAAATGTTTCCAAGTACTTAAAGCAGCAATGAGGCATTAGGTGTCCATTCTTTCAGTGCATTTCTTTTAGTTGTGAATATTAACATTAATAAGCAAACATTCACTGCAATGATTATAGCCTTACTATATACACAGTCATTTAAAGTCAATCTAACAACGTAGTTATGTTCCTCCCCAACAGAGGGTATGCATAGGATGTCATTGAATAGAACTCTTGGAAGACAAACACTGAGTGGAAGGAATTGGTGGCAGCATGGAGGTGTATGCCAGTGTAACACGAAGGTCTGCACAGCGTTCAATTACAGTAGTGCAGATAATATCTGTTGGCATGGTGGAGAGTTAATCTTATTATCCCATCTTATATTAATTAGGAAAATTAAATGAAGACTTTGAAGCAGTTTCGTTCTTAACTCAAGGTTGGAAATCTAGATAAGAAGGCAAAAGTAAATTTGGAGAAAAACTGAACTTATTTATGGAATGGCTGACACAAGGGGAGCCTGAGGCTCCCCATGAATCTGTTTCTCTTATAAAAGGAGGCCAAGAGGACAAGGGGGGAGGACGACAAGGAGGAGGAGGAGGAGGGAGCACGCCCCACAGTGGCCGCTGCTGGCAGGAGAGGCGCCCACATCCACCACTGAAAACTGGACTGCATACTTAAAGAATAGAGCAGATAAGTGGACTCACTTCTACACGTATGCAGAAAATTAGCAAAATTAAATTATTGCATATAAAGTAAGAGCTCTGGATAATGACATACAGGACTTTTCAAGGTCAGAAAAGTAACGATCAAATTCTGCAAATGACAAGCTACCAGTAGAACTCCTATCAACACCTGTAAAGGTAGCATTGTACCCCATGTACTATAGGCAATTGAATGGATCTGATCCAAATTATGAACTACCATTATATGCAAATCCATCCTCCAGATTGGTCATAAAATTAGACTGATAAACAAAGAAATGTGTGGAAGCATCCATCGTCCTAATTGAAGAGGATAAGAGACATTTCAACACATTTCCATACATCCCGCTGTTTAGACCCAAACACCTGGATTGGAGAATGTTGGACATATTGTCATCTCTAGTGCAGAATAGAGCCATCTATGGAAAACCAATACCTGACCTTAACATAGAATATTCTCCCAAAATAAAACCATAAGCATTGTCTCTTAACTGGGTAACCACAGCACAAAAGGCGGCACACATTGATGCCCAGAAATCTCCGATATGACCAATCTTAACATTAACAAATGAGGGGATGAGGAAAATTTGAAGCAAATTCCAAATTGGTTATGGTAAAAGGATAGCTAGATGTAGATCTAATAAAAGGAGCAGAGTACGACACTATTGGCCATATATTCAGAAGCCCAGAAGGGCGTTAACAAATGCAATTTTCCACAGTGGGGGTCGTCAGCAAGTCTTAGACCAACTGCTGGGTCGAGAGGAAGAGCTGAGGACCCCAAGACGGAGGATGATGACGAGGAAGACCATTCTGCCATCACAGATTATTTGTAAACACAGTGTGCTAATGATAATACATAAATCATACATAGCTCACCACATGGATGTAGGGGTGTGAGACTTATAGGGTTCTTGCGTTAGTTATCTCCATCATGCTAATTATGGTTAGGTAATCTGAATAAGGGTGAAGGTTAGAAGCTCTGAATGCCTGAATACAACAATGCATGGATATGGATGTCTCCTAACGTTGAACAATATTGTTTACTACCTACCCACTAAACATATAGGTCCCATCACCCAACACACACATCACAACACAATCACCACATGCAGATTTCATATAGTCAACAATCACACACTCAAGGCTACTGGGAGATAACTTACAACAGCACCTAGATAACTACAGATGTAGTGAATAAGGATAAAACTGTACAGGCTCCATGCATTGTGATGGCAACCCCTCAGGCCATTATTGGTCCTGCCCCGGCTGAGCCCTTTGTATCGGCACTTGATTAAAGGTGTAGGGTACAGGGAAGATGCATGCCGGAGAGCACCAGACCATCATGACGTGTGCCCGCGACACTGAAAAGGTCGTAGGGCGAGTGACTGTATGACTTCAGTCCCCAGAAGAAGAATGGACTGGTACCCGAGCGCATCCACCGCACCTCCAGCATCCAGGGTGGAGCCAGGAGCTCGAGCCTTACCAACACCAGCATGTCCACCTCTTTCCAGCGGCAGGGGGGTGGCATCCCTGGGACAGCATCACTGAACTGTTCACTGGCTGGACTGGATGTTACACACCCTCTGCTACACCCACCAGACTGTCCTGTAGACCTCATGGGATGAGGTGTACCTCTGAGAGCGGGGACACAGTTGTTTCGCTTCTGTGTCAACAAGATGAAACTGTGCTTCACAGCTGCAGATACGGGAAGCAGACACAGAGGAAGGTCAAACCTCTGTCGCAACCATGTGATGAGTGCAGCCGAATGATGTGAGCCCTGGCAAGGGTCAACCGGTGGACAAAGGTTTCGTGGACTTTGTGGACTGACCCTATTCAACCCTATGACCCCCACATGGTCCACTTCATTGGACAAGAACTATGATCAGGAGGAGACCTCGATGGGAGTACAGGACCTGGTGACAGTTCATCTCTGAGACATCGCTGCACCGTGCTAAGGTGTCCACAAGGGGGGAGGCAAGGGTAGCAGAACCAATGGTGCAAGCCTCTTGGGTTGACACACAATGCAGGGACCTGCCTTATTCACCATCTGTTAATTGCTAGAGTCTCTCACACCATACATGGTTGACATGATAAAATCATGTCAAAGGGGGGAATGAAAGGGTTAATGTATAGTTAGTGCCAGAATAATAATTCTGTAGGTGATCTTCCATTATGCTCTACACATATTCCATACAAATTCTGTTTGCATGCTTATGAACAATTATGTTATGATAAACTGATATAATAGGAATGAGACAAAAGTATAGAGCTCTCTCCCTTTTTCTCTCTCTTTTAAGTCAGGTCTTTCACATTAGTTACACACCCAAAACAACATTCTCACACACACTTTTGATAGTACATTTTAGGAGAAACTAACGTGAACAGCGGATGGCCTGTTCACGTCAGAGTTAAACTGGCCAGTCAGACGGTCGCGTATAAGTCCATCCTATTGTACTGGGTCGCCCCACCTGAGAGGATAACTGTAACACGCACCCGGAAGTCGGGGTTCAGTGTGGCGACGCTCCAAAGGGAGCTACGTCACGCTGCACCCAGCGCTGCTTGCTTTACATGTGACTTCTGAATAAATGTACCATCCTTTAAATTGAAGAAATCTCCGGTTTGTTCTTGGATCTTTCAATCAAAGAATCGGGTACTTTTCTAACAGCAGCTTCCTACCGTGGGTTTGGGTTTCACTGTTGAGGTGAGTGGAGCACTCTGTCCTGGTGCCTTTTTTCTCCCGGTGTCTTAGCCGTCGAGCCCCACAGCCCTCGGGGTCCTCCAGCTGAACTTCGCCCTGGTCAGGCCTTTCCTGACATTGTACTTTTGGACGCTGAGTCCCACTCTCCTACAGCATTGCATTTACGTTTCTTTATTATTGTCTTGCACTTCATTTGTTGTATTTGTATGAAATGTTCCTTGTTGGTGTTTCAGTTAATATACACTACCGTTCAAAAGTTTGGGGTCACCTCAGACAATTTTGTGTTTTCCATGAAAAGTCACACTTTTATTTACCACCATGAGTTGTAAAATGAATAGAAAATATAGTCAAGACATTGACAAGGTTAGAAATAATGATTTGTATTTGAAATAATAATTTTTTCCTTCAAACTTTGCTTTCGTCAAAGAATCCTCCATTTGCAGCAATTACAGCATTGCAGACCTAACATGATTGCACAAGGGTTTTCTAATCATCCATTAGCCTTCTGAGGCAATGAGCAAACACATTGTACCATTAGAACACTGGAGTGATAGTTGCTGGAAATGGGCCTCTATACACCTATGTAGATATTGCACCAAAAACCAGACATTTGCAGCTAGAATAGTCATTTACCACATTAGCAATGTATAGAGTGTATTTCTGATTAGTTTAAAGTTATCTTCATTGAAAAAAAGTGCTTTTCTTTCAAAAATAAGGAAATTTCTAAGTGACCCCAAACTTTTGAACGGTAGTGTATGTGCTAACCTACAGTGAACGTTTGGTGTCCTATTTGCACCCGTGAAATGGGCGCTTTATGACATTATAACCTTAAATCTCTAAAGCATTTAACCTTTTCTATTTTTGTTGATTCCCTTTTTGTAAATAAAATCATCACTTTAAAGTGACATTTAACAAAATTCCAAAGCTAGTTAGTGATGACATTTCCAATACTAGGCTTTGAAAATTTAGGTAAAGAAGTCAATCCACGCAAATTTTAAGCTACAAATCAAAATACAGTTTCAACAAACAAATAAGTTAACACATCTTCATATTTCTACAATGATTGAAAAAATTCTACCTCCCTTCTTACAAGCCTGTAAGTTGGAACAAGTTCTAAAAAGAACTTATAACTACCACTAATATGAAATAATCAAGGTTGACCCTTGACTAACAAATTTAGCTACAATCAACAAGTAGATTTTTAAGCTAACTGGCAAAAAATGGTAAAACATAGCAGGTCTACGAACAACTGACCGATTTATCGAACTGGATGACCTTCAAGCAACATTAGAAGAATGGACTTCTGATTTTATATCCTGCTTCACAACATGGGTCAAGAAAACACAGCCCAAAGAGCTGAAGCAACTCATTGAAGAACTTTTGGACAATTACACAGAAAACCCACCAAAAGGGAGGAGTCTCCCCAGTACGTTGGGAAAGTTCATGATAGCATTCATCGTGAGATTAAAAGTAGCTGAAGCTGAAGCATTATGTGCTGAGAAGGAGCTAAGGAATCAACATTCAACAACCCTCTCTCTCTCCAGGAAGACAGCAAATCATTAAAGAAGAAACTGGAACAATCTCAAAATGAAAACAACAATACTGAAGTTCAACTTGATAATGCGTTATAAGATTTGATCCAGGCAAAACCAGAAAAGCGATGGTTGACTCATGACAACAACATGCTTCGCCAAGACAACCATGAATTTGAAGATGCCCTTCAGCACACGAAGAAGGCACTCTGAAGAATTGAAGGTCAACTTGGAAACGTGAAGTCTGACTACAAAGAATGTCAACTGCTTCTACAGGAAGCACATCACATCTAAAAGATTTAACCTCTTGCACTCCGTTGTACTGCGGACGGGCAAGTCTCTGCGTCCTAGAGCGCACGAGGGAGCACGAGAGCGCCCTCGTGCGCTCTAGGACGCATGATGGAGATTGTGATGTAGGTGGTGTATGGCGTCCAAGCACGCACTGAAAATAAAAGGTGCAGACACAGCCGCGAACAGATTAGTTCATCTGATTGACCTCTCATTCGACTAATAAGAGCCTTGAATTGGGTTTCTGAAACCTTGAAGAACCAATGACTGAAAACTTAGCAAGAAGGACCCGCCTACCAACGCAGCGAGCCAATTGAAGCACAGAAGTTCGCTGAGCTGTTTTGTCTAAAGCTGGGTGAAGAGAGACTGCTTCAGCAGCCACAGGCAGTGCTTTATTTTTTTTTTTTTAAATTCCAGCAGAGTGTTTAGGATTCTCTTATATGGTCATCATAGACCGATGGAGGCCGACGACGAAGGTCGTAAATCATTCGCCAAAACTGCAATCATGGAATTATGTTTTGACCGGGTTGCGAGACCAGAACCACGAGCGGACCAGCGTCGCGTTCGTCTGACAATGAGGAAGAGAAGTTGGCCAGGACAATGTGGCTGTGAAGAGGTAAGGTGTTATAAGCCAAATTATTTTTTATCCCTGAAAATTGTAATCAAAAATGACTTTTGACCGATCGGTAAATTACAACTGTGCGGCGCACGATGTCCGAAGTGCATGCGCCACAGTACACGGTTCGTTCGCCGCCTCCGGACCGTGAACGCCCCCCCCCCCCCCCCGCCGCTACTATTCTGTAGCGAGGGGGTGGGGGGAGCCGTGGTGACAGCGCTGCTATGGCCACATTGCCACATCCGAGTGTAATCCATCATGTAGCGATGGCCGATCTCCGTCCTCTGTAGCGAGGGGGGGGGACAACCCCCCTCCCCCACACACACACAGTAGCGAGGTGGGGGGAAGCCGCGGTGACAGCGCTGCTGTGGCCACATCGCCACATCCGAGTGTAATCCGTCATGTAGCGATGGCCGATCTCCGTCCTCTGTAGCGAGGGGGGGGGACAACCCCCCCCCCCACACACACACACAGCCCTGAGTGTCACCTTTCATTAGAGCCCAAAATGAAGCTTCTACATTGAATCATTCAAAAGTTACAGACGTTTTTCCAAACTGTGTCATTTGGCACAATTTGGCACAGTTCCAAAACGCCTGGGAACTACCTGAGAACAAAGCTGTGCAATATATTCAGTTTTTGTGGTATTGTTACAAAATTTGGACCTCAGCTGGATAACACTTGTTTCTGCATTTCTGTTGCATTTTCCAGCCCGGATCTGAAGCTGTGTGTTATTTGCAAGCATTTGTATCCAAAAAAACACCCAGGCCAAATTTATTTTCTTCAGGTTCAGTATGTTTAGATGACTGTAACTCAGTGGCCGGAGCACTTAGAGAGATTATGACTGTTTTGCCAAAAAATTCAAAGTGTTTTCTTTTAAATGAGACCAACCCCATGAAGATGCTGCAAAGAGTTGAAGAACAGCTTTCGATTTACTTTGGGCACATTATTTTTTGGCGTTTTTAGGAAAATTGACCGGAGTGCAAGGGGTTAAAAGAGGAAGTGGAGGAATGCCGACAACAGAAGGAAGCGAGGCCACGAACTGCGAACAGGTCAGGTGGGCCGAAAGGAGAATGCATCTCATCGGACCGGGACTCCCACCACGCCCCATCACCCGATTCTCATTTCGAGTACAGACAATTGTGTGGACAGTGTATGTGCGCCCCTTCAGACTGCGACCTTGACAAGATTATGCAAAATCTCATGAAATTCGATCCAGGCTCTACCAGTTTACCGGATACCAGAGCCTATTTACAAGACATCGACTACTGCGTGCGTAAGTACCCTGATGCTAACGATCAACCCTGGTCAACGATCATATTTATCTGATTAAACTAACATCTAACAGGTCGGTATCAAAATAGACATACAGACAGACAGCCATAATAATAATAGACAGACAGCCATCAGATATCAGGACAGACTACATGCGACTCTGTGAAGCCATCGAAAAGGAATTCTCCTCCGACTGCCTACAGTCAGGGCTATCAGTCCTGGCCATGAAACAAGGTCAATCAATGCCTCCACAAGCCTACTACCAGTGACTCTTTCTCGCATATTTTGGATCTCAAAACATGCCAGGGATGGGAGAAGACCACAATTTTAAGACCCTCTTAATCCAGAACCTCCATCCCACTGTGAGTCACCACCTTGGAGTTACCACTAACCCAGGATCAAGTTCAATAAGTCAGATGAGAGAGTTCGCACATTATGCGTTCCAAAAACAGCAACAAAGTTGCAACAAGCACGCTGAGCCTGCCACCATGCTACCTATGAGCGCTGCTTATGACACCCTGGAGTTGGAAGGAGCCCCTCACCCGACTCCATCTCCTACACTGCAATCACACAAAAGTCTGAGACGTTTCCCCAATCAACCTCTTCAAGGTCAAAACCAAACTAGGTCCTGTGAATCTCACTCAGGACAAACTGTGAAAGCCCGACTACTGTCTTAGGCCAAATCCACCAGATATATCGCAAGATAAGTGTATGGACTCTCAAGGTGACAAATATCCAATATGAACACACGCATAACCGCTGCAAATCGTCTCCTCCACCTCATCACAGAGGATCAGAAGCAGAGACAAACCAGAAGCCTTGGAAGAAGAAAAGAAACTCCTACTCTCAGTAGAGAAGATATAGAAGCTCTCAAACATCTCCTAGTGAAGATGCAAAACAACAGAGAAGATGAAACACCTGACTTCCTAGCTATCGCAGCTATGCCAACTCAGAATAAACGCTCTAAATCACAAAGTAAAGGCAAAAAGAAAACCCCTCCTACAAATGGAGACAAACCAAAGGGCCCAATGCAGTCCAGTGCTTTTATAGCAGCCCAACCACCAGCCAAACACCACTCCTCTATAAACGACATTTTGCAAATCCACGGAACCACCGGTTCAACAATTTCTGTGTGATTTGAACGAGAGAGGGATGGCGTGAAAATTCTACTTTCCAGTGACCTTTGAAGATGTGATGGTTCAGGATGCTCTTTTAGACACCGCCGCTGACATCACTCTTATGTCACACAATCTTTTTGACCAACTATGTGTAGCTGCTAACCTTGCTCACAAAGACTTAAAACTAACTAACTAACTAACTAACCTGCACTTATATAGCGCTTTTCTAGTCACAAAGACCACTCAAAGCACTTTCATTAATACTAACCCTCTATTCTAAGGGCCTATAGGAAACAGATATCTAGGGACAATTTAGAACAGCCAATTAACCTAACATGCATGTTTTTGGCATGTGGGAGGAAACCGGAGAAATCCCGGAGTAAACCCACGCAACACGGGGAGAACATGCAAACTCCACACAGATCACTGTTGGTCGGGGGCTGGGATCGAACCCACGATCCCACCAATCCCCCGGCCAAGGGTAAACTGTGCTGCCGCAGTGCTAACCACTGCGCCACCGTGCAGCCCGTTCCAGTTAAAACTGGAACCTTGTTCATTAGCCGTTCGACCATATGCGCTCACTAACACAACTCTGTCGGGAATGTCACTATTCAGAGTCTCTATTGGTCCCATGACCTTGACTCATCCGGTCTATGTGTCCAAACTTGACTCCATTCCATTGCTCGTCGGCAAAGACCTACTGAATTGCTTTGAGCCACTGACTGACTTCAAGAATCTCAGACTATGGGCTCAAACTCAACACCCTCACCCAATCGACCTTCAAAGGACAACTGAATCACAGTGCTTTGTTCTTGACACTTCGGACACCCCGAGTCTCACACAACCAGCACTGTTAGAACAACTGAAACTGATTGAAAGCGACCACAAAAACCAAGGTGAACACTGTCCTCAAGAAGCCAAAGGTCACTTTCAAACACAAGGTCAAGACTGTCATGTCCGCTGTGTAATTTTGCAGTGAACATGTAAATTGGCAACAAGCCCAAAATGCAGTGTAAGTAACGTGTTTATTAACAAAGGGAAAATGTACAGAATGTCCAAATAACAGCTTTAGAAGGCCTGAGACCAGAGTTTGGTCAAAATACTGGTTATTAGGAAGATGCTCTTACTGTAAGGCTGCAGTCTATCTTTGGACATTGGGCAGGATTGATTTGATCAAAAATACTGACAATTGTCATCTCCATTGTGGTGATTCTGGTAGTGGGCTGCTGCTGCATCCCATGTCTTAGAACATTGCTGAAAAGATGCATAACCACTACCCTGTCCAAAGAGCCAGCCCAAAGGAAGGTGGCTCAAGTCCACTCCTATGTGGAGTCAAAGTATCTCCTCCACAACAATGACCATTGTGAATCTGGGAATGACAGTGAAGAAGGAGAGGCTGTTGTTTGAAATGTATATATTATGTCTTTCTGCTATCCGCTGTTCTGCCCCCTGTACACACATCCAACACCACACTCATGCATATGAATCTACATGAAAAGGGGGTGCGCTGAAGGTACCCCCCTACGGTGGGCTATGTGCTAGTAACCTCTGGCCCCTTCTTATTTCTTGTGCTTTTTTACAGGTATCATCAAAATATTATGCTATTTGTGATCATGTAGTCAGAATAGATGTGAAGGTTTAAAGCTCTGTTGTACGGCAGGTCTTGAGGCCCGGATACAGCATATATGGACAGTAATATCTTCTGACTTGAAATGTTTTGCTTTGCTCATTTACCCTTTATCCATTTTACTAACTAACTAACTAACTAACCTGCACTTATATAGCGCTTTTCTAGTCACAAAGACCACTCAAAGCGCTTTCACTAGTACTAACCCTCTATTCTAAGGGCCTATAGGAAACAGATATCTAGGGACAATTTAGAACAGCCAATCAACCTAACATGCATGTCTTTGGATTGTGGGAGGAAACCGGAGCCCCCGGAGCAAACCCACGCAGCACAGGGAGAACATGCAAACTCCACACAGAAAGGTTTTACTGTGACTTAATACACTGATAAAAGCTATGCTAAAGGTCGCCAAGCAGAGGGGCCGGCATGAGAATTTTTGCCTGTAAATATGCATCAATGAATAAAAGAAATGCATGAATATGATTGCTTCTTGACATATATGTGCCAACAGGTTTTTCACTCGTGCCATAATCAATGAATAAAACATATCCAGGTATGTGTGTTAATATACCTGCTTTAAGATGTCAAGAGGGAATTTTGGTAGAAATGTTTAGATAAGTTAGGATATTAAATATTGTTTACACAAATGTGCTTATGTTGTTTGAAGTCTCTGCACTGCTTCATGCTGAACATAGAAGATCCGGGTTCGTTACACACACACATCCCTTATCGCTTGGCAAACAATGGGCTGCTTCTTGCTCACACATAGCCGGGGGGAGGTTAGCTTGTTTTCAGGGTTGCGATAAGAGATAGGAGGATGTGCCTGGATAAGCGACCTTGGTGAGGAAAAGAGAGCCACTGTTTGGAGAAAACATCTGACGGAGTCAGGAATCTTGAAGAAGAGAGCCATTGTTCAGCACGACGCACCTGGTCAGCTGACCTTGGGGGAGAAAACAACTGATGGAGTCAGAATTCCTGAAAGAGGGAGCCATTGTGGGAAAGTTTGGGGAATGCCCCAAACTTGAAGCTATATGCACTCGAATTTATTGTTTTTCTGGGCTATCTGCTGATTGTACGGGGACAGTCCACAGATGTGATACTCTCTGCATGTTTCGAGAATAAATCAGATAAGTGTGGAATAGCATCTCTCTTGTGATTCTTAAATCTCTGATGCATTTAAAATGGTTTTGTTCCAACAGACCAATTCTTGAACACATTTTTACAGAGAGAAGAAAAAGAATATTTTTACATTGTTGTGGGGTCTTTTGTGACCTCTTGGATAAGTCGTCGCTGCCCCCTTGGGATAATTTTGGTCAGCCGGCCACTCCTGGGAAGGTTCACCACTGTTCCATGTTTTTGCCATTTGTGGATAATGGCTCTGACTGTGGTTCGCTGGAGTCCCAAAGCTTTAGAAATGGCTTTATAACCTTTTCCAGACCCATAGATCTCATTTACTTTGTTTCTCATTTGTTCCTGAATTTCTCTGAATCGCAGCATGATGTCTAGCTTTTGAGGATCTTTTGGTCTACTTCACTTTGTCAGGCAGGTCCTATTTAAGTGATTTCTTGATTGCATTTTGTGTTTACTTGTGTTATCTTTGTCTAATATTTAAATTTGTTTGATGATCTGAAACAATTAAGTGTGACAAACATACAAAAAATGAGAAATCAGGAAGGGGGCAAACACTTTTTCACACCACTGTATTGGATGTGCATCCACAGGTGTGGTTAATTTGGTATAATGCTCCTTGATGTCACTTGATTATAGGTTCACTTTCATTCATAAAACTGCATTTACATCTGTAAACGTATGGTTAAGGTTTAAAGCAGCTGTGCTGTGGGAAACCTATTGTTTTTGTTCTGATTATTCTTCCTTTTCTTATTATTTTTATCTGCTATAAGTGCATGGGGAGCAAAAATGGTAGTATGTGGAAACTTTAAATTTTACAGTCTGATCAGAACCTCTCCCCACTACTCTGAGACAAAAAAATCAAGGCACTGCGTATATAGGTGGTACTTTAATTAATAGTTTTATATTTTTGCAAATATTGTGAGAATGGCTGGGCCTAGACTAAAAATTCTTTCATCATTTTATTCATTGAAACCTTCTGCAAGTTTTTGTCAATGGTGGCAAACTGAAAATGAAGTTTTCTGCACCATATTTTCAAAAATGTGCAATGAACTCCAAATGAACTCCTCCTCGGTCATTCATCCAAATTGCTTGAAATTAAGCAGAGAACATCTACAGCCGTCAATAATGAAAAGTTGTTAAAATTATCCAATAATGTCAATCTGTTTTGATTTTCCACTCTGATCCTCTCCTGGATGACTGAGCTCCTCACCTTGTCTCTAAGGGTGAGTTCAGCGATCCTACGGAGAAAGCTCATTTCAGCCGCTTATATCCGTGATCTCGTTCTTTTGCTCATTACCCAAAGCTCGTGACCATAGGTGAGAGGAACGTAGATTGACTAGTAAATCGATAGCTTTGCCTTAGAACTCAGCTCCCTCTTCACCACAACGGACCGGTACAACGTCTGCATCACTGCAGATGCTGTGCCAATCCATCTATCAATCTCTCGCTCCATTTTCCCCTCACTCGTGAATAAGACCCCGAGATACTTAAACTCCTCCACTCCAGATATACTGATTCAAATTTGATGAAACTTTAGACTCATAATCACAACACGATTCTTCAGCTAACCAACAAATTTTATGCAATTCTGTAAATGTTAAAAAAAAAAATCATTTTTCTGAAACATCTGTCAGCCAGTTTGTCTAGTCAGTGGAACATGTTGTTAGTGTGTGAGGATGTCAGTGTGTAACCCAAAGCAGCAGTGTGGTGTAGGGGTGAAGATCCTTGTCAGTCATACAGGAGCCCTGGGTTCCTCCTGCTAACATGTCATTCCTCTAAAGTGCAGCACACCTCTTCTGTGCATTTGAAAACAATATGAGATGAGATGAGATGAGATTCAACTTTATTGTCATTACACATGTATGAATACAAGGTAACGGAACGTGACTTGGCATTTGGGCACGCTCTGCAGAGCGCATCCAAGGCCGGGGCAGCCGCTAGGCGCCAGTCATAAAGAAGAAAGGAAAAAAAAAAGAAAAGAGAGGATATGACACAATAGGCGAGAGAAAAAAACATGTTTTATCAAATTGACGCTTAATGAGTAAGCGAAATTTTGATTGCAGGCAAAAAAACCCTCAATGCATATTTAGCAGACATTTAGTAGACAAATCACACGCAGAAGGAGAGCAGTGTGTGTGTATCGTATGCATGTAGTGTTGTATGCATTGTGTAATGTAAATGTAACAGTTGTTAGTGAGCAGCAGAGGGCGCCTCCTGGCAGTGGATAGATGTTATAATCATGTGACTTATAAACAAGTCCAGAGTCCAGAGTCTCTCTCTCTCTCTTGCTTGCAGAAGGCACATGGGCATTGTCCTCGGGGGTCCAATCCGCTGACGACAAACAACTGATTGTTGATTGTTTGGGTAGACATGAGCCGATCCTTCCACTTATCTCAGTCAGGAGGAATGTAAACACGGGGCAGACAAGGTCAAATCAAATCAAATCAGCACAGTGCACTCAGAGAATAGAATTTGTCCTCATCCGTGTAGTTCTGTGCTTTCATTATATATGCAGGCTTAAACTGTTTTTCCATAGAGAGCACAGGGCTTCAGATGTATTCCTTCACTGAATCACTGTCATTCAGTTCACCGTTGCCGCTACTCGTGCCCTCCCCAACTGGTCGAATTTGATGAAGGAGCTTGCTGGGTCCGCTTGAACAGCTGTCTCACTTTCCTTCAATTTCTGATGCATCAGGGAACTCCACAGCCAAAAATAGAAGTCCTGAGATCATAACCAATAATGTTTCCATAGACGCATGAATTCCAATGTCCATGAGTCTCCTCGTAGGTTCCAATTCTTGGGCTCCCCCTTGGCCCAATTCTTGTTGAAAAAATAGTGACAATAGCACATTTAAGCCACTTCCAAATCCATAATTTCCATTTAGATTAAGATTCAGCAGAAGAAGAGCGACTAAACACAGACAAAAACACAACATTGCAAAAGCTGGGAATAGATCAGGAAGGCAGGGGAGGAGGGAAGAAAAATGCGACTGCTCTCTCTCAAGGCAAGACAGTATATATATACAGTAGATATACAGTGCACATGAAGTTTTTAATGTTGTACTACTGTGGCAGGGAGTCCTTTCAATTGAACATTTGTCATTTGAGAAAGAGTGGAACCTAAAGCACCTGTGTGGTGTTGTGGTTATGATGACTGCTTGGAAAGCAGGAGGTCCTGGGTTGGATGAGGTCTTTGTTATGTTGTAGTAAGGAGCCAAGGACAAGGCCATGTGTCGAACTGAACACACGTTTGTTGAAGAGGCACAACGCAGTACACAAGTGCAGCCGTCAGGCAGAGAGGTGGCAAAGAGACCGCCCCTCCTGCCCACTGCCCTTGTATAGCCGCGGGTGGTGGCGGAACCATAAGGTGGCACCACCTGTACCTCACAAATAAAAGTCTAAATTTCTAACACAACATTCCTCCCCCTTCACAAAAGCCAAAAAAAAACCAACCAAAAACAAAACCCCACACACAATTCAGACCCACCCCAATTTGGAACCCGAATCATGCACTAAAAGTAATAAGATAACACAACACAAATGGCCTAACACAGTCACTCCAAAATGACAAAAACTAGGGGAAGATGGGGAGACTGCAACCTCACCCCACATGGCAAAACGGGTTATTCTGCTGCTTATACTTCAAACAAGTCCACTTAAAACAAAATACCGCCATTTCCTAATCTAAACATATCATCAAATTAATTTCCATGAACATATACGAACAACAAACATATAGAGCAAAACATTCTCAAGATACCAAGTAAACGTCATCTCCATCGGATCTGAATGACTATCGACCAGTTGCCCTCACATCTCATGTGATGAAGGTCCTGGAGAGACTGGTCTTAGCCCACCTGAGGCCGCAGGTGAAGACGTGGCTGGACCCTCTGCAGTTTGCATATCAGCCCCATTTAGGAGTTGAAGATGCTGTCATCTACCTGCTGCAACGAGCCCATCAGCACCTGGATGGTGGAGGAGATACTGTGAGAATCACTTTTTTTGATTTCTCCAGTGCCTTTAACACCATCCAGCCACTGCTGCTGGGCGAGAAGCTGCGGGGGATGGGGGTTGACAGCTCTGTGATCTCCTGGATTACCGACTACCTGACAGGCAGACCACAGTTTGTCAGGCTGGGCAGTGTCTTGTCTGGAGTGGTGGCTAGTGATAGGGGAGCGCCACAGGGAACTGTGCTCTCTCCTTTTCTTTTTACCTTATACACCACGGACTTTCAGTACAACACTGAGTCATGTCACCTGCAAAAATTCTCTGATGACTCAGCTGTTGTGGGGTGTATAAGAGGAGGAGAGGAGGGGGAGTACAGGGCACTGGTAGACAGATTTGTGGAGTGGACGGAGCAGAATCACCTGACGTTGAATGTCAGCAAGACCAGAGAGATGGTGATTGACTTCAGGAAGAGGAAGGCTCCTTCTCAGCCACTGCAGATTAGGGGGGAGGATGTGGGAGTGGTTGAAGACTACAAATATCTGGGTGTCAGGATCAGTAGCGGGTTGGACTGGAGATCCAACACCGATGCTGCGCACAAGAAGGGGATGAGCAGACTATTTCCTGAGAAAACTGAGATCCTTCAACGTGTGCAGCAGGATGCTGGAGCTTTTCTACCAGACTGTTGTCGCCAGCGCCATCTTTTTTGCTGTGGTCTGTTGGGGTAACAGTATCAGGGCCAGAGACACCAACAGACTTGACAAGATTATCAAGAGGGCTGGCTCTGTAATTGGTCTTAGACCGGAGACCTTTGAGACAGTGGTGGAGAGGAGAACACTAAATAAACTGCGATCCATCATGAACAATCCTGATCACCCCCTCCACCACACACTAGATAGACAGCGAAGCACTTTCTCCAGTAGACTACTACAGCTTCACTGTCGAACGGCCAGGTACAGGAAATCTTTCCTGCCACATGCAATTTCACTGTACAATAACTCACTATGATGTTGTATTCTGGTCATAGCTATGCTGCCACACTGCACCTTACAGACTAACTGGTACCTCACATTTCACTCTGCTCCTGATAGTCCTTCTTTGTGCAATGGGATGATTCATGTGTTTATACGGGTCATCATCATATATTAAGCTATGATGTATATAGGTTCTATAGTGGTGTTAGTTTCTTTTTTACTTTCCATGGGTAATCCCTTTGTCTGTCGTGTGTGTTTCTGTTGTTTGGCTGTCAACTGTCATGCTGCTGTTACACTGTAATTTCCCAGTTTGGGATCAATAAAGTACATCTATCTATCTATCTATCTATCTATCTATCTATCTATCTATCTATCTATCTATCTATCTATCTATCTATCTATCTATCTATCTATCTATCTAAACAGTGACCCCATGACAATCAAGATATAAACACATGCATAACATCTAAACCATACACCAACTATATAGAACAAACCCATGCCCCCCCCCCGCCCCTCCGGACTCCCGGACTGGCATCCCATCAGTCCTCACCGGGAGGAAATTCGCCTCCTGGGCCGCCGCTGACTGTCTCGACCCTGATGCGCCTCCTCTTCAACACCATCGGAGGACTCCCATGTTCAGGCCCAAGTCCACCAGTCTTCACCCAGGCATGCCGCAGCTCATTTGAGTGCCTCCATGAGCCATCCGACAGTTGGAGATAGGCGTCCTCCCATCTGGCCATCACATGCAGCCACCCCTGGTGTGCCTCCATCCGCCGCTTGGCCCGAACCCACCACGACCATGCCTCCTCCTGGACCTGGACCACATATGCGACACCCAGAGGGGCCCTACTCAGCTTGCAGTGTCTCTGCTTGGCCATGCCAGATGGTCCGGCCCCGACCACTTTTAACTTTGCCGCCACCATCATCGTTGTGATCCCCTGTTCACCGGCCCATACCAGCCAAGATCTGGGAACAGATGGAGCCAGCCTCTCAACGTCGCCCGCCATCACAGGCGTCCTGCCGTGTCACCCAGTACCCTCTTCCAGGGCAACTTGAGCTCTGGCACAGGGACCCTCCTGTGATGGCCCTGGGTGATATTGGTTTTGCTCACTCTCCAGGGTGCCAGGCATATTGTCATCCCACACCACTCTGTCTTCCATTCACGGGACCGGCCGGTCCCACAAACTGCAGCCCGACCACTCCTCCCCAGCACTGCTTAAGGCCATGGCCAAGATATATAGAGTGATGATACAGAGTGAAGTACATGGCGGTAATGCACCTGTAAGCTGGTTGCCAACCACCAATCAAATCTAAAAGAAGAAGAAGAAGAAGAAGAAGCCCAGACTGTAAAACAGGTCGCATACCATTATGTTCTCTCCATGGGCTGTCACGATGAACTTTAGGTCAAACACCTCGGCCGATTTGTACCGGGCTGTCAGTCTCAGTGTTCCCACTGTGGCCCGTCTCCCTCCACCATACCCACAAAGTGGCACCGAGTCACCTCCAGTCCTGTATTGTGGCAAAAAATACCTCACGGTCGCCCAATTCAACACAGAGCCCACCGCTCCCATGTCAATCAGTAATGGCACAACCACCAACACCCCATCCAACTCCACCATACAGTACGTGCGTCCGTTGGTGCTCGGGGACACAGCATGGACAACCGTGGGGGCGGGAGAGTCCTCTTTGTGTCTTGGACTTTCCCGTTCAAACTTGTGGCGTGCCCTGGCGAAATGATGCAAGTGTCCACACTTTCCACAGTGCTTCCATCTCGCCGGACACTCTCTGGCCTTAAAACAGTGCTTCATGGACCCACAACCTATACATACTGGCGTTCCCAGGGCAGACCTCATTTTCACAGTGTTGGCGTTGTCCACATCACCTTCCACACTATCATCGCTGTTCGGGTCCACTGTATGCACTGTCAGCTGTGATTCTAGTTGTCGGTGTGACACACTCTCATTCAGTTCCCGTGACAGTTTATCCGCAGCCTCCAGCTGCTGAGCTAACTCGATGGCTGCAGACAGCATCAGTTCACCTGAGAACGTAAGGAGTTTCAACCTAATAACAGGGCAGCTGGCATGCTCCGCTAACTGGTCGCGAACCATCTGCTCCTCCAATGGTCCAAGCTGGCATTCACTGGCCAACAGTCTCAGGTCTGCCATGAACTGCTGAACAGACTCGCCAACCCACTGGTAGCACCGTCGAAACTGGATTCTGCAGACAATGACATTTTCTGGGGCACAAAAATGCTGCGCCGTTAGCACAACCACTTCTTCAAAACTATCACAGTCGCCCATTGTACTCAAAATTTGCTGTCCCTCCATTCCAAGATTATGAACCAACAATGCACGTGCCCTCAATTTCTCCAGCTTCCCACCATGTATGTCTGGAATGCGGCAAACCAGCTCGACAAGGGAACAAGTGGATCACTGGGAAGCTCCAAAAATGGCCGAACAGGTGTAACACACACGTCCATACCTACTTTTATCCTCGTTGCCAAATGTTATGTCATTAAGAAGCCAAAGACGAGGCCAGGTGTCGAACTGAACATGTTGATACTTCCGGCGCTACACGAATAGGCTGCCTTTTTGCAACAGTGGATCAATTTCTGCCTATTTACTATCTGGCTCTCTTGCCAATCTTTCTGATCCAGTGTACGAATGTATATCCACTGCTCTTATTTATATTTTTTGTATCTTCTTAATTATTGCTCTGAGTGTTGCTATCCCTGTGCTGTTGCAATCCTGGAATTTCCCCATTGTGGGACTAATAAAGGCTTATCTTATCTTTATTGAAGAGGCTCAACACAGACACACAGGCACAGCCATCAGGCAGAAAGGTAGCAAAGAGACCGCCCCTCCTGCCCACTGCCCTCTCATAGCCACGGGTGGTGGTGGAACTGTAAGGTGGAGCCGCCACCTGTACCTCACAAATAAAAGTCTAAACTTCAAACACAACAGTCTTGTTCTTCTAAACAACAACAGAGGTACAGCACGACTCTCCTGTATATTTTACTGCAGCACTATGTTACATTTCCACCTCAAGACAATGTTTAAAAAATCATTTTGATGGTACACCAATATTTGACTGAGTGAATGTCACTTCATCCATAGCCTGAGTGGGCCCACATTGCCTTCAACAGCTCTTTTTTTGGTGTCATTACTGGGGGGCGGAGGCGGGGGGCAGCAGCTGTGGTTTCGGACCCAGCAGCCAACCACAGGGCACAACTTTAGCCACCAACAATAAAAAGCCCTGTGGTCGGCTGCTGGGGGGTTGTGGTCGGGGTGGTTGTGGCCTTTTCAGTATTTCTACAAGGAACAAGAAAGTTACATAGTGCTGCTTTAAAAACTAATGTGTAGCAGACCTTAGGTTTTAAATGCTGTCGCTAAGCAATGCAAGACCTTGAAGCCCACGACTACCTGGAACCCGATGATCTCCGTTTGCGACTATATTTCAAGTTATGTTTATTTTCAAAATTTGAACAAATTAATCAAGAGACACTTAAATAATACAATAGGTGAATTAATTAAATATTTCAGGTTTTAACAAACAAGCTGAAAGTTTTTATATTTTGTTGAGAGGGAGGCAGGTGTAACGGTGAAGATGCAAGGAGTAGAGGTAGTAAAGGTAGATGAGTTTAAATACCTGGGGTCAACCATTCAAAGCAATGGAAAATGCACAAAAGAGGTGAAGAAGAGAGTGCAGGCAGGGTGGAGTGAGTGGAGACGAGTGTCGGGTGATTTGTGACAGAAGAATAGCAGCAAGAGTGAAAGGGAAGATCTACAAGACGGTAGTGAGACCTGCTATGATGTATAGTTTGGAGACAGTGGCGCCGACAAAAAGACAGGGGGCGGAGCTGGAGGTGGCAAAGTTGAAGATGCTAAGATTTTCATTGGGAGTGACTAAGCGGGACAAGATTAGAAATGAGTATATCACAGGGATGGCTCAGGTTGATGGAGCTGCCAGGCAGGAGGAAAAGAGGAAGACCACAGAGAAGATTCATGGGCTACGGTCACACTGCAGGTCTTAGGTTCAGGTTCAGGTTCAGGTTCAGGTTACTTTATTTGTACCCATAGGTAGATTTGTTTTGCAGTCTGGTGACATCCATATTTACAAGCCACAATTACATTCAACATAGACACAAACACAGGCACACATGAAGCTGACTATGAACATGATAAAAATACTCAAGGCTCCATCAATCAGGATATAAGACAAAGAGATGAGAGAAAAAACAAAGAGATAAGAGAGAAGGGTCATATTAAAAAGTTAAAGACTAGCCAAAGAGGTTAAAAACTCAAAAGTCTAAAACCCAATAAAAGATTTAGAACCCAAATAAAAAACCTAAATAAAAAAATAAGTAAATATAAAATGAAATTAATAAATAGGTAACTAAATTATGTGCAAAATATTGTTACATCTTGTTCAACTCTTTGACAGCAGCAGGAACAAAGCTGATTTTGTAGCGCTGGGTTCTACTTTTTGGGACAGCAAACCTCCATCTGGAGGGAAGAAGCTGAAAGTTGCAGTGCAAAGGGTGGGAGTCATCATTTAAAATGGAGGCAGCCATCCTCTGTACCTGTCTGGTGTACAGGGATGTCAGGCTCAGCTGTGACTCACCAAGCAAAGGACTGGACCATCTAACTACCTGATCCAAGGATTTCCTCTGTTTCAGTTTTATCTGACCAAACCATGACACTAAAGAAAAGGATAAAACAGATTCAATAAAAGTCCGATAAAACATTGTCATTATGGTTCGGTCAATTTGGAAGCGTGCAAGTTTCCTTAAACAATGCAAATGTTGCTGACCCTTTTTGCACACCCTTTCACAGTTCTCTTCAAAGTTTAAATTACTATCAATAATCGTCCCAAGACGCTCAGATAACATAATGTCTTCTGAAGAACTGAGGATTAAATTCAATCTTAATAGAACACACTTTTTTAAATATCTTCAGCTTAGAAATTTTATTCGTTCAAATCAAAATAATGCTCTCACCCGACCTAGACAGGGGGCGGAGCTATAGGTGGCAAAGTTGAAGATGCTAAGATTTTCATTGGGAGTGACTAAGCGGGACAAGATTAGAAATGAGTATATCGACCGTTGACCGGACGAACCTACCGAGGCGGCGATTGGGAGCTCGAGCGCGGCGTTGGTGAGAGACGGGGGCCACCTGGATTCAGCAGGACAGTGGCCTGAATCGGAGCCCAATTTGTGAGGCCCAGCCGAGGAACTACCAGACTGACGGCGGTCGGTGACGGGGCCTATCGGAAGAGCCACCCAGCCAGACGACAGCGAGCGACGGTGATCGGCCACCGATCGGCGGAGGTGATCGGTGGATTAGAGCTACGCCGGCGGAGTGCGATATAACTGGCGGTGACGGGGCCCAGCGGAGGAGCCACCCAGCCAGACGGCGACGAGTGGCTGTGATCGGTGGATTTCGGCTGCGCCGGCGGTGTGCGACATAACTGGCCAGGTAGACGGAGGCAGGCGCCGGCGATAGCCTAGCCGGATTCTCTATTTATTTCTATCCACAGGTCAGTAAAATGCCACCCAAAAAAGAGGAAATGGAAGAAATTAAAAAATCTCTGAACTTTGTGTTAGAAGAATTGGCCAAAATGACTAACCAACAGGCCAAAATAATAAACCTAATACAAGAGGTACAAGCCCTACATTCAATAATAAAAGAAAAAGACAAAAAAATTATGGACCTGGAGCAACACGGGCGTCTTTTGGAGCAACGCGTCGAGGATCTTGAACAAGGTTCTCGCATTGATGACCTAGTTATAAGTGGACTAGACATCAGATATCAGTCCTACGCCCATGCCGCAACAGGACTGAGTGGTGAACATGCTTCCATAAGTGAATCAATGTCCCTAGAAAACCAAGTGCTTCAGTTCCTTAATGATAAAGACATTAAGGTAGAAGCCAATGCGATCTCAGCCTGTTATGCTTTACCGAAGAAAGATAACAAAACAAAGAAATCAATTGTGATGCGCTTTGTGAACAGGAGGGTGAAAAATGACATACTGAGGCAGGCCAAAAAGCTAAAGGAAACTCAAGTTTACCTAAATGAACACCTGACAAAAAAAAACGCTGAATTAGCACGGCAGGCACGGATGCTAAAGAAACATAATAAGATACAGTCAACCTGGACAAGAAATTGTAGAATTTGGATTAAACTAAATGGAACACCTGAGCAAGCAAAAAGTATAATGATCAGAGATGCTACTGACTTAGATAAATACAGATGAACACTGACTATGAAACACAGAGTGAGGAAACTCAAACTCTAAAAATATGCCACTATGCTGAACATAAACCACAAGAGATGGAGAATGATATTGATCCCGATAACCACTTTTTCAATAATATTCATAACCACTGTGAATATTACACTGAAAAGCAATTCAAAAGTCAAGTGCAATTAGATGGTAAACTGTCAATAATACACTTCAATAGCAGAAGTCTTAACAAAAACTTCTCACAGATTCAGGACTATTTAAAACAGCTAAACAGAAAATTCACAGCTATTGCAGTCTCGGAAACCTGGCTTAACGAAGACCAGGCTCCCCTGATGGCAATAGAGGGATATCAGATGTTTAACATTAACAGATCTCAAAAAAAGGGTGGTGGTGTTGCACTGTATATTGATGACCTGTACAGGTGTAAGCTTGTAAATGAAATGTCCTTAGCACTACCAGGGATTTTGGAATGTGTTACTGCTGAGATTGACCTAGACAAAACAAAAAATCTAATCATAAGCTGCATATACAGAACGCCGGGAACTTGCATTGAGACATTCAGAGATAAATTAGTCGAGCTGTACAATAATATTACTAGTAAGAAAATGGTAGCAATTTGTGGAGATTTCAATATTGATCTACTTAATCCACATCAACAAAATGTAGTTACAGAGTTCATGAACTCTATGTACAGCATGAGTCTATATCCCACAATAACACATCCCAGTAGAATCACAGTTCACTCTGCTACACTTATTGACAACCTGTTTGTCAATGTTCTCGACAAGAAAATAGAAAGTGGATTATTGATAAATGATATAAGCGACCACTTGCCAATCTTTGCACTTATCCATGGCCACACGGGGCCCAACCCAGAAAAAATCTCAAAATCGTTCAGACACAAATCACCAAACGCAATCAGTTCTTTTAAAGAGGACTTGCTGAAGCAAGACTGGACAGAAGTCTATGTATCAGATGTAAATGAAGCCTATGACACATTTATAAACATTGTAACCACTCTTTATGAAAAAAACTGCCCATTAGTTAAAAAAAAGCTTAAACACAAATTTGCTGACAAACCATGGTTAACCAAAGGACTACAAAAGGTGTGTAAAAAGAAAAATTTATTATATAAAGCTTTCATAAAGAAAAGGACAAAAGAAGCAGAGCAACAGTATAAAACATACAAAAATAAGTTAACATATATAATAAGATGCAGTAAAAGAGACTATTACAGTAAAGAACTGGAAAAAAACAAAGACAATATTAAAAATACATGGACAATAATCAACAGTATCCTTGGAAATAAAAGCAGAAATACTAGCTACCCAACTAATATTCCAAAAAATAATAAATCGACTCCGAATGTGAATATAGCTTCACCTGCAGATGAATTTAATAATTTTTTTGTTAACATTGGACCTAAACTGGCCCGAGAAATACCCACTACGGCACCTACAGGTGATACAATATGCAATAACACTGCTGTAAAAGACACCATCTTCATAAAGAACACAGACGAAAGAGAGGTCATTGAAATTGTTAAATCGTTCAAAAGTAAAACATCTACTGACTGCGATGGTATTGACATGCTACTAGTCAAAACTGTTATCGAATGCATAGTGAAACCACTCACGTATATCTGTAACCTGTCTCTCCAATCAGGTATATTTCCCAATGCAATGAAAATAGCTAAAGTAATTCCAATTTACAAGACAGGCGACAGAGGGGAACTCTCCAACTACAGACCAATTTCACTATTACCGCAATTTTCCAAGATACTTGAAAAAATATTCTATGAGAGAATTGACAACTTCATACTGAAGAATGATTTATTGTGTGAGCAGCAATATGGGTTCAGACACAAAAGGACAACAGCATATGCCTTAATGGAATTTACAGAAAAAATATCAGCAGCCATTGAAAATAAAGAGTATTCAGTTGGAGTATTCCTGGATCTTAAAAAAGCATTTGATACAGTAGATCACAATCTATTATTAAAGAAACTACAAAATTGTGGTATTAGAGGGGTAGCACTGTCCTGGTTAAGTAGTTACTTAAAGAATAGATATCAGTTTGCATGTGTTAACAGCAAAAACTCAGAGTTACTGAAGGTCACCTGTGGAGTCCCACAGGGTTCAGTTTTGGGACCATTATTATTCAATATGTATATAAATGATATATGTAAAGTTTCAGAAAAAATGGACTTAATATTGTTTGCTGATGACACTAATCTGCTATGCAGTGGAAACAATTTGGAACAACTTCTGGATACACTCGGAAAGGAATTAGGAAAGCTGAAACTGTGGTTTGATTCAAACAAATTAACGCTCAATTTAAGCAAGACAAAATTTATAGTCTTTAACAACCATCACAACTACCCAGTACCCAAACTCAATGTAAATGGTGTAGAGATTGAAAGGGTATCCGAAACTAAATTCCTTGGAGTAATAATTGATAACAAACTGTGTTGGAAGCCACATATTAATTATATAAAAGGTAAAGTATCCAAATCAATTGCAATATTACACAGAGTGAAAAATTTGCTGAATCAACCCACACTATACACCTTGTATCATTCATTAATACTCCCATACATGACATATTGTAATGAAGTATGGGGAAATACATATAAAACAAACATATATCCACTCTTTATGCTTCAAAAGAGAGCTATTAGAATAATCAACAAAGCAGCTTACAGGGAACCAACAAACCCACTTTTTCTTAAACAAAAAACTCTCAAGTTGAAAGATCTGATTGACTTTAAAACCGCAATAATAATGTTCAAAGTGAAGAATCTATCACTGCCCGCAAATATCCAAAAGTTGTTCCAAACAAGGGAGAAACGATATCACTTCAGAGGAACATGTATATTTCAAAAGCCTACAGTGAGAACTACCACCAAGCAACACTGTATTTCAGTGCAAGGAGTCAGATTATGGAACGATTTTGGACCTGAATTAAAATCATGTACAAAGCTTGGACAATTTAAACAAAAACTAAAGGAAGAAATACTCCAAACATATTTACAAGACGACATGTAAACTCACATAAGGTTGACATTTCCAGCCTGTGTTGTGTTGTAGCTTAGTTTTTTCTTTTTTTCTTTTTTTCTCTGTGACACTATGTCTTAGATTTATTTTTGAATAGTAACCGCTTAACTTAGACTAGCTCAGTTTTCTTTTTCTCTCAGTCACATTTTGTCTTAGCCTTGTTTTAAATTGTAATCGCTCTTGTCTTGTTTTCTCTTTTTTCTCCTTTAAATTCTTGGATGGAATATGGGTGGGCAATATAAGCTGCGGCTTCAGCCATCACCCATTTCGGATAACTCACGTGGAATTGTATAGTAGAAGGAGTCTTTGTCTAATTTGACCTTGTTGTTATATTATACAGTTTCTTTTAACCTGTAATGTACTATCTGAAATAAATAAAATTCATTCATTCATTCATTCATTCACCTACTAATTCAACTTTGGAAAAAATTTTGATGAAAGATAGTAAGAGAAAGGGTATTATTTCAGAGTTTTACAACTCATTGACTCTATTCTCAAGTGAAAACTCACAGAAAAGACTGAATTATTGGAAAGAAGACCTGCAAATTGAAATTTCAGAGGAACAATGGGAAATGGCTTGTGCAGGAGCTCAAACCAAATCAATAAATGTACGTCTTAAACTGATACATTTTAAATGGTTAATGCGGATGTATGTTACACCAGTGGAGTTAAATAGATATAACAAAAACATACCAGATACATGCATAAAATGTATGGAAAGTAAAGGAACCCTATTTCACTGTTTATGGGAATGTAGAAAAATCAGAATGTTTTGGGAAGAGGTGAGGGTAACAATTGAAAAATTAATTTCAAAACAATTCACATTGAACCCTAAACTGTTTTTGTTGGGTCTGTATCCAGAAAAACATAACTTTAATAAGAATGAAAGAGTATTCCTAGACCTCAGTTTGCTTAATGCCAAAAAATGTATTGCACTACTGTGGAAAAAGACTCATAGACTAGATGTGACTCAGTGGTTAAGACAGATGTTAACAAACCTTCCACTAGAAAGAATAACATACATACTGAAATCAAAGGAAAATGTGTTTGAGAATATATGGAGACCTTTCATTGATTATGTAAAGAAATTAAACATAATTTCTGAAGAAGAAGATGAATGATATGTGTGGACCTTGCAAATTCCAAGCTGGTGAATGTATATTATGTATTCTTATGTAATAGATTACCTAGACTAAACATTGGAGCATTGTTGATGACTTGCTTTTGTTAATGGTTGTTGTTGTTTTTAGTACATTTTTTTGTTTGTTTTTTTTGTTATTTTGTTGTTGTTCTTTTTAATTTTTAAATTACTTTTGTGTTAGCGTCTGACTGTGTGTGAAAAAAAAAAGGTTCAATAAAAAATATTGTGGAAAAAAAAAATAATCGTCCTAAGATATTTGTAGGATTGTACACATTCGGTGGTCTGGCCTTTTAGTACGGTGACTTTGTGCCTGGGAGTTTTCCTCCTAAAGTCAATAATCATGTCTTTAGTTTTTGTCGTATTCAGCTGCAGGTAGGAATCCTCACACCAGTGAACAAAATCATCAACTACTGGGCCGTGGCCACTCTTACCATCCTGGAGGAAACTGACAATAACTGAGTCATCAGCATATTTTATAATGTGTCTGTTGTCATGTCTACTCCGACACATGTTTGTGTACGGGATGAAGAGTAGTGGTGACAACACACACCCCTGAGGAGAGCCAGTAGAAGAGCACTTTAGGTCAGACAATGTACCATAGACCCTTACTCTCTGCATCCTGTTGGTTAAGAAATCCAGAATCCAACCCACCAGATTATTACTCAAATCAAATTGTTGCAGGAGCCTTTCAACTAAAATATGAGGTTGGATTGTATTAAAGGAGGAAGAAAAGTCCACAAATAAAAGCCTGGCGTGTGTCCCATTAAAATCCAGATGTTTAAAAAGCATGTTAAACAGAGTGACAGTGGTGCCCTCCACTCCTCTGTGAGGCCTGTAGGCAAACTGCAGAGGAACCAATGCATGTTCAGTCTGCTTTAGGACCTCAAATCTGACAGGTTTTTCAAAAATTTTCATTTAAATTGAAGTCAGAGCAACTGGTCTAAAGTCATTTACCGTTTTAGGACAGCTGGATTTTGGAACGGGGACAACCATGGCATCTTTCTAGATCTTAGGCACATGTTGTGTCTGTAAGGACTTATTGAAAATATAGTGAAATATAGGACTCAGTTCATGTGCACAGGACTTTACCAAGCGCCCACATATATTATCAGGGCCCTGACTTTTGTTCACTTTTACAGCACAGAATGCCCTTTTAATATCCTGCACCTCAATATTAAAGTGTTGATTGTCTTTGAGTTTCTGTTTCAAATCTTGGGTTTCTGTGCTAAAATCAGAGGAATCAAAACGACCATAAAAACAATTAAGAGCATTAGCCAGCTCTGTGTCTGAATTAAAACCATCTAAAAACACACGGATTACTGCGTTCTGTGCTCTGAAGGCCTGCAATAGTTTTCATACTGGCCCAGGCTGAACCAAGTTTCTTTGTTGCCATCTTGCTTTCCAATTCTGATTTATAATTCTGTTTTGCTCTTAAAATTTCGGCCTTCAGCTCTTTTGTGGCATCCTGTAGTTCAGAAACAGACCCCTGTTTAAAGGCAAGTGCTTTCCTCTGTAAGCAGGATTTAACTGATTTTGTAACCCATGGCTTGTTGTTGGGATATATTTTGACACGTTTACGTGGAACGATCATGTCTCTACAGAAAGCCATGTATGAGCATGTGACGTCCACCAAAGAGTCCAAATCATCTCCGCAGGCCAGTGTAAACACCTCCCAGTCTGTACAGTTAAAGCATTCCTGGAGGCAGTGCACTGAATCCTCTGTCCACACGTTTATGTCTCTGGTCTTCGCCTTGCCTCTTCTGAGAGCAGTTTTATATGTGGGCAGCAAATGTACACAGTTGTGATCTGAGGATCCTAAAGGAGGTTTATAGGAGGAGGAGATTTATAGGCCCTCTCTATGGAGCTGTAGCACAGGTCCAATGTCTTTTTTTTGCCTGATTGGGCAGGAGACATACTAATAAACGTTTTTAAGTGTTTTCTTTAAAGACACATGGTTAAAATCCCCAAGAATAAAATTTGGAGCCTCTGGGGAAATAGACTGCAGCCGCTGTACCACGTCAAAGACGGGGCTGGAGGTGGAGTCAGCATCCGCTCTCGGGTGAATGTACAGTCGTTATGAAAAGTTGGGGGAACTCGCGGGGCAGATAAAAGGGGCGTAGTGACACGGACAGAAGCTCCACATCTGGTGTACAGATGCGCTCTCTGACCGTGACAGATGTGCAGTACTGTTTATTAATATATAAACATACGCCGCCCCCCTGACGTTTCTCCGCTACGTCTTCCTGCTGATCCGAGCGAAGCGGGGCTTCAAAGCAATCAATACTCAGGTCCGCATCTCGGTCATGCGCCGTAAGCCACGTCTCCGTGTAAGCCATAACACAACAGTTCTTGAAATTCTTCTGATAGTGTACATTCCCTTGAATTTCATCCACTTTATTTTTCAGGGATTGAACGTTCCCCATAATAATGGAAGTGTGGTGCACATATGTAGTTTCACGGGCTCACATGTGTATGACTGTTCATATGCTCTCTTGTATATTCCTGTGGGCTTACTTTGGCTTCACGTGTGAAGAGGAACAAAAGGTCTGGACCTCCTAGGGAGATGAGGAGGATGTGAGTGTTGACCTTTGGATATGCAAAGAGATGGACATGAAGGATTTCCTGACCACCGGGGTTTGGGTGGAAGAGTTAGGAACTGCAGGGGGGATGCATTGTGTTTGGGATTTAAAGACAATGGAATTTTGTGCTTTGATGTCAAGGGTATAAAACTGGCAGAGTTTGGGGGTTCTGCCTCTTTTCTGATTTGTATGTTGGAGAGTGTGTTGAGAATAAAATGGAACTTGAGAAATAACTCAGCCTCATCCTTTCCACACATCTCCACACTGGTGACCTTAAGACGTATTATGGCCGGTGACGATTCTCCTGCACCGGACTCATCAGGAGCCAGCCAGGCTAATGCAGCTACCACAGTCCAGCTACCTGATTTCTGGCAGCATAGTCCGTGCTCCTGGTTTAACGCAGTCGAGGCACAGTTCCATCTTCGGAGGGTTTCGGCAGACGCCACGAAATTCTACCATGTGGTTGCAAAGCTGGACAGCCACACAGCCCAGCGAGTAGAGAGCCTGATTAACCACCCGCCAGACGACGACAAGTATGGCACATCGAAGGCTGCTCTCATCCGTTTTTTCACCCCCTCGCTGGGAGAGCGAGCAGAGAAGCTCATGGTGTTGACTGAGGGCGAGGTCGACAGACCTGCAGACCTGATGGCGAAGATGCTGAGTTTGAGAGACTCCGAAGATGATGGTTTTATCTTCACCCACCTTTTCCTCAGGACACTACCGTCAGCGGTGAGAGTTACCCTGGCCAGTTCACAGCTGCTGGCCCACCGAGACTACCACGAGCTGGGCCAGGAGGCGCAGCGACTTGTCGACGCCCATAGACGACACACGGCTACGACCGCAGCAGCGGAGCTGGGCGCATCATCCGGAGATGGCAGGGGTCCAGAGGCTGCAGCACCAGACTCACCAATGACAGCAGCGGCGGAGGCCAGGAGACGTGGAGCGGACGACGTGCCAGTTCAAGCGCTCGGGAAACGCCAAGACCGGGAGTCGGTAGCAGCTGCGGCTCTCGGTGAAGAGAACAAGCTGCTCTACCTGAGGGATGCGCGATTGGGGAGGCACTTCCTCGTGGACACAGGCTCCCAGCTGAGTTTCATCACACCTTCCTACGCTGACCGGCTGGCGCCTTCCAGTGGCCCTGTGGCGTCAGCAACGAATGGCTCGGCGATTAAAACCTTCAGAGAGAAGACCCTGTCTCTCTCTTTCCACGGCCGTACATTTGAATGGACTTTCGTCATAGCGGCAGTCAATTTCAACATGTTAGGTGCTGATTTTTTGTGCTCACATGGTTTGTTGGTCGATCTTGTTAACAGACGCCTGGTTAATGCACTCTCTTTTTCCTCTATTCCCTGTACAGCACGAGTGACTCCGCCAACAGCGCAAGCCAACGTCACAGCTGCAGGTGGTAAGTTTCACTCACTCCTCAATCAGTTTCCAGCACTCACGGTGCCAACGTTTTCGGTGACCGTGGCTAAACACGGAGCAGAGCATTTTATTACTACCACCGGGCCGCCCGTTTTTGCAAAAGCTCGGCACTTGGATTCAGCTAAACTGGCCATAGCGCGCGAGGAATTCGCCAACCTAGAAAAATTGGGCATCATCCGACGTTCAAACAGCCCTTGGGCTTCACCACTTCACATGGTCCCTAAAACTGATGGCTCATGGCGGCCGTGCGGTGATTTTCGCAGGCTGAACAATGCTACAGCACACGACTGCTACCCAATCCCACATATCCAGGATTTTTCAGTTCATTTGGCGGGGACGCGCGTTTTTTCTGAGATAGACTTGGTGCGTGGTTATCATCAGGTCCCAGTACGTGCTGAGGACATACCCAAAACAGCGGTAAAAACTCCTTTCGGGCTTTTTGAGTTTTTGCGCATGCCGTTCGGGCTTAAAGGAGCAGCACAGACTTTCCAACGCATGATGGACGCGGTGTTGCGCGATCTTCCTTTCATGTTCGTCTACCTGGACGACATTTTAGTAGCCAGTGCGTCGAAAGACGAACACGAAATCCACCTCACGGCAATTTTCCGGAGGTTGGCAGAGCACGGGCTAATAATTAACCCAGTGAAGTGTCAGTTCGGGGTGGCGCAGATTGATTTTTTGGGGCATCGCGTCTCTCCCGAAGGTGCAGTTCCTCTGCCTGACAAGCTGCGCGCGGTGGCAAATTTTCCCCAGCCACAAACGGCCAAAGCGTTACAGGAGTTTTTGGGAATGGTGAATTTTTATAACCGTTTCCTTCCCCGCGCGGCGCAGCTCATGCAACCATTGTACGCTGCGCTTAAAAAACAAAAACCCGCAAATAAAATCGAATGGTCCCCCGAGCGGGAGCGCGCATTCTCTGAAGTCAAAACAGCCTTGGCAAACGCTGCGTTGTTAGCACACCCAGTCCCAACGGCCCGCATAGCACTCACTACTGACGCATCAGAGGTGGCCATAGGGGCGGTTGTCGAACAGTATGTGGCTGGAGCCTGGCAGCCGCTTGCGTTTTTCAGCAGGACTTTGTGCGATAGTGAGCGGAAATACAGCGCATTCGACAGGGAGTTGTTAGCCCTCCATTTGGCTGTTCATCACTTCCAGTTTTGGATGGAGGGGCGCCGTTTCACTGTGTTCGTTGACCACAAGCCACTGACTTTTGCGATGGCCAAGATTTCAGAACCTTGGTCAGGCCGGCAGCAGAGACAGCTGGCCGCAATTTCGGAGTTCACTACCGATATCCAGCATGTAGCGGGCAAACTGAATGTGGTGGCAGACTGCCTCTCGCGTGCCGTGGCTGCTCCAGCCCGCGTAGAGGTAGATTTTGCAACTGTTGCCGCGGACCAGGGTAGCGACGCGGAAGCGCGCGCGGCCCCAGTCTGCGTAGGTATAGATTACACAGCCATGGCCGCGGAGCAGGGTGGCGACGCGGACATGCGCGTGCTCCAGTCTGGACCAACAGGGTTAAGGCTGGAGGACAGGGTGCTACAAGACGGTATGCCCCCCCCTAATCTGCGATGTTTCCACCGGGCGACCCCGTCTGGTGGTTCCGGCCTCGTGGCGTCGCCGCGCTTTTGATTCGGTTCATTCTCCGGTGCACCCGGGGGTGCGCGCTTCGATCAAAATGGTGGGGGAGAAATTTGTATAGCCGGGCCTGCGTAAACAGGTTAGAGAGTGGGCGGCAGCCTGCATAGCTTGCCAGCGGTCCAAAGTGCATAGACACATGAGAGCTCCTTTGGAGCCGTTTCATATTCCAGCTAAAAGGTTTGATCATGTCCACGTGGATCTCGTAGGCCCCCTACCGCCCTCGCAGGGCTGCACACATCTTCTGACAATGGTCGACCGCACCACGCGCTGGACGGAAGTGGTTCCCCTGTCATCAACTACAGCCGAGGAGGTGGCGCGCGCTTTTTTAACTGCATGGGTAGCGCATTTTGGAGTTCCGTGGGATATTACGTCTGACAGAGGCCCACAATTTGTTTCCGAACTTTGGTCAGCGATGGCCCGCAGCCTGGGGGCAACGATCCACCGCACGACCGCGTATCACCCGCAGGCTAACGGGTTATGCGAACGTTTTCAAAGGTCGCTGAAGGCGGCTCTCAGAGCGTCGCTTACGGATGCAAATTGGGTTGACAAACTGCCATGGGTTTTATTGGGGTTGCGTTCTGCACCTAAAGAGGATTTAGACGCCTCCCCAGCGGAGCTAGTGTTTGCACAGCCACTTCGGCGGCCCGGAGAATTTCTCCCTGACAACCCAGCGCCAGAGTTCTCCTCGGCTCAGCGTTTGCAGAATAGCATGGGCCCGAGTGCTCTACCCGGTCCCGTTCACCACAGTTTTCCGTGCGTTTTTGTGCCTAAAGCTTTAAAAAATGCGGAGTTTGTTTTTGTCAGGCATGATGCCCACCGCACAGCTCTGCGACCGCCATACGATGGACCATTCAGGGTGCTGGAAACAGGTGATAAGCATTTTTTTGCTAGATTTGGGTGGCAGAAAGGAGATAATTGGCATAGACAGACTCAAACCTGCTTTTGTGATGGCTGACAAAACTGTGCAGTTGGCGAGAGCCCCGCGACGGGGTAGACCCCCTAGGGAGCATTCCCCAGTACACCCACAGAGATTGACTAACAGTTTTAATCCCCAGACAGCAGCTCCACAGCAGGAGGACGCCGCGTAAGAGGTTAAGCCCGCCTGCAGCAGAGACGGCAGACGGTTGAGACCAAGACAGCATGTGGACTGATGTATGATGATTTTATTATGACATGCAATCTGTGTTTGGTTGTTCTCTCTTAGACGTTTGGGGGGGGGGGGTTATATGTGGTGCACATATGTAGTTTCACGGGCTCACATGTATATGACTGTTCATATGCTCTCTTGTATATTCCTGTGGGCTTACTTTGAATTCAAGTCTGAAGAGGAACAAAAGGTCTGGACCTCCTAGGGAGATGAGGAGGATGTGAGTGTTGACCTTTGGATATGTAAAGAGATGGACATGAAGGATTTCCTGACCACCGGGGTTTGGGTGGAAGAGGAGGATGCATTCTGTTTGGGATTTAAAGACAATGGCATTTTGTGCTTTGGTGTCAGGGGTATAAGACTGGCAGAGTTTGGGGGTTCTGCCTCTTTTCTGATTTGTGTGTTGGAGAGTGTGTTGAGAATAAAATGGAACTTGAGAAATAACTCAGCCTCATCCTTTCCACACATCTCCACAGAAGGAAGAGGAATGCATGTGCCCTCTTATTGAGGGTGCATGCGCACGCATGGAATTGAGGTCTTATTGCTCAATTCCGATTTTTTTGCTGAGATCCAATTTTTTTGTGTGGGCGTTCACATTATAATTTAAATGCGACTGCCATCAGATTGGAGCATGAATGGTCTCCAGCTATGAAATGACCCGCATGCGCAGAAGAAAACGTAATGTCAGACACACTGTTGTGTTTACAGAAGTAAATATGAGCCCCGAAAGATTGGAGGGGCAGAACTTCACCTTTGATGCAGCGCAGCAAAATAAATGTTAAAAACATTCAGAAATGTTTATGCACAAAATAAATGAGAGCAGCTTCATTCCTCTACAGGCCAGATGACCTCTGTGATCAGCTCTGCTTTAACAGAACTGATCCATTAAACAGCTCTCTTGAAAATGAGACCCCATGTCTCAATGGGATTACCTGTATAAATAAGGTTAATAATAAATAATCCTAGCGATTACAGTAGGGCTCTTGCCCTAATAAACAGCATGGATCGTACCAGCGGCATAACACCGGTCCTGCACAGGAGCCGCCAGAGACTCCCGTCTCCTGGACTGTGTTTTCGTTTGCCCCCATCTGGCCATTCCACCCCACAGTCATTTACATATTACAGCGGACAGGACTGTGCTATTAACAGCATCCAGTAAATGTGCCGTTACTTTTTAAAAAATGTGCCTTTACTGTACGCCTGTAACATCTGACGGTTTCATCCCTGTGTGGAAGATCCCTCTGTGGAAGATCAATGACGAGACTTGAGTGTATTCCTCAGGTTCGGCTTTATTGCAGAACACAATCATCCAACATTCTCAAAAAGCAAGAAGAGGCAGAATCATGTTACATCACACTCTTATACCTCCGGGGGATTAAGAACTCAAGTCACATGGTGCTTCTGCAAGCATTCAATCACAATGCAAGTCTCTGAAGATTCACCATTGTCTCTTATTCACTGGTGTTCCGGGAAACCCCCCAGGGCCTCCTCTCTGAGACAAGGGCCCGACTTCACACCTCCTCGACAGCTCCTGTCGGCCCCCGTCGATCCAGGTCTTTGTTCCTCCAGACGTGAAGCCCCAATCCACATAAGCCATACATCTGTGGGAGATATGAACCAGACATATGTGCCACACTCTTGTGGGAAATATGAACCAAACATATGTGCCACATGACCCCCCCCAAACGTCTGCATGGGACAAACATACTCGTAAATGCATAACATACAAGACATTACCACATAACCAATAATCAATCCCCCAATCTCTTAGGTCTTAGCTTCCTGCTGAATCTGCTGTAGGCCGGCTTCGCTGTGTCTGCAGCGTCTCCTCGCACCTGGGGATTAGATTTGTTAGCACATCTCTGTGGGAGCTCTGGAGCATGCCTTCTCGGCGGCCTGCTCCGGCGGGGGGCTTTCGCCAACTGCACGCGTTCATCAGCCAGGACAAAAGCGGGCTTGAGTCTGTTTATGCAAATTAGCTCCCTTCTGCCCCCCAAATCTAGCAAAAAATGCTTCTCATTTTTTTCCAGCACCCTGAACGGTCCATCGTAAGGCGGTCTCAGCCCTGGGCGTTGTGCATCATGTCTAACAAAAACAAACTGCGTTTTTCAAGGCCTCTGGCACAAAAACGAGTGGAAAACTGTGATGCACTGGGCCAGGCAGCGTGTTTGATTCTGTGCCGCTCTGCAACAGCTGAGCGGGGGAGCAATTGGGCGCAGGATTTTCCGGGAGAAATTCCCCCGGCAAACGGAGAGGTTGTGCAAACACTAACTCCGCTGGGGAGGCTTGCAAATCCTCCTTAGGTGCAGAACGCAACCCCAATAAAACCCATGGAAGTTTGTCTACCCAATTTGTATCCGTGAGCGATGCTCTGAGGGCTGCTTTCAATGACCTATGAAAGTGTTCACATAAACCGTTGGCCTGCGGGTTATACGCGGTAGTGCGGTGTACCTTCACCCCTAAGCTGCGGGCCATAGACAACCACATTTCGGAAACAAATTGAGGACCTCTGTCTGACGTTATATCCGACGGAACTCCAAAACGCGCGACCCAAGCTGTTAAAAACGCGCGTGCAACCTCTTCCGCCGTTGTTGACGCCAGAGGTACCGCTTCCGGCCAACGCGTGGTGCGGTCCACCATCGTCAAAAGGTGTGTGTGCCCTTGAGACGAGGGAAGCGGGCCCACCAGATCAACATGCACATGATCGAACCGCTTAGCCGGGATGTGAAAAGGCTCCAAAGGGGCCCTCGTGTGCTTGTGTATCTTAGCCCTCTGGCACGCTACACAAGCTGCTGCCCATTCCTTGACCTGTTTGCGCAACCCCGGCCAGACAAATTTCTCCCCCACCATCTTGACCGATGCACGCACCCCCAGGTGCGCCAGCGAATGGACCGAGTCAAAAACGTGGCGGCGCCACGCGGCTGGAACCACGGGACGAGGCCGACCCATGGAGACATCGCATATTAAGGGGGGCATACCTATTTGCTGCACCCTGTGCTCCAGCCTTAATCCTGTTGGTCCAGACTGGAGCGCGCGCACATCCGCGTCACCAACCTGCTCCGCAGCCATGTCTGCATAATCCAAACCTACGTGGACCGGGGCTACGCGCGCTCCCACATCACTGCCCTGGCCCACAGCCACCGAGTCTGCCCCCACGTGGCCTGGCATTGCCACAGCACGTGAGAGACAGTCTGCCACTACATTGTGTTTGCCTGCTACATGCTGGATATCGGTGGTGAACTCCAATATTGCGGCTAGCTGTCTTTGTTGTCGGCCTGACCAAGGTTCTGAGATCTTGGCCATCGCAAAAGTTAACGGTTTGTGGTCCACGAAAGCGGTGAAACGACGCCCTTCCAGCCAGAACTGGAAATGGCGGATGGCCAAGTGTAGGGCTAAAAGCTCCCTGTCAAACGCGCTGTATTTACGCTCGTTATCGCACAAGGATTTGCTAAAGAACGCGAGCGGGTGCCAGGTCCCTGCCACACACTGTTCAATGACTGCCCCCACCGCTAGGTCCGAAGCGTCGGTGGTGAGTGCCAAACGGGCTGTTGGAACCGGGTGCGCTAACAAAACGGCGCTTGCAAGGGCTGATTTGACCTGGGAGAAAGCGCGCTCCTGCTCCGGAGACCATTCGACCTTATTCGTGGGTTTTTGTTTTTTTAGTGCCGCGTACAGTGGCTGCATAAGCCGCGCTGCACTCGGAAGGAACCGGTTGTAAAAATTAACCATCCCTAGAAACTCCTGCAGCGCTTTTATCGTTTGAGGTCGGGGGAAATCTGTTATTGCGCGCACTTTCTCAGGCAGGGGAACCGCTCCTTCTGGCGAAACGCGATGCCCCAAAAAATCGATTTGCGCCACCCCGAACTGGCACTTCGCTGGGTTAATTATCAACCCGTGCTCTGCCAGTCTCCGAAAAACCGCTGTGAGGTGGGTTTCGTGTTCGTCCTCGGACGTGCTGGCTACCAATATGTCGTCTAAATAGACGAACACGAAAGGCAGGTCGCGTAAAACAGCATCCATCATGCGTTGGAAAGTTTGCGCGGCGCCCTTTAACCCAAACGGCATGCGCAAAAACTCAAAAAGCCCAAACGGAGTTATTACCGCGGTTTTGAGAATATCCTGCGCGCGCACGGGGACTTGATGGTAGCCGCGCACCAAGTCTATTTTAGAAAAAATGCGCGCCCCCGCCAAATGAGCTGAGAAATCCTGGATGTGCGGAATCGGGTAGCGGCCGTGTGCTGAGACGTTGTTCAACCTACGGAAATCGCCACAAGGTTGCCACGAGCCATCAGCCTTTGGGACCATGTGTAACGGGGAAGCCCAGGGGCTGTTCAAGCGTCTAATTATGCCCAGTTTTTCCAGGTTGGCAAATTCCTCGTGCGCTATTGCCAGTTTAGCTGAGTCCAAGCGCCGGGCTTTTGCAAAAACGGGCGGCCCAGTGGTGGTGATAAAATGCTCCACCCCGTGTTTGGCCACTGTCGCCGAAAACTTTGGAACTGTGAGTGCTGGAAAGTGAGTGAGCAGAGCATGAAACCTACCACCCGCAGCTGTGACGTTGGTGTGTGCAGTCGGCGGAGCCACCCGAGCTGTGCAGGGGATAGAATGAAAAGAAAGTGCATTAACCAGACGTCTATTAGCAAGATCAACCAATAAACCATGTGAGCACAAAAAATCAGCCCCTAACATGTTAAAACTGACTGCTGCTACAATAAAGGTCCACTCAAATGAACGGCCCTGTAAGGACAGAAGCATGGTCCTCTCACCGAAGGTCTTAATCGTTGAGCCATTTGCTGCTGATACTGACACCCAGGGAGCTTTAGACGGCATCAGCCGTTCCGCGTAGGTAGGCATGACGAAACTCAGCTGGGAGCCCGTGTCCACGAGGAATTGTTTCCCCGAGTGTGCATCTGTCAGGTAAAGCAGCTTATTTTCTTCTCCGAGGGACGCAGCTGCTACCAGCCCCCGGTCTTGGCGTTTCCCTGACGCTTGAAGCGGCACGGTGGGAGACATCTGTGCGCCCTCTCCGCAAAACGGCGGTGGTAGAAACACAGGCCGTCTTCAGCTCCGTGTCGCCTGACGCCTGTCGCCGCCATCGTCGGTTCGTCTGGCGCCGCCACCACTGGCTCCAAACCATCTCCAGGCGCCGTCCTCTGCTCAGCTGCCGCGGCCGAAACCGCGCTTCGCTTGTGGGCGTCGACGAGTCGCTGCGCCTCCTTGCCGAGCCCATGGTAGTCCCGCTTGGCCAATCGGGGTGAGTCTGCCAGGGTCACTCTCACTGCTGGCGGCAGAGTCCGGAGGAAAAGGTGGGCGAAAATAAATTCGCCATCCTCGGAGTCTTTCAGTCTCAGCATCTTCACCATCAGGTCTGCTGGTCTGTCGTTCTCCGACTCCGTCAACTCTAGGAGCCCCTCTGCTCGCTGTTGCACTGAGGGGGTGAAATGGCTGATCAGCGCCTCCTTCAATGCGCCGTACTTGTCGGTGTCCAGTGGGTGGTTAACCAGGTCTTCCACCCTCTGGACCGTGTGACTGTCCAGCTTCGCCACCACATGGTAGAACCTCGTTTCATCCTTTGAGATTCTCCGGAGGTTGAACTGCACCTCGACCGCGCTAAACCAGGAGCGCGGGCTGTGCTGCCAGAAATCGGGCAGCCGGAGCATGGATGCAGCCATCAGGCTGGCCTCTGATGAGCTCCGCTCGGGAGAATTCTCCCTGCTCATTCTTTGTCGTGGGTCACCAGTGTGGAAAATGTGTTCAATGACGAGACTTGAGTGTATTCCTCAGGTTTGGCTTTATTGCAGAACACAATCATTCCAACATTCTCAAAAAGCAAGAAGAGGCAGAATAATGTTACATCACACTCTTATACCTCCGGGGGATTAAGAACTCAAGTCACATGGTGCTTCTGCAAACATTCAATCACAATGCAAGTCTCTGAAGATTCACCATTGTCTCTTATTCACTGGTGTTCCGGGAAACCCCCCAGGGCCTCCTCTCTGAGACAAGGGTCCGACTTCACACCTCCTCGACATCTCCTGTCGGCCCCCGTCGATCCAGGTCTTTGTTCCTCCAGACGTGAAGCCCCAATCCACATAAGCTATATATTTGCGGGAGATATGAACCAGACATATGTGCCACACTCTTGTGGGAAATATGAACCAAACATATGTGCCACACCTGAACCCCCCCCCCCCGCCCCCCGCCCACAATTTTGAAGTTGTTGCGCCGTGGGAGCCGACAAAATTATGATCCACTGATAAAGGGAAGAAGATTGATTAAAAAAAGAGAGCACAAATCAGCTGTGTCTGTCATGCCTGAGGCATCTTCCACAGCAGAACTGTAGCGTCTGTCTCTCTTCAGTGAGGTAAAAGTTGGATGACAGGTGACATGACCGTTCAGACGGAGGTCGCTTTGGAAAATATCAGATACGTATCAGAATTAGGACCACATATGAAAGTGGACTGGGTCTGGTGTGAAAAAATGGATCTGTGCCTTCAGACTGCCATTAAAAAATCGGATATGAATCAGAATCAGAATCAGAATCAGATTTATTGCCATTGTTCATGTAGTACACAAACTAGGAATTCGTCTCGGTGCAATGCTGCAACATTAAACATGATAAAATAAAAGAAATAAACTATACATGCAATAAAGTGTAGAATAAGAGTGAGTAATACTGGTCAGCAGTTAAATATATTAGCGAACAGCAGATAATGTGGAGAACCATATAGTGCAGTCGGTAATGCAGGAAGAAAACAGTGATGATTGACATGAGTCTGGTTGAGCTGCTGTACATAGTGCACGAGAGTCAATAAGTCACTTAGTGTTCAGCAGTCTGATGGCAGAGGGGAAGAAGCTGTTCATGTGACGGGAGGTTTTAGTCTGGATGGACCGAAGTCTTCTACCTGAGGGGAGGGGGGCAAACAGTACGTGACCAGGGTGTGAGGGATCGGCTATGATCCGGCCAGCACGCCTCCGGGTCCTGGAGATGTACAGATCCTGGAGAGATGGGAGCTTGCAGCCGATCACCTTCTCAGCAGCGCGCACGACGCGCTGCAGCCTTAGTCTGTCCCTGGCAGTGGCTCCTGCGTACCACACGGTTATGGAGGTGGTGAGGATGGACTCGATGATGGCTGTGTAGAACTGCACCAACATCATGGTGGGTAGCTTGAGCTTCCTCAGCTGCCGCAGGAAGAACATCCTCTGCTGGGCCTTTTTGATGAGGGAGCTGATGGTCGGCTCCCACCTGAGGTCCCTGGTGATGGTGGTGCCTAGGAAGCGGAAGGAATCAGCAGTGGTGATGGGAGAGCCTGTGAGGGTGAGGGGGGGCAGAGGGGTTGTGACTTTCCTGAAGTCCACAATCATCTCCACTGTCTTCAGAGCGTTCAGCTGCAGGTTGTTGTTGTTGCACCAGGACGCCAGCTGGGCCACCTCTCTCCTGTAGGTGGACTCGTCGCCGTTGGAGATGAGCCCGATGAGGGTGGTGTAGTCCGCAAACTTGATCAACTTGACAGACTGGTGGCTGGAGGTGCAGGAGTTGGTGTAAAGGGAGAAGAGTAGGGGGGAAAGTGCACAGCCCTGGGGTGATCCGGTGCTGATGCTAGCAGAGTCTGAGACAGTCTTTCCCAGCCGCACATGCTGCCTCTGGTCCGTCAGGAAGTCGGTGATCCACCTGCAGAGGGAGTCAGGCACGTTGAGCAGGGACAGCTTGTCCCGGAGCAGAGCGGGGCGGATGGTGTTGAATGCGGAGCTGAAGTCCACAAACAGGATCCTGGCGTAGGTTCCCGGGGAGTCCAGGTGCTGCAGGATGGAGTGGAGGGCCAGGTTGACTGCGTCGTCTACAGACCTGTTGGCTCGGTAGGCAAACTGCAGCGGGTCCAGGAGGGTGGTGGTGATGGACTTGAGGTGGGGCAGGACCAGGCGCTCAAAGGACTTCATGACTACAGAGATGAGCGCTACAGGTCTGTAGTCATTAAGTCCAGTGATCCGTGGCTTCTTGGGGACAGGGATGATGGTGGAGGATTTGAGGCAGAGCGGCACGTGGCATAGCTTAAGGGAGGTGTTAAAAATGTCTGTGAAGACAGGAGCCAGCTGTTTCGCACAGTGTCTCAGGGTGGAGGGAGACACGCCGTCCGGACTGGGGGCCTTGCGCGGGTTCAGTCTGGAGAACTGTTTGAGCACGTCCTGCTCACTGATGACAAGGGCAGGGGGGAGGAGGGGGGGCGCCTTTGATGAAGTAGGGATCGTGGAGGCTGTGGAGCTGGAGGGAGGGGGGGAGTTGGACACAGATGACGAGGTGTCAAAACGGGCATAATGTTGGGACAGTTTTTGACAAAGGGCTTTGTCATCCTGACCTTTAGGAGCCTGAGGCTGATAGTTGGTGATCTGCCTCAGTCCTCTCCACACAGAAGCCGAATCATTAGCAGTGAACTGCTGCTGGAGTCTCTCAGAATACACAGATTTAGCCCTCTTCAGCTCTCTGTTAAACCGATATTTAACCTCCCTGTAGCAGTCCCTGTCTCCACTTTTCAACGCTGCTTCCTTCTCCTTTCTGATCTGTCTGAGCTTAGCAGTGAACCAGGGCTTATCATTAGAGTATCTCACCCTGGTGCGTGATGGAAGAATGTCCTCCTCACAAAAGTGGATATAAGAGTTCACAGTGTCCGTGTACTCATCCAGATCATCCGTGGCTCCTTTAAACATGCCCCAGTCAGTTATTTCCATGCACGTTTCCAGCTTCTCCTCAGCTTCACTGGTCCATTTCTTTGTAGTGCTCACAACAGGTTTAGTGAGCTTTAGTCTATGTCTGTATGTGGGAATGAGGTGGACCATCACGTGATCAGATAATCCCAGCGCAGCGCAGGGAACAGCACGATATGCGTCTTTCACTGTGGTGTAACAGTGATCCAGCGTGTTTATTCCTCTGGTGGGGCATTTAATAAACTGTTTGTATCGGGGGAGATCGTGGCTCAGATTGCTCTGGTTAAAGTCGCCAACCACAATAACCAGAGAGTCTGGAAAAATCTGCTCCGTGTGTTGGATGTGATCCGCGAGCACGAGCTGAGCTTCGCGCGTGTCCGCGTCGGGAGGGACGTACACAGCGGCGAGGATGAATGAGGCGAACTCCCGCGGGGAATAAAATGGCTTGCAGTTAATAAAAAGAAATTCCAGGGCGGGAGAACAGTGTTTGGAAATTACCGTTACATCAGAGCACCAGCTGCTGTTGATGTAGAAGCAGACTCCTCCTCTTGTGGTCTTACCGGAGAGCTCTGTGTCACGATCAGCACGAAACAGCTGAAATCCCTCGAGGCGCAGCGCGCTGTCCGGTGTGTTTTCCCTGAGCCAGGTCTCGGTGAAACAGAGGGCAGCCGAGGAAGAGAGGTCCTTAAAACGCATCAGCAGTCTCAGTTCATCTACCTTGTTAGAGAGAGAGTTGGTATTGGACAGAAATATGCCAGGCAACGCCGTGCGCGTGCCTCTCCTGCGAAGCCGGACGAGAGCGCCCGCTCGTCTTCCTCTCTTTCGCCGTCTCACTTTTCGAGCCAAACAATAAACCGGATATGGGTCACATTTGTGCAAAAAAATCGAAATTGAGCATTAAAAACTGCAGTGTGACCATAGCCATGGATGCAGTGATGGAGGACATGGAGAGGGTTGGTGTTACCGGTACAGAGAAAGATGAAGGGACAGGGTGAGATGGAGGCAGCTGATCGGCCGTGGAGACCCCTGAAGGGAGCAGCTAAAAGAAGAAGATAAAATGAAATACTATAATTTAAAAATGATACTGATAGATCAGTATCATTTTAAGGCAATAGCAAGTAGAGAGTAACTACTGTTTTATGGAGCTTTATTATAAATACTATTTACAATACCCTCAGGCGTTCGGCACTCTCTGACAAGCCAGGTGTCCCACGCCGAAAGAGGACTCGCCTCTTCCACCCACATCCTTTATACCCGGAGTGGCGTCACCACCGGAAACCAGCTGTTAGTCATGCCTGCTCCTTCCCCGTCCAACCCCGCCGCCATCTTACTAATAACCTCTATTTCCATGCATAACAGAAACCTGTAATTACAACACCACCCTAAACAACAGTCTGCCTTTGTCCAGCAGACAGGCCTCTTCACTGTCCAGTTTTAAAACTCATCTTTAACCCATGTTTATTCTTTGGGTTTTGACCCAGTTTGAGACACCGATTTTACTTGCTTTTGTTGCATTTATTCTGTGATTACTATTTATTTGTGCTGTATTGTAATTTTTAGTTGTATTTTATGGTTTTTATGTCTTATGTTTTTATGTACAACACTTTGTGTCAGCTGTGGTTGTTTTTAAAGTGTTTTATAAATAAATTTAATCAAAAAAATGGAGGCTTTTAAATTTGATGATGATGGGTTTGACCACTGGGCCAAAAATTAAGAGACAAAAATAAACAACAAAATCATTTTTTTTTTAAAGGGACTACGGCGGTGGCGCTGCTAGGTCACGTGATTGGTGTCGTAGCCTGGGAAACGTGTTGTTTACTTCCGGGTTGTCGTTTCGGAAAACAGAGGGGCGTCAAAGCGGATTATTCCACAGTTCCCACGGAGATGGCAGGGGAGGCCGAGGACGAGATACCTGGTAAAAAATCACACTTTTATCTGTACTGAATCGTGAGCCGTTCGGTTGTTTGTTAGCCGTTTATTTTCGCAGCTTTAGCTCGTTACTGACGAAATAACCGTTAATTTAATTTCTACAGTCACCATAAACTCCCTTTGTTATCCTGCCTCCTTTATACTCACCACATTTATTTTATACACACAGAGAATTTAGTCTCTTTTAATTTATCATCACACGTTTTTCTGTTGTCTCAGATGTAAGTTAGTTTAAATTAAGGTTTTTAAATACTGGTGCATGTCTGTGTTATACTTCCATTCTGTTATGGTTACACACGTAATACTAAATGAAAAGAAGTTAAAGTAAACTGCCTTTACTAAACTAGAAAAGCACTCAGAGCGCATACCTCCACCAAGGCTCCTTCTGTCTCTCATGGATCACCTCCAAAATGTAATGGGTTGTGTGCAGGCCTGGAGCCACTTGTGGTGAAAATGGCATCAAAGTCTGTCCATCAGTTTTGGAGTAGTGTGGCTGACACGCTGTGAGAAGAGCCTTGGCTGAGGTATGCATTCCCAGATCATCACCAAAATATAACGGGTTCCTCTGTAGGCCAAGAACCACCTGTGGTGAAAATTTCATCCAAAGCCATCCAGTAGTTTTTGTGTAATTCTGCTACACAAATACAAAAAAGGCCTTGGTGGAGGTATGCACTTTCAGATCATTGCCAAAATCTAATAATCTGTTCCTCGTGTCATTACACACCTTTCCTGAAAATTTCATCAAAATCCGTTCATAATTTTCTGAGTTATGTTGGTAACAGACAGACAGACAAACGCTGGGAAAAACATGGCGGAGGTAATAATAAAGGCACAAATCAGAGAAGAGAACGATCGTACTTCAAAATGACAGTGACTGGGACTTTGGTAAAGTCGGTTAGACAGATTCGGACTTGGCGGATCATTAACTCCTGAACAAAACATAGTTAAAACACAAACCACATCAATCTGATACATTGGTAAAGTGGACAACGAGCTGCAACCTCATTTTCATTAAAAACAGCCGTCCTCTGTGTTATGTCCGTAAAACGTGGCACAATAATGAGGCGAGTGGTGACCTGAACAGGACTTTATTATGGAACTCACTGTCAGTACAGAGACGTTCCTGTCAGGCTAAGAGCTGGTCAAGAGACCGCCCCTCTACCACACAGCACTCTTATACTCTGGGTGACCACCCGTGTTACACTATAATGTGCTCTAAGAGCAACACAGCATTTCCCCCCCTTCAAAAAAGTCCAAAACGCATGCACACCAGTTAGACCCTCCCGAATAGTGAACAAGGTAATTAGGCCCATCCATGCACACACAAACAACTAAAACTAGAGGGGGACAGGTGGACTACTGTCCCACCTCCACACGGCCAGACGGATTTTTCTGCCGTCTTTGTTATTATCCAGTCCATGAAATAAGAAAAAAACTGCCGTGTTCATACTGCAAACATAAAACAATCCCACAAACATATATGCATACATACAGGTTATACCCTCAAACATGAATTCAGTAAACAACTTAGTCATTGAATATGTCAGTATACACATCAACCCCATAACCTGGGCAGCCCACACAACAACTTCATGTGCTAACACGTCAGGATAATTACTCAGCACCATGGACAGCTCACATAGCAACTGCATTTACTAAACACACTGACATCCACGCTATGAAGCCTGGGCAATTCACATAGCCATTTTGTTTAATATCCATATTGACATACTGCCTACATAACCAGAACAATGCACACGTTAATATTTCAGCAACTCACATGTAACATCATGCAGAACACATTAACTCGGGCAATTAATAATAACACATATTAAAAACATTGCCCTCCGAAATTACCAGTCAGACATCATGGAGAGCCCACCCCCCTGAGACCCATCAGGTAGGTCCCAACCCGAGCATCTTCTTCTCTTGGCGCCCGGAGGTGACCCACATGAACACCGAGACACCTCTCCCTCTTCTTTGGTGCACCACAGCCCGTTGGGAAGTCTCTGTGTACCATCAGACAGCTGAAAGTAGCCTTCCTTCCGAACAGCCACCACCCGCAGCCGCCCCCAGTCCTCCTGTCATTTTCTCTTCCTGCGAACCCCTCTCAACAGGAGCCCTCTCCCTGGGCCGGACCACATCAACAACCCCCAGAGGAGCCCGGCTCGGTCTCCAATGTTTCTGTGTGGCACGTTGCTTTACCATGCCAGCCAGTCCTGCCCCGCTCGCTTTCATTTCAGACTCTGGCGAAGCCATTGTGATCCCCTGCTTCTCGGTACCTCCCAGCCAAACTCCGGAGGCAGGTTGGGCCAGCCACTCGACTCCATCCACCGTCACGGGCATCCCACCGCTCTGCCCAGTTCCCTAAGCTAGGGTAACTTGGACCCTGGCATGGGCACCCTCCCGCACTGGCCCTGGATGGGGTTGGTCCTGCTCATCTCGCAGAACACTAGGCCAAGGTTCGTCCCATATTGCTTCGTCCAACACTCATGGAACCAGCCGGTCCAGCGAGCCACAGCCCGACCACTTCTCTCCACTGTCGCTGGTGATCGTGAAGCCAAGTCCGTATGAAAGGTTGCAGCCCATCACATTTGCTCCACTGGCGGTCACCACAAACTGCAGATTGGCTACCTCTGCTGCCTTGTATCAAGCTGTCAGTTCCAGCGAACCCACAATGGGCAGTCTGTTTCCACCATACCCATAAAATGGTGCTGAAAGACCTCTCACTCGGTGGTGATATGGGAAAAAACTCCTCACAGTAGGCCAGTTCAGCATGAACCTCACCGCACCTGTGTCCACCAGTAATGGCACCTCCTCGCCGTAGAACTTCACCATACAGTATGTACGGCCTTCTGTGCTCGGGGAGACAGTGTGAATCACCGTAGGAGTTGGAGCAGGGATATCCGCTTTGTGTCGCCGTTCCCCTCGCTCAAACCTATTACAGGCCCTGGCAAAATGATGCAGGTGTCTGCACTTGCCACAGCATTTACCTCTCGCTGGACACTCTCCAGCCTTGTACCGGTGCTTAGTGGACCCACAACCCGAACAATTGGGTGATCCTGGGTGCGGACCTCATCTTTACAGCTGCAGCGCATTCCTCTTGCTCGCTGTCTTCGCTGTCCGGATCCACAGCCTGTGCCGTTGATTGTGAGTCATGGCAGTCTAGCATAGCTCTCTCACCGAGGTCGTGTGATAACTTTTTTTTTTTTTTTAGATTTAGTATACTTTATTGATCCCCAGAGGGGAAATTGAGGGTCATCCACCACCTGGATGGATGAAGCAGCCACGATACGGCGCTATCCCTTAACCATTCACACACACATTCACACCTAAGGCCACTTTAGAGTCTCCAGTTAACCTAACCTGCATGTTTTTGGCCTGTGGGAGGAAACCGGAGAAATCCCGGAGTAAACCCACACAGACGCGGGGAGAACATGCAAACTCCACACAGATCACTGTTGGTCGGGGGCTGGGATCGAACCCACGATCCCACGATCCCCCGGCCAAGGGTAAACTGTGCTGCCGCAGTGCTAACCACTGCGCCACCGTGCAGCCCTGACCGCCGCTTCACACTGTTGGGGTCTGTCCACAGCTGTGGCTAAAGTTAATTCGTCGGAGTGTGTAAGCAATCTCGACCGTGCTGACGAACACGGCGTGTGCTCCGCCAGCTGGTCGTGGACTATTTCTTCCTCTAAGTCACCAAACTGGCAGTCTCCAGCCAGCTGCCGCAGGTCCACAACATAGTGCTGCACTGTCTTGCTGGTCCGCTGGAGGCGCTGCCGAAACTGGATCCTCCTGAGGATGACGTTTGCAGGCACGTGAAAATGTCGCGCCATTAGCTCAACCATATCATTGAAGCTATCGCTAGCTCCCAAGGTAGAAAGGATACGTTGTCCTTCCATACCTAAAATCGCCAGTGCTCGTACCTTTCTCAGTTCACTGATGTTTAATACCACCAGATAGTTCTGAAACGTGGTGAACCACTTCATCCAAGGCACCGGAGTACCCCAGAGGCTCTGAAAATGGCCGAATAGATGATACACCTGCATCCATACTTTATGCTCGTCACGAAATGTTATGTCCGTAAAACGTGGCACAATAATGAGGCGAGTGGTGAACTGAACAGGACTTTATTACAGAACTCACTGTCAGTACAGAGACGTTCCTGTCAGGCTGAGAGCTGGTCAAGAATCCGCCCCTCTACCACACAGCCCTCTTATACTTTGGGTGACCACCCGTGTTACACTATAATGTGCTCTAAGAGCAACACAACATTCTGAGCTCCACCAGTTACATTGGTGTCCATGAGTTGCTGTCAGGGAAGGAATGCGCAGGGACCGTCTGCAAATTGTAACTCTGAGAAAAAAACAAAACAAAAAAACTTCAGATTAAACGCTGTCATGATCATAGGGTGTAACGTCACCAGAGTCAGTTAGTATGTCAGTATGTGTTTAGTTTGCATAAATTTTATTTTTATAGTTTTGGGAAATATTTATTCTAAAAAACTATACAATAACTTGAAAATTACAAAGTAATTCACCAAAATCACCTCACATGCAATCCATCTTCTAGTCAGACTCCAACACAGTTTGGATTATAGAAATTTTTTTCATAGCTTTTGGGAATATTTATTTTTTTTAATTACCCCTTCTCTCTATTTCTCTTTCATTCCTGCATGTCTGAACTGAGTTTTGATATAAAACATCTGTTTTCACCAGCATTTCAGTCAACGTTTGCCAAAGGAGCTTAACTTAGGCTGACTTAGGCGAACTTTTCATAACTTAGAGGAACTTTTACAAACTGAGTACGACTTTCACCAACATGTCCAAACGTTGTAGTGTGAATCCACCCAAAAAAGCAGGTCCAGGATGGCAGGAAGCCTCCACAAACACTGCTCTTTATATCAGCGTCACCTGACGCTGATGTCAGCTGACCTGCACTGAGTATTCCTTTGCTTAAGTTAACCTAAGTTTGTAACTGCTACACATACTCTAGCCTAAGTTGGCAAAAGTTTGACAACGCTGAATGCAACACTGGGAAATGCTGACAAAAGTTCATAAAAGTTTGTAAAAGTTTGTAAAAGTTGGTGCGTGCTCACGAACGTAATTTCACCAATGTTTGGACTGATTTCTCTGATTTTTCAAAATGTTAGTAAAGGTCGGTCCAAACGTTATAGTGTGAACCCAGCTTTAGGCAAATATTTATTAGAAATGGTAGTTAATAATTTCTAAATTATTGAGTTCAGCTTCACCAAAATCACCTCACATGCCATTTATCATCTGCTGGTCAGACTACATCACTTAGTTTGGGTAAAAAAACATTTTTTCATATTAGGGATGCAAGTTATCAGTTAATTCATCAATTGTTAATTGATTCATCTTATCGATCGATTAACAATTAATTGATAAGTGGTGTTTTTCCTGAGAATCTGAATTTCCCTCAGTACAACACAGTCCAACTTTAACATATAAAAAGTTGCTGTTTTTGATATACTGAATAAAACATGAACATTATATTCCTCAATGATTTGTTGTACAATTTTCATTTTTTTACTACAGACAATGGAATTTTTGTAGTTTAATAAATTCTGTACTGTATAGTGTGTATTATGTGCTGGTACACCTCAGTAAATTACAAATGTCATGATTTTAATTTATTTTAAAAACTATTACCAATATAATAAATTTATCTTTTTTAGTTATTACAAAAAAATCCCTTTCACGTTCTGATTTACTGAGATGCACTGGTAGACTGTTTTAACGGAAATATAAAGTGTGAGCTGCTTCATCTGTTGCATGTTAATTATCACAGTACCCTGGAAATCCAGACAAACCCAGAACGATCTGGGCTCCTCTGTTGTCTGTTACCTCAGTGGTAACTTGAGTCCGGTCTGCTTTCCCATCTTGCGGTGAGTTGAAGGCAGCGGGGATGGGTTTTTGTGCTCCTGTAATCTTTTTCTTTGCTCCGGTCAGTTTTTCTGCCCTATTAATTTGAAGCAGGTGGACCTTCAAGCTCTCACGCTTTTAGAACTTGTTGTGGCGCTCTGATGTAACCTGGAAGGGTGAGTTTTTTCGCTCTGCACAGCGCATATGCTCTGGGGGTTGGCGTCTTTTTCTGCTTTTTCGGTTGAAATGTGGGAGTGGGTAACCACGTGTGCCCCCGCCTAGATGGCGAAGTTATCAATTAATTGACAACTAATTTAATTTAGTCGACTAAATTCTTATCAACAGTTAATCAAAAGTCAATTAATCATTAACATCCATATTTCATATTTTTTGGAAATATTTATTTGAAATAAAATTCAATGGCCTCTCTGGTGTTAAGTGCAGCTTCACCAAAATCACCTCACACACCATCTATCATAGCAGCCATTCCAAAATGGCTGCTATGTTCCAAGATTGCTGCTATTTAATTTCTCTGGTCTTCTGGTTGAATCTTCAATCTAGTGCTAATCTGGGAGATCCTCTTTGATATTTAGGGTCTTTTTTCTGATTGGAGTATGATGAACTAACCTAACTCTTGTTGGTGAATTTGAGGACGTTGTTGACCTGGGTGGAGGATTCTGGCTTTGTTGTTTGAATTTGTGGCCTGGTAGGCCTTGTCAGCCAAGCCACTCCACCTGTCTCCTCTGGGGAGCACATCTTTGGTCTGAGAATTGAGGAGGACTAACAGTAGGAATTTACTCCAGGATCACTATAAAGTCCACTGTGTATGTTACAGGTACATCTTGGTAAGAGTAATCATGCCTAAACCAAAGCAATCTCCCTGTGACGATGAATCACTAGTAACTATGGGCACCTTGAACCAATTATTGGGACAGCAGAGACAGTTCTATAGAGAACTGCTACAACAACAGCAGGGACATTTTAAAGGCTTTGTTCAGTTGATCCTGGTTGGCACCAACAGTAGGCTGGACAGTGTTATTAAGGACGTACAGGAACTAAAAACTAGCCTTGAGTTTTCTCAAAATAAACTGGATGAAATGATATCTGGTCAAAAGGAGATGGTTACAAATGTAAAGCTTGCTGAGAAGGCTCTAGAGGAAGTAAAAGAAGAGTTGAATTCAGTATTGAATAACATGGACTACACTGAAAATCAAACTAGGAGATCAAACATTGTGGCCGATGGGATTTCAGATGACAAAGGAGAGAACCGGACGGAGTCGGAGAACAAAATACCTCACATGCTTACTAGTGTCCTGGGTTTGGATGGTATGAACATGGAATTTGAGCAAGCCCACAGAATTGGCCAATATCATGAAGGAGGGAGACCAAGGAAGATTATGGTGAAGTTGTTGTGTTTTAAAGACAAACACAAGATCCTGTCCTCTACAGAAAACTCAGGGGTACAAACATATAAGATAAGATAAGCCTTTATTAGTCCCACAATGGGGAAATTCCAGGATTGCAACAGCACAGGGATAGCAACACTCAGAGCAACAATCAGAAGGCAAGAAAAAACAAGAGCAGCTAGTATACATATGTACATATTAATATAAATATATATATATATATATATACTGTAGACACACAGTGCGGAGCATTGTGGTTGGTGGATGTGCAGCAGAAAGTCTAACCTCTCTCTCCGCGGATGCGGCGGGCCAGTTGGATGTCTTTGGGCATGATGGTGACCCTCTTAGCGTGGATGGCGCACAGGTTGGTGTCCACGAAGAGACCCACCAGGTAGGCCTCGCTGGCCTCCTGCAGAGCCATGACGGCGGAGCTCTGGAAGCGCAGGTCGGTCTTGAAGTCCTGAGCGATCTCCCTCACCAGGCGCTGGAAGGGCAGCTTACGGATGAGCAGCTCCAATGAGCAGCATCAATGATCAGCTATTGATATAGTATGTCAATGAGGATTTTTCTGAGGCTTTTCTGCAGAAGAGGAGAGAACTACAGCCAAAGCTGAAAGCTGCCCGGGACAGGGAGAAAAAGCCATTCTGAAGTATGACAAACTAATCATTCTGCCCAGAAGCACCAATGGGGTTACATCGTCTTAAGGAGCCCTAAGCGAAGCACATTCTAGTTTTTTAGAGTTTCAATTTTTGTTTAAGTATTTTGGTTTTAATTTTCTATGACTGGTGAGGTTAATAATGCCTCATTGCTGTCAAGTCTGTCTGAAAAGGGATTAAATGTAGCTCATCTGAATATATGTAGTTTAATGAATAAGACTGATGAAGTTGCTGGCATATGTTATTCAAAAAAGGTCAATATTATGGCTTTGTCTGAAACACATCTTGATCCAAGTGTTAATGATTCTGAACTGGCTATAACAGGATATAGGCTATACAGGAAAGATAGAAATACAGCGGGGAAAATAAGTATTGAACACTTCAACATTTTCCTCATTAAACATATTTCTGATGGTGCCATTGATCTGAGATTTTCACCAGATATCAGTAACATTCCCAAGTAATGCATACATACAAAGAAATCAAGGCAACTATGTTCACAAAACAAGTTATATTTAAAAAAGTGGAATGACACAGGCAATAAGTATTGAACATGAAAACAAGAAAAAGCGGTGCAAAAGGGCATAGAAAGCTAAGAAACCAGCTGAAATCCATCAAAATTTAGGAAGCCATCCCATCCCCCATCAGTGCAAATTAATTTCAGCTGGTTAAGTCCTGACTGATAGCCTTTTAAAAGGTCTGTGAATATCAGATTGTCACACCACAAAGAACTGATGATGGGTAGAAGCAAAGAGTTCTCTCTAGCCCTCCACAACCTTACTGTTGCAAAACAATGATGGCATTGGTTACAAGCATATCTCTAAACTGCTGAATATTCCAATGAGCACTGTTGGAGCCTTCATTTGGAAGTGGAAAGACCATCATTTTACCATAAACCGTCCATGACCAGGAGCTCCTCACAAGATTTCTGACAGAGGAGTCAAAAGAATTATCAGCAGAGTTATCCAAGAGCCAAAGACCACTGGTGGAGAGCTCCAGAAAGACCTAGAGTTAGCAGGTACTGCTGTTTCAAAGAAAACAATAAGTACTGCACTCAACCGACACGGGCTGCATGCCCGCTCACCTCACAAGACTCCATTGCTGAAGAAAAAGTATGTTGAAGCTTGTTTAAAGTTTGCTGCACAACATTTAGGCAAGCCAGTAAAATACTGTGAGAATATAGTCTGGTCAGATGAGACCAAAATTGAATTGACCCAGCCAGACAATAGCCTGAGTCGGAGCCCAGTTGCGAGGGCCAGCGGAGGAACTACCCAGGCAGACGGCGGTAGGCTGCGGTGCTCAGCGGAGGATCTACCGGGGCCCCAGCGGAGCTCGGCTGCAGCGGCGGTGTGCGGCGGGACTCGGTGGAGGAGCTGGACAGGAGCTCGGTTACGGCGGCGGTAAGCAGCAGGACTAGCAGCGGAGAGGGCTAGCTGAGGCCCAGCTGGATTCGAGGTCGGTCGGATCGGATACCGGCGACACAAGCAGAGATTGTTTTTACTATCCACAGGTCAGTAAAAATGTCACCAAAGAAGGAGGAGATGGAAGAGATCAAAAAATCTCTGAACTTCTTGTCAGAAGAAGTGGCCAAAATGGTTAGCCAGCAGGCCAAAATAATAGGCCTAATGGAAGATGTACAAGACTTAAAATTAACAATTCAGGAAAAAGACAAAAAAATTACGGACTTGGAGCGGCGCGTCGAGGATCTTGAACAAGGTTCTTGTATGGATGACCTAGTTATAAGTGGACTAGACATCAAATATCAGTCATACGCTCATGCTACAACAGGACTGAGAGGTGAGGAGGCTCCCCTGAGTGAATCAGTCTCCTTAGAAAACCAGGTGCTTCAGTTCCTTGGCAGTAAAGATATAAAGGTAGAAGCAAATGCAATTTCAGCCTGTTATGAACCGGAAAGATAATATCCTATTACCCAGGAAAGGTAATAAAACAAAGATCAATTGTGATGCGCTTTGTGAACAGAAGGGTAAAGAATGACATACCGAGGCAGGCCAGAAAGCTACGGGGAACAGAAATTTACCTAAATGAACACCTAACTAAAACAAATGCTGAAATAGCACGGCAAGCACGGATGCTGAAAAGATAAAATAAGATACAGGCAACATGGACAAGAAATTGTAGAGTTTGGATCAAACTAAATGGAACATCTGAGCAAGCAAAGAGTATAATGATCAGAGATGTTACTGACTTAGATAAATACAGATGAACACTGATTAAGAAAATTAAGAGACAATGATAATCCATATTCACACACACGGTAAGAATAGTTCTTTTGATATACCATGTCAAAGTACTTTAAAAAAAAATAAGCAATACAAACAAAAACTTATGACTGACTTGAGTAGACATCAATTATCCCCAGTTGGAGGAAGTCATTTGACACAGAGTAATGATACTCAAACTCTGAAAATATGCCATTATGCTGAACATAAACTACAAGAGATGGAGAATGATATTGATCCTGATAACCACTTTTTCAATAATATTCATAACCATTGTGAATATTACACTGAAAAGCAATTCAAAAGTCAAGTGCAACTAGATGGTTCGTTGGCCTCCGTCGGTCTATGATGACCATGGAAGATAATCCTAAACGTCTACTCTGCTGGAACAGCACCACCTGTGGCTGAACAGGCCGATGCGCAAATGACAGTACTTGTCACACAGGTCGCACTTGTGGGTGGTCTCCGTGCTGCTGGGTCTGTGACGGTTCTTCCTGCGGGTCCTTTTTTCATCTGCTGCAGCAGTCAGTCTCTCTTCACCCGCCTTGAGCTGTCTGGTCAGGGTGCCTCTCCATTTGGAGCGGTCCGTTGCAAGGTCCTCCCAGCGCTCTGTGTTGATCTCCATGGCCTTCATGTCTCTCTTGCAGACGTCTCTAAAGCGCAGCTGTGGGCGGCCAACGTCTTTCCTCCCAGTTGCCAGTTCTCCGTAGAGGACGTCTTTGGGGATTCTGCCATCCTCCATATGGTGAACATGGCCTAGCCAGCGGAGCCTGCGCTGCCTGAGTAGAGTGAACATGGAGGGAAGGCCGGCGCGGGACAGAACTTCTGTGTTGGGCACTTTGTCCTGCCAGGATATGTCCAGGATGTGGCGAATGCAGCGCAAGTGGAAGGAGTTCTGTCTCTTTTCCTGCCGGGCGTATGTTGTCCATGTCTCACTGCCATAGAGCAGTGTGCTGATGACGCAGGCGTTGTACACTGCCATCTTCGTCTTGACAGAGAGTTTGGGATTCTCCCACACTCGTGTGGTGAGGCGAGCGAGTGTGAAGGCTGATTTTCCAATCCTCTTGTTGATCTCTGTATCAAGGGAGAGGTTGTTGCTGATCGTGGACCCCAGGTACATGAACTGATTCACGACCTCCAGCTTGTAGTCGTCGATGGTGATGGCTGGTGGTGCTTCCGTGCCTTGCGCCAAGACGTTAGTCTTCTTCAGGCTGATGGTAAGCCCGAAGTCCTTGCATGCCTGGGAAAAGCGGTCCATCAGGGTCTGAAGCTCCTGCTGTGTGTGGGTTGCGACTGCAGCGTCGTCTGCGAACAGCATGTCTCTGATTAGAGCCTCGCGTACTTTGGTTCAGGCTTTCAGGCGGGCGAGGTTGAAAAGCCTGCAGTCAGATCTTGTGTGCAGGTAGATTCCCTCTGTTGCTGTGCTGAAGGCATGCCTCAGGAGCATAGCAAAGAAAATCCCAAAGAGGGTTGGCGCAAGTACACAGCCCTGTTTCACTCCGCTGCGTATTTTGAATGGCTCTGAGACATTGCCATCGTGCTGCACTATCCCCTGCATGTTGGTGTGAAACGATTCAATGAGGCTTTGCAACTTTGGTGGGCATCCTATCTTTGGCAGGATCTTGAAAAGGCCCTCTCTGCTGACCAGATCGAACGCTTTGGTGAGGTTGATGAAGGCAACGTACAGGGGCATGTTCTGTTCTCTGCATTTCTCCTGGAGTTGGCGGATAGAGAATATCATGTCTACCATCGATCGCTCAGCGCGGAAGCCACACTGAGACTCGGGGTAGACACGTTCGGCAAGCTTCTGTAGACGAACGAGAACAACTCGTGCGTAGACTTTGCCAACAACGCTGAGGAGGGAGATGCCCCTGTAGTTGTTGCAGTCGCTTCTCTCCCCTTTGTTTTTGTAGAGGGTGATGATCTTGGCGTCCCTCATGTCCTGTGGTACGGCACCTTCCTTCCAACACTGGCAGAGGACGTCATGCAATGGCAGCAGTAGGGCGGTCTTGCAGTGCTTGATCAGGTCGGGGGGTATGCCGTCGTTGCCGGGTGCCTTGCCAGCGGCCAAGCTATCAATGGCCTTGCTGAGTTCGTCGATGGTTGGCTCGGCGTCAAATTCGTCCATGGATGGCAGGCAGTCGATGGCATCAAGGGCTGACGGTGTCACGGTGTTCTGTCTGGAGTAGAGGTCGGAGTAGTGTTCCACCCATCTCTCCATCTGCTTGTTCTTTTCTGTGATCATCTCCCCAGTGGAGGATTTGAGGGGGGCCGTCTTGCTCTGAGCCGGACCAAGTGCTTTCTTGATGCCATCGTACATACCACGGATGTTCCCTGTTATGGCAGCGGTTTGAATGTCTTGGCTGAGCTGAGTCCAGTACTCGTTGGCACAGCACCGAGCAGTCTGCTGAACTTTGCTTCTCGCAGCCCTGAGAATCTGGAGATTCTTCTCGTTTGGGTACTTCTTGTACTCAGCAAGTGCTGAGCGCCTGGCTTCAATGACGGGGGTCATCTCAGTCAACTTGGCATCAAACCAGTCCTGTGACTTCGAGGTCTTCTTCCCAAAGGTAGCCAAGGCTGTGCGGTGGATGGTGTTTCGCAGCTCTTCCCACTTCTGCTTTGCAGATTCTCCTTCTTGTGGAACACCAAGTTCCTTCTCAAAGGTGGAGGCAAACTGCTCAACAAGTTCTGGTTGAGCCATCTTGCTGGTGTCAATCCGTGCCTTTCCAGGTTGTCTAGCACGATGGAATTTCTATAGCTGCAGCTTGACCTTGCAACACACCAATGAATGGTCTGTGTCGCAATCTGCACTCTGGAACGAACGGGTGAGTAGCACGTTCTTCAGTGATGTGCGCCGGGTCAGGATCAAGTCCAGCTGGTGCCAGTGCTTTGAGCGCGGATGTTGCAGGGAAACCTTGTGTTGGGGCTTGGTCTTGAAGAACGAGTTTGTGATGCACAGATCGTGATATGTGCAGAACTCGAGCAGCCGCTGTCCGTTGTCGTTCATTCTGCCCACGCCAAAAGGTCCAAGACAGGAGGGCCAGGAGTCGTGGTCAGCACCCACTCTGGCATTGAAGTCTCCAAGGAGAATGAGTTGTTCAGAGTTGGGGATGATCCTGACAGTTGTTGCGAGATTCTCGTAGAACTCGTCTTTTGCCTCTGGTGTGGCTGTCGGTGTTGGGGCATACACACTGACGAGGGTGACTGGGCCTTGAGTGGTATTCAGGCGGAGGGTGAGGAGTCATGCAGAGCCAGTGCTGCTCGGTTCCACCATCTTCAGCAAGGTGTTCTTCACTGCAAAGCCCACTCCGTGTTCCCTGTGTTCGTCACTGCCCTTTCCCTGCCAGTAGAATGTGTAGTCCTTCTCTCTCAGTGTGCCTGCGTCAGCCAACCGTGTTTCCTGGAGAGTGGCGATATCCACTCCCAGTCTCTTCAGCTCATTATTGATGATGGCAGTCTTCCTGGTGTCGTTGATGTCCTTGAGGTTAGCAGTGAGTCCTGTCATCATAGTACGGACGTTCCAAGTTCCCAGTTTTAGAGTTGGTCCCTTTTGTTTTATTGTCTTGCCTGGTGCAAAGGTTCTCAGCCTGCTGTTCGGACTTCTCCTCATCCCCATGCACCCAATGAGGAAAGCAAGCTGTGGCGGGACAACACCTTATTGGCTGGGGGCTGCCCAGCTTGAGGCAGGCGGTAGCTGTCCAGTGAGATCCGATGATCCCTCCCACCGTCGGGAACAACCCCTGGCGCCGCACTCTACGCCAATTGAGCGGTGGCTTATAACCGGTAACTGTCATTCCCCGTGTTTTGTCTACGCCAAAGGCGAAGCTGGAGTGTCCTCTCCAGTGATCCGGTGTTCTACCTTCCAGTGTTGGGCGTTGGTAGGATTCAAGCCTGGGCAGGAAGATATGGAGGACAAGATGTTGCCCATGCAGCATGTCCCCCCTCTCCACGTCACTGATGAATCCAAAGGAACAGCAGGGCTGCTACAGTTTGGCACCAGCGCCGTTGCAGGAGCTGCCAGAACGATGTTGAGCACAACATAGAACTGCCTTAGGGGCTCCGACTCCGGATTTTTCCTCAGGGTTGACTCCCGAAGCTTTTCCCGTGACCGGGTATGCCGCAAGGCAGCGGAGGTTTGAAATCAGGGTTTACCTTCCCCTAGATGGGCTACCTTCCCAGGTTGACGAGCCACCATCTACCCGAAGCATCTGGTTTTAAGGCACCAGAGATCCACCCTCGCCCCTTCTCCTATTAGTAAAAGCAGTTCCGCCGGGCTTAGAGACTAAACCACACGGGCAGGCTAGGAGTTGGACTTAGTTGTCAGAGGCTTTTCGAGATGCACGCCATAAGGAGCATTTTATGAGCACTGGGAGCTTAACCCCAGTGCCGCTCCTGGCTATGACAACCTTGGAACCAGATGGTAAACTATCAATAATACACTTCAACAGCAGAAGTCTTAACAAAAACTTTCCACAGATTCAGGACTATTTAAAACAGCTAGACAGAAAATTTACAGCTATTGCAGTCTCTGAAACCTGGCTTAATGAAGAGCAGGCTCCCCTGATGGCAATAGAGGGATATCAGATGTTTCATATTAACAGATCTCAAAAAAAGGGTGGTGGTGTTGCACTGTATATTGATGACCTGTATAGGTGTAAGCTTGTAAATGGAATGTCCTTTGCACTACCAGGGATTTTGGAATGTGTTACTGTTGAGATTGACCTAGACAAAACAAAAAATCTAATTATAAGTTGAATATACAGAACGCCGGGAACTTGCATTGAGACATTCAGAGATAAATTAGTCGAGCTGTACAATAATATTACTAGTAAGAAAATGGTAGTAATTTGTGGAGATTTCAATATTGATTTACTGAATCCACATCAACAAAATGTAATCACAGAGTTCATGAACTCTATGTACAGCATGAGTCTATATCCCACAATAACACATCCCAATAGGATCACAGTTCACACTGCTACACTTATTGACAACCTGTTTGCTAATATTATTGATTAGAAAATAGAAAGTGGGTTATTGATAAATGATATAAGCCACACGGGGGCCAATACAGAAAATTTTTTAAAATCGTTCAGATACAAATCACCAAATGCAATCAGTTCTTTTAAAGAGGACTTGCTGAAGCAAGACTGGACAGAAGTCTATGTATCAGATGTAAATAAGATAAGATAAGATAAGCCTTTATTAGTCCCACAACGGGGAAATTCCAGGATTGCAACAGCATAGGGATAGCAACACTCAGAGCAACAATCAGAAGGCAAGAAAAAACAAGCAAGCAAGAGCAGCTAATATACATATGTACATATTACTATAAAATATATATATACACACACACACACACAGACACAGTGCAGAGCATTGTAGCTGGATGGAATAAATATATGAATATATGAACACACAGTGCAGAGCATTGTAGCTAGATGGAATAAATATGTAAATATATAAACACCCACAGTATGGAGCATTGCAGCTAGGTGGAATAAATATGCAAGTATATAAACACACACAGTGCGGAGCAATGTAGCTAGATGGAATAATATGTAGATATATAAAAACACAGTGCGGAGCATTGTAGCTAGATGGAATAAATATATAGATATATAAATATAAACACACCCAGTGCAGAGCATTGTAGCTAGATGGAATAAATATGTAAATATATAAACACACACAGTGCAGAGCATTGTTGCTAGGTGGGATGAAACAGCATAACCGTCTATTTAGTTATCCTACATGGTATGATTATGTGCCCATACATATTCTCACCCTCCATAGCGACCGGTATGTTCCTAGTTGTATGCCGGAGAGGACCATTGTGTAAGTCTATTGCATCTTTTGCATTCAAAAAAAAACAAAAAAAACTATTAGTTTGTTACGTCTTTTTGCTATCTCTGCGAGCAGCCCTGCTTAGGTTGTACAGTCTGACAGCCGTTGGTAGGAAGGACCTACGAAACCTCTCGGTTGTGCACCTGGGATGATGTAGTCTGCTGCTAAATGAGCTCCTCAGTGCATCCAGTATGTCCTGCATAGGGTGGAACTCGGACTCCAGCAGAGATGACAGTTTAGCCACCGTCCTTCTCTCTCCTATCTCCTCCATCGGATCAAGGCGTTGCCCCAGGACAGAGCTAGCTTTCTTAATCAGTTTGTTCAGTCTCTTCCTATCGGCTGCAGTAATGCCACTGCCCCAGCAGACCACTCCAAAAGTGATGGCTGATGCCACCACCGTGTCATAGAATGACTTCAGCAGCGCCCCTTGTACACCAAAAGACCTGAGTCTCCTCAGCAGGAACAGCCTGCGCTGTCCCTTCTTGTAGAGTGCGTCAGTATTGTGTGACCAGTCTAGTTTATTGTTCAGATGAATACCCAGGTACTTGTAGGATGTCACCATCTCGATGTCTGTTCCCTGTATATTTACTGGTGCTGTGAGGGGCTGCCCATGCCTGCGGCAGTCCACCACCAGCTCCTTAGTTTTCCTCGCGTTGATCTGGAGGCAGTTCCGATGGCACCAGTCCACAAAGTCCTGGAAGAAAATGAAGCCTATGACACATTTATAAACATTGTAACCACTCTTTATGAAAAAAACTGTCCATTAGTAAAAAAAAAGCTTAAACATAAATTTGCCGATAAGCCATGGTTAACCAAAGGATTACAAAAGGCGTGTAAAAAGAAAAAATTATTATATAAAGCTTTCCTAAAGAAAAGGACAAAAGAAGCAGAGCAGCGGTATAAAACATACAAAAATAAGTTAACATATATAATAAGATGTAGTAAGAGAGACTATTACAGTAAAGAACTGGAGAAAAACAGAGACAATATTAAAAATACATGGACAATACTTAACAGTATTCTTGGAAATAAAAGCAGAAATAAAAGCTACCCAACCGATTCCTCAAAAAATAATAAAACGACTCAGAGTGTGAATGCAGCTTCACCTGCAGATGAATTTAATAACTTTTTTGTTAACATTGGTCCTAATTTGGCTCGAGAAATACCCATTACGGTGCCTACAGGTGATACAATAAGCAATAACACTGCTATAAAAGACTCCATTTTCATAAAGAACACAGACGAGAGAGAGGTCATTGAAATTGTTAAATCGTTTAAAAGTAAAACATCTACGGACTGTGATGGTATTGACATGCTCTTAGTCAAAACTATTATTGAATGCTTAGTGAAACCACTGACGTATATCTGTAACCTGTCTCTCCAAACAGGTATATTTCCCAATGCAATGGAAATAGCTAAAGTAATTCTGATATACAAGACGGGTGACAGAGGGGAATTCTCAAACTATAGACCAATTTCACTATTGCCACAATTTTCCAAGATACTTGAAAAAATATTCTATGAGAGAATTGACAACTTCATAATGAAGAATAATTTATTGTGTGAGCAGCAATATGGGTTCAGACACAAGAGGACAACTGCATTTGCTCTAATGGAATTTATAGAAAAAATATCAACTGCCATTGAAAATAAAGAGTATTCAGCTGGGGTATTCCTGGATCTTAAAAAAGCATTTGATACAGTGGATCATAATTTATTATTAAAGAAACTACAAAATTGTGGTATTAGAGGGGTAGCACTGTCCTGGTTAAGTAGTTACTTAAAGAATAGATATCAGTATGGATGTGTTGGTAACAAAAACTCACAGTTACTGAAGGTTACTTGTGGAGTCCCACAGGGTTCAGTTTTGGGGCCATTATTATTCAATATGTATATAAATGATATATGTGAAGTTTCAGAAAAAATGGACTTAATATTGTTGGCGATGACGCTAATCTATTATGCAGTGGAAGCAATTTGGAACAACTTCTGGATACACTCGGAAAGGAATTAGGAAAGCTTAAACTGTGGTTTGATTCAAACAAATTAACGCTCAATTTAAGTAAGACAAAATTTATAGTCTTTAACAACCATCACAACAACTCAGTATCTAAACTCAGTGTAAATGGTGTAGAGATTGAAAGGGTATCTGAAACTACATTTCTTGGAGTAATAATTGATAATAAACTGTGTTGGAAGTCACATATTAATTATATTAAAGGTAAAATATCCAAATCAACTGCAATATTACACAGAGTGAAATATTTGCTGAATCAGCCCACACTATATACCTTGTATCATTCATTAATACTCCCATACATGACATATTCAATTCAATTCAATTCAACTTTATTTATATAGCGCCATTTCACAACAACAGTCATCTCATAGCACTATCAACTGTAGGGGGGACCCCCACAGTTGCAGAAAGACCCCAGCAATCAGGCGATCCCCTGTGAGCAAGCACTTGGCGACGGTGGAGAGGAAAAACTCCCTTTTAACAGGAAGAAACCTCCAGCAGAACCAGGCTCAGGGAGGGGCAGTCATCTGCTGCGACTGGCTGGGGGGTGAGGGGATAGAGAAGAAGAAAAGAACAGACATGTAGAGAGCAAACAGCACGATGGGGACTCAATCTATGGGAGAGAACAAACAAATGTTAATGACCAGCAAAAAAAAAATATTTCATAGAGAGTGAGGAAAGGAGTGAGGCCCAGTGCATTACTGGAGGTCCCCTGGCTGACTAAACCTATTAGCAGCATAACTAAGGGAGGGTTCAGAAACACATGATCCCTCCCTAATTGTAGGCTATATCAAAAAGGTAGGTTTTAGCCCTATTCTTAAAAACAGAGATCGAGTCTGACTCCCGAATCCAGATTGGCAGCTGATTCCACAGGAGAGGAGCTTGATAACTGAAGGCTCTGCCTCCCATTGTACTTTTGGAGATTCTAGGTATTACAAGTAATCCTGCATTTTGGGAGCGTAGTGCTCTGTTAGGATGATACGGTAGTATCAGATCTTTTAAATAAAAAGGAGCCTGATTGTTTAGAGCTTTGTAAGTAAGAAGAAGGATTTTAAACTTAATTCTAAACTCTATGGGAAGCCAATGAAGGGAGGCCAGAACCGGAGAGATATGATCTCTCTTTCTAGTACCTGTTAAAACTCTTGCTGCAGCATTTTGGATCAGCTGAAGACTTTTTAAAGATGTTTTAGGACAGCCTGATAATAAAGAATTACAATAATCTAATCTCGAGCTAACAAAAGCGTGGATCAGCTTCTCAGCATCACTCTGAGACAAGATGCTCCTAATCTTGGCAATATTACGCAAATGATAGAAGGCAGTCTTAGAAACAAATTTAATATGTGAATTGAAGGACAAATCCTGATCAAAAATAACTCCAAGGTTCCTCACAGAGCTATTAAGAGAAAGAGTAACTGCATCCAAACTGAAAGTTTGATTTGGAAAGGAATTTCTAAGGTTTTTTGGACCAACAAGAATGACTTCAGTCTTATCTGAATTTAATAGCAGGAAATTACAAGTCATCCAAGCTTTGATTTCCTTAAGACAGGCTTCTAACTTGGCTAATTGATTAGTATCATCTGGCTTCATTGACAGGTATAATTGTGTGTCATCTGCATAACAATGAAAATGTATACAGTGCTTTCTAATAATGTTGCCTAACGGAAGCATATATAAACTAAAAAGAGTAGGGCCAAGCACAGATCCCTGTGGAACTCCATGACTAAGCTTTGAGCTGAAAGAAAACTCATCATTTACATGAACAAACTGGAACCTATCAGATAAATAAGATCTAAACCACTGCAACGAAGTTCCATTAAGTCCAACATAGTGTTCTAATCTATCAAGTAGAATATTATGATCAATAGTATCAAAAGCTGCACTAAGATCTAAAAGGACAAGTACAGAAACTAGTCCATTATCAGATGCAATGAGGAGGTCGTTAGTGACCTTCGCTAAGGCTGTTTCAGTACTATGATGGATTCTAAACCCAGATTGAAACTCTTCAACTCTTCAAGTAAACCATTTCTCTGCAGGTGGTCAAATAATTGCGTAGCAACAACTCTTTCTAAGATTTTTGAAATGAAAGGGAGATTAGAGATTGGCCTATAGTTAGCTAAAGCTCCTGGATCTAGCGTTGGCTTTTTGAGTAAGGGTTTAATTACAGCCGTTTTAAAAGCCTGCGGTACATGGCCTAAAGTTAATGAAGAATTGATTATATGAAGAATAAAGCTACCAGTAAGTGGGAAGACTTCTTTAAATAACCTGGTAGGAATAGGGTCTAAAAGACAAGTTGAAGGTTTGGATGAGGAAACTATTTTGTCTAACTCACAAAGGTCGATTGGAGTAAACTCATCAAGACAGACATCAATAGAAGGAGTTGTAGTAGTTACAGTATTTCAGTTAACTGTGGGAAGAATCTGATTGATTTTATCTCTGATGGATGAAATTTTATTATTGAAAAAGTTCATAAAGTCCTGACTAGTAAGCTCTAAGGGGATGCTAGGATTGACAGAGTCCTGACTCTTTGTCAGCCTGGCTACAGTACTGAAAAGAAACCTGGGATTATTCTTGTTCTCTTCTATTAATGCAGAGTAATAACTCGTTCTAGCTTTTCTAAGAGATTTTTTATAAATTAAAAGATGATTTCTCCAAGCTAAATAGATTTCATCTAAATTAGTAGAGCGCCATTTTCTTTCTAATTGACGAGTCTTCTGTTTTAAGCTACGAGTTTCTGTGTTGAGTCAAGGAGTTAAAAATCTCTGATTAGACTTTTTCTTTTTTAAGGGGGCCACCAAGTCTAGAGCCTGATGCAGAGAAGCTGAAACACTATCCACCATGTTATCAATTACAGAAGGAGCAAGCTGTCTATAGCTTATTTCCGTTGTGTTGACACATGGCATAGAGGAAACAATCTGCATAAATTTGGAAACAGCATCATCTGAGAGGCATCTACTGTGATAATATTTTTCTTTAGGAGCCAAATAGTCAGAAATAGTAAAATCAAAGGTTAACAGACAATGGTCTGACAGTACAGGGTTATGAGGAGACACTACAAGATTTTCTATTTCTATGCCATATGTCAGAACAAGGTCCAATGTATGGTGGAGGTAATGAGTAGAATTTCCTACTTTCTGAGAAAACCCAATCGAGTCTAATATTGAATTAAAAGCCACATTAAGGCAGTCACTATCTACATCCACATGTATATTAAAGTCCCCTACTATAATTATTCTATCAGATTTCAGCACTAAATCAGCTAAGAAATCAGCAAATTCGGATAAAAATTCTGAATAGGTTGTACATATTGTAATGAAGTATGGGGAAATACATATAAATACATATAAATACATATAAAACAAACATATATCCACTCTTTATGCTTCAGAAGAGAGCTATTAGAATAATAAACAAAGCTGCTTACAGGGAACCAACAAACCCACTTTTTTTTAAATTAAAAGCTCTCAAGTTGAAAGATCTGGTTGACTTTAAAACTGCAATAATAATGTTTAAAGTGAAGAATCTATCACTGCCCGCAAATATCCAAAAGTTGTTCCAAATAAGGGAGAAACTGTCATGACTCGCCGCTCATCAGCGGCGCCAGCTGCGCGCACACCTGCTCCTCGTCAGCGGCGAGGTACTTAATCCACTCTTCCCTGGGCTTCGGCCTGAAGCCGTCTCTCTACTTCGGCATTGTTTGCTACAACGGTACTCAAGCCTTCTAGCAAGATTTTCTGGGTAAGCTCCCCTTACCTCTTTTCCTCCAGCCATCTCCCCTGTGCACAGGTGGACTTTCCCGGCGGCGGACTTCCTCATCTCGCCGCTATCTCTACGCTGCTGCTACAGGCACTCCAGGTCGCTGTCTCCCGGGCTTCGCCCTTGTCAACGCCAGCCACCTGTCCTAACCAAGTAAGCCAGCAAGACTATTATTATCCTCTGTGTTGGTGTGGTGCCCGTTACCCTTCTCCCTCTGCTTCCTCCCATAGGGTTGTCCGGCTGAATGGCCTCCTGCCCCCGTGCCTGACGCAGACGCCACCACCAACACATTCTTATTCCACAGACACGCAGCCACACATCCCTGTTGTCAATAAAGCTGTTAAATCTACCCTGAGCCTGCGTGTGTGTCTCCTGAGCCGTGCATTATGTCAGTACGGCTTCAGCAGAGCGGCTCAGCAGACAGCGGGCTCGCACGCCGTCTTTCCACCCTCGAGGCTCGGGTGGATTTAATAGCCCACCGACAACAGGTGATATTAAACCAATTGACAGTCATTACTAACCGATTAGACCGCTTGGACCCCCAGCAGCCGTTCCCCTCGGTTCGTCTGGGTGGCGCAGCTCCCGCTGCTCCGGCGGCTGTCCAGCTTGCTCCGGGTGCGCCAGCACGGCTCACACCAATCCCCACTCCTGCTCGCTTTAGCGGTAAGCTTGGTGGAGCTCGGGGTTTTATCATGCAGTGTGAGTCTGTGTTCCTTTGCGTTCCCGGAGACTTCCCCTCAGTCCACAGCAGGATTGGCTACATTGGTAATCTCCTGGAGGGTCGTGTGCTTACCTGGGCTTACGCCATCATGGCGAAGCCCAGCTACGCCACCCTCACCTATGGCCAATTCGTGCGACAATTTCTGGAAGTGTTCGACCATTCGCGTTTGGACAGTGTCCAGGTCGACCGCCTTCTCGGCCTCCAACAGGGGAGCCGATCGGCGGCCGAATACGCGATCGACTTCCGGGTTACCGCGGAGGAAGTTGGCTGGGAAGAGCGTGCGATCTGCGGCATCTTCCTCCACAGTCTAAACTCTGGTCTGAGAGATGAGCTGGCCGGCCGGGATATCCCGGAGAATCTAGCGGAGCTGATCTCCCTTGCCATCAGCTTGGATAACAGGCTGCGTGAGCGCGCCTCAAAGCGGAAGCACCCTTCTCGCTCGCGGGGCGCCTCTGTGCGCTTGCCCCAAGCTCGCCACCTGGCGTTGCCGCCGCCGGAGGTCTCCGAGGAGTCGGAGCCGATGGTGACGGGCCGGACAAAGCTCCCCCTGGCGGAGAAACAACGCCGCCGTGATCTGGGCCTTTGCATGTATTGCGGGGGTAGCCAGCACACGGTGGAGCATTGTCTGGAGAAGCCAAACGAGGAGGTCCGCGAGTCACTGTAGGGGGCCTCGCGGACGCTAATCGGTTAAATCCCCTCACACATTTGACGCTGCCCATCCGCTTCTGTCACAACCTCACAGGGCACCTCACACATGCACTGGTGGATTCAGGCGCGGAGGGTAGCTTTATTTCACAGAGCCTGGCAACCCGATTGGGCATCCGTTGTCACCCCCTCGACCCTCCTCTCGCCCTGGTTAATCTCTCCCGTGTCTCATTGGGAAAGGTGACCCACCGGACATCTCCCATTCCGGTGATCATCTCAGGAAACCACCGGGAGGATATCTCCTTCTTCGTCCTGCCCACCTTGGTCACTCCTGTCATTCTCGGATACCCTTGGCTCCGCCTCCACAACCCCGTCTTGGACTGGAAGACCGGAAAAGTGTCAGCTTGGAGCACCTTCTGTATGGGCACCTGTCTCCAATCCGCTGCCTGCGCCCCGTCCTCGCCTCCCACAGCCAAGGACACCGCGCCCCCGGATCTCACCCTTGTGCCCTCAGAGTTCCACGACCTGGGTGCAGTCTTCAGCAAGTCCAAGGCGATGTCTCTTCCTCCTCACCGGCCCTACGACTGTGCCATCAACATCCGCCAGTGGGTGCCCCTACCCTCAGGACGCCTCTATAGCCTGTCAGCGCCAGAGAAGGAGGCCATGAACACCTACTTGAAGGAGTCGCTCAGCGCAGGGATTATCCGACCATCTTCCTCACCAGTAGGCGCAGGGTCCTTCTTTGTGGGAAAGAAGGACGGCTCCCTTCGTCCTTGCATAGATTATCGAGCTCTCAATGACATCACGGAGAAGGACCGGTACACCCTGCCCCTCATGGACACCGCCTTCCATTCCCTCCAGGGGGCGATCTGGTTTACCAAGCTGGATCTCCGCAGCGCTTACCACCTCGTCCGGATCCGGGAGGGAGATGAGTGGAAGACAGCCTTCCGCACCCTTAACGGTCATTTTGAATATCTAGTGATGCCGTTTGGGTTGACCAACCCTCCAGCCGTCTTCCAGTGCCTCATTAATGACGTCCTCCGGGATTTCATCGGCCTGTTTGTGTTCGTCTACCTGGATGATATCCTCATCTTCTCCAGGTCCAGGGATGAGCACCGGGTCCACGTGAGGCGGGTCCTGCAGAGGCTGTTGGAGAATCGCCTTTATGTCAAGGCGGAGAAGTGTGAGTTCTACGCCAAGACAACTTCCTTCCTGGGGTTCATCATCTCCCATGACCAGGTGCTCCCGGACCCAGCTAAGAATAAAGCGGTGGTGGATTGGCCCACACCTACCTCTAGGAAACAGGTTCAGCAGTTCGTTGGGTTCGCCAATTTCTACCGCCGCTTCATCCCAAACTTTGGAGTCATCGTCGGGCCTCTGACCCGCCTCACCTCCCCTAAGACCCCGTTCCGGTGGACTGAAGAGGCCGCAACGGCCTTCCAGACGCTGAAGACGGAGTTTTCCTCCTCCCGGGTCCTCAGCCAGGTCGATCCCGCGCTGCAGTGCGTAGTGGAGGTGGACGCTTCGGACACGGGGGTGGGGGCGGTGCTGTCCCAGCGGTCTCCAGCCAACGGAGTCAAGCGACCCTGCGCCTTCTTCTTTCGACGCCTGTCCTCGGCAGAGCGTAATTATGACGTGGGGGACAGAGAGCTTCTGGCCATCAAGCTTGCGCTTCAGGAGTGGCGTCACTGGCTGGAGGGGGCCGCCTTGCCTTTCGTGGTCCTAACTGACCACAAGAACTTGGAATACCTAAGATCTGCCAAGCGTCTGAACGCCCGCCAGGCGCGCTGGTCCCTGTTCTTCGCAAGGTTTAAATTTAACATCACCTACAGGCCTGGCTCCAAGAACGGCCTGCCCGACGCCCTCTCCAGGCAATTTGTCCCGGAGGCCACGGAAGATGCTGTTCACACCATCCTGCCCAGGTCGTGCGTCGGGGGGGCTGTTTCCTGGGACATAGAGGATAAGATCCGGAGGGCGCAGGAGTCAGAACCGGATCCTGGCCGCGGACCGGAGGGGAGGCTCTTTGTGCCATCTGCCGTCTGGCGGGACGTTATTCACTGGCTCCACATCTCTAAGCTCACCTGCCATCCTGGAGCTTCTCGGATGATCGACCTCCTCCAGCGATCCTTTTGGTGGCCAGGTCTGCGGAAGGATGCCGCCCGCTACGCCCGGGCCTGCCCCGTCTGCGCCACCAGTAAGTCAGGTAACGCTCCCCCTGCGGGTCTGCTCCAGCCCCTGCCCGTTCCTGGCAGGCCCTGGTCGCACATCGCCCTAGACTTCGTCACCGGGCTTCCTGTCTCCAACAACTTCGACACAGTCCTGACCATCGTTGACCGTTTTTCCAAGGCCGCCCACTTCGTGCCCCTACGTGGACTCCCCTCAGCCTTGGAGACGGCGGACCTCCTTATCCAGCACGTGGTCAGACTGCACGGAATACCGGTCGACATGGTCTCCGATCGTGGCCCCCAGTTTTCTTCGGACGTCTGGAGGTCTTTTTGCAACGCCCTGGGAGCTAAAGTTAGCCTCACTTCCGGCCATCACCCCCAGTCCAACGGGCAGTGTGAACGGACCAATCAGGAGCTGGAGGCTGCGCTCCGCTGCGTTACCACATCCAAACCCACATCTTGGAGCTCTCACCTCGCCTGGGTGGAGTACGCCCACAACACCTCTCGCTCGTCTGCCATCGGGATGTCTCCCTTCAAGGCATCCCTGGGTTATGATCCACCTCTATTCCCCGCGCAGGAGGGTGAATTGGCTGTTCCCTCTGCCCAGGCGCACTTCCGGCGGTGCCGCTCCCTTTGGACTACGGCGCGCAATGCGCTTTTACGCACGGCGGAGCACAATAAATCCACGGCGGATCGGCACAGGAGACATGCCCCTGCCTACCAGGTGGGACAACAAGTCTGGGTATCCACACAGGACGTCAACTTAAAGGGTGAGAGGAGGAAGCTGGCCCAACGATTCACCGGCCCGTTTCCCATAACTAGGATTATCAACCTGGTGGCTGTGCGTGTGGCTATTCCCTCCTCCCTCCGCATCCATCCCACCTTCCACGTCTCCAAAGTCAAACCGGTGGTCTCTGACCCCCTCTGCCCTCCACCTGCAGCCACCCCGCTCCCCGGATGATTGGTGGCCATCCGGCCTGGACTGTCTCTGAGATCTTGGACGCCCGGCGCCGGGGTCGCGGGTTGCAGTATCTGGTGGACTGGGAGGGCTATGGGCCCGAATGGAGACAATGGGTGCCTTCCTCGCTGGTGTTGGACCGGTCCCTCATCACTGAGTTCCATCGAGCGCACCCAGAGAAACCATCGCCAGGAGGCGCTGCTAGAGGGGGGAGTACTGTCATGACTCGCCGCTCATCAGCGGCGCCAGCTGCGCGCACACCTGCTCCTCGTCAGCGGCGAGGTACTTAATCCACTCTGCCCTGGGCTTCGGCCTGAAGCCGTCTCTCTACTTCGGCATTGTTTGCTACAACGGTACTCAAGCCTTCTAGCAAGATTTTCTGGGTAAGCTCCCCTTACCTCTTTTCCTCCAGCCATCTCCCCTGTGCACAGGTGGACTTCCCCGGCGGCGGACTTCCTCATCTCGCCGCTATCTCTACGCTGCTGCTACAGGCACTCCAGGTCGCTGTCTCCCGGGCTCCGCCCTTGTCAACGCCAGCCACCTGTCCTAACCAAGTAAGCCAGCAAGACTATTATTATCCTCTGTGTTGGTGTGGTGCCCGTTACCCTTCTCCCTCTGCTTCCTCCCATAGGGTTGTCCGGCTGAACGGCCTCCTGCCCCCGTGCCTGACGCAGACGCCACCACCAACACATTCTTATTCCACAGACACGCAGCCACACATCCCTGTTGTCAATAAAGCTGTTAAATCTACCCTGAGCCTGCGTGTGTGTCTCCTGAGCCGTGCATTATGTCAGAAACAATATCATTTCAGAAGAACATGTATATTTCAAAAACCTTCAGTGAGAACTACCACCAAGCAACACTGTGTTTCAGTGCAAGGAGTCAGATTATGGAACGATTTTGGACCTGAATTAAAATCATGTACAACGCTTGGACAATTTAAACAAAAGCTAAAGGAAGAAATACTCCAAACATATATACAAGATGACGTAAGGATTGTCATATCCAGCCTGTGTTGTGTTGTAGCTTAGTTTTTTCCTGTCACATTTTGTCTTAGCTTCGTTTTTGAATTGTAATCGCTCTTGTCTTGTTTTTTTTTTCTTTTGAATTCTTTGATGGAATATGGGTGAGCAATATAAGCTGCGGCTTCAGCCATCACCCATTTCGGATATCTTATGTTGAACTGTATAATCAGAGGAGTTATTGTCTAATTTGACCTTGTTGGATTTTCTTTCCCCCTTTGTTTCCCCCTTTCTTTCCCCCTTTGTTGGATTTTCTTTCCCCCCTTTCAGTTTCTTTTAACCTGTACTATCCGAAATAAAGATTCATTCATTCATTCATTCATTCATTCAACTTGGGCAGCACAGTGGTACAGTGATTAGCACTGTTGCCTAACAGCTAGAAGGTTCCAGGTTCAAATCCCCAGGCTGGCAGGGGTAGGAACCTTTCTGTGTGGAGTTTGCATGTGCTCCCTGTGCTGTGTGGGTTATGGGAGCTCCGGTTCCTTCCCACAATCCAAAGACATGCTCACTCAATGAAGCTCGCTCTGCCTACTACTCCAGCATCATTCACTCTGGATCCTCCAACCCCCGCACTCTGTTCTCCACCATCAACAAACTCCTCAAACCCCTGGACATCATTTCATCATCCTTCACCCCTGAAAAATGCAATAGCTTTCTATCATTTTTCCATTCCAAAATTGACAATATTCACAACCAGCTTGCCTCCTCCCCAGCCATCACCCCTGACTCAGAACCCACTTTTTCTCCACCCTAGATAAACAGCTCTCCCTTTTCTCACCCATAACCACTGATGAACTTTCCGAAATACTCTCCAGCATGACATCATCTACATGCCCCCTGGACCCCATCCCCTCCCCCCTTAATAAAGCCTGTCTCACCCCTCTTGCCCCCCTTATCATCGACACCATCAACTCCTCCCTCACCACTGGCACTGTCCCCCTATCACTTAAGATTGCTGCCATCACCCCCCTCCTTAAGAAACCTGGCCTGGACTCTGACGACCCCAACAATTTCAGACCTATCTCCAACCTCCCATTTCTGGCTAAAATATTGGAAAAAGCTGTCGCCACCCAACTCAAGAAACACCTCCTCTCCAACAAACTCTACGAAACATTTCAATCTGGATTCCGTTCTCACCACAGCACTGAACCCGCCCTCCTCAGGGTCACCAATGACCTCCTGCTCGCCTCTGACTCTGGCTCCCTCACCATTCTTCTCCTCCTCGATCTCAGCGCTGCTTTCGATACCATCAATCATTCCATCCTGCGCCGTCGTCTGCTTTCTATTGGCATCACTGACTCCGCCCTCTCTTGGTTCACCTCCTACCTGTCTGAGAGATTCCAGTACATCTCCATCAACAATCATAAATCACGCACCACCCCCGTCTCACACGGTGTCCCTCAAGGCTCTGTGCTCGGTCCAACCCTTTTCACTCTCTACATGCTTCCGCTTGGTCACATCATCCGTCAACATGGTCTTCACTTTCACTGCTACGCCGACGACACCCAGCTGTACATCTCCTCTAAATCCATCACCCCCGCCATTCTCTCCACCATCACCAACTGCCTTACAGACATAAAAACCTGGATGACTAACAACTTTCTCAAGCTAAACAGCAATAAAACAGAAATCATCATTTTTGGACCAAAATCTCTTTTACCCTCTTCCCAGAACTTTTCATTCCACATCGATGGTTACTCAGTCACCGCCTCCCCCCTGGCCAGAAACCTCGGCATTATCATGGACCCCACCCTCTCCTTCAAATCTCACATCAACCATATCACCAAAACATGATTTTTTCATCTTCGTAATATTGCACGCCTCCGTCCCACCCTCTCACCCTCTGCTGCTGAAATACTCATCCACGCCTTCATCACCTCCAGACTTGATTACTGTAACAGCATTCTGTATGGACTTCCTTCCACCATCCTCCAAAAACTACAGTATGTCCAAAACTCAGCCGCCCGCCTACTTACTCACTCCCGCTCCAGAGACCACATCACTCCTCTCCTCCGTCAGCTCCACTGGCTCCCCATTCAACAGCGCATCAACTTCAAGATCCTCCTCATCACCTATAAAGCTCTTCATAACCTCGCCCCCTCATACCTAACGGACCTTCTGTCTCGTCATTCTCCCACTCGTCTCCTCCGCTCTGCTGACGCTCACCTTCTTACCCCCATCACCAAGACAAAATTCCGCACCCTGGGTGATAGATCATTCGCCTTCGCCGCACCAACCCTCTGGAATTCCTTGCCCCTTCACATCCGGTCTGCCAACACACTTGCTTCTTTTAAAAGTCAACTCAAAACCCATCTTTTCAAATCTACCTATAAAAACTGACTGCCTCTTCTACCTATGTGTACCTACCTTGTCTGTTTACCCGTTCTCTGTATGTTTGTCCCTATGCTGCTTTGTAAAACGTCTTTGAGTATTTAGAAAAGCGCTATATAAGACTGATGTATTATTATTATTATTGTTATTATTATTATTATTATGTTAGGTTAATTGGTCATTTTAAATTGTCCAAAGGTATCTGTCTCCTATAAGCCCTTAGAATAAAGGGTTAGTAGTAGTGAAGGTCTTTGAGACTAGAAATAACTATATAAGAACAGGTCCTTATCCTTAATTTTTTTGGATGCCACAACACACAGCATGTTTGGAAGAGAAATGGCACTGCACATCAGTCCCCAAACGCCATACCAACAGTGAAGTTTGGAGGTGGGACCTTCATGGTGTGGGGGTGTTTTTCAGCACATGGTACAGGCAGACTTCATATAATTGAAGGAAGGATGAATAGACAAATATACAGAGATATCCTTGATAACACAACATAACAAAATAATTTTTTTGTAAGTTGTCTGTGTTTTTTCAACTGATTTAAGACAATTTTACACCGCTGAATCCAAAAATGACATCTGTTTCTCTCGATCAGGTCAGGTTTTTATGCTAAGTTGTAAGCAGTTGTACAGTTGTACTGTAAATTCAATAGCAGACACTGATAAAGGTAAGTACATGTAAATTGAATGTTACGTCATCATTGTTCGAAATTCAGAGAATGTCAAGAAATAAAAAAGAATTTTGCATCATGTAAAGTGAAAATACCCGTACAGGTAAACAAAAAGGTAAAAAAAAAAAACATGTGGCCATAGTTCAAAAAGTTGACCTGATTGAGCAAAACCAATATGATGCTTGGATTCAGCACATCAAAATTGTCCTAAATCAGCTTAAAAAACTGAGACAATAAATTTGGTGTTGACCAGTGTAAGCATCAACCAATGGAGCTGAACTTCTATGATTTTAACTATCCAGTGAGTTTCTCACACATTGTTTAGTGTCTATTTAATGGCAGCTATTTTGTTCAGCTTTATGTGACTCTGAAGAAGACACAGACAGTGTTGAAACATCAGTTTGTCCACCGATGAAGGCTGTAAATTGGACAGTGTGCTCCAGACTCGCTTTTCTTAATGACATCCTTGATAAGAACCTGTTGCTATCTGCCAAGATGCTGAAGATGAAACGAGGGTGGACATTTCAGCAAGACAATGATCCCAAACCCAGAGCCAAGGAAACTCTCAGATGGCTCCAGAGAAGGAAAGTAAAGCATCTAGAATGGCCCAGTCAGCCACCTGACCTGCGGCAGCAGCATCCGTCGGTCTATGATGACCATGGAAGAGAATCCTAAACGTCTACTCTGCTGGAACAGCACTGCCTGTGGCTGAACAGGCCAATGCGCACCGGTGTTCTACCTTCCAGCGTTGGGCGTTGGTAGGATTCAAGCCTGGGCAGGAAGATATGGAGGACAAGATGTTACCCATGCAGCATGTCCCCCCTCTCCACGTCACTGATGAATCCAAAGGAACAGCAGGGCTGCTATAGTTTGGCACCAGCGCCGTCGCAGGAGCTGCCAGAACGATGTTGAGCCCAACAGAGAACTGCCTTAGGGGCTCCGACTCCGGATTTTTCCTCAGGGTTGACTCCCGAAGCCTTTCCCGTGACCGGGTGTGCCGCAAGGCAGCGGAGGTTTGAAATCAGGGTTTACCTTCCCCTAGATGGGCTACCTTCCCAGGTTGACGAGCCACCATCTACCCGAAGCATCTGGTTTTAAGGCGCCAGAGATCCGCCCTCGCCCCTTCTCCTATTAGTAAAAGCAGTTCCGCCGGGCTTAGAGACTAAACCACACGGGCAGGCTAGGAGTTGGACTTAGTTGTCAGAGGCTTTTCGAGACGCACGCCATAAGGAGCATTTTATGGGCACTGGGAGCTTAACCCCAGTGCCGCTCCTGGCTATGACAACCTTTGAACCAGCCACCTGACCTGAATGCAATTGAAAATCCATGAAACGAACTGAAGATCAGGGTTCATAGAAGACACACACAGAACCTTCAAGATTTGAAGACAGTTTGTGTGGAAGAATGGGCTCAAATCACTCCTGAGCAATGCCAGCGCCTTGTTTCTCCATACAGGAGGTGTCTGGAAGCTGTTATTAACAACAAAGACTTTTCTACTGAGTATTAAATTAATTTCACCAAGCATTCACCAATATTTATTCCCTGTGTCATTCCACTTTATTAAATATAACTTGTTTTGTGAACACAGTTGCCTTGATTTCTTTGTATGTATGGATTACTTTTGGTTGTTACTGATATCTGGTGAAAATCTCAGGTCAATGGCTCCATCAGAAAAATGTTGACGTGTTCAATACTTGTTTTCCCCGCTGTAAGTTTGGTGGAGGTGTAGCTTTTTATCTTCAGGAACATGTTTTGGCATCAATAAAAACTGATTTTATGAGTCCTGATTTTGAAGCTATTTGGTTACAGACTTGTCTTCCATATTTTAAGTCTATTTTAATAGGTTGTTGTTACAGGCCACCTGATGCTAATTTACAGTATCTTAATAACGTGTATAATGATGGAAAAAATAATGGAAGGAAATTTAGATATTTTTCTTCTGGGAGACTTGAATATACAGGAGATTAGTTTAATAGAAACTGTTCACTGAGAAAAAGACTCATCTCAGTTGCAGAGATCTGTAACCTTTCTCAAATTGTGGCACAGCCAACAAGGTTTTCTGCAAACATCCATTGCAAGATGATTTCTACCTGTAATCCATCATATATTCAAAAATGTTAAAGAACTATGTTTTCAGGCAATATCAGTGGCAGTTGGGTTTAGCGATCATAATAGGATTATGGTAACTCAGAAAACAAAATTGCCTAGGCCTGGAAGTAGAATTGTGTTTCGTAGGTCATATAGAAATTTTAATCCAGATGTTTTTAAATTATGTTAATAGTTTGGATTGGTCAGGTCTATATCAGCAAAAGCATGCAAATAATGCCTTGAAAATATTTATGGATAATTTTATGAATGTACTAAATAAACATGCTCCACTTAGGAAATGTTCACTTAAACTTCACAAGGCACCTTGGCTTGATGAAGAACTAAGATTGAATGAATGAATAAAGATTCATTCATTCATTCAAGATTGGCAATGCTTCACAGAAATAGGGCCAAAGACATTGCTCAGAAATCAGGTTGATACTATTGTAAATTTAGAAATAAGTCAACTAAACTAAGTTATCACAAAAAGACGCAGTATTTCAAAGAGAAAATTAGCAGTGCTGTAAATGACAGTAAGAAATTATGGAAAGTTATAAATGAGATAATATGTAAAAAAATCATATAACTTAAATTGGAATGTAGAGTGTGATGGCATATTTATCACCAAACTGTATGATATAGCTATTTCAATAAATTCTTTGTCAATAAACTCGATCATTTAAGATCAACTACACCGGTGTGAAAAAGTTTTTGCCCCTTTCCTGATTTCTCATTTTTTTGTATGTTTTTTTTTTTTTGTTACTTATTTGTACCCGTAGGTAGACTTGGTTTGCAGTCTGGTGACAAGCCACCGGCTGCTGGTCGCTGCGTGCGCGAGCGCCCTAAACCTACATGTTTTTGGTGTGCGGGAGGAAACCGGAGAAATCCCGGAGTAAACCCGCGCAACACGGGGAGAACATGCAAACTCCACACAGCTCACTGTTGGTCGGGGGCTGGGATCGAACCCACGATCTCATGATCCCCGCGATCCCCCGGCTGAGGGTAAAACTGTGCTGCCACAGTGCTAAACCACTGCGCCACCGTGCAGCCAGTTTGTCACACTTAAATGTTTCATATCATCAAGCTAATTCAAATATTAGATAAAGATAACACAAGTAAACACAAAATGCAGTTTTTAAATGAAGGTGTTTATTATTAAGGGAAAATAAAATCCAAACCTACATGACTCTATGTGAAAAAGTGATTGCCCCCTAAACCTAATAACTGGTTGGGCCACCCTTAGCAGCAACAACTGCAATCAAGCGTTTGCAATAACTGCCAATGAGTCTTTTACAGCTCTGTGGAAGAATTTTGGCCCACTCATCTTTGCAGAATTGTTGTAATTCAGCCACATTGGAGGGTTTTTGAGCATGAACCGCCTTTATCTCAATCAGATTCAGGTCAGGACTTTGACTAGGCCACTCCAAAGTCTTCATTTTGTTTTTTCTTAAGCCATTCAGAGGTAGACTTGCTGTTTTGTTTTCAATCATTGTCCTGCTGCAGAACCCAAGTGCACTTCAGCTTGAGGTCACGAACAGATGGTCGGACATTCTCCTTCAGGATTTTTTGGTAGACAGCAGAATTCGTGGTTCACAGCAAGTCTTCCAGGTCCTGAAGCAGCAAAACAGCCCCAGACCATCACACTACCACCACCATATTTTACTGTTGGTATGCTGTTCCTTTTCTGAAATGCTTTTACAGCAGATGTAATGGGACACACACCTTCCAAAAAGTTCAGCTTTTGTCTCGTCAGTCCACAGAGTATTTTCCGAAAAGTCTTGGGGATCATCAAGATATTTTCTGGCAAAACTGAGACAAGTCTTTATGCTCTTTTTGGTCAGCAGTGGTTTTCATCTTGGAACTCTGACATGCCGGTCTTTCTTATGGTGGAGTCATGAACACTGACCTTAACTGAGGCAACTGAGGCCTACAGTTCTTTGGATGTTGTTGTGGGGTCTTTTGTGACTTCTTGGATGAGTCGTCGCCGTGCGCTTGGGGTAATTTTGGTCAGCCGGCCACTCCTGGGAAGGTTTACCACTGTCCCGTGTTTTCGCCATTTGTGTATAATGGCTCTCAGTGTGGTTCGCTGGAGTCCCACAGCTTTAGAAATGGCTTTATAACCTTTTCCAGACCGATAGATCTCAATTACTTTGTTTCTCATTTGTTCGTGAATTTCTTTGGATCACAGCATGATGTCTAGCTTTTGAGGATCTTTTGGTCTACTTCACTTTGTCAGACAGCTCCTATTTAAGTGACTTCTTAATTGAGAACAGGTGTGGCAATAATCAGGCCTGGGTGTGGCAAAAGAAATTGTACTCAACTTTCCAAAATGTGATAAACCACAGTTAATTTATGTTTTAACAGTGGGGACAATCACTTTTTCACACAGGACCATGTAGGTTTGGATTTTTTTTACCCTTAATAATAAACGCCTTCATTTAAAAGCTACATTTTGTGTTTACTTGTGTTATCTTTGTCTAATATTTAAATTTGTTTGATGATCTGAAACAATTAAGTGTGGCAAACATACAAAAAGAAAAGAGAAATCAGTAAGGGGGCAAACACTTTTTCACACCAATGTATGTTATTTAATGATATTAATTCTGTATGTAAACCAATTATTGTAAAATTAATGACAGGTAGAACATGTTGTTTTGTATTTCATCAGATTACTCATGAGACTGCAGAAGAAATGTTGCTTTTTGTGTCAGAGGATACTTCCCCTGGCATTGACAGTCTAGACAGTAAAATAATCAATATCAGTGCTTGGTTGTTGTCTAGACCTCTGTGCTATATTTTAAACAGCTTTGGAAGGAAGCCAAAATATTGCCTTTGGTTAAAGATGAAGTATCTGATTTTATTGGTCCTAACTGCAGGCCTATTTGTGTCCTACCTATATTGAATAAGATATTTGAGAAGATCATTTTTACACAAATTCTATATTATTTTTGTAAGAATGCCCTTTTAACAAATGCACAACATGCTAACAGACCTGGGCATTCCACCAATACAGCATTAGTGTCAGGCGGTGGCCCTCGCGAGCCACCATAAGACCCCAAAAGTCGCTGGTGAGGTTTGCGTGATGTTTTATTAATGAACACAGGATAACACACAAAGTAACAGAAGGTAATGGGCCACGGTGGGCCAAAACACACTACAACGGATGCAGGAGATCGCAAGGCTGACACAAGGCTCACTTACGATGTGGAACAAGAATGGAGATCAGGAAAGGTTGACGTCTGAGGCGTGAACTGCTCGCTCGACGTCTGATAAGGGACTGTTTGACGAGACTGCTGCATTGGGCTGCATTCAGCGCCCGCTTAAATGCCGGGCCACTGATGAGCCGCAAGTGCAGCACAGCTGGCAGGCTTTGACAGCAGGAAGCCCCTCTGAGCGCTGACACAATAAGAGCTCGGGGAGCCAGAAGGTAAACACTGCTGTCAAACCTGGTAAAGGAGATGTATGGCCCAAGCGCGGATGAGATCGGCGCTCGGACCATAACAGTACCTCCCCCCCAAGGGCGGGCTCCGAACGCCCAATGACACCCAAACCCCACCCCTCCACCCCCAGGGTGGGCGGATGGGGGAACAGGCCTGGGGGGAGAGGACCAGCTATAGACCAAAAGCCAAGAAAAAAAAAACAGAAGCACAGAGACAACCAGAAAAAAAAGACAAAACTTCCAAATACAGTTAGGCCCAGAAATATTTTGACAGTGACACAAGTTTTGTTATTTTAGCTGTTTACAAAAACATATTCAGGATACAATTATATAATCAATATGGGCTTAAAGTGCAGACTCTCAGCTGTAATTTGAGAGTATTCACATCCAAATTGGAGCAAGGGTTTAGGAATTACAGCTCTTTAATACGTAGCTGCCTCTTTTTCAAGGGACCAAAAGGAATTGGACAATTGACTCAGAAGGTTGCAAAAAAAAAAAAAATAAATAAATAAAAAAAATAACAAGGCTGCATGGGCTCTTCCCTCATTAACCTGTCATCAATTAAGCAGTTAAAAGGTCTGGAGTTGATTCCAGGTGTGGCGTTTGCATTTGGAAGCTGTTGCTGTGAACACACAACATGCGGTCAAAGGAGCTCTCAATGGAGGTGAAACAGACCATCCTGAGGCTGAAAAAAAAGAAGAAATCCATCAGAGAGATAGCAGAAATGTTAGGAGTGGCCAAATCAACAGTTTGGTACATTCTGAGAAAAAAAGAGTGCACTGGTGAGCTTGGGAACTCAAAAAGGCCTGGACGTCCACGGAAGACAACAGTGGTGGATGATCACAGAATCCTTTCCATGGTGAAGAACAACCCCTTCACAACATCCACTCAAGTGAAGAACACTCTCCAGGAAGTAGGTGTATCAGTATCCAAGTCTACCATAAAGAGAAGACTTCATGAGAGTAAATACAAAGGATTCACCACAAGGTGCAAACCATTAATCAGCCTCAAAAATAGAAAGGCCAGAATTGACTTTGCCAAAAAACACCTGAAGAAGCCAGCCCAGTTCTGGAACAGCATTCTTTGGACAGATGAGACTAAGATCAACCTGTACCAGAATGATGGGAAGAAGAAAGTTTGGAGAAGAATTGGAACAGCTCATGATCCAAAGCACACCACATCTTCTGTAAAACATGGTGGAGGCAGTGTGATGACATGGGCATGCATGGCTTCCAATGGCACTGGGTCACTTGTGTTTATTGATGCTGTGACCAAAGACAGAAGCAGCCGGATGAATTCTGAAGTGTATAGGGATATACTTTCTGCTCAGATTCAGCCAAATGCAGCAAAGTTGATTGGACAGCGCTTCACCAATGATCCAAAACATACTGCAAAAGCAACCCAGGAGTTTTTTAAAGCAACAAAGTGGAATATTCTGCAATGGCCGAGTCAATCACCAGATCTCAACCCAATCGAGCATGCATTTCACTTGCTCAAGACAAAACTTAAGGCAGAAAGTCTCACAAACAAGCAACAACTGAAGACAGCTGCAGTAAAGGCCTGGCAAAGCATCACAAAGGAGGAAACCCAGCGTTTGGTGATGTCCATGGGTTCCAGACTTCAGGCAGTCATTGCCTGCAAAGGATTCTCAACAAAATATTGAAAAGTAACATTTTACTTAGGGTTATGTTTATTTGTCCAATTACTTTTGAGCCCCTGAAATGGGGAGCGTTTGTATAAAAATAGCTACAATTCCTACATGTTTAATCATATATTTTTGTTCAACCCCTTGATTTAAACCTTGAAGTCTGCACTTCAATTCCGTTGTAGTTGTTTCATTTCAAATCCAATGTGGTGGCATGCAGAGCCCAAATCATGAAGATTGTGTCACTGTCCAAATATTTCTGGGCCTAACTGTCCATGAATTACACTGAACACAGGGTACGATAACAGAAAATACAATATTCCCGAATGCAAAAACCATGATTAAGGCAGACTACAAATGAAACCATTACAGGGCACGATAACAGAAAATACTACAAATGAAACAATTACAGGGTACGATAACAGGAAATACAATATTCCCAAAAGCACAAAAATACACAGAACGGACCGAGACGGAAAAAAAACCCACACTGACACAGGCAAAAACACAGAGCAAGATTTTCACCCCGCATGACCTTTAATCCAGACAGTTCAGGCAAATGGCGACAGGCGGAGACCAAAACCCATGGGGACAGTTCCGGTGGTCTCCCTGCGTCCCAAGGCCAGCAGGTGGATATGGGGAACAGTAAATGATAAGGTGGCCTACCCCAGTCCCAGGCTCGGAAAGTCCAATCCTCCGGCGGCTGAACCAGGTCGCCCAGCAGGAAACACAGAGTGTCGGGTGGCCGACCCAAGGCGCCGAACCAGCGAAAAAGTTCCTCGGGTGGCCGACCCGCGTCCCTCAGCCACCAGAACCGTGGGACGATGGCTCGCGGCAGCCTCCCTGGCGGGGGAAAAACATGGGAGAGCCGGGCCGAGCGTCGAGGACCCCCAACGGCCCCCGGCGATGAAGAGCAGGGGCGGTGACTCGGATGAGGGGAATGAGGAAGATGACGAGCCCGCACCATGTCAGGCGGCGAAGGGTCTGCAGCTCCTCCACCGTCATGGACCCATACTGGTGCTGCAGACGTGGCTGCACCCGCGTTGGACCCCCACTGGGTCACGGCTGCACCCGCGTCGGACTCCGATTGGGTCTCGTCGGACCCCGACTGGGTCTGGGATGCACCTGCGTTGGACCCCCACTGGGTCATGGCTGCTCCCACGTCGGACTCCGATTGGGTCGGCGCAGCACTGGCGATGACCTCCGACCCCGAACCTGGAGCCTCCAGCACAGTGACCACGACTGGCTCCGCACCGGTGACTCTGCAACAAGGCTCGGAAGACAAGAGAAAACCGGGCTCAGAGTCACCGGTAGCAACAGAACCCGGTGAAACGGGCTCGGATGCAGCGGACGGCTGCACCCGGCTCGTCTCCCCGAGAGACAGGCAAAAATGCTTCAGAGTAGAAAGAAGGAAGATAAGGTAGAGCACTTGCCTGATCTCGGGTTCTGTCGCCGTCCAGGACTTTGGCGATCCGGGCTCAGGGTGGAGAAGTTCGTCCTCGGGCTCCCACTCAGCTACGGCGGGTTCCGCAGCCGGCATGATGGTCACTGCAGTCTGTGGATCCTCCAGCGCTGATGTCCACGCCAATAACCCGCATGGCATGGTGGCAGGGGACCCTCGACCCTCTGGCTCGGACCGTTCCAGCGTGGAGACCTGGGGACGCTTTGTCGGCGCAGGCTCCAGGCTGCAGTCCGCTCTTCTCCTCTGCCCGCGACGTAGCGGTGGAGCTGGAACCAGGCTCTCCAGAACCGCAGCCCCCCCCCCCCCCCGTCCCCGTCCGGCGACATAGGCCTGGCGTCATGGACCACCCAGCGGAGGGAGACACAGAGGCAGCGGGATTAGTAATTAGTGCTGACAAGCTACAACAGAGCGACATCGGCGGGGTCTGGAGAAACCTCAAAACCATCTCTGGGCTCCAGAATGCCTCCTCTCAGGCCACGGGGGGGCAGGGAGTGGGTGAACAATCTGAACCTGTTTTTTAATAGGTTTGACCAACCGCCCTCCCCCCCACCTGCACAAAAACCACTGCTGCCTCTACTGTCATCGAGACCTGCTGTCCACCCCCTCTCCACCTACACCCCCTCACTCCCAGCACACAGCCCCCCAACCTGACCCTCACTAAGACCCAGGTGAGGGCGGAGCTGAGGAAGACCAAGGCGAGGAAGGTCTCAGGCCCGGACTCCATCAGCGTGAAGCTCCTCAAGTCCTGCGCAGACCAGCTGTGTGGGATTGTGGAGCACATCTTCAACCTGAGCCTGAAGCTGGGGAGGGTACCGTAATTGTGGAAAACATCTTGTGTGGTACCTGTACCAAAGACTTCCCACCCCAGAGACCTGAACAGCTACAGACCAGTGGCCCTGACGTCTCACCTGATGAAGACCCTGGAGAGACTGCTCCTTGCTCACCTCCGCCCCCTGGTGAGACCAGCGATGGATCCACTCCAGTTCACCTACCAGCATGGCATCAGGGTGGAGGATGCAGTGATCTTCCTCCTTCACCGTTCCCTGTTCCACCTGGAGAAGCCTGGGAACGCAGTGAGGAGCATGTTCTTTGACTTCTCCAGTGCTTTCAACACCATCCGACCGATGATCCTGAGGGACAAGCTCCTGTGCGCAGGGGTGGACCAGCACCTGTCATCGTGGATCCTGGACTACCTCGCAAACTGGCCACAGTTTGTGAGAACCCGGGATTGTGTGTCTGACACGATCATCGGCAGCACGGGGGCCCCCCAGGGAATGGTTTTGGCTCCCTTCCTGTTCACCCTTTATACTGCGGACTTCTCACACAACACAACACACTGCCATCTACAGAAGTTCTCTGCCGACTCTGCGATCGTCGGCCTCATCTCCAATGGAGATGAAGCTGAGTACAGAGGACTTATCCAGGACTTCGTGGACTGGTGCCTTCGGAACTGCCTCCAGATCAACGCGAGAAAAACTAAGGAGCTGGTGGTGGACTGCCGCAGGCAAGGACAACCCCTCACAGCACCAGTAAATATCTAGGGAACAGACATTGAGATGGTGACATCCTACAAGTACCTAGGTGTTCATCTGAACAATAAACGTCCCACTTGACGTCCCACTTGATGAAGACCCTGGAGAGACTGCTCCTTGCTCACCTCCGCCCCCTGGTGGAACCAGCGATGGATCCACTCCAGTTCGCCTACCAGCATGGCATTGGGGTGGAGGATGCGGTGATCTTCCTCCTTCACCGTTCTCTGTCCCACCTGGAGAAGCCCGGGAATATGGTGAGGATCATGTTCTTTGACTTCTCCAGTGCTTTCAACACCATCCAACCGATGATCCTGAAGGACAAGCTGCTGCGCGCAGGGGTGGACCAGCACCTGTCATCATGGATCCTGGACTACCTCACGAACCGGCCTCAGTTTGTGAGAACCCGGGACTGTGTGTCCGACACGATCATCAGTAGCACGGGGGCCCCCCAGGGAACGGTGCTGGCTCCCTTCCTGTTCACTCTTTATACTGCGGACTTCTCACACAACACAACACACTGCCATCTACAGAAGTTCTCTGATGACTCTGCGATCGTTGGCCTCATCTCCAATGGAGATGAAGCTGAGTACAGAGGGCTTATCCAGGACTTCGTGGACTGGTGCCATCGGAACTGCCTCCAGATCAACGCGAGGAAAACTAAGGAGCTGGTGGTGGACTGCCGCAGGCATGGGCAGCCCCTCACAGTACCAGTAAATATACAGGGAACAGACATCGAGATGGTGACATCCTATAAGTACCTGGGTATTCATCTGAACAATAAACTAGACTGGTCACACAATACTGATGCACTCTACAAGAAGGGACAGCGCAGGCTGTTCCTGCTGAGGAGACTCAGGTCTTTTGGTGTACAAGGGGCGCTGCTGAAGTCATTCTATGACACGGTGGTGGCATCAGCCATCACTTTTGGAGTGGTCTGCTGGGGCAGTGGCATTACTGCAGCCGATAGGAAGAGACTGAACAAACTGATTAAGAAAGCTAGCTCTGTCCTGGGGCAGCGCCTTGATCCGATGGAGGAGATAGGAGAGAGAAGGACGGTGGCTAAACTGTCATCTCTGCTGGAGTCCGAGTTCCACCCTATGCAGGACATACTGAATGCACTGAGGAGCTCATTTAGCAGCAGACTACATCATCCCAGGTGCACAACCGAGAGGTTTCGTAGGTCCTTCCTACCAACGGCTGTCAGACTGTACAACCTAAGCAGGGCTGCTCGCAGAGATAGCAAAAAGACGTAACAAACTAATAGTTTTTTGAATGCAAAAGATGCAATAGACTTACACAATGGTCCTCTCCGGCATACAACTAGGAACATACCGGTCGCTATGGAGGGTGAGAATATGTATGGGCACATAATCATACCATGTAGGATAACTAAGTAGACGGTTATGCTGTTTCATTCCATCTAGCAACAATGCTCTGCACTGTGTGTGTTTATATATTTGCATATTTATTCCATCTAGCTACAATGCTCCGTACTGTGGGTGTTTATATATTTATATATCTACATATTATTCCATCTAGCTACATTGCTCCGCACTGTGTGTGTTTATATACTTGCATATTTATTCCACCTAGCTGCAATGCTCCGTACTGTGGGTGTTTATATATTTACATATTTATTCCATCTAGCTACAATGCTCTGCACTGTGTGTTCATATATTCATATATTTATTCCATCCAGCTACAATGCTCTGCACTGTGTGTCTGTGTGTGTGTGTATATATATATATTTTATAGTAATACGTACATATGTTTATTAGCTGCTCTTGCTTGCTTGTTTTTTTTCTTGCCTTCTGATTGTTGCTCTGAGTGTTGCTATCCCTGTGCTGTTGCAATCCTGGAATTTCCCCGTTGTGGGACTAATAAAGGCTTATCTTATCTTATCTTATCTTAAACTAGACTGGTCACACAATACTGACACACTCTACAAGAAGGGACAGCGCAGGCTGTTCCTACTGAAGAGGCTCAGGTCTTTTGGTGTACAAGGAATGCTCCTGAAGACCTTCTGCGATTCGGTGGTGGCATCGTCAGCTGGGGCAGTGGCATCACAGCAGCTGATAGGAAGAGACTGAACAAACTGATCAAGAAAGCTAGCTCTGTCGTGGGGCAACGCCTTGACCCAGTGGAGGAGATAGGAGACAAACCCCTGGTATACAGACAACCTCCTGTTACCTGCACAGTGAAAATATGGTCTAAGGAGGCGGCGGAGGCTCTGAAAAACTGTTTTGAATCCACTGTGTGGGAGCAGCTCTTTGATCCACATGGTGAGGACATCAACTGCCTCATACACACCATCACAGACTACATCAACTTCTGTGTGGACAACACCATATCCACCAAGACCATATGGTGTTTCTCAAACAACAAACCCTGGATCAACCCTGAAATAAAGTCACTGCTGAAGGAGAAGAAAAGGATCTTCAGGTCGGGAAACAAGGAGGAGCTGAAGTCCGTACAGAGGGAGCTAAGGAGGAAGATCAGCAGAGGGAAAGAACAGCTACAGGAAAAAGATGGCGTACAAGCTGCAACAGAGTGACATCATCGGTGTCTGGAGAAGCCTCAAAACCATCTCTGGGCACCAGAATACCTCCTCCCAGGCCACAGGGGGTAGGGAGTGGGTGAACAACTCGAACCTGTTTTTTAACAGGTTTGACGAACTGCCCTCTTCGCCTGCCCACCAACCACTGCTGCCTCCACCTTCACCTAGTCCTGCTGTCCACGGTCTCCCTCCAACACCCTCCCCCACCCCACTGCCCCCCTGCCCCAACCTCACCCTCACTAAGACCCAGGTGAGGGCTGAGCTGAGGAAGATCAAGGCAAGGAAGGCTGTGGGTCCAGACGGCATCAGCTCAAGGCTCCTCAAGTCCTGCACAGACCAGCAGTGTGGGATCATGGAGCACATCTTCAACCTGAGCCTGAAGCTGAGGAGGGTACCACAGCTGTTGAAAACATAATGTGTGGTACTCGTACTGAAGACCCTTCACCCCAAGGACCTGAACAGGTACAGACCAGTGGCCCTCACATTACACCTAATGAAGACCCTGGAGAGGTTGCTCCTCACCCACCTCTGCCACCTGGTGGGACCAGCAATGGATCCACTTCAGTTTGCCTGCCAGCATGGCATTGGGGTGGAGGATGCAGTGATCTTCCTCCTACACCATTCTCTGTCCCACCTGGAGAAGCCTGGGAACACTGTGAGGATCAAGTTCTTTGATTTCTTCAGTGCTTTCAACACCATCCAACCAGTGATCCTGAGGGCCAAGCTACTGTGCGCAGGGGTGGACGAACACCTGTCATTGTGGATCCTCGACTACCTCACAAACCGACCACAGTTTGTGAGAACCCAGGACTGTGTGTCTGACGCCATCATCTGCAGTATGGGGGCTCCCCAGGGAACAGTTCTTGCTCCCTTCCTGTTCACCCTCTACTTTTCACTTTTCACACAACACACCACACTGCCATCTACAGAAGTTCTCTGACGACTCTGCGATCGTCGGCCTCATCTCTGATGGAGATGATGCGGAGTCCAGGGCTTCGTGGACTCGTGCCAATGGAACTGCCTCCAAATCAATGCAAGGAAAACCAAGGAACTGGTGGTGGACTGCCGCAGGCAAGGACAACACCCCACAGCACCAGTGAACATCCAGGGAACAGACATTGAGATGGTGACATCTTACAAGTACCTGGGTGTTCACCTGAACAATAAACTGGACTGGCCACACAACATCAACATGCTCTACAAGAAGGGGCAGTGCAAGCTGTTCCTCCTGAGGAGACTCAGGTCTTTTGGAGTGCAAGGGGCACTCCTGAAGACCTTCTATGATTCGGTGGTGGCATCAGCCATCACATTTGGAGTGATCTGCTGGGTCAGCGGCATCATAGCAGCTGACTGGAAGAGACTGAACAGACAGATCAAAAAAGCGAGCTTTTTTGAGTTCTGAGGTGACGCCTCGGCCGAGTGGGGGACATAGGAGAGAGGAGGATGGTGGCTAAGCTGTTATCTCTGCTGGAGTCCGTGTCCCACCCCATGCAGGATACACTGAACGCACTGAGGAACTCATTTAGTGGTAGGCTGTGCCATCCTAGGTGCATGACGGAGAGGTTCCACAGGTCTTTCCTACCTACAGCTGTCAGACTTTATAACCTAACCAGAGCTGCTCGTAGAGGTCATATTGAATGTACTAAACGTAACAACCTTGTTCCATAAATCGTCCCTCCATTATACAACTAGGACAGTATCAACCATTACTGAGGGTGGCAACAACACTGTTGATTCAAATACGAAATATACAGTCTGGGGACAAATTCATATTCTGCAGGGTAATTTAACAAACTGTAATGCTGTTGATACCATCTAGCTGCAATGTTCCGGCACTGTGTATATATCTGTGTACATATGTATATTCATTTACTGCTTTGGCTAACCAGTTCTTATTGTGTGAATGCTGATTCAGCATTCACACATTGTTGTCCACTCACTTTTTTTGTGTGAATGCTGTGAAGCGTTCACACATTGACCCTGGTTACATGGTCACAATAAACTGATTACTGTGAATAAACCAATAATGGCAGTAATCAGTTTTTTCGTGTTTATATGCACTGAATAAACTGATTATTGGAGGGTAAACCACTTCAGTTATTGTTACATGGCCTTTATCAGATTATTGTATTTACATGGCCACTTGAGTAATCAGATAATTACAGAAATCCAATCATAAACGGTTTATTTGTGTACATGTAAACATGGTCAATGTTATCCACTCACTTTTCTTGTATATAAACTTTTCAAAAATTTTGACTCTAACTTGTTCCGCAGTTTTTGTGCTACATACTTCATTTTGGTATCAAAACATTCAGCTTTTTCTGGAGATGTGTGCTTCCATTTTTCTTCTTCCAAATTTTTATACTTTTCGTAAAAATTACGATTTTTCTGCTTTTTACATCCCATTCATTCCTATGGGAAACTTCTGCAAATTCTACTTTTTCTGCTTCTGCTTTTATGCTTAATAACTTATGCAATTTTGAAGTTACAGAAACCATTCTGCCTTTATTTTGTTTCCGCAAGTGTCAGCTACTTAACTTCCATTCAGCTTTTCGATAGCTTTTACCGTTTTTGAAATATTTGCATCTAAAGTCAGGTAGGTTTTACAGCAAAAATCACCATTTAACATTGAAGTCAATGGGACGGGCTGCTGGCAGCTTAGAGTGCGTGACATCATCGCTAGAGTGTAGAACCTTTCGAAAATATTTCTGGATAAATCGCGATTGTGGCCACATTTTTGCTCTACTGACTTCATTTTTTTCCAAAAACGTAGCCACAGATGTCCTGATGCTCACAAACTTTTCGTCTAAGCCATAACTTTTGTAGTTTTATCTCCAGAAGCCCTGAAGAGGAGAAGAGTCAGTGAATCCTGCCATACCTTTGAATGAGGGAGAAAAATATTGAACTAAAATTTTTCTCGGTTTTTAACTCACGAGTATGAGCACAGTTTTGCGTTTCGGAGCATAAAATTTACATCAGGATGACAGCTCCTGACCAGATAGACTGATGATATAGAGTGAAGTACGTTGCAGTAATGCACCTGTAAGCTGGTTGCCAACCACCAATCAAATCTAAAAGAAGAAGAAGAAAATTTACATCACTGTGTAGCTCAGAGTCTCAGGATTCTCACGGTGCAAAAATTATATCTCTCAGTCTTACGGTTTCTTTCCTATTCACGGTTGTTCGATGGGTGGGCTTCAGGGTTTTGCCTGCATCATTAATGTGATCCTCTGACTGGATGAATCCGGATTTATCCAGAACTTTCTCACCCCAACTGCTGTGTGTGTGTTGCTATGGTAACCCAGCACATACACTGAGACAGCTGCATAAATTGTTTTATTTATAATTTAACAACCAGTTGCCACAATGACATGAAATTTTCTGAGGTTCATCATGGTTCGCTGGATGACCCTCAGTGGAAGTCAAATTTCTCTTGTTTTCACTGCTGTTGCCATGGTAACGCATTTGTCGTCATTCAATCCATTTTTTACATTCAAGGGTTACGAAAGCCATGGCTTCATGAAAATTGGAACATAAGTCATGTGGACGGCCCACTATAGTCCTATATAGGTTTGGAACATGTATCTGTTACATAACTGTTTCCGTGGCAACGAACTACTTTTGATGCGTCGCCATAAAATATGTGATAGTTGTAGCTCAGATACGCAGTTTCCAATTTTCACCAAATTATTTGTCATTGTCAATAATCCTGCTGCCAATGATAATATGCACATTGATTTTCCCTCAGGTTTCCAATTTTTCATAAAAAATTACGAACTTTCTCTCCCCTATTATACTCAGTGGGTTTTCCATTGAAAACAATGTAAAATATTCTTGGTTTTTAAGCATGAAGTTGCATAAATTGTTTTATTTATAATTCAACAATCAGTTGCCATTAATGACGAGAATTGTAACCAACACACAACAGGATGTTAGACAGACTTTCAAAATAAAAGCGTCCAAAATGGTGGTGTGGTGTTGCCATGCCCCTCCTGACCTTGGCTTCCTGTGGCAGCGTATCGTCACTTCCTGTGTTGCTGGCTGTCTGTGTGGTTAGCTCTGTGGTTAGCTCTCCCCATTCTCTTGAGGATTTTTGCCTTTAATTGTATTTTAATCACTTTTTTCCTTCTACCGTCAGCCCTCACTTCTGTTTATCAAGCCTCTTGCACCTGTGTGCACACTCAGTGTCACCTAATCACCCTCTTTAGCCTTCTGTTCACCTTTCATCTGTGGTTTTGTTAGCTTTGGGTTAGCCACCTGAGGGAGAAACTGTGGAACAATCAACGTGTCTATCTGTGTGAAATGCAAAGTGTACAGAGCGACAGTACTGGCTACGGTGCTGAAACTTGGACTGTCTACAGAGTGCAGGTGAAGAAACTCCACACGTACATGATGAGACACCTTCGAGCCATAATGAACATCTCATGGAAAGACAAGATAACCAACATAGAAGTGTTGAAATGAGCTGGTCTACCATCAATGGAGGACATGCTAATACTGCTGAACCTGAGATGGCTCGGACATGTTGAGAGGATGGACCACCAGCGTCTCCCTCGGCAGTTACTCTACTCACAGTTATGCGAAGGCAAACACAATCAGGGTAGACCAAGGCTCAGATTTAAAGACACTGTAAAAAGAAACTTGAAGAAGTTGGACATAGACAGGAGTTCCTGGCAGCGGAAGGCTAAGGACAGAGCTGTGTGGAGGAATCTGATCAGACCTAAATGAAACAGTCATTGTCGCCCACGACAGACTGCTATGATGATGATGATGATGATGCTGGGTTAGCCACTAGCTATGGCTACTAGCTCTCCTTCCCCTTCTCCTCTGGTGTGCTCCCTCTGTCAGATGTTTAGCTACACCTCTGCCTCTTTTAGTGATAACGGTAAATGTAATAAATGTTGTCTTTTTTTGGCGCTCGAGGCGAGGTTGTCTGATTTGGAATCCTGGCTCCGCTGCATTGAAACACCGTCTGCGCCAGCTAATAATGACGGACGCCCCTTAGCTACAGCGGAGCTCCCTAGCATGGGGTGGCCTGCTAGTGGTCCTCCAGTCCCCCTCAGCAGTGAGGAGACTGGGTGGGTGATGATGAGAAGGAAGCCTAGTTGCAAGGCCCCGGTTCACCACCAACCTGTTCATGTTTCTAATCGCTTTTCCCCGCTCAGCAACACACCCGCTGAGGAAAAAACTCTGATTATTGGCGACCCTGTAGTCAGAAACGTGAACCTAGAGACTCCAGTGGCCATAGTCACTGGAGTGACAGAGCAGGCGACATTGAGTCAAATTTGAAAATGCTGGCTAAAAGTAACTGTAAATACTCCACAATTGTTATCCACGCCATCATTAATGACATCCGACTCCAGCAGTCGGAAGTCACAAAACAACATGGAATTGGTGTGTGACTTTGCAAAAACAATGTCTGCCTCTGTAATATTCTCTTGGCCCCTCCCCAATCTGACCAGTGATGACATGTTTAGCCGTTTGTCATCTTTCAACCGCTGGCTAGTATCTGTGTGGTGTCCTGCAAACAACGTGGGCTACATAGACAATTGGAACTCATTTTGGGGGAAACCTGGTCTTATTAGATGAGACGGTATCCATCCCACTTTGGATGGTGCGTCTCATTTATCTAACAATCAGAGTCACAGTCTTACACGCCTCTCTGCAGCTCCTCTTCACTCACCACCCCTCAACTTAGCCCCTGTCTTCCCCATCAGAGAATCATTGTCTGCTCCCTCCAAAGTAAATAAAAATATAATGTATAAGCATCCCAAAGTGATTAAACAAAAAGTTGGTAAAACTCAAACATGAAGCCTCTAAATTGAATGATTTGGCCTCTGTTCCTCCTCATAATTTAAAAATTAAATGCAGTTTGTTAAATATTAGGTCTCTAACTCCCAAGTCTCTGCTAGTCCATGATCTGTTAATTGATCATCAGATTGATTTAATTTCCCTTACAGAGACTTGGTTAGGTCAAGAGGATTATGTTGGTTTAAATGAATCAACTCCCTTTGGTTATTTAAACTGTCAAAATCCCAGAAGTTCTGGTCGTGGAGGAGGAGTAGCAACAATTTACCATTCAAAATTACTAGTTAATGTAAAGCAAAAAAACACGTTATAATTCCTTTGAGGGCCTGGTCCTCAGTATTGGGCATTTTAGCAATTTTAGCTAAACCCAATTTTATTTGCCATAGTTTATTGTCCTCCATCAACCTACTCAGAGTTTTTATCCGAATTTGCCAAAATCTTAGCTGATTTAGTGCTGAAATCAGATAGAATAATTATAGTAGGGGACTTTAATATACATGTAGATGTAGATAGTGATTGCCTTAATATGGCATTTAATTCAATATTAGACTCGATGGGGTTTTCTCAGAAAGTAGGAAATTCTACCCATTATCTCCACCATACGTTGGACCTTGTTCTGACATGGCATAGAAATAGAAAATCTTGTAGTGTCTCCTCATAACCCTGTACTGTCAGACCATTGTCTGTTAACCTTTGATTTTACTATTTCTGACTATTTGGCTCCTAAAGAAAAATATTACTGCAGTAGATGCCTCTCAGATGATGTTTGAACCAAATTTATGCAGATTGTTTCCTCTATGCCATGTGTCAACACAATGGAAATAAGCTATCGACAGCTTGCTCCTTCTGTAATTGATAGCATGGTAGATAGTGTTATGGCTTCTCTGCATCAGACTCTAGACTTGGTGGCCCCCTTAAAAAAGAAAAAGTCTAATCAGAGATTTCTAACTCCTTGGTTCAACACAGAAACTCGTAGCTTAAAATAGAAGACTCGTCAATTAGAAAGAAGATGGCGCTCCACTAATTTAGATGAAATCTATTTAGCTTGGAGAAATCATCTTTTAATTTATAAAAAATCTCTTAGAAAAGCTAGAAGGAGTTATTATTCTGCATTAATAGACGAGAACAAGAATAATCTCAGGTTTCTTTTCAGCACTGTAGCCAGGCTGACAAAGAGTCAGGACTCTGTCAATCCTAGCATTCCCTTAGAGCTTACTAGTCAGGACTTTATGAACTTTTTCAATAATAAAATCTCATCTATCAAAGATAAAATCAGTCAAATTCTTCCCACCATTAGCTTAAATACAGTAACTACTACAACTCTTTCAATTGACATCTGTTTGGATGAGCTTACTCCAATTGACCTTTTAGAGTTAGACAAAATAATTTCCTCATCCAAGCCTTCAACTTGTCTTTTAGTCCCTATTCCTACCAGGTTATTCAAAGAAATCTTCCCATTTGTTGGTAGCTTTATTCTTCAAATAATCAATTCTTCATTAACTTTATGCCATGTACCGCAGGCTTTAAAACTGCTGTAATTAAACCCTTACTCAAAAAGCCAATGCTGGATCCAGGAGTTTTAGCTAACTATAGACCAATCTCTAATCTCCCTTTCATTTCAAAAATCTTAGAAAGAGTTGTTGCTACGCAATTATTTGACCACTTGCAGGTAAACGGTTTATTTGAAGAGTTTCAATCTGTGTTTAGAATCCATCATAGTACTGAAACAGCCTTAGTGAAGGTCACTAATGACCTTATCGCATCTGATAATGGACTTGTTTCTGTACTTGTCCTTTTAGACCTTAGTGCAGCTTTTGATACTATCGATCATAATATTCTACTTGATAGATTAGAACACTATGTTGGACTTAATGGAACTTCGTTGCAGTGGTTTAGATCTTATTTATCTGATAGGTTCCAGTTTGTTCATGTCAGTTGTAGCATACCCCCCCGAATGAAGGATGACACTTTACTGATGATTTTTTAGGTTTAATGGCAGTAAACCCTCAAATTCACCGTAAGAGCTGGGAACCACACAGAAAAACATTGTATAAGCTAAAGTCCATACTCTTACAACTGTTAGCTGAAAATAACCTTAACTCTTGGCAATAAATTCTACAAAATATACATACATGTTAACACAAAAATTCAAATTGTCATATTTACATATTAAACATACCTTGTGCCTCTATCAAGGGGGCTGCTAATAACAAATACGTTTTATTTTTGTCACAACCTTTTCTTCCCCGTCTTTTGCCGCCGTTAGTTTGCTTACGCTAACGGTTATAACCGGAAGTTCCTTCAAAATAAAAGCACCGAATATCAAACAGGAAGCTAACCGTAACTGATAGTACATAAAAGTAATAAGCTCCAAAATAAAATATAAGCAAATGAAGAAATGTACATAGGGTTATTTACACTCCCACCAAAATTATGAGTATTTGGGTTCCATAAGAACATCAACAAATAATTTTCTCAAGCAAAAGAACCCATATAAAGAGGTCGCCTTAAGAACTTTCTAACAACAAGACCAGTTTTTGTACTGGACGCTCTACAACTGATAACTTACTAGAGCGTTGACCTTTGTTATTTAGTCTCTTTTCTCCAAGTGAAATCTTTGCTCTTCGCACAAGTCCATCTTTTCCACTAACAGTCTCTAAAACTCTTGCAAGTCTCCATTCACCTCTGGGCGCTAGTTCATCCATGTCTAACACAACATCACCTACTTTTAGATTCCTTTTTGGTGAATGCCATTTTTGCCTTGAAATGATGTTGTGAACATATTCCCGTCTCCAGCGGCTCCAGAACTGCTCTGCAAGGAACTGCACGCGGCGCCATCTCTTTTTGCCATATAGGTCCTCCTTTGGAAACGTGCCAGGTGGGGGCAACGGTGCGTTGGATTTCATGGGGAGCAGGTGATTGGGTGTAAGTGGTTCTAAGCTGTCAGGGTTGTTCAAGTTATCTATAGTTAGGGGTCTGCTGTTGACTATAGTCATGGCTTCATAGAATAGAGTCCTTAATGAAGCATCATTGAGTCTACCATGAGCAAGTGACAGAGTGGTATTCAGTACACTTCTGACAGTCTTTATCTGACGCTCCCACACTCCCCCTGCATGACTGGAGTGGGGTGCATTCATCACAAAGTCACATTGTCTTTCGGATAAGTAAGTACTTAGTTTCTGAGTGTCTAGTTCATTTAAGGCTGCTTTAAACTCATTTTGAGCGCCAACAAAGTTTGTTCCCTGGTCACATTGGATTCGTCTAACTGCACCTCTGATTGAAATGAAACACCTTAATGCGTTAATGAATGCATCAGTAGACAAGTCCTCTAATAGCTCGATGTGGATGGCATGAGAGCAAAAGCAGGTAAATAAGAGTCCATGCCGTTTGTGTTGTTTCCTTCCTTCTGTTGTCACAAACGGACCAAAACAGTCCATGCCGCAGTGTGTGAAGGGAGGAGAGGGCTCTAAGCGCTGTGGAGGTAGGTCACTTATCCTCTGACCCTCTGGAGCTTTGCGGAGTCTGCGGCAGGTCACACACTGACCGATGTATGAAGCAACTGTTTTACTCATTCCTGGAATCCAGTAGCCACTAGATCTGATTTCATTTATGGTAAATCCCTTTCCTTGGTGTTTTACCTTGTTATGACAGTGAGATATTATGAGCTTAGCTGCACAGTGATCCTTTGGGATCACGATTGGATGTTTGAAGGTGTCACTTGTTGGTGAATGTCGAAGTCTCCCTCCCACCTTGAGGAGACCATCTGTGTCCATGAAAATGTCCAGTTTAAACAGTTTGTTGTGACGTGGGAGCTGTTTTCCTTTGTTCAACAGTTTTATTTCCTGTTCGTATGCTTGATGCTGCACATCACAAATGATCACAAGTTCAGCATTTTCCTGTTCACTCACTGTAGCTGGTGCATTTGACTTGATATGTTTAGCCCTTCTTATAAGATGTGCTACAGCTTTGATTGCTCTGGACCATGACGAGAACTTACTTAGACGTTCAGCAAGACTCGCAGTGTTTGTGACTTTAGTTAACATTGTCTGTACTTTTCTGACTTCTGGATCTCCTATGAATAGATCCGGCTCAACAGTTTGTGGTGTGGGCAGTTTTCCACAAAAAGGTATGCCAGTGAACCAGCTAGACTTAATTAACTCATTGACAGTTAGACCCCTTGAAGCACTGTCGGCTGGGTTCACTTCTGATGGCACGTAAAACCATTGCTGAGGGCTTGTACTTTGTCTAATCTTTTGGACCCTGTTAGCTACAAAAGTGTGGAAACGACGTGCATCATTATTTATGTAGCCCAGTACCACCTTTGAGTCAGTCCAGAAATATTCTTTCACATCATAACACAGTTCTTCCCGTAACATGTTACTGGCTGAGACTGAAACTACAGCTGCTGTGAGTTCAAGTCTGGGGATCGTGGTGAGTTTAGTAGGAGAAACTCGCGCTTTTGCTATTACCAGAGAGCAGTGAATCTCATCTTTAGCGTTTTTAGCTCTCAGATAACTACATTGTCCATATCCACTTGAGCTCGCATCTGAAAAGTGGTGCAACTCTATTTCTTTAGGCTCACCAAAACTAGCAGGTAGATAACAACGAGGTATGTTTAATTTTTCTAGATTTACAAAGTCACTTTGCCAACTCTCCCACCTTGGCTTGAGTGTGTTCAGTAGGGGGTCGTCCCATCCGATACCGTGTTGGCACATTTCTTGCAAGATTCTCTTTCCGTTCAGTACATATGGCGCTAAGAATCCAAGCGGGTCATATATTGACGCAACAGTGGACAGAATGCCTCTGCGTGTGGCTGGCTGTACTTTCAGTGTGTTGTCAAACTTGAAACAGTCCTTTTCAATGTTCCATTGGATGCCTAGTGCTCTTTCTTGTGGCATGTCTTTGAATGTTAAGTCCCTTGTGTTTGTGTTTACAGCACATTCAGATGGAGGGATACTTCGCAAAACAGTGAGATCATTAGAAATGAACTTGTGAAGACGGAGGTTACCTTTGCTGCAGATTTCTCTGGCCTCTTGTGCCAACTGTATTGCTCCTTCCACTGTGTTTGTGCTTGTAACTCCATCATCGACATAAAAGTCTTTCTCCATGAACTGTGAACCTGCTGGGTACAAGACACAGTGCTCTTTGGCCAAATATTTCAGTCCGTAATTTGCCTGGAGACGATGCCGCACCGAAAAGGTGTACCTTCATTCTGTAGGTTTGAGGTTGTGTGCTTGTATCACCGTTTTTCCACCAGAGGAAACGCAGATAGTCCCTGTCCCCTTCATCGACATGAAACTGATGGAACATTTTTTCTATATCGCACATTAAAGCAATAGAATGCTGCCTAAACCTCAAGAGAATGCCAGTCAAATTGTTTATTAAGTCAGGCCCTTGGAGGAGATGATCATTGAGACTTGTTCCGTTGTGTTTAGCTGAACAGTCGAATACGACACGCAGTTTTGTGGGCTTTTTGGGATGGTAAATCCCGTGGTGCGGGATGTACCATTGTTCACCTTGTATTCCTTCGTTATGTACTTCTTCGATGTCTCCTCTTTCAATTATGTCATTCATGTATGCAACATAGTCCCTTTTGTATTTCTCATCCTTGTTGAACTTTCGTTTTAAGTGTTTGAGTCTAATTTCTGCAAGCCTTTTGTTGTCTGATAAGTGTGGCCTTTGTTTGAATGGAAGAGGCATCTCACAGTATCCTTGTGCATTTTTCTTTATTCCTTCCTTGAGTTTGTCTAGAAAAATGAGATCCTCTTGTGAGACTATTTTGTCGCTTGCCTTTGCATCCTTAAAATCAGACTCAAGAACTTTGATAACATCCATAGGTGTTACAGGAGGTAGTTCTTTTACCATGACTCTGTGGCACAGACTTGTTTCAGTTTCATTTGACTCTGATGTGGAGCTACCAACAATGCTCCACCCTAGCTCTGTCTGGATTGCAAATGGCTCATTGTCCTTTCCAAGTAGAACCTGTTTTGGAGCTAGAGTTCTGGAACAGTTAAATCCAATGAGTAGTCCAACATCACAGCTCAGAAGAGGAGGTATCTTATCAACAATCTCTGACAGATGGGGCCATTGCTTTGCAGTTTCGTTCGTGGGTATGTTGTCATAGTTAAACGGAATATAGTCCTTTGTGTAAGAGGGCGGAAGGTCAATACAAACATCTGAGTTGTAACCTCTCGCACGTAACCCTGGTACTCTCTGACTTTTGACTGCCATGTGAACTCCCAGCATTGTGGTTAGTTTTAGATTAACTGGATGAGAGTCTGCTTGTAACTGGTTAATTACCTCTTCACTAACAAATGTATTGTCACTTTGTGTGTCTAATAAAGCATACACTAACTGCTCTTTAGAAGGACTCTGGGTAGTGGAAACCCACACAGGAACAATCATGGAGGTACTACCTGATTGACCCACCTTTGTGACGTTCAGAGCTGTGGCTGCCATAGTATCATTTTCTGTGGTTGGTGTAACGTTTGTGGAGCTCTGAGGTCTTTCATTTGCCTTGTGATTCTCATTGTGCAAACAAGTGGGGTGTCGTCTTTTGCAAGTGTCACATGTGTGGCGATGACGACAGTCTTTGGCATTGTGGCCCACCTTTAAGCACCCGTAGCACAGTCTATTGTCCTTTACAAATGTCCGTTTGTCGTCTAGTGACTTTTCTGAGAAGCTTGGGCACTTTGACAACTGATGCCTTTCATCTTTGCAGAACATGCAGGGTACTTTTAACTTTGTGTCATTTAACTTTGCTTTATCTGCATGTGCTGTAGCTTGTGTTGTAAAGACTTGGGTTGCAAATCTGTTTGGTTTAATCTCTTTTGCATGTCTTTTTTCCAGAGATGAGCTGCATGAATGGAGTGCATAGGAAGAAGTCACAGGATTACATGCAATTTCCGCCTCGAGTGCTACAAACTCTGCAAAATCCTTGAAAGAGGGGAAATCTTTACCTTCCATGAGAGCAACTGTGACCTGACGATTCCAACGTGTTGCGAGCCATTCTGGAACCTTTTGCAATAACTTTTGGTTTTCCTCACAGTCACTCAGTATCTCTAAGCCCTTTACATGTGGTGTTGCTTGGAGACAGGTTGTGAGAAAATCAGAAAATGTCCGTAAACCTTCTGCATCCTTTGAGTGGATTTTAGGCCACTTCGACAGTTTGTCTCTGAATGCCTTTTGAACAACAAAAGGCTGACCATAACGTTGGTCAAGCCTTTTCCAGGCATCTTTGTATGCCTCTTCGTCGCTACGATAAAATGTGCCCTCAAGGCATTTAAGTGCTGGGCCAGTAATATACCTTTTTAACAAGTGCCGTTTATCAGCAGGAGATATACCTTTGCAGTCTATCAGTGAGCTGAAGGAAGCCTTCCATTCGATATAGGTGATGGGATCTCCGCTGAACACGATAGGCACTGGCACTGGGATTCTGTTTACAGCTATGCTGTCTTGGATAGCTTTAGCCAGCTGGGAAATGTCTGTGGGAGGCGATGGAGAAACAACTTGAGAGTGTGGTTGTTGCACAGAATAGTTGACAGGAAGGGATGCATATTGTTGCATGAGCGGGTGGTATGAACCTGTGGAGAGCAATGGGGCTGGTTGTGCAAAGCTTTGGTTGACAGGAGAAGTCCCATTGTTCTGTAACATACATTGACTGTCCGTATCAACTTTCAATTCCTTGTCATAAATCTCTAATTTTGCACGTGCAGCTTGCCTTTCCTTTTCTGCTTGTAAGCGCTCTAGTTCAAACTTTTGTGCATCCAATTCGCTTCCGTGTTTCTCTTCCATTTCTCTTAATTTTTCCCTTTGTTTGATTTCCTCTTGTGTGATTTTATACTGAGCTTCCTTAGCAGCTAATTCTGCAGCTGCATCAATTCTTTTGGCAGCGATGCTTGCTTCAGAGTGATAACTGGACTGTGATGAAGTGCCAAAAATGGACTTAGCATGGTCATAAGTTAAGAGTTGATGGAGGCGCTGCTTTTCTCTATCTGCATCATATTCATCTATGGCTGCCAAACGCTCTGAAATGATTTTCATAATGTCTTTTGTCACAGATTCACAGGAGTCCATTTTACGCCTTATGACATGGGATGGTGCATTACGCTCTCTTAGTTCACTGTATGCTTTTGTCATGTCATTTACTGTTCTTTCAATATCATCAGCCATTTCTGCTAACCGTGAATCTGACAGATCACTTTTGAGGTCTGCTCTGTAAATTCTGACCTGACCTTTCCAATGTTCATAGATAGTTAACAGCCTTTTCTCTCTTTTAGACTGTTCATCCTTCTGATATAACAGCATTTTCTCTGTAGGCACACTAGGCCTTTCTGATCGCCTTGGTAACGTTTCATTAACTGTTTCCTCTCGTTGTTCCTTTTCATTTATCTGTTCTGATTTATTATCTTCCATTTTGAGAGCAATTGCTTGTCACCGTATCCTTAGACCGTTGCTGCAGCTCGCTGCTCCGCGCCGTTTCCGTGCCGTTCCTTGAAATCGCGGGCAGCTCGTTGTAGCACGTTGGGTGAAGCGTCTCCTCTTGGCCTCGACCAGGCGACAGGCCTTCACCTCTCCCGGAGGTAAGCTCTTACTGTAGCATACCCCCCCGAATGAAGGATGACACTTTACTGATGATTTTTTAGGTTTAATGGCAGTAAACCCTCAAATTCACCGTAAGAGCTGGGAACCACACAGAAAAACATTGTATAAGCTAAAGTCCATACTCTTACAACTGTTAGCTGAAAATAACCTTAACGCTTGGCAATAAATTCTACAAAATATACATACATGTTAACACAAAAATTCAAATTGTCATATTTACATATTAAACATACCTTGTGCCTCTATCAAGGGGGCTGCTAATAACAAATACGTTTTATTTTTGTCACAACCTTTTCTTCCCCGTCTTTTGCCGCCGTTAGTTTGCTCACGCTAACGGTTATAACCGGAAGTTCCTTCAAAATAAAAGCACCGAATATCAAACAGGAAGCTAACCGTAACTGATAGTACATAAAAGTAATAAGCTCCAAAATAAAATATAAGCAAATGAAGAAATGTACATAGGGTTATTTACATCAGTAATGAGTTTTCTTTCAACTCAAAGCTCAGTCATGGAGTTCCACAGGGATCTGTGCTAGCACTGTATACATTTTCATTGTTATGCAGATGACACACAATTATACCTGTCAATGAAGCCAGATGATAGTAATCAATTAGCCAAATTAGAGGCCTGTCTTCAGGAGATCACAGCCTAGATGACTTGTAATTTCCTGCTATTAAATTCAGATAAGACTGAACCCATTCGAGTTGGTCCAAAAAACCTTAGAAATACCTTACCAAATCAGACTCTTAGTTTGGATGCGGTTACTCTTTCCCTTAATAGTTCTGTGAGGAACCTTGAAGTTATTTTTGATCAAGCTCTGTTTTTTAATTCACATATTAAACTTGTTTCTAATACTGCCTTCTATCATTTGCGTAATATTGCATATTTTAGGAGCATCTGGTCTCAGAATGATGCTGAGAAACTGATCCAGGCTTTTGTTACCTCTAGATTAGATTATTGTAATTCTTTATTATCAGGTTGTCTTAAAACATCTTTAAAAAGTCTTCAGCTGATCCAAAATGCTGCAGCAAGAGTTTTTTCAGGTACTAGAAAGAGACATCATATCTCTCCGGTTCTGGCCTCCCTTCATTGGCTTCCCATAGAGTTTAGAATTAAGTTTGAAATCCTTCTTCTAACTTAGAAAGCTCTAAATAATCAGGCCCCTTTTTATTTAAAAGATCTGATAATACCCTATTACCCGAACAGAGCATTACGCTCCCAAAATGCTGGATTACTTGTAATACCTAGAATCTCCAAAAGTACAATGGGAGGCAGAGCCTTCAGTTATCAAGCTCCTCTCCTATGGAACCAGCTGCCAATCTGGATTCGGGAGTCAGACTCGATCTCTGTTTTTAAGAATAGGGTTAAAACCTTCCTTTTTGATATAGCCTACAATTAGGGAGGGATCATGTGTCTCTGAACCCTCCCTTAGTTATGCTGCTATTAGGTTTAGACAGCTGGGGGACCTCCAATAATGCACTGGGCTTCACTCCTTTCTTCACTCTCAATGAATTTTTTTTTTTTTGCTGGTCATTAACATCTGTTTGTTCTCTCCCACAGATTGAGTCCCCATCGTGCTGTTTGCTCTCTACATGTCTGTTCTTTTCATCTTCTCTATCCCCTCACCCCCCAGCCAGTTGCAGTAGATGACTGCCCCTCCCTGAGCCTGGTTCTGCTGGAGGTTTCTTCCTGTTAAAAGGGAGTTTTTCCTCTCCACCATCGCCAAGCGCTTGCTCACAGGGGATCACCTGATTACTGGGGTCTTTCTGCAATTGTGGGGGTTTCCCCTACAGTTGAAAGTGCTATGAGATGAATGTTGTTGTGAAATCGCGCTATATAAATAAAGTTGAATTGAATTGAATTGAAAAACTTAAAACCTTAAAAAGTGCGTAATTTTGACCCAACTTGAATGTGAGAGATACTGTTACTACCATGTTACTTCATGACAGCCATTCGACAACCACACAACACTGAACTCCACTGGTTTTTCAAAATAAAAGCCTCGATATTTAATTTCAGTATTTTCTTGGAATATTTGGCGACTATATTGCTCGCATTTTCAATGATATTAACTTGAACCTGTAGCAGGAAGGAATGGAACCCACACACAACAGGATGTTAGCCAGACTTTCAAAATAAAAGCCCCCAGAATTAACGGCTTTAAAAAGGGAGTGATTTTGTTCCAATTTTAATATCTGAGGTGCTATCACTACCATTTCACTTACAGATGGATATTGGAACAAACACTTTGAAATACAGTGGTTCTTCAAAGTAAAAGTCCATTTTTATTGAAGTAGCTAGTCCTTTGCTGCAACATTTTGGGATTTTTCCCTTTCAGCTAGCTTTTTTCAATGCATTAAGGTTGTATTTAGCATCTTTAAGCTAACTTATGTAACATTAAGCAAGTTCTACTTTTATGCTAATGTTTTTCAAGATTAGGGCTGTTTTAGCTTGGAAGCTAACATTTTTTCAGTTTAATGCTGACATTTACCATCTTTAAGCTAACTTCCTACAGATCGTCGGCCTCCGTCGGTCTATGATGACCATGGAAGAGAATCCTAAACGTCTACTCTGCTGGAACAGCACCGCCTGTGGCTGAACAGGCCGATGCGTGAATGGCAGTCCCTGTCACACAGGTCGCACTTGTGGGTGGTCTCCGTGCTGCTGGGTCTGTGGCGGTTCTTCCTGCGGGTCCTTTTTTCATCTGCAGCAGCAGTCAGTCTCTCTTCACCCGCCTTGAGCTGTCTGGTCAGGGTGCCTCTCCATTTGGAGCGGTCCGTTGCAAGGTCCTCCCAGCGCTCTGTGTTGATCTCCAGGGCCTTCATGTCTCTCTTGCAGACGTCTCTAAAACGCAGCTGTGGGCGGCCAACGTCTCTCTTGCCAGTTGCCAGTTCTCCATAGAGGACGTCTTTGGGGATTCTGCCATCCTCCATACGGTGAACGTGGCCTAGCCAGCGGAGCCTGCGCTGTCTGAGTAGAGTGAACATGGAGGGAAGGCCAGCGCGGGACAGAACTTCTGTGTTGGGCACTTTGTCCTGCCAGGATATGTCCAGGATGTGGCGAATGCAGCGCAAGTGGAAGGAGTTCAGTCTCTTTTCCTGCCGGGCGTATGTTGTCCACATCTCACTCCCATAGAGCAGTGTGCTGATGACGCAGGCGTTGTACACTGCCATCTTCGTCTTGACAGAGAGTTTGGGATTCTCCCACACTCGTGTGGTGAGGCGAGCGAGTGTGAAGGCTGATTTTCCAATCCTCTTGTTGATCTCTGTATCAAGGGAGAGGTTGTTGCTGATCGTGGACCCCAGGTACGTGAACTGATTCACGACCTCCAGCTCGTAGTCGTCAATGGTGATGGTTGGTGGTGCTTCCGTGCCTTGCGCCAAGACGTTAGTCTTCTTCAGGCTGATGGTAAGCCCGAAGTCCTTGCATGCCTGGGAGAAGCGGTCCATCAGGGTCTGAAGCTCCCGCTGTGTGTGGGTTGCGACTGCAGCGTCGTCTGCGAACAGCATGTCTCTGATTAGAGCCTCACGTACTTTGGTTCTGGCTTTCAGGCGGGCGAGGTTGAAAAGCCTGCCGTCAGATCTTGTGTGCAGGTAGATTCCCTCTGTTGCTGTGCTGAAGGCATGCCTCAGGAGCATAGCAAAGAAAATCCCAAAGAGGGTTGGCGCAAGTACACAGCCCTGTTTCACTCCGCTGCGTATGTTGAAAGGCTCTGAGACGTTGCCATCGTGCTGCACTATTCCCTGCATGTTGGTGTGAAACGATTCAATGAGGCTTTGCAACTTTAGTGGGCATCCTATCTTTGGCAAGATCTTGAAAAGGCCCTCTCTGCTGACCAGATCGAACGCTTTGGTGAGGTCGATGAAGGCGACGTACAGGGGCATGTTCTGTTCTCTGCATTTCTCCTGGAGTTGGCGGATGGAGAATATCATGTCTACCGTCGATCGCTCAGCGCGGAAGCCACACTGAGACTCGGGGTAGACACGTTCGGCAAGCTTCTGTAGACGAACGAGAACAACTCATGCGTAGACTTTGCCAACAACGCTGAGGAGGGAGATGCCCCTGTAGTTGTTGCAGTCGCTTCTCTCCCCTTTGTTTTTGTAGAGGGTGATGATCTTGGCGTCCCTCATGTCCTGTGGTACGGCACCTTCCTTCCAACATTGGCAGAGGACGTCATGCAATGGCAGCAGTAGGGCAGTCTTGCAGTGCTTGATCAGGTCGGGGGGTATGCCGTCATTGCCGGGTGCCTTGCCAGCGGCCAAGCTATCAATGGCCTTGCTGAGTTCGTCGATGGTTGGCTCAGTGTCAAGTTTGTCCATGGATGGCAGGCAGTCGATGGCATCAAGGGCTGACGGTGTCACGGTGTTCTGTCTAGAGTAGAGGTCGGAGTAGTGTTCCACCCATCTCTCCATCTGCTTGTTCTTTTCTGTGATCATCTCCCCAGTGGAGGATTTGAGGGGAGCCGTCTTGCTCTGAGCCGGACCAAGTGCTTTCTTGATGCCATCGTACATACCACGGATGTTCCCTGTTATGGCAGCGGTTTGAATGTCTTGGCTGAGCTGAGTCCAGTACTCGTTGGCACAGCGCCGAGCAGTCTGCTGAACTTTGCTTCTCGCAGCCCTGAGAATCTGGAGATTTTTCTCGTTTGGGTACTTCTTGTACTCAGCAAGTGCTGAGCGCTTGGCTTCAATGACGGGGGTCATCTCGGTCAACTTGGCATCAAACCAGTCCTGTGACCTCGAGGTCTTCCTCCCAAACGTAGCCAAGTCTGTGCGGTGGATAGTGTTTCGCAGCTCTTTCCACTTCTGCTTTGCAGATTCTCCTTCTTGTGGTACACCAAGTTCCTTCTCAAAGGTGGAGGCAAACTGCTCAACAAGTTCTGGTTGAGCCATCTTGCTGGTGTCAATCCGTGCCTTTGCAGGTTGTCTAGCACGATGGAATTTCTTCAGCTGCAGCTTGATCTTGCAACACACCAATGAATGGTCTGTGTCGCAATCTGCACTCTGGAACGAACGGGTGATTAGCACGTTCTTCAGTGAGGTGCGCCTGGTCAGGATCAAGTCCAGCTGGTGCCAGTGCTTTGAGCGTGGATGTTGCCAGGAAACCTTGTGTTGGGGCTTGGTCTTGAAGAACGAGTTTGTGATGCACAGATCGTGATATGTGCAGAACTCGAGCAGCCGCTGTCCGTTGTCATTCATTCTGCCCACGCCAAAAGGTCCAAGACAGGAGGGCCAGGAGTCGTGGTCAGCACCCACTCTGGCATTGAAGTCTCCAAGGAGAATGAGTTGTTCAGAGTTGGGGACGATCCTGACAGTTGTTGCGAGATTCTCGTAGAACTCGTCTTTTGCCTCTGGTGTGGCTGTCAGTGTTGGGGCATACACACTGACGAGGGTGACTGGGCCTTGAGTGGTGTTCAGGCGGAGGGTGAGGAGTCGTGCAGAGCCAGTGCTGCTCGGTTCCACCATCTTCAGCAAGGTGTTCTTCACTGCAAAGCCCACTCCGTGTTCCCTGTGTTCGTCACTGCCCTTTCCCTGCCAGTAGAACGTGTAGTCCTTCTCTCTCAGTGTGCCTGCGTCAGCCAACCGTGTTTCCTGGAGAGTGGCGATATCCACTCCCAGTCTCTTCAGCTCATTATTGATGATGGCAGTCTTCCTAGTGTCGTTGATGTCCTTGAGGTTAGTAGTGAGTCCTGTCATCATAGTGCGGACGTTCCAAGTTCCCAGTTTTAGAGTTGGTCTCTTTTGTTTTATTGTCTTGCCTGGTGCAAAGGTTCTCAGCCTGCTGTTCGGACTTCTCCTCATCCCCATGCACCCAATGAGGAAAGCAAGCTGTGGCGGGACATCACCTTATTGGCTGGGGGCTGCCCAGCTTGAGGCGGGCGGTAGCTGTCCAGTGAGATCCGATGATCCCTCCCACCGTCGGGAATAACCCCTGGCGCCGAGCTCTACGCCAATTGAGCGGTGGCTTATAACCGGTAACTGTCATTCCCCGTGTTTTGTCTACGCCAAAGGTGAAGCTGGAGTGTCCTCTCCAGTGATCCGGTGTTCTACCTTCCAGCGTTGGGCGTTGGTAGGATTCAAGCCTGGGCAGGAAGATATGGAGGATAAGATGTTGCCCATGCAGCATGTCCCCCCTCTCCACGTCACTGATGAATCCAAAGGAACAGCAGGGCTGCTACAGTTTGGCACCAGCGCCGTTGCAGGAGCTGCCAGAACGATGTTGAGCACAACATAGAACTGCCTTAGGGGCTCCGACTCCGGATTTTTCCTCAGGTTTGACTCCCGAAGCCTTTCCCGTGACCGGGTATGCCGCAAGGCAGCGGAGGTTTGAAATCAGGGTTTACCTTCCCCTAGATGGGCTACCTTCCCAGGTTGACGAGCCACCATCTACCCAAAGCATCTGGTTTTAAGGCGCCAGAGATCCGCCCTTGCCCCTTCTCCTATTAGTAAAAGCAGTTCCGCCGGGCTTAGAGACTAAACCACACGGGCAGGCTAGGAGTTGGACTTAGTTGTCAGAGGCTTTTCGAGACGCACGCCATAAGGAGCATTTTATGAGCACTGGGAGCTTAACCCCAGTGCCGCTCCTGGCTATCAAAAACTTTACACCTTCCAGAATTTCTTTGGGGGGTTCTAATAATAACACATGTAGTTCTTAAGATGTTTGATCATTTACAATTATTGTTGCCATTCTGACATTTGTACAGATGGCATAGATAACAGTGATGGAATTTCTGAACGTACCCAAAAGATTTCACATTGATTTATCAAAGAAATCTCTTCAAAAACTAAGACGAGATTTGGTAGAAGAACTTCTTAAAGCATCAGGTATCACCAAAATAATAAATTATGATGACTACTCATGCTAACTTAACACAAATTTTCTTTTTCTTTTTTTATTTTCAAAAGATGTCTTCTTTTCCTTCTGTAGAAAGGACTTGCCCAAATCTGCTGTGTATGATTTTTGGGTGAGAATCAATGTTATATTCTTTTTAAACATCATTAAATATCCTGACTAGTGGATTATGTCATGTGCAGCGAGCGCTTGCCCCCTCCTTCCTGCTCACCGGCTCTCTCATCAGACGCACCTGCTGATTCTTGCCTGCCAGCTTTTATATGGAAGCAATCTTCAGTGATTCAGCGCTGGCTCGTTTGGGTATACTGCTCAATTAACGGCTCATTGTAAGTGGTGCTTGTCTTATGACATCAGCTAATTATTTTGTCTCTTCCAGGTTGCTGCCAACGGAGTGGTGCGTCTGCGGGGATTTGGTGCACTTGCCAGCCAGTTGCTCCTTCTCAAGGCAGTCTTCCCTCTTCGCCCGGTCAGACCCATTCATCTTGCCTGTCCGGCAGTTCCACCTGCTGGTACTTCTCCTTCGCTGGGTTCTGTGCTGGTCTCCTCCCATCTTCCATGTGAGTGGCATTATCTGTTTTCCCACGTTATCTCCAGTCCTCTTTAATCAGCCTCGTTTGTTCTCCGCAGGGCACCTGCTTATCTGGCGAGTGACTGACATTTTTCTCCTCAAGTTGCTTTATTGAAACATTATAATAAAAGGTCAAACGTTTCTTTTGTGTTTGCTTGGAGATCGCACGCTGCACTCAGGTGGCTTGTCCAGCCAATATGACAGAACGAGCCAGCCAGAGTCACCAACTGGCAGGTGCGTCATCATTACCCGATCACTCCGTGCTCCACCGCCTCGATGTTACAGAGAGGCAGGTGGCTGAGCACACTCAGCTGCTGCAGGCAATTGCGCAGCAGCTGAATGTCATTACTGATCGATTGGACCATGCTGGTGCCCCGGCTGCTCCATCTTCACCTGCTCCTCCTTCCGCTATTATCCGCCAAACCCTTTCTATTTCCACCCCTGCCCTGTACGCGGGGGAGGTGGGGAAAGGCAAGGACTTTTTATTCCAGGTTCGGCTTTATTTTGGGCAGGTGCAGGGGGAGTTCCTGGATGACCTCTCTAAAATTCATCAGTTTGTTCTTCTGCTTCGGGGCCACGCTCTTTGTTGGGTGCGGGCTGTTATCGATAGTCAGAGAACTTCACCACCAACGTTTGACCAATTTGTGGCCGAGGTTACCTGCACCTTCGACCGTTCTGAGAGTGAAGGGAACATCATAAGTCGTCTACTGTCACTCCATCAGGGCAGCTGGTCGGTGGCCGACTACTCGATGAAGTTCCGAATTGAAGCAGCGGATTCTGGGTGGAACGAGGTTGCACTATGCAGTGCGTTCCTCCAGGGTCTGAGCTCTTGTCTCCGGGATGACTTGGCAGTTCACGCCGTTCCCGCCACCTTAGACGGCCTGGTAGATCAGGTGGTTGGGTTAGATAATTGATACCGGGAGTGCTCTTGGGAGCGCGGTGCCTCCTCTCGCCCGCCCGTCACTCATTCCTTCCCGACGCCTACTGACTGAGGTGAGCCCGACCCCGAGCCTATGGAGCTCAGCTCTGCTCGTCTTCCACGAGCAGAGGTTGAGCGGCAGCGGTGGATCGGGGCGTGTGCCTACTGTGGTTCTTTGAACCATAAGTTAGACGCATGCCACCTTCGGCCAAAAGAACCAGCCTGCCAGTAGCCACGGGGGGTCTGGCGTGCGGGACTCAATCTGATCTCCCCGGTAATTTCTCCATTTCGGCCCTCATCCAGCTACCGGGGGTTGAGAGGAGGGTCTCTGCCCTGATTGATTCCGGGGCGGAGGGTGATTTCGTCTCTTCTACGCTGGTGCATGAGCTGGGGATTCCGCCAGTTAAACTGCCGGCTCCCCGTTCTGTGTGTACTCTTTCTGGCCAGATGGTGGTGTCCGTTACTTATTGCACGGTGCAGCTATCCGTCCTTTTGTCTGGGAACCACCGTGAGAAGCAGACTTTTTACGTGTTTCCACGGGCTTCTCACGCTGTGGTACTTGGTTATCCATGGCTCTGGAGGCACAATCCTATGATCAATTGGGCATAAAATTCTATCACCTCCTGGAGTGCTAACTGGCTACGTGCCTAAATTTGGCCGAGTGTTCCCCGTCCCTTTCCATCTCCTCGCCTCAGGTTGAGCCGCCGGACCTCAGCCGCCTACCCAAGTCTAACACGAGCTCGGGGAGGTGTTTATGCCATCACTATCACAGACAAATACCCTCTGCCCCTGATGAACTCCACTTTCGAGCTCCTGCAGCGTTCCCGTGTATTCTCTAAACTCAATCTACACAATGCTTACCACCTAGTTAGAATACGCGAGGGGAATGAGTGGAAAACGGCGTTCAAAACTCATCTGGGGCATTTTGAATATTTAGTTATGCCTTTTGGTCTAACTAATGCCCCCACCGTTTTCCAGTGTTTAATCAATGACGTCCTCCGCGACATGCTTAATTGGTTTGTTTTCGTCTATTTAGACGACATCCTGATTTTTTCTCGCATGCCAGAGGAGCACGAGACCCATGTTAGAGCCGTGTTACAGCAGCTCTTAGAGAACCAACTGTACGTCAAAGCAGAGAAGTGTGAATTTTCTACATCTTCCACTTCTTTCCACTTTTGCTTCATTATAGCGGATGGAGAGCTGAGGGCTGACCCAGCCAAGGTGAAGGCTGTGCTTGATTGGCCAACCCCCCACTCCCGCAAGGAGCTGCAACGCTTCTTGGGGTTTGCGAACTTTTATTGCAGGTTTATTCAAAACTATAGTGGAGCAGCACAGCCTTTAATTAAGCTGACCTCTGCTAAGGTGCCATTTGTATGGACCGAGGCAGCTGAGCAGGCCTTCAACAAATTAAAGGTCCTGTTCACTGGTGATCAGTCTTGGCTCAGGTCAACCCTCAGCTCCAATTCACCCTGGAGGTGGATGCTTCAGAAATGGGGGTGGGCGCTGTCCTGTCCCAGCGCTCTCCCCCGGACTTGAAGCTCTGCCTGTGTGCGTATTTCTCTCGGCGGCTCACCCCACCCGAGAGGAATTACGACATGAGGGATCACGAGCTGCTGGCTATTAAATTGGCATTTGAGGAATGGAGACACTGGCTCGAGGGAGTTGCTCACCCGGTAGTTGTGTGGACCGACCACAAGAACTTAGAGTGTCTGCGGTCGGCCCGCCGGCTTAATCCTAGGCAGGTTTGCTGGGCCTTATTTTTCCTGTGCTTTATCTTCACTGTCACCTATAGGCCCGGCTCCCGTAACGGGAAGCCTGATGCTCTCTCCAGGCAGTTCAGTCAGGACGTGGCTGACCCCCCTTCCCGCCCACAGTCCATTCTCCCGCCTTCGTGCGTCTTGGGAGCCCTCACCTGGGAGATTGAGAAGCGAGTCCGCCAGGCCCAGTCCTCAGAGCCTGTACCAGCGGGATGCCCCACTAACCGCCTGCACGTCCCGACTACTCTCCGCAGCGAAGTCATCCAGTGGGGGCACACTGAACGTTTCGCCTGTCACTCAGGGGTGGTGCGGACCATTGACAACATCAGGCGAGTGTTTTGGTGGCCTACATTACGTCGGGACGTGCAGGAGTATGTCAAAGCCTGTCAGACGTGTGCCCGAAACAAATCCTCTTCCACCCCACCCGCTGGTCTTCTTCACCCCCTCCCCATTCCCAGTCGGCCTTGGTCCCACATTGCTATGGATTTCGTCACTGGTCTTCCCCCTTCCCATGGCAACACTGTAATTTTGACCATCGTGGACAGGTTCTCCAAGGCCGTACACCTCGTTCCCCTTCCAAAGCTGCCGTCCGCCACCAAGACAGCGGAACTCCTCTCCTACCACGTCGTCAGGCTACATGGCATCCCTACGGACATTGTGTCTGACCGGGGTCCACAGTTCACGTCACGGATCTGGAAGTCTTTCTGTCATTGTCTGGGTACCACCGTCAGCCTTACCTCTGGCTATCATCCTCAGAGCAATGGGCAGGCTGAGCATGCCAACCAGTCCCTGGAGGCCGCCCTTCGTTGTGTGGCAGCTGAAGACCCCGCTTCATGGAGCTCCCATCTCACTTGGGTGGAATACTCCTTTAATTCCATGGTCTCCTCAGCTACGGGCCAGTCACCATTCAAGGCGTCCGTGGGCTACAACCCCTCCACTTTCTCTGGCCGAGAGAGAGGTTGCGGTGCCGTCTGTGGGGGCTCACTTCCATCACTGCCGCTGGGCCTGGAGGTCCACCAGAGCGGCGCTTCAGCGTGCCACTGAGCGCAATCAGCACTACGCTGACCGCAAGAGGGTTCCGGCGCCGAGCTACAGAAAGGTACAGCAGGTTTGGGTAGCCGTGGACCAGGTTCCGCTGAAGACAGAGGGTTGCAAACTCGCCCCCCGGTTCGTGGGTCCCTTTCCTGTAACCGGAAATGTCGGTGACTCTGCTGTTTGGCTCCAGTTCCCATGGACGCTCCACGCGCACCCTACCTTCCATGTTTCCAAAGTTAAGTCTCTCTCTTCCAGCCTTCTCTGCCCTCCCCCGAAGCCTCCCCCTCCCTCCAAGGTCCTGGATGGATACGTCACTCACACTGTGAGGAAGATTTTGGATGTATGACGTCAGGGTCGGGGTTTCCAATACTTGATTGACTGGGAGGGCTATGGCCCGGAGCATCGTTCATGGGTCCCTTGGTCCAAGATTCACAACAAGGGGATGGTCCGGGACTACCTTCGGGCTCACCTGGAGAAGACTGGGCAACCGCCAGTTCCTTGAGAGGGGGCCACTGTCATGTGTGGCGAGCGCTTGCCCCCTCCTTCCTGCTCACCGGCTCTCTCATCAGACGCACCTGCTGATTCTTGCCCGCCAGCATTTATAAGGAAGCAGTCTTCAGTGATTCAACGCAGGCTCGTTTGGGTATACTGCTCAGTCAACGGCTCATCGTAAGCGGTGCTTGTCTTATGACATCAGCTAATTATCTTGTCTCTTCCATCTCTTCCAGGTTACTGCCAACGGAGCGGAGTGTCTGCGGGGATTTGGTGCGCTTGCCAGCCAATTGCTCCCCCTCAAAGCAGCCTTCCCTCTTCGCCCGGTCAGACCCATTCATCTTACCTGTCTGGCAGTTCCACCTGCTGGTACTTCTCCTTCGCTGAGTTCTGTGCTGGTCTCCTCCCATCTTCCACGTGAGTGACATTATGTGTTTTCCCACCTTATCTCCATTCCTCTTTAATCAGCCTCGTTTGTTCTCCGCAGGGCTCCTGCTTATCTGGCGAGTGACTGACGTTTTCTCCTCAAGTTCGCTGTATTGAAACGTTATTATTAAAGGTCAAACGTTTCTTTTGTGTTTGCTTGGTGATTGCACGCTGCACTCAGGTGGCTTGTCCAGCCAATATGACAGATTATCTGTAGATGATCGGGGTGCAATTCCCGGGAAAACAAGAGTACTAGAATGTTGTGTACTTTTATGCATTGCAAGTTTCCTGAATTTCCCACTTGTAATATGTTGATATACAATTTTTGTCCACATGTAGATTCAGCGTGGAACTTGTGCAAGATGGTTTCACACACATTGCCTTGGATTGACAGCAGCAGAACTACCAGATGAAAATGCACCTTGGTACTGTGCAACAGCACTGCCTAAAAAAGGCTATAGTTGAGTTTGGTTAAATGTTACCGTAGATGGAAAGATTTGGGTGTGGAGAACTTAAGGATTCAAGATGGGGGGAGGGGGGTCTGGAATTGAAGTAAATATCTGGCCATGTTTTTGTTTTCTTATACAGATCTCACATATTCTTTCCACAAATGTAAAAGTAACCACAAATTTTCTTTTTTTTATAAAGAAATTTGTATATCTTTTTTGGTTAATGTTCAGTAAGATGTGATAGCTATTCAAAGAGTGTTGTTCAGTATTTTGTTAGTGTCTTGGTTTAGTAGTGGTGGGGGGATGAATAAAGTGTTGTATTGCGATACTTTGTGTTGAAGATGATATATTGATTCAGAGAAACCAGTGTCACGATACTTAAATAAAAGTATTAACAAATGTTGAAAATACAGATTCAGTTATTTTGGTACCAGAGTACTAAAAACTTGGATGGATGGTGTGTGAGATGATTTTGGTGAAGCTGCACTTAATACCAGAGAAGTTATTGAATTTAATTCATAATTAATATTCCCCCAAAATATGAACAAAGTTATTTCTTCAACCTACAATGCCTATAAAAAGTATTAACTCCATTGAATGTTTCAACCTTTTATTGCTTTATAAAATGAAATCATGCTCAAAATAATTTGGCTTTTTTGACAAAATTTACAAAAAAGCTTGTTTCATGTCAAAGTGAAAACAAATTTTTACAAACTACTGTCAATTAATTAAAATTAAAATTATATAAGGTAAAGTAAATGATTGCATAAGTTTTCACCCCCTTTAAAGTGAGTGACCTAATTCACCAGAGGTCCAGCTAGTCGATGCTTGCAGTCTCACAGTTAATGAAATGGAGATCACCAGAGTGCAGTTCATGTGTGTCAAGTGATTGCATGAAGTATAAAGACAGCTGTGTCTGGGAGTTCCAGGCTCTGCTTCATCAGTATTCCTGCTACAACTGCAACATGAAGACAAAAGAACACTCCAAACAACTCAGAGAAAAGATCATTGAAAAGTATAAGACAGGGGCTGGTGAAAAGAAGATTTCCAACTCACTGGGCATCCCACGGAGTTCAGTTAAATCCATCATTAAGAAATAGCAATGTGGCACTTGTCTAAATCTGCCTAGAGCTGGCTGTCCTCACAAACTGAATGACTGAGCACGAAGAAGACTGGTGAGGGAGACCACCAAGACACCTACAGCCACTCTGAAGGAGTTGAGAGCTTCAGTGGCCCAGATGAGAGAGACTGTACATGAACAGCTGTTGCCTGGGTTCTTCACCAGTCCAAGCTGTGTGGAGAGTGGCAAAGAGAAAGCTGCTGTTGAAAAAAGCTCACTTGAAATGTCACCTGGAATTTGCCCAAAGGCATGTGGGAGACTCCAAGGTCAACTGGAAGAAGGTTCTTTTGTCTGATGAGACAAAAATTGAGCTTTTTGACCATCAGACTAGACACTATATTTGACGACCACCAAACACTGCATATCACCACAAATGCGTCATCTCCACTGTGAAGCATGGTGGTGACAACGTCATGCTCTGGGGATGCTTCTCAGCCAGCAGGCCCTGGAAGGCTTGTAAAGGTAGAGGGGAACACAAATGCAGAAAAATATCACCAAATCCTGGAGGATAATCTGATTCAATCTGCAAGAGAACTATGACTTTGGAGAAGATTTATTTTCCAGCAAGACAACAACCCCAAGCATACAGCAAAAGCTACACAGAAATGGTTCAAAGACAACAAGGTGAATGTCCTGGAGTGGCCAAGTCAAAGCCCAGATCTCAAATTTGTGGTTGGACTAGAAAAGACCTGATCCCCAAGCAACCTGACAGAGCTTGAGCTGTTTTGCAAGAAAGAATGGAGGAAAATTGCAGTGTCCAGATGTGCCAGCCAAAGGTGCATCTACTAAATACTGACCTGAGGGGGGTGACTACTACTGCAGTCATTTACTTTACCATTTACTTTAGCTACAATGCTCCGCACTGTGTGTCTGTCTATATATATATATATATATATATATATATTTATACAGTATGTACATATGTATACTTGCTGCTCTTTTTTTTTTCTCTTGCCTTCTGATTGTTGATCTGAGTGTTGCTATCCTGTGCTGTTGCAATCCTGGAATTTCCCAATTGTGGGACTAATAAAGGCTTATCTTATCTTATCTTACCTTATAGAATTTTAATTACTTGACAGTAGTTTGTAAAAATCTGTTTTGACTTTGACATGAAAGGTTTTTTTTTTTTTCAAATTTTTGTCAAAAAGCCAAATTATTTTGAGCATGATTTCATTTTATAAAGCAATAAAAGGTTGAAACATCCAAGGGGGTGAATACTTTTTATAAGCAGTGAAAGTGATGTAGTCTGACCATCAGATAATGTATCGTGGACATGAAATAACCAGACCGACTTTCCGAGCAGATGAACTTTATTTCACTCTCACATCTTCCAAAATCAGAACATTGAACATTAAACATGTGTAGCAGGGACTCTCTCTTTTATTTCGCGAAACTCACACCTCCCTGCTACCTGAGGTCCTGCATTCACCATTCACTCCCCCAAGACAATTCCCCTCACCCCCCAGCCCTGTGATCTCCATGCTCTCTCAGTCTGAGAGGAAAACTACTGAAGTCTACAGCCTGGGTCCCAGCATGGGTCCCCCACAGTATTTGAGGTGATTTTGGTGAGAAGTTCATTCATTCAATATTCATTCATCTTCTTCCGCTTAATCCTTTTCGGGTCGCGGGGGGGCTGATTGAATTTTATTTCAAATAAATATTTTCAAAAAACATAAAAAAGTTGTTTTTACCCAAACTAAGTGATGTAGTCTGATCAGAATCAGAATGAGATTTATTGCCATTGTTCATGTAGTACACAAACTAGGAATTTGTCTCGGTGCAATGCTGCAACATTAAACATGGAGTAGCACTAAAGATAAAAATAAAAAACTATGCATGCAATAAAAGGTAGAATATGAATGAGTAATACTAATCTATGCAATTATTGAATATATTAACAAGCAGCAGATATTGTGGAGTTCCACATAGTGCAGTCGGTAGTGCAAAAAGAAAACAGTGATAATTATCATGAGTCCGGTTGAGCTGCTGTACATAGTGCACGAGAGTCTAATAAGTCACTTAGTGTTCAGCAGTCTGATGGCAGAGGGGAAGAAGCTGTTCATGGTATCATGGAGATGAAATAACCAGACTGATCAGCAGATCATGGATAGTGTGTGAGGTGATTTTGGTGAAGCTGCCAGCAGTAATTTAGAAATTATCAATTATTTTATATATTTATATTAATTATCATTTCTAGTGAATATTTCCCTGACCTCTGATTATTTTTTTTTGTCCAACTAAGTGTGTTACTAACAGGAGACCCTAGTGGCTGGGCAGCATGTAGGGACACTAACCTTGATGATGCTGAAATTTAATCCTAATAAATACTCCTAAAAGCTATGAAAAAAATTTCTATAATCCAAACTGTGTTGTAGTCTGACTGGAAGATGGATTGCATGTGAGGTGATTTTGGTGAATTACTTTGTAATTTTCAAGTTATTGGACAGTTTTTTAGAATAAATATTTCCCAAAACTATGTAAAATAAATTTATGCAAACTAAACACTTTAGTCTGACCAAAACGAGACAGACGTATTAACTGATTCTGGTGATGTTGCACCCTATGATCATGACAGTGTTTAATCTGAAGGGGGGGGGGGGTTTGGGGGGGGGGGGGAGTTCTTGGAGTTGCAATGTGCAGACGGTCTCTAACTAACTAACTAACTAACCTGCACTTATATAGCGCTTTTCTAGTCACAAAGACCACTCAAAGCGCTTTCATTAATACTAACCCTCTATTCTAAGGGCCTATAGGAAACAGATATCTAGGGACAATTTAGAACAGCCAATTAACCTAACATGCATGTTTTTGGCATGTGGGAGGAAACCGGAGAAATCCCGGAGTAAACCCACGGAACACGGGGAGAACATGCAAACTCCACACAGATCACTGTTGGTCGGGGGCTGGGATCGAACCCACGATCCCCACAATCCCCCGGCCAAGGGTAAACTGTGCTGCCGCAGTGCTAACCACTGCGCCACCGTGCAGTGACATTTCTGTCACACAGCAGCTCATAGACACCAGTGTAACTGGTGGAACTCAGAGGATGGCTCTTTTTAATGAAATTGAGGTTGTAGCTCATTGTCCACTTTACCAGTGTATTAGATTGGTGTGGTTTAAGGTAAAGCCAACTTTATTGTCATTCAATCCATCCAGCCAATCATGTACAGTAGAATGAAATTGCATTTCTCTTATCTACAATGTTAATCACATCTAGAATCACAGGGGTCGCTGCCATGCAAGGCGCCGCCACAAATTTCCCTCCTCCGTTCCATTATTGTTGAGCACCAAGCTGGACGGCAGGAAGTTCCACTTTTATATGGTCTTTGGCATAACCTGGCTGGAATTTGAACCCAGGCCTCCCGGGTGTGGGGCGGATGCTCTACCCACTAGGCCATTACTCCGGTACAAAGAGTAATGGCCTAGTGGGTTCAGGACTTATTGATCCATGAAGTCTAAATCTGTGAATGTCTTACCAACCTTGCGGAAGTGTGACAGTGTTGTTCATAGAAATATGTTTTTAGTGGGTAGAAGTGGTGGATGAAAACAGTAGACCACTAAGATACATAAAAGATGTTTAATGCTACACTATGTAAGAGTTTCACCTTAAAATAATGTTTCCAGTCTACACCTTCTACAACTTGCAGGTGTAGTCTTTTCACTGTTCTGACCAGGAACAGAAAAGTTTCAACATGCTGCTTTAACTGAACAGAGACTGATGGTCAGAAAGCTAAATTTCAATCATTTCAGCCAATCAGTAATTATTAATATACATTTGTTAAGAAAAGCCATGCAAATTACTCTGATTTTAGCTGGTAAAAATGGCTGAAATCAGAATTGGTGGCTTTATTGTTTATTTATTAAAAGTAAAATTAATAATTGATTTTAAATCAGTTTGGTGTAAAATATATAAACACGTTCCTAAGTAGTAGTTGTGTAATTCTAGGACTAATGACTAAATCTCTCCCTTTTCCCACAGAATCAGGAGCAGTTTTCACTTTTGGAAAGAGCAAGTTTGCCGACAACGTGCCCAGTAAGTTTTGGCTTAAAAATGATGTCCCACTGAAAATCTCCTGTGGTGACGAGCACACGGCCTTAGTAACAGGTGACACCCCCCCCCCCCCCACACACACACACACACACTGTGGTTTAATTGTTCAGATGGATGTTTGTTGTTAGGAAGGCTGGAAATGTGCTTTAGGATCCTTCAATACTTCAGTCATCATATACACCATAGATTCTGATTCATGCAGGGGAATTTTACACTTGACAGCCTCTCTGAGTTTTTAATATGTCACAGTGATTTTTCAGTTTCCTTGGATTGCATCTTTATAGAGAATGGGCATTGACGTCATGGCCCGCTGCATTCTGGGCCATCATAGCCATTTTTGTAGTCTAGCTTCTTTGTTTACTTGTAGTCGATGGCAGGTCTATTCAATTAGTGGCCCGCGGGCCACATGCGGCCCAGACCCAACCTCCGAGTGGCCCATGCCATGCCAAGGAAATATAAATTTAAGAAAAAAAATGAAGGAATAATGGTCTGCAAGTGTGCACATGAACAACGCGCGTGACTGTCATCCGCGCAGAGCTCAGAAGCGCCCCGCCCGCATGACCGTTCCAGTAGACGGGCAGAGTGTCTTGCTAGCGTTGCTGTCTGAAAGACGCATGAGCTTAAAGTACTTTAAACACGGGGGAAAAAAAGCAGAAGAGGCATGTAAGCAGTGGAAGCATTTATGGTGATTTTAACCCACTGGTAACAGGAATAAGTCACTGAGCAAGGAGGTATGGTTAGGATTCATATGCAGAGAAAGGCAAGAGTGACTGAATTGCTGAGGCTATATTCCACCAGCCACTACAATATTAAGTTATGTTCCCTATTATGTACCTGGCAGGTTAAGATGACTGAAATTCACCAAGTCAGTGACTTTAATCCGTCAGCAGCCTTCAGACAAACTAAACGTGCCAACATTTGGATTTCAAAATAAGGGAGGTTTTTTTGCTGTCTGGGTGGTGAGGAGATTTCTAAAAAAAACTATAAATATACTGAAATATTTTAACAGAAATAACTGAAGCTTTGGTAATTTAAGTTAATTTATTTCATTAAATATAATTTTATAAATATTTTGTTCTTTGAAATCAGAGTTAAGTTATTGCTGTGTTCTGGCTCTGCAAAATTATGGTCAAAAGTGTAAACTGTATAAGGAAAAAAAGTCAAAATTTGACCACAATCTGTTTCAAATTTATATTAAAAAAAACACAGTAATTTTATTTAAAAAAATAGACAAAAATAATCCATAAAATAATCCACAAATGTATAATAAAGTCTCAAATGTACAAAAGTCAGTTTTACATTAGGAAATTACAAATTTGAGGAAAATGGTTTCAAATTTAGATAAATTTACAGAGAAAAGTAGAAAACTATATGAAAATTGTTATAAAGTTTGGAGAAAAACCTCAAACCTTCAAGACTGAAGTCATTACTCAAGTTTTTAAGTGGCTGCTCTTTGTACCCTTAAGGCTGCGTGTTCACCAAATGCATGTTTTGTTGCCCGACCGCCCCGAACGTCTTTTTTTCAGCGTTTGTGCTTTGCGCTCTGGAAAAAAAAAGTCTGTGCCCTGTATCCCAGCAACAGCTTGTCACTCACAGCTCAGCATTTCTGCTTTTCCTATGGTCAGACTCTCTACTTATTTTTTAATAGTCTCTAAATAACAATAGACAGGAAACGTATTCTAGCATTGGTAGCAGCTCTGGATGTAAAATATGATGACACGGAAAACAGGAGTCTGAGTACAGACTGTACGGGTGTCCTATGTCCTGCCCTTCCTTAATTCTGATTGGCTGCTGAGAAAGCTCTGACATTGACAAGCTCAGCTGTAGTCTGAAAAGTTTTAACTTTTTTCAGATCTGAGCTCCGTGAGCACTGAGACAAAAAGCGACCACTGTCGAGAGCGTTGTAGCGCTGAGGGCACTCAGCACTGTAAACGCTGGACTACATAGAGAATGAATAGAAAAAGTCGCCCACAGCTGAAAAAAATGCATTTGGTGGACACGCAGCCTAAAGCTGCAAATACACAGGCACACACATGTTTCCGCTGACACATGTTAAGCACGTTTTAACTGGTGGACAAACAGCTTTGGTGGAGGTATGCGCTCTCTGCGTGACCTCCAGTTTAGGTCCTCCTTTCAAAAGTTTGCTGCTGAGTTGATTGTAAAAGAAAACTGTATTGTCATAGACTCATCTGTGATTCTTCCTAAACCAGCCAGCACTGCCTTATCATGTTGGCTGTTTTAGTGACGTCCTTCAGATCTGTCACCCCCCCCCCCTTTCTCTGTGTCTCTACAGAAAATGGGAAACTCTTCATGTTTGGGAGCAACAACTGGGGCCAGCTTGGCCTGGGCTCCAAACTCACCATCAACAAGCCCACCTGTGTCAAAGGTCAGTAAAACTGCCCTTTGTTCTGTCCTCAACATGGCAACCTGGTGACTCCAGTCAGGACAGGAGGGACAAACCTCTCCACTGTGTTGAACTCTGACTGCAGTCATGGGCGGAGGTTTCATGTCACGGTTTCGAGGAACAATAAACAGAACATTTTCTGAAGAATAAAGACCAAGGGAGACCCTTTAAATAAAGATGGAAGTCAGGGTCATTCTGAAGTTTTGGGGGGCAATATGTAACTTTTTGTAAAGGGGAGTAATTCAAACCCTAAAAAATGTGGAGAAACACACACACACACACACACACACACAAACAGTGGTGTGAAAAAATGACCCCCCCCCCCGTTAAAACATAAATTAACTGTGGTTTATCACAGTTTTGGAAAGCTGAGTTCAATTTCTCTAGCCACACCCAGGCCTGATTACTGCCACACCTGTTCTCAATCAAGAAATCACTTAACCCAATGACTGTCTGTGGTGCTCCGTTGCGCCGTTTCCTCCTCTCCCTCTGGTGGTCAAGATTTTTTTCAACAAAATACTCAGTTCAGATGTCAGAGATTTCCAGAGCTATAACTTGAAAGTGGTAAGAGATAATGGCTTACTGCCAATTAGAAAGATGTAGAATATGATCCAAAGTTTGAGATAGGAGTAAATTTATGCATCTAATTTGCATAATGCCAAGGCAGCCATATCCAAATACATAACTTTCAGTCAAAAGCGGACTTTGGACATATTTACACAAAGGATGGTTTTGTTTTTTTGTCACCGTTTTTTGTTTTGGTTTTTTTTTATCTTCAAAGTATGTGAACCAGAAAATCAGTACAATGTAAACAAACAAAGACATTCGTCACTTACCGCTGGCCAGGTGGCTCGCTTCGTCCATTTTCGTCCATCCTGATCGTTATTATGTCTTCTGTCGGTCATTTTCGCTTTTTCTCCCACATCCAGAAACTCTTATGATTATTCCACCTCAATTTCGCTTTTATTCCGCTGCAATTTATCTTATTTGACAACATGGAACCAGCGCGATTGTTCTGTCCAGTCACATGGCACTGGGGTTGATGGCAGGTGAAAATTAACCAGCTCGCCCACCCTCTGTTAAAACAAAATTTAGATATTTACCTTCATTAGCTAAATAATCTCTTTTTAGAATCGTAGTTGGCAAATTTGGGAACAAATGCCTCCTCCGTGTTGCGATGGCGAACATCAACATTTGTTTACAAACTCTTCCTCTGTGGTGTCTAGTAAGTGAGGTTTTTGGGTGGTTATTTGGGAGCCATTAGTCCTGCAAGGCAAGAGCAGTAAGTTATACATGTCAGCCACCTTGTGAAGTGGATTACTTAGTACAACTGGGGATTTTTATTACATCACATGACACATCACATGACAGGCACAGAACTGCGACATAGACAGTAAGGATGCTTTTTATGTCCATAAAATCAAGACGTAAAACGAGTTAAATAGGACCTGCCTGACAAAGTGAAGTAGACCAAAAGATCCTCAAAAGCTAGACATCATGCTGCTACCCAAAGAAATTCAGGAACAAATGAGAAACAAAGTAATTGAGATCTATCAGTCTGGAAAAGGTTATAAAGCCATTTCTAAAGCTTTGGGACTCCAGCGAACCACAGTGAATGCCAGTATCCACAAATGGTGAAAACATGGAACAGTGGTGAACCTTCCTATGAGTGGCCGGCCGAGCAAAATTACCCCAAGAGTGCAGCAACGACTCATCCAAGAGGTCACAAAAGACCCCACAACAACATCCAAAGAACTGCAGGCCTCACTTGCCTCAGTTGAGGTCAGTGTTCATGACTCCACCATAAAAAAAGAGACTGGGCAAAAATGGCCTGCAGGGCAGAGTTCCAAGACGAAAACCACTGCTGAGCAAAAAGAACATAAAGGCTTGTCTCAGTTTTGCCAGAAAACATCTTGATGATCCCCAAGACTTTTGGGAAAATACTCTATGGACTGAGGAGACAAAAGTTGAACTTTTTGGAAGGTGTATGTCCCATTATATCCGGCATAAAAGTAACACAGCATTTCAGAAAAGGAACATCATACCATCAGTAAAATATGGTGGTGGCAGTGTGATGGTCTGGGACTGTTTTGCTGCTTCAGGACCTGGAAGACTTGCTGTGGTAAATAGAACCCTGAATTCTGCTGTCTACCAAAAAATCCTGAAAGAGAATGTCCGGTCATCTGTTTGTGACATCAAGCTGAAGTGCACTTGGGTTCTGCAGCAGGACAATGATTGAAAACAAACCAGCAAGTCCACCTCTGAATGGCTTAAGAAAAACAAAATGAAGACTTTGGAGTGGCCTAGTCAAAGTCCTGACCTGAATCCGATTGAGATGCTGTGGCATGACCTTAAAAATGCGGTCATCATCATACAGCCGTGGACAAAATTGTTGGTACCCCTCTGTTAATGAAAGAAAAACCTACAATGGTCACAGAAATGACTTGAATCTGACAAAAGTGGTAATAAATAAAAATTCTATGAAAATTAACCAATGAAAATCAGACAATGCTTTTGAATTGTGGTTCAACAGAATTACTTTAAAAAACAAACTCATGAAACAGGCCTGGACAAAAATGATGGTACCCCTAGAAAAGATTGAAAATAATGTGACCATAGGGACATGTTCAACCAAGATGTGTCCTCTAATTAAAGGGGACCTGTGGTGGTCGTGAAAAAAAAGATATTATATTGAGCCCCTGTCTCACGTTCTAGTTCAAGTTTAAGTTCAAGTTCAAGTTTAAAGCAATGCGATATAAATCCATTGCTGATGTGCTGGTTCAGCTATGTCAGCAAAACATGGGCGCAGCCATACTAGCGGCTACATGGCCTGCCAGGACGCTTCCTGTGACGTTGTGTCGTGGATACCGCGATCTGGATCAATATTGGCTGAGCCTGGAGTGCCCGGATGAGCAGTGGCTTTCGGGATATTCAAATTCAAATTCAAACGTTTATTTCAAACTCAGGGTTCATATTAAATACAGAACTAAAATGAGTAGAAAATAAATAAATAAATGCTTAAATTCAGCGGGTCGTCTCATCTGATCTGAGGTGGTAACGGCCGCCAGACGGCCGATGATTCGGCGTTGGGCTCTTCCCTCGCCGCTAAAAGTATATACAGATCAGCAGACACTCGGCACTCTTGTAACAACAAAAACATACAATGCGATATGGATATCACAACATGGCGGAATGTAAAGCCTTTGGATGTCTCAATAATAAGCGAAAAAACAAAGATAAACACTTCTTTTGTGTACCCAAACCCAGCTCACCTTGTCGGAAGATCGTAGCGGAAAAGTGGTTGCGCAATGTTGGAACAGGGCACAGACGTTTCCTTTCAGACAAAATTCCGTTGTGTGTGAGGACCACTTCGTCACTTTCACCCTCAGAAGACCTTTCTGGCTCAAACCTGTAGCCATGTTGGACGAATTCTTCCTCAGAGTCCGACAATTCAGCCATAATAGAATAAAAACACTCTCAAAAGCACCCTAGTCGCTCATACAGGCGGAGTATTGACTTTTCAGTAGCAACGTAGTGACATCACATCCGCATGTGTCATGGCTGTGCGCATAGTTTTCATTGGCTGGCCATGCCTGTGGTCGTATTTGCATATTTCTCTGGTGGTATATGGCTGGCAATAATTATTTAACCAAATAACGAATACTTTGCCTAATGTTTTCAAGTTGAATGCGTTTAGACGACCACCACAGGTCCCCTTTAATATCACAGGTGTCTACAAACTTGTAATCAGTCAGTTGGCCTATTTAAAGGGTGACAAGTAGTCACTGTGCTGTTTGGTGACATGGTGTGTACCACACTAAACATGGACCAGAGGAAGCAAAGGAGAGAGTTGTCTCAGGAGATTAGAAAGAAAATTATAGACAAGCATGTTAAAGGTAAAGGCCATCTCCAAGCAGCTTGATGTTCCTGTGACTACAGTTGCACATATTATTCAGAAATTTAAGATCCACAGGACTGTAGCCAACCTCCCTGGACATGGCCGCAGGAGGAGACGGATAATACGAATGGTAACAGAAGAGCCCAGAACAACCTCTAAAAACATTCATGGTGAACTCCAAGGTCAAGGTACATCAGTGTCAGATTGCACCATCCATCGTTGTTTGAGCCAAAGTGGACTTCATGGGAGACGACCAAGGAGGACACCACTGTTGAAAACAAATCATAAAAAAGCCAGACTGGAATTTACCAAACTGCATGTTGACAAGCCACAAAGCTTCTGAGAGAATGTCCTATGGACAGACGAGACAAAATTGGAACTTTTTGGCAAGGCACATCAGCTCTATGTTCACAGACACAAAAATGAAGCATACCAAGAAAAGAACACTGTCCCTACTGTGAAACATGGAGGGGGTTCTGTTATGTTCTGGGGCTGCTTTGCTGCATCTGGCACAGGGTGTCTTGAATCTGTGCAGGGTACAATGAAATCTCAAGACTATCAAGGTATTCTAGAGAGAAATGTGCTGCCCAGTGTCAGACAGCTTGGGCTCAGTCGCAGGTCATGGGTCTTGCAACAGGATAATGACCCAAAACACACAGCTTAAAACACCCAAGAATGGCTAAGAGTGAAACATTGGACTATTCTAAAGTGGCCTTCTATGAGCCCTGATCTAAATCCTATTGAACATCTGTGGAAGGAGCTGAAACGTGCCGTCTGGAGAAGGCACCCTTCAAACCTGAGACAACTGGAGCAGTTTGCTTATGAGGAGTGGGCCAAAATACCTGCTGAGAGGTGCAGAAGTATCATTGACAGTTACAGAAATCGTTTGATTGCAGTGATTGCCTCAAAAGGTTGTGCAACAAAACATTAAGTTAAGGGTACCATCATTTTTGTCCAAGCCTGTTTCATGAGTTTGTTTTTTAAAATAATTCTGTTGAACCACAATTCAAAAGCATTGTCTGATTTTCATTGGTTAATTTTCATAGAATTTTTATTTATTACCACTTTTGTCAGATTCAAGTTATTTCTGTGACCATTGTGGGTTTTTCTTTCATTAACAGAAGGGTACCGACAATTTTGTCCATGGCTGTAGCAGTCTGTCGTGGGCAACAATGACTGTTTCGTTTAGGTCTGATCAGATTCCTCCATGCAGCTCTGTCCTTCGCCCTCCACTGCCAGGAACTCCTGTCTATATCCAACTTCTTCAGGTTTCTTTTTACAGTGTCTTTAAATCTGAGCCTCGGTCTACCCTGATTGAATTTGCCCTCGCATAACTGTGAGTAGAGTTACTGCTGAGGGAGACGCTGGTGATCCATCCTCTCAACATGTCCGAGCCATCTCAGGTTCATCTGTATTAGCATGTCCTCCATTGATGGTAGACCAGCTCGTGTCAGCACTTCTATGTTGGTTATCTTGTCTTTCCATGAGATGTTCATTATGGCTCGAAGGTGTCTTATCGTGTATACGTGGAGTTTCTTTACCTGCACCCTGTAGACCAGGGGTGTCCAACCATGTGCCATGGAGAGCCAAGACCCTGCAGGTTTTCTCTTCTACCCAGTCTCTTCAGCAGGTGTTTTCACTTATCAGCAATCAGTGGGAAGAAGTTCACAGAAATCTGCTGTTGAAGACACTGGTTGGAGGTAAAACCTGCAGGGTCTTGGCTCTCCATGGCACATGGTTGGACACCCCTGCTGTAGACAGTCCAAGTTTCAGCACCATACAATAGAGTAGCCAGTACTGTCACTCTGTACACTTTGCATTTCACACGGATAGACACATATCGATTGTTCCACAGTCTCTCCCTCAAGTTTCCAAACACAGCGCTCGCTCTTCCCATTCTGAGAGATAGTTCATCCTCCAGCCTAGCATTCTCTAAAACAGTACTCCCGAGATACTTGAAAGTCTTGCACTTGACTAGTGGCTCTGTACCAATGCTGATCTCTTCTGGTAGTGATGTTGATAACTGGAACTCTGGTGGTTGATAAAGGCACTCTGTCTTCTAGATGTTGATTTTGAGGCTGAATTGGCTAGCTGCTCTTGCAAATTTCTCCACTAAAGATTGCATGTCTTCCGCACTGTGTGCAACTAGAGCACTGTCATCGGCAAAGAGCATTTCTCTTACTACCTTTATCGATGTCTTACTCTTGGCTTTAAACTGTGCCACATTGAACAAGACTGCTTCTTTCCTTGTTTGAATGTACAGTATACTCCTCCTGAAGTGTCTTTGAAGGCCACCTCAAGCATGGCTGCCAGATATAGCGAGAAGAGTGTAGGCATCTGCACACGCCCTTGTTTCACCCCGTTGCTTACTGAAAAGTCTTGAGACACTGAACCACTCATTGCCACGTTTGCTTGCATGCCTGTATGTGGAGTGCCTCGATCAGGTTGACAAACTTCTCTGTACAGCCATATTTCTTGAGTACTTGCCAAAGTCCTTGTCGCGATACAGTATTGAAGGCTTTACTGAAGTCAATGAAGACTACATAAAGTGGCATGTTCTGTTCGATACACTTTTCTTGAACCTGTTTCAAGCAGAAAATCATGTCCATTGTGCTTCTTCCACTTCTAAAGCCGCACTGGGTTTCCGGTAGTACTTTCTGTGAGATGTGTTCATTGAGTCTGCTCAGTAGTACATGTGAGAGAATCTTAAAAGGCGGTCCATGCTCGAAAACCCTCTAGTGTGGCTGAATTACAACAATTCTGCAAACATGAGTGGGCAAAACTCCTCCACAGCGCTGTAAAAGACTCATTGCCAGTTATCACAAACGCTTGATTGCAGTTGTTACTGCTAAGGATGGCCCAACCAGTTATTAGGTTTAGGGGGCAATCACTTTTTCACACAGGGCCATGTAAGTTTGGATTTTTTTTTTTACCCTTAATAATAAACACCTTCATTTATAAACTGCATTTTGTGTTTACTTGTGTTGTCTTTGTCTAATATTTAAATTTGTTTGATGATCTGAAACATTTAAGTGTGACAAACATACAAAAAAATGAGAAATCAGGAAGGGGGCAAACATTTTTTCACACGACTGTAGATGTGGAAGTTTGTTATTGGAATTGACTGAGGATGTATTTTTCTTTGTTTTCATGCTGTGACAACTTTGAGTGGAAGGAAGGGGCAGAACTAGATAAGATTTGCTTCATTCTGTCATTTCCTGAACACTGTACTTTATTTTAAGACTGTAATTAATGTTTTATTGTGTTGTTCGAGACAAAATAAATAAAATCAAATCAAAGAACAATGTTGTAAATTTATGACAAAAAAGCTGAAAATCTATAAAAAAAAAAGTTGCAAATTTCACCCCCAAAATATTTGTTTTGCATGTGTACTTAGCATTGGTGCTTAAAAAAGCATTTTTTTCAGTTGTGTAACATGATGTAGAAAGGTTTATGATGATACTGGCGGGACGATTACTTGTTTTTATCAAGTGCCCCCCCCGCCTCCACTGATTTACAGCTATGACTGCAGCACCATTTTAAAGTTATCATCAGGATTACATAAAATTCCTTTAACAACATCCTACAGCAGCTCATCCTGGTCTTAAGCGTTCCTGCTCATGTCAGGCACCATAGATGTATGTTGGAGGTTCCACAGGTGGATGTGTGATGTTAGATACCTGTGTACATGATACCACCCCATTTAGTTTTGACAGAGTAGAAAACATGTAGAAATCAGTACAGAGATGAAGAGTGGTAGTATGAAGGGAATTCTGCACGTCTTTATGTGTGCTGTAAAGTTGGACATTTTAGTGTGGGAGTCTGTTGGGGTTGACTCACTGTTGGAGCCAGCATCTCGTGGACATGACTGGAACTTTTTCTTTTGTTCAGAAAAATAATTTCTTTCTGTCGTTGCAGCTCTAAAGTCAGAGAAAGTTCAGCTTGTGGCATGTGGAAGAAACCACACACTCATCTGCACAGGTCAGTATTAGAGGCTCACTGCGTTTTTATCCACCGGTAATAATGACGGATATTTAACTCTGCGCGTGTGTGTGTGTGTGTGTGTGTGTGTGTGCAGCTCAGGGGAAGGTGTATGTCTCAGGAGGGAACAGCGAGGGTCAGCTCGGACTCGGAGACTGTGAGGAGAGAACGTCCTTCCACAGAGTCGACTTCTTTGACTCCCATGGGCCAATCAAGATGCTCGCTGCTGGTTCAAACACATCGGCCGCTCTCACAGGTGAGAACTGAATGCTGCAGCTCGGCTGTTAGCTTCTTCTTCAAGGTCCCTAAAATATTGACTAAAACATGGTGTGTCTGTGGGTCTTAAGACTCTAAAATGCTTTCTTGGGTCATGTTGCAAAAATATTAAAAGCTGTCTTTACTAATATTTCTATTTATACACTGTAAAACTCTTCTGGGATACATTTCCTTATGCCGCTAAAACATATTCCTGCCTTCATTTACAACCTGTTGTCATGTTATTGACTGTGGTGTCCATCCAGTCCACACCCAGAGTTACTACTGGAGACAAAATGGTTAATCCACCTAGGGCTGTCACAGTGGAGGAATTTCCCCTGCGGTAACGGTGGATAGCTCAACACCGCGAGATGCAGTATTATTGCAAATGTTTGTAGGACCCTGTGGTCTCATAATTTAGACAAGGTTCATAACTTATGTGGCAAATGATGGAAGCTATTTTGAGAATCGTTGCAGCAGCAGCTCTGCTCTCAACTTACTGTATGTACGTGTGTGACAATTGTGCAGAGCTCAAGTCTTCCTACAGTCATGAACTGCTGATTCAGATAAAGCAGTGGCGGTAACTTCGGCATTTCAACTATAGGGTGTGTGGACAGCTGCAACATTCAGTTCATTTAAACAGGACAGCCTCTGTGCAGGACCCCGTGTGGCTGTTGTCTCCGTGTCTGTCCATAGTGATTTTTGGACAATGCTGCTGTCCAAAAAATCACGTTCACACAGCAAACAAGCAATGTACTATGCCAGGGGTGTCCAACCATGTGCCATGGAGAGCCAAGACCCTGCAGGTTTTACCTCCAACCAGTGTCTTCAACAGCAGATTTCAGTGAACTTCTTCCCACTGATTGCTGATAAGTGAAAACACCTGCTGAAGAGACTGGGTAGAAGAGAAAACCTGCAGGGTCTTGGCTCTCCATGGCACATGGTTGGACACCCCTGTACTATGCAGTAGTTGTTTCAGAGCTTAATCGTCAGGGTCATAAACGCTCAGAAGGAACCCATAAAGCCATTATTTCTTTAAATTTAGGATACCCCCCCCCATCTGCTACAAGCAATCTGATTTCACCAAGAGTAGTAAAGTAACACGCTTTATGCCCTGCAAACATGCTGCTGGCGATAAAAATACACTTAACATTTAACAATTTATTTAATATTCAATAGGGGCACCTAACTGGCCAACAAGATTTAGCCACACACAGAGAAAAGTGAACACTGCAGTTGTTGTGGTTGCTCATTATCCTCCGCGGTAGGCTTATCCATAGCGCGGTATTACATAATTGCAGTTATCGCGACCGCCCTAAATCCACATCTCCTTCTTCTTCTTCCGGCTGCTCCCTTCAGGGGTCTCCACAGTGGATCATCTGCCTCCATCTCCCCCTATCCCTTCATCTTCCTCTGTAACACCAACCCTCTCCATGTCCTCCTTCACTACATCATCAATCTTCTCTATGGTCTTCCTCTTTTCCTCCTGCCTGGCAGCTCCATCTTCAACATCCTTTGTCCAATATCTCCACTATCCCTCCTCTGCACATGTCCAAACCATCTCAGCCTCGCCTCTCTTACTTTGTCTCCAAACCGCTCAATGTGACCTGTCCCTCTGATATACTCATTTCTAATCTTGTCCCTCCCAGTCACTCCCAATGGAAATCTTAGCATCTTCAACTCTGCCACCTCCAGCTCCACCTCCTGTCGTTGTCAGTGCCACCATCTCCAAATTATACGTCATAGTAGGTCTCACTACCGTCTTATAAATCTTCCCTTTCACTCTTGCTGCTACCTTTCTGTCACAAATCACTTGTCTCCACCCACTCCACCGTGCCTGCACTCTCTTCTTCATATCTCTTGTGCATTTCCCATTGCTTTGGATGGTTGACCCCAGGTATTTAAACTCATCTACTTTCACTACCTCTACTCCTTCCATCTTCACAATTACACCTGCCTCCCTCTCATTCACACTCATGTATTCTGTCCTGAATCCACCACTGTGGAATTATAAATACAGCTGTCCTGGGCACAGTATGTGTTAGAAAAATTCTTCTTAACCTTCAGTCAGAAACCAGGCAGGATCAGAGTTTCAGCAAATTTAATTACACTGACCAGTGGAGAACAATACAGAAACAGTGTCGGAGCCTATTCGCACGTCATTCTCACTCAAACACACATCGCTCAGTCCTTTAAGCCCTTCGTTATCCAAGAGGTGGAGGAGAAAATGCCCATGGTGATTAGCTCAGTACATGTGGTCAAAACTTGGTGTACAGATTATCTTTTTCTCAGGAACCATGATGCTCACTCAGCACCAGTCACACAGGAACCGTACAAAATGAACTAAAACAAAATGATAAAGTCCAGCTGAATCCTTGATACTTTCACACAGACTCTGAGACAAAGCAAATCACAAATATGAAACAAATATAAAACTTTTCTGTCATTCTCCCCCCTTTGATGCCATGCAAGCCATCAAAAAAAGAATGATTTATGGCATCTAAAACCCCATCTGGCAGCTATGCTAAGCTCCAATGCATTTGCATGCAACAGCTCCTAACTAGCTATTGATGGGGAAAGTCCGCCATCGGCCCTGCTGTCCCAGGCACCGGCTAACGTTTTAGTCCTTTAGGAGGAGAAATGGAACAATAAACTCATTAATTAATGATGAAAATAATCAATGGTAAAAACAGTGAAAACAGAATGATGATAAAATAATAATAAAGATATAATAAGGATATATGTGTGTCATAGCTATGTGTTATTGCAGCTTATTTAAAAACAAACATAAATGATAAAACAAAACAATGACAATAATAAAATGTAATAATAAAATGTAAAAACAGAAATAAGAGTAACATAAAAACAAACTAAAAGTAAAAGTAATGTTTTAGACTTCATAAATGTATTTACAAGTAGTACATTTCAACTTCACATCATGATCATGCAACTCCTTTCAGTTTTCTGCATGTCAGTCATACTTTTACTCTGTACTTGGGTCATGGAGAGACACCTTGAGCTCACACTGTTTGTTCATCATCCCCACTATCCCCGGCAACTGCTCCATGGTACATCACTAAGTTAACATGCACAAGTCTCATGATCATACTACAGATACAGGGAATGACACAAGAAAAGGCTAAAAATAATACCACAAAAATCATTAACAGGCTCATGATGAGACTTCTCCATGAAGAGAGTAACCAACTTAACCAGGTATGTTCATCAGTAACATTGTTTTTTGCCATGGCAGCCTGCAAGGCAGTCAGGTTCTGTACGGCTGAGGCAATCACATGACCATCTGCATCATTTTCAGGGATAAAAGTACAACAATATTCACCCACAACTGCACATACGCCCCCTTGGATGGCAGTTATTTGATCAAGAACCATTCTATTTTGGGTCAGCATAAGTCTAACTAACTAACTAACTAACCTGCACTTATATAGCGCTTTTCTAGTCACAAAGACCACTCAAAGCGCTTTCATTAATACTAACCCTCTATTCTAAGGGCCTATAAGTCTAAGAGCCATTAATTCCTCATTTATACCAGAAAAAGCAGATAAAGAAAAATTCACAAATGACTGTAATCTATAATTAATTGTTTCATTCCACAAGGTGTTCTTAGCCACTCCTACTCAAGGAAACAGGGAATGAAGTACCTTCTGCCCTTTAGTTGCCACATCTGTGCCCCAGATGGGATCATGTGGTGCAAAGGAGACATCTCTCTTTACCCTGCCCACCTGTCCTGCCGACAAGATGATGATATGGTCAGTCACAACTACGGGGCACACACCCCTCCCCAGTTCATGGGCAGGTGTGAATAGGCACGGTGGCCACACAGCCACCAACCCCCTGTCACCATTTGCATGCCATACTTGTGAGAATCACAAATTACAGCGCTACAGAGCTCCTGCAGGGTGACATTGCCTTCCAGACTTCTAGACTGACAAAAAGGATCTTCAGGACAGTTTTTGCCCACTACGCCGGTCCGGCAGGTAGCAGTACAGGGGCGAGACGTACTATGCACCGTTGCACACCTAGAAAGAGATAAACTGCCCAGAGAGACGTTTCCACACCCTTTTAGACAAAAGGAAAAATTCCCTGTCAAGGTTAACCTTGCCTTCACCAAGTAAGGGGTGTCATTGTGTCTCTGGTCAGTGGAGTCATAGGCAATGTAACAGGTGCGACTCAAATTAATGCTTGCTGTGCTATTTCTATACATAGCCTCTTGCAAGAAACAAACAGCTTCTAATAGTCCCATTGCTTTAGCAGTAACAGATATTTAGCCAGCTGAGAGTGGGAGCAAAGAACACACGTAACAATTTGAACGATTAGCTGTTTTGGCTGTGTAATTAGCATACTTCCACCACACATTACCAGCATAAACATGATCCTCATAACCTGGTCCTTCTAGCCAGTCATGGTGTGTGTGAGTAATGTATCTAGCCCTACAATAGTTTGGTAATGGTGTCCCTAAAAATAACCAAAACAAAAGCGTCACCACAAGGATGATGATGATGAAAAAACAGGTGTACCATTCACATCCTTCTGCTGCCAGCCTTCTCTCTCTTGCATTTTGTCTCTCCATGATAAACAGTTGTTTGTCTACACAAGCTATTGCTGGGGCAAACCGTCAGCCGACACTCATATAGAGAAACAGTTTAACAGTTACTTGTTGGGGATTTGTTATGTGACATAGTTTGCAATGGGGATTAAACAGTCTCTTGCTGAGGGTTTTGAGCAGGGTAAAGTTTGCAATGTGTCAAATGCACCCAATAGTCGTGTCCTTTGACTTTCACGGCTGTTGGTGTCGCCAGGATGACTTTGTGTGGTCCTTGCCAGGGAGCATCGGCCCAGTTTTTCTTTTTGATGACACCCTGCCTCTCGCCCAAAGATGCTGGGATAGGCTCCAGCCCCCCCGTGACCCGAAAAGGATAAGCGGAAGAAGATGGATGGATGGATGGATGGATGGACTTTGATAAGGACCAGATCCCCCGGTTTGGCCAAGATGGGTGTTTCACCTGTAGTGATCTGCTCTGTGTGCCTGCTGCCCTAATTGCCTCCACAGCTGCGCGCACACCTGTTCCTCTCATTAGGCAGCCGTCTTAAGCTGCGCTGCCCTCCGGTCTGCATGGAGACATCTATGCTCCAATGGTCTGGCAAGACCTCGTTCTTTCCCCTCATCCTGCTCTGGAGTTTCGCCTCCTCAGCTTCATCCAGCTCGTCGAGTCTCCTGGGAGTCTGAGCTTCCCACCGACAAGTAAGCCTTCGGGATTCCTTCCCATCTTCGCTACTCCTTTTTCTCCCCTGTGCACAGGTGGAAGCCTCCTGGCGGCGGACCTGGGCACTAACCCACATTCTGCACTCGCTCTGCTACTCACCTGCATCTCCTCACCTCGTCATCGGCGGCAGCTAGGACACGGAGCAGCTGGCTTGGGACCTGGGAAGCTCTTCACCGCTCCAGCCCTTCATCCAACCCGTAAGCCTGAACATTCACCAGTTAAATCCTTCAAACCTCAGGGCCCTCATCCACCTGTCTGTGCTCTCTCCTATGGTTGCCAGTCTGAACTGTGCCCTGCTCGCCCAGCTGTACACTCCTTCACACTCACTCACACCCACACATACACTGTACAATAAAAGATAATTGTGTTTATTTCACGTCTGAGTCTGCTTCTGGGTCAACCAAACATGTCAGTACGTATTCGTCAGAACGACCCAGCAGATGGTGCTCTCGCACAAAAACTTAACATCATCGAGGCTCGGGTAGACCAGTTATCCCACCAGCAACAGGTCATACTCACACAGCTGATGCAGATCAACACTCGCCTGGATCGCCTCACACCCTCTCAGCCCTTTCTACCTGCTCCTGGGGGAGCGGCCGGGCCAGCCAGTTCCATCCCTCTCCCCTCCCCGCAGTCTCGGCTGACTCCAGTTCCCACCCCCACATGATTCAGCGGTAAGCTAGGAGAGGCACGGGGTTTTTTGTTGCAGTGTGGGATAGTGTTCCAGCGTGTGCCAGGGGAGTTCCCTACTAGTCACAGCCGCATTGGGTATGTCGTCAATCTCCTGGAGGGGCGGGCCTTAGCTTGGGCTTACACGGTGATGGCTCGGAGTTTAATGAGGTGTTCAACCATTCTGACCGAGATAGTGTGCTCACCACCCGGTTACTCAATCTTAAACAGGGGAATAAGTCTGTGGCCGACTTTTCCGTCGACTTCCGGGTGGTGGCAGCAGAGGTAGGGTGGGAGGACGCCTCCCTGTGTAGCATATTCACTCGCAGCCTTAGCCCTAGCTTGTGGGATGAGTTAGCCCGCGTAGATAAGCCCAACAAGCTAAACGAGCTAATTTCTCTAGCCATCAGCATTGATAACCGGCCAAGGGAGCGAGCTAGCGAGCGTCGACCTTCTGGTCGTCCAGGCTCACAGTTTCGCCACTCCCCGCAGCCCCGCCGTTAGCCCTCCCTCCCTCTGATCCCTTAGACACCGAGGAACCTATGGTGATGGGCCAGTCTAAGCTGCCCCCGGCTGAGAAACAGCGCCGTCGGGAGCTTGGGCTGTGCCTATACCAGTGGTTCTCAACTGGTCTGGCTTTGGGACCCACCATCACCCCTCAATGACAAGCCGCGACCCAAATCAAAGATTTTCAAATTCTCAAATTTATTAAATGTAAAGATTGTGCATTTTGAACATGAGGTGGAAGAACAGAATATCACAGTATACAAACACAAAACAAATTTAATGATTAACCAAAATTACCAGTAAGTGGCAATACAACAGAGGGAACAATTCCCTTTAATGCTGAATTAGCTGCATTTTAAATTAAAAATTAAACAAAAAGTGTAATTCAAAAGAATTCAAGTCTCAAAATTGACTTGTCTTCTGATTGTTTTTTCAGTATTTACCTACTGATAAGGTTATATGCTTTGAAGAAAGTGAAGGAACACTCACTAAAACCTGTAATAGTGACATCATAGACCTGAGTCTGGAGGAATTAATGGGAGAACTGGGGATGTTTTTTGCTCTTGACAAGAGTCTCAATGTCTGGAGTTATATTAGACAAAGCGACTCTGAGGTCATGCTCAATGTCCAGTCTGTTTCTCTGTTTTGTCTTCAACTGAACCAGAGCTGAGAAGCCACACTCACAGAGATAGGTAGTGCTGAAAGGTAGGAGGGTTTTTACTGCTCGAATGGCAAGAGAAGGATACTCGCTCATCACAGCGCTGCACCAGAACTGTGAGGGGCTTACCTCCGTGAACCTCTTTTTCAGCGTGCGGTCACATGATAGCTCCACCAGGTGACTCTCTTCGTTGCTTGGCAACGTAATGCTTTCCATGTCGATTCCAAAGGGATCGCGTATCCAGTCCGTTTCGTCATGCTCAATTAGCATATACAAACAAACGTTGCGAGTCTTCTTCTATGGTGCGAAATATGTTGTCGCTCGCCACCTACTGCCATCTACTGTTAAGGAGTGTGAAGGACACTATGTTGATTAATTTCTTGCTATTTTATTTGCCCAGGCAAAGGCCTGCGACCCACTGAAGACAGACCCACCAGTTGAGAATCACTGGCCTATACTGTGCTAGTGAGGAGCATGAGGTGGTCTCCTGTCCCGTTCGGTTAAAAGTGGGGGTCCGTGGGTCACAGTAGGGGGACTCACGGACTCACTCTGGGAAAATTCCCTTACTAAGTGTCTGCTACCCATCTGTTTCGTACACAATCACAATGAAATTTCCACCCACGCACTCATCGACTCCGGGGCTGAGCAGAGCTTTATTTCTGAGAACCTGGCAACCCAGCTGGGGCTTCCTTGCCTACAGCTGAAGACTCCATTTAAGCTGATCGCTCTGTCTAAGGCTCCGCTTGCCATCGTCACCAAACAAACTGCCCCTGTTTTTGTTTTGATATCAGGTAATCACCGGGAGCAAATTAGGTTTTTTGTGCTTCCTGTTTCGGCCTCCTCGGTGATTCTGGGTTATCCTTGGCTTTGGCTGCACAACCCGACCATTGATTGGCGATCGGGAGCTATCGTTTCATGGAGCTCCTTTTGTCTGAGTGCCTGTTTACAGTCGGCTGCCTGCTCTCCCTCCGTTCCCCTCAGTTTCCCTGACGCACCCCCGCCTGACCTTTTCTCGGTTCCCTCTGAATACCATGATGTGGGCGCTGTCTTTAGCAAGGCTCAGGCGCTGTCACTTCCCCCCCCACCGCCCATACGATTGTGCCATTAACCTCCTGCTGGGGGCTCCCTTGCCTTCCAGCCGGCTTTACAGCCTCTCAGCCCCAGAGCAGGAGGCGATGGAGAAATACATCAAAGAGTCCCTGAGCTCAGGCATTATCTGGCCATCGTCCTCGGCAGTGGGGGTGGGATTTTTTTTTCTTGGGGAAAAAGGATGGCTCTTTGAGGCCTTGTATCGACTTCAGGGAGCTGAACAACATCACTATCAAGGATAAGTACACTCTTCCCCTAATTAACACTGCCTTTGATTCCCTCCAGGGGGCCTCCTGGTTCACGAAACTAAATCTCCGCAACGCCTACCACCTGGTGAGGATCAAGGAGGCGGATGAGTGGAAGAAGGGATTCTGCACTCCTAGTGGCCACTCTGAATATCTGGTGATACCTTTTGGTCTGACGAATACCCCCACAGTGTTCCAACATCTGATCAACGATGTATTGTGGGATTTCTTGGGCTCCTTTGTGTTTGTTTATTTGGATGACAATCTCATCTTTTCCCAGTCCCTCGATGAACACCGGGTACATGTCAGGAAGGTTCTGCAGCGCCTGCTGGAAAACAAACTATTTGTCAAGGCCGAGAAATGTGAGTTCCAAGCCCCATCCACCACGTTCCTGGGATTCGTCATCTCTCGTAATGAGATCATCGCAGACCCGGCCAAGGTAAAGGCGGTGGTAGAATGGCCGGTTCCATCATCCCGGAAGCAATTACAGCAGTTTCTGGGTTTTGCAAACTTCTACCGCCGTTTCATCAAACACTATAGCATCATTGCCCTACCCCTCACTCGCCTCACCTCAACCAAGGTGCCCTTCCGGTGGACGGGGGAGGCGGAGGCAGCCTTTAGTGAATTGAAATCATTGTTCTCCTCTCCTCATATCTTGGCCCAGGTGGACCACACACTGCAGTGTCTGGTGGAGGTGGACGCCTTGGACTCTGGAGTGGGGGCGGTGTTGTCCCAACGTTCCCCCGTGGACGACAAGATCCGCCCCTGCGCGTTCTTCTCCCGCCGTTTATCCCCTGCGGAGAGGAACTATGACATTGGGGACAGTGAGCTGCTGGCCGTCAAATTAGCCTTGGAGGAGTGGCGTCACTGGCTCGAGGGGGCCTCCCAGCCATTTGTTGTTTGGACCGACCATAAGAACCTGGAGTTCCTTAGGACGGCCAAACAACTCAATGCCCGGCAAGCCCGCTGGTCCCTATTTTTTGGCAGCTTCGACTTTACCATCACCTATCACCCGGGGTCTAAAAACATCAAACCCGACGCCCTGTCCAGGCAATTCTCCTTTGATGCTGTGGCGGTGCCATCTCATCCCGTGGTTCCTCCCTTATGTATCATGGGTGCCCTCTCGTGGGGCATTAAGGAGAAGGTGAGAAGAGCTCAGGAGATGGAGGCCGACCCGGGCGGGGGACCAGCGGGGAGGATTTATGTGCCCTCTGCGGTCCGAGGCAAGGTCATTAACTGGGCACACTCCTCCAAGCTTCTGTGCCACCCTGGGATGGCGCGGATGGTGGCTGTACTGCAGAGAACCTTCTGGTGGCCGTCACTACGGAGGGACGTCGGGGAGTACGTTCAAGCCTGCCCCCAGTGCGCCACCTGTAAGACGTCCTCCTCTCCTCCGGCGGGCCTGCTTCACCCTCTGCCCATCCCCGGCAGACCGTGGTCCCACATTGCTTTGGATTTCGTGACCGGTCTTCCTCCCTCTGCTGACAACACCGCCATCCTCATGATCGTGGACAGATTTTCCAAGGCGGCCCACTTCGCCCCCCTACAGGGTCTCCCTATGGCCGAGGAGACAGCGGACCTGCTCGTCCTCCATGTGGTGCAGCTCCATGGTATCCCGTGGCGAGTCTTTAGTAAAGCTATCGGGGCCATGGTAAGTCTGTCTTCGGGGTACCAACCCCAGAGTAATGGCCAGTGTGAGCGTGCCAACCAGGAACTAGAGGCAGCACTACGGTGCGTCACTGCCTCCAACCCAGCATCCTGGAGCTCCCCCCTGCCTTGGATAGAGTATGCGCATAATACCATGGTCTCCTCTGTCACAGGTCTTTCTCCGTTCGAGGTCTCCCTTGGATACAATCCCCCACTGTTTCCAGAGGAGGAGGAAGACATCGCGGTGCCCTCCGTGCAGGCCCACATGAAGCGCTGTTGCCAGCTGTGGAAGGCTACCTGGGCCGCGCTTCGGTGCACGGCGGACCGCAACGCTGACATTGTCAACCACTGCAGGACCCCGGTTTCGCCCTACCGGGTTGGGCAGCATGTATGGTTGTCTACAAGAAACATCAACCTTAAGTCTGAATCCAGGAAGTTATCACAGCACTTTATTGGTCCTTTTTCCATCACCCACATTATTAATCCTGTCACTGTGCACCTGGTTCTCCCCCCCCCCCCCGCATCTGTCCCACCTTCCATGTCTCTCAGGTCAAGCCGTTTGTCTTCAGCCCTCTGTGCCCCCTCCCAAGACGCCACCCCCACCGGTGATGATCGATGGTGACCCCGCATGGAAAGTTAACTCCATCCTGGACGTCCGACGCAGGGGTCGTGGCCTCCAGTACCTGGTGGACTGGGAGGGTTATGGCCCAGAATGGAGGTCCTGGGTGCGTCCCTCCTTCGTGTTGGATCCACAGCTCATCAGGAACTTCCATCGGACGCACCTGGGTAGGTTGGATCGGCCGTCAAGAGGCGTCCCGTAGGGGGGGGAGTACTGTACTGATCCGCTCTGCGTGCCTGCTGCCCTAATTGCCTCCACAGCTGTACGCACACCTGTTCCTCTCATTGGGCAGCTGTCTTAAGCCGCGCTGCCCTCCGGTCTGCACGGAGACGTCTACGCTCCAATGGTCTGGCAAGACCTCCTCGTTCTTTCTCCTCGTCCTGCTCTGGAGTTTTACCTCCTCAGCTTCATCCAGCTTGTCTAGTCTCCTGGGAGTCTGAGCTCCCCAATGACAAGTAAGCCTTCGGGATTCCTTCCCATCTTCGCTACTCCTTTTTCTCCCCTGTGCACAGGTGGAAGCCTCCTGGCGGCGGACCTCCTCCTCCTGGCAGCGGACCTGGGCACTAACCCGCACTCTGCACTCGCTCTGCTACTCACCTGCATCTTCTCACCTCATCATCGGCGGCAGCTAGGACACGGAGCAGCTGGCTCGGGACCTGGGAGGCTCTTCAATGCTCCAGCCCTTCATCCAACCCATAAGCCTGAACATTCACCAGTTAAATCCTCCAAACCTCAGTGCACTCATCCACCTGTCTGTGCTCTCTCCTATGGTTGCCAGTCTGAACTGTGCTCTGCTTGCCCAGCTGTACACTCCTTCACACTCACTCACACCCACACATACACTGTACAATAAAAGATAATTGTGTTTATTTCAAGTCTGAGTCTGCTTCTGGGTCAACCAAACATGTCATCACCGTGGTCCTCCTGGGAAGAGCAGCATGAACAGTATCTCTGTCTGTCAACATTCTTCGCATGTAATCAGCTAAGCACACTTCCTCATCACGTGAATTAAATGGTCTTAACTGTTTGACTGCCTGAGGCGCCCCGTTGCGCCGTCAGCCCCTAGTGGTCAAGGTTTTTTAAAGAAAATATTCAGTTCAGGTGTCAGAGATTTCCAAAGTTATAACTTGAAAATGGTAAGAGATAATGGCTTACTGTCAATTAGAAAGATGTAGAATATGATCCAAAGTTTGAGATAGGAGTAAATTTATGCATCTAATTTGCATAATGCCATGGCAGCCATATCGAATTACATAACTTTGAGTCAAAAGTGGACTTTGGACATATTTACACAAATAATGGATTTGTTTTTTGTCACCATTTTTTGTTTTGGGCATTATCTTATCTTCAAAGTATATGAACCAGAAAATCAGTACACTCTAAACAAACAAAGACATTTGTCACTTACCGCTGGCCAGGTGGCTCACTTCTTTCTTTTTGTGGCATCCTGGTTGTTATTTTGTCTTCTGTCGGTCATTTTTGCTTTCTCTCCCACATCCAGAAACAGTTATGATTATTCAACCTCAATTTCGCTTTTATTCTGCCACTATTTATCCTATATGATGACACGGAACTGGGGCGATTGTTCTGTCCAGTCACATGGCGCTGGGGTCAATGGCAGGTGAACATCAACCAGCTTCGCCCACCCTCTGTTATAACCAAATGTAGATATTTACCTTCGTAAGTTAAATAATTTCGTTTTGGAATCGTAGTTGGCAAATTTGGGAGCAAATGCCTCCTCCATCTTGCAATCGAGTACATCAACATTTGTTTACAAACTCATCTTCTCTGGTGTCCAGAAGTGAGTTTTGTTTTGTTTTTTGTTTTTTTGTTTTTTTTGGGGGGGGTATATGGGGGCCATTTGTCTTCCAAGGCAAGAGCAGTAAGTTATACGTGTCTGCTACCTTGTGAGGTGGAATACTTAGTACAACTGGGTTTTTTTATTACATCACATGACACATCACATGACAGGCACAGAAATGTGACATAGACAGTGGGGGCGCTATCTGTCCATGAAATCAAGGATGTTAAAGGGTTAATGGTGGGGGTAGGTAAGGTTTGCCATACATTATTTTAAATGGGGATAACCCCTCTTTGGTGGGAACTATTCTCATGTAAAACAGAACCAAGGGTAGGCAATATATCCAATTTTGTCCTGTTTCTGCCATTGTTTTTCTAAGCCTTTCTTTAATGGTCTTATTTGTGCGTTCCACCAATCTTGCAGATTGTGGATGGTAAGCTCAGTGGTTTTTCAGGTTAATGTTGAGTGCTGTGCCTAAGTGTGATATAATCTGATTTACAAAATGTGTTCCATTATCTGAGTAAATCTTTTCAGGTATTCCAAATCTGGGCAAAATTTCTGCTAACAGTTTTTTTGCTATTGTAACAGCATTTGGGTGAGTGTAAAGGAAGGCTCCCGCCCATTTGGTAAACATATCACAAATGACCAAACAATATCTTTTGCCTTCACATTTATCTAACTCAATGAAGTCCATGCAAATGTTTTGAAATGGATAAGTTAATGAGGGGAAGGTGCCTTTTTCAGGCCTTGAGTTCCCTTGAGCATTGTTTTCTTCACAAATTAGGCATTTCCTACAAAATTGAGTGGCAAATTGGCTGAATCCATAAGCAGTAAAGGATCTGTTTAGCATAGAGATCATACCCCTCTGATACATGGGAAACCCCATGTAGCATAGTGGAGGCCTGCTGGAACAGTTTGCATGGTAAAATGGGTTTGTTGTTGCTGCATTTGTAAAGATTGGGGGTGTTGTCAAAAGACGCTCCCTTTTGGATCCATCTATAAATTTCGGCTTGTGGTGCTGTTTTCTGGGCCTTAGTGAGAATGTCATGTGATAAGTTTTCTGTTAGTGTTAAAAGAAGACCTGGTGTTTTGTCCTTTCCAGTAAGGCCGAGTGCAGCAGCCTTGGCTGTTTGATCTGCAAAGCTGTTGCCCTTAGAAACTGGATCTGTGCCATTGGTATGTGCTGCACATTTGCATATAGCTAATTTCGAGGGAAGTTTTACACTGTCTAACAGTTTTAAAATGAGGTCTTTGTTTTGGATTGGCTTCCCTGTTGATGTAATCATGCTTCTTTTCTTCCACTGTTGTGCAAAGTGATGGATGGTAGAAAAAGCATACTGACTGTCAGTGTACACTGTGAGTGCTTTCCCTTGGCCTAATTTACAAGCTTCAGTTCGAGCAACTAATTCAGCTGTTTGTGCAGAGTAATGCAATTGTAGTTTTTGTGCTCGTAAAACGGTGTCATGAGTGACAACTGCAAAACCGGACAAATTTGAGCCAGTACAGTCACGTTTGGAGGAGCCGTCCATAATGTGAGATCACAGTTCTCCAAAGGTGTGTCCTGTAAATGGCGTGTGGTGATATTTCACTCTCAATTTCTGCCAAGCAGTCATGATGTTCGCCTTCTGTTGAGATTGGCAAAAAACTGCCTTGCTGGATTTGTTACCGTGCAACGTTCAGTGGTTAGATGAGGCTGTGATAATAGCACTGTCATTCATGCAAGGTGTCTGGATAGTGAGAGGACTGATATTTTACTTTGTAACAAGATGACTGATACTGCATGTGTGACCTTTAGGGTCAAGGGATGAAAAAGAACGAGCCCTGCTGAGGCCTGCACTGCCATGGAGGCAGCTATGACAGCCTGCACACATGGTGGCAGTGCCCTTGCAACGGGGTCAAGTCGTATGGAATAATATGCTACCGGACACATTTTTGTGCCACTTGGCTGAAGAAGAACTGACGTCATGTGCCCCTCTCTACAATCAACCATTTGCACAAATGGTTTCTTGTAATTGGGGAGTGCCAGGACGTCAGTGCTGACCAAAAGTTTTTTCATTTTAACAAATGCCTCTTCTGCCTCAGGTGTCCATTCAATTTTGTCCACCTGAGCCATGGGTGTTTTGTATATGAGGTCAGATAAGGGTTGCACTTCAAATGAGTAATTTGCAATCCAAGAGCAACAATAATTTAAAGTACCCAAAAATGACATCATGTTTCTTTTTGTGATGAGTTTTGGTGCTGACAAAATAGCTTGTTTTCGAGCTGGATCAACATGTCCGCCTGCTGCTGACAAAATGTGGCCTAAATATTTGACTTGTTTTTTTCCACAACTATAATTTTTCCTTGTTGACTTTGTTGCCTTGTTCTGTTAAACATTGCAGTAAGGCAATGGTGTCTTGTTTGCATGTTTCTTCATCAGGTGATGCCAGCAAAATGTTGTCAACGTAAAGTAGCAACTGGCTCCCATTAGGAGGAATAAACTGTGCCAAATTTGCTGACATTGCCTGCAAAAAAATGGTTGGTGATTCACAGTAACCTTGTGGTAATCTGGTGAATGTATACCTCTTGTTTTCAAATGTGAATGCAAACCAAAACTGATGATCTGGATGTACTGGGATGCTGAAAAAGGCATTGCTGATATCCATCACTGTGAAATATTGCCTGTGTTGTTGTAGGTCATTCAACAAAGTGTGTGGGTCTGGGACTGAAATAGCTCTTGGGACGACTGGTTTGTTTACCGCCTGAAGGTCTTGGACTGTTCGCCATCCGGAAGATGGCCCAGCCTTCCTCATAGGAAACAAAGGTCTGTTACATGGAGAATTTGGGCATGGAATAATGACGCCTGCTTCTTTCAGGTCTTCTATGACCGGTTTAATGCCTTCTTAGGCTTCAGGACGTAGAGGATACTGTCTTTGGTATGGCCTATAATGAGATTTAGCATTTATTTTGACCAACTCTGCATTTTTTTAAGGCTGCATCTGCCTTTCCTGTTGACCACAGAGAATTTGGGATTTGTGAGAGTGTGTGTTCGCCTCCTTGTGTTCATGTAAAAAGTGATCACATGGGTGAGTTGGGAACATCAATGTGGACTTCTTTCTGCACTGTGGTCACCCAGTTTAAAGGCAGTGAGTAGGTGTCCAGTTTTGGAGAATATTGAACCCTTGGATCAGGAGTTTTTTTCCAAGATTGACCACATTCCTCTGCTGTCGTTGCAAAGCGTACAACATCCCTCCAGTGCATGTGTTTGGATTTGATCAGTGGGATGTGGGGAGCCTCTCAGTGTTTAAAATGTCTGTTGTCCTCATCACACAACACAACAGATGCCCCCACATAGCCCCTTGGTGACCAATACAGAATTTTAATGACCAGTCTGGAGGATGGATTTGCAAGGAATGTTTTTTTCATAATTTGGGTTTGGGCCTCTTAAATGTCTGTCGTACATATTGCAATGATATTGGTCTGTGGCCTGCTGTGTAGTAGGGAAATTGGACTCAAAATATTGCATAGCTTTTGTGTGTAGGTCTGATGTCACTGAATGTGGTCCGGCCGAAACCAAACGCGGTGAGTAGTAGTACCTTGGCACACTGAGAATACTGCAATACATTCATTCCTGCCACATGTGGAAAATGTGATGCTCTCATACCGTTCTCTGTTGGGATTATGGCAATATTGAGGGCTGTGAGCAAATCTCTTCCCAAAAGGTTAACGCGACATATCTGTGATAATATGAAAGAACCTTCTGCGATGTCACCCGCGACAGGATGTTTTACCTTTACAGTTTTGGAGAAGTGCTCTGTTTTTAGCTTACCGTTTGCGGATTTGACAGTTACTGTTTGATCTGATTTTGTGAAACCCTGACATTTGTCCGTGCAATTACTGATCTGCACACACCTGTATCACAGAGAAACCTTATGGGGATGCCTTGAACCTCCAATGTCACTTCAGGTAAACACTGCCTTGTTAACATCAAGTCAAAATCAGGTAAATAAAAAATGTCTGCTGTGTCATTGTCAGTGTCATGTGTTATACTTAGCTTCAGGTCGGTTAGTCACATGTTGTAGTCCTGTGTGTGCTGCGGCGGTGACTGAGTGCGGGGTCCCCCCCACCACCACCACTGTGGCAGGCCTTCAGGACAGTGCCTTTGCCAGTGCCCTCCTTGTCCACATTGGCGACAAACATCGTGCGCCCATGGCTGTGGGAATGCGGCTCCATGACCATGGCCTCTCATTTGCCCTCGTCCTCCTCCTCCGCGTGGTGGACCCTGGTAAAAGTCAGAGGTGGGAGAAGCCTTGACCTTCCCCATGGGGTCAGCAATCATATAAACAGGGGTTGGTTGTGCTTTTGATTTTTTATCATCCCTTTCCAGCCTTTCCTCTTCTAATCATTCTGCATGTTTAGCATATGTTAGCATATGTTAACACATCACCAAATGCACAAGTGCAGTATGTAACCAGGTGTTTGTGGATGGAGATTTGCCATCCCTTCAAAAAACTGTGTGGGTTTATCTTTTGGATGTGGGATTTCTTTCACTGCCTCACAGAAATCAGCATCAGTCTATGGTCTGTAAACTAAAATTGTGGGTTGAAACTGTGGGGCCTGTGGGTTAGCCTCATCATGTTGGGGTGGCAGTGGCTCAGGAGGTAGAGCAGGTCGTCTAATAACCCGATGGTTGGCGGTTCGAATCCCACTCTCCCCAGATATCCTGCCGTTGTGTCCCTGGGCAAGACACTTCACCCGCATTGCCTCCAGTGCCCATAACACTGGGTATGAATGTGTATAAATGTATAAAAATGTTCGGTGGTGGCCGGAAAGGCCGTTGGCGCAGATTGGCTGCCACGTTTCCGTCAGCCTGCCCCAGGGCAGCTGTGGCTGCAGAAGTAGCTTGCCACTACAATTGTCTGTCTGGAGTGAATGAATAATGTACCTATTTGTAAAGCGTCTTTGAGCTCTTTTTCTTCCTGCCTCTCAGAGAGAGCAGTCGCTTTTCTTTCTGCTCCCTCCTCTTTCCTCCCCAACTGACTGAATCCCAGCTTGCTACTGTCTGTGTCTGTGTCGCTCTCGCTCTACTTCTGCTGAATCGACCCGAATGGAAACTATGGAAATTGGATTGTGGCTTAATGCTATTGTCACCACTCTTCAACAAGAACCGGGCCAGGGGGAGCCCAAGAATTGGAACCTGCGTGATTCGACTGTGGATTGGTATGAGCACAGGATTTTCTGTTTGGCCTTGGAGTTCCTGGTGTATCAAAATTATTCGGGAGAGCTAATCAATGCGGACCCCGGCGTAGCTCCCCCAACAACAATTTCCAGCTGGGGGGAGCACGGATAGCGGCAAATGGGATTAACATGGAATTTACCATCTGGCATGCATTGAAGAGTGAAGAATGGACTCTCTTGGACATGTTATCTATGTTTCGGTAGGTGGATATCATCTGGAGTCGCTGAGTGCTTTCCAAAGAATGACTTAAAGCCTGTAAATTGTGATGCACAATCGCTGAGAGATGAAATTTTACTCTAAGTGAGCTGTGCCTTTCGACCTTGATTCGGCGCCCTTGAAGACCATTCATTCCTCCTGGAAAGATAAGGCTGAAGGGAGTTAACCCAATCATTCGACAATTGTTGTTGTTCTGCAGACCAGCTCGAAGGACAGCGTTATCATGTGTCTGGACTAAAGAACACTTGACTGAATAACATCTATCCATTGCCAGAGGGTGCCCTCTGCTGTTCACCAGCAATGACACACCTACATTACACTTTGCATACAACATTACATGACTGATACATGTAAACTGACACAAATATACATACACTGACTCTCTCAACTCTCCGTTTTGTTAATGTGTGATCTATTGTCTGCTAATTGTGCATAGAGGTTTTTTTTCTGTGTAATCAAAATTTGGCTCATTGAGCTTTATATGAGCTTATACGAGCGTTATTCTGATAACTATGTTTTTTCTCTCTGCCTATTGTGCCCCCCCCTTCCCCTCTTTACCCTCACTGCATGACAGGCGCCTTCATGGCTGCCGCGTCATTGGATGCGCCTAACGTGCGCGCCCAATGTCAAGTCAAATTCCTTGTGCGTTTACTTGTAAATATACTTGGCAATAAAGCTGATTCTGATTCTGATTCTGATTCTGAGTATATATGATAAAGCGCTATATAAAATTGATGCATTATTATTATTATTATTATTATTATTATTATTATTATCATGCCCAGGTGGCCCTGCATAAGCTGGATTTGAAAGTTCAATCATAGGGTATTGTTCAGTGACAGCATATATGTCATAATTCTCAGGCTTAATAGGTCAAACTGTGGGAGAGTGTGGATAAGAGTGTGCATATTTACTTAACTCTTTGGCGCCTCTGTGTGGCTGCTCCCTGGTACCCCAGTCCTTGTTGCTCTTGACTTTGGGTCTGGCATCAGTGGGAGGAGGAGGAGGAGACTCTTCGGTGGAGGACGTGGCCGCCGCTATTTTGCTGAGGTCAGGATATAATTGAGGAGGGGTAGGGGGAGGAGCGTGACCCAGCGCCGTCTCATCGCACTCATCCGCACAGAAATTGGAGGAGATAGGACACATGTTAGACAAGTCTCTTCTTACCATTGTCAGAATGCTGAGAGTGTTGAATTTTGTTCTTTACCGTCACAAGCTCTAAGTCAGACTGCCGCTTTCTTGCTGTTTCAAGCCATTTCTCTGCCTCCACCAGACCATATTTGTCTTGCTTTCGTCTGCTGCCATCTGCTGCCTGCTTTATGTCATCTACAAGAGCTTGGCAGTCAGTCACCTTTAGCTTGCCTGTGAACCGGAACCTTTTTGCCCACTTTGCTAAAAATTGTGTGCTACTCCTGTGCTTCCTATGCATAAATTTACCATCGCCTGACAACACAAAAATCTCATTCTCATCCTCTTGTGCTACACAACAGCAAGACAAGCAACCTCAATTTCTGGCCAGCTGCCTAATCTCATGTTCGCCTCTACGAGGCAGAGAGAGACGAACCCAAACGCTGAATGGTACCGTGTGTTTATTTAACAAAAGAGCGAACAGTTCAAAATGTGCCAAATACAAAAATGCCAAACAAGGAAAAAAAACCTTACATGTAGCGCGTCAGAGCGGGGAAAGGCTCTGGAGAGAAAATCAGCACTTCAGTGAAATAAACAGTTGAACCAGAGGAACACTTACATGTAGTGCCTCAGAGCAGGGAAAAGCTTTGGAGGGGAAATTGGCACTTTAGTGAAGTAAGCAGTGGAACAAGAGGATGACATTCAACGCCGTGATGAGGAGAAAATGAACAGGTTGAGCTTAAGTAGTGAGTGAGATGACAACATGAGTGATAACAGGTGTGGGAGCTGAGCTGCAGGTGAGCTGATTGCAAAGCTGCTCACAGCTGATGGCAAACAGACTGTGAACAGTGAGTGGGAGTGTCTGGAGGGAGAAGGGCAAAACAAAGAGCCCAAACTATACACATGAGCAGACACAAAAATAATAACAGAAATGCAAAACTCAACAATAAATTGAGTCTGAGCTCAGAGATGACATTCAGACACATGGCACCTAACTTCCGCCTTCTTGTGGTTTATGCCTCTACTGCAAGTTACCCATGTATTTTTTTTTCCACCAAAGTGAACCTTAAAACATTAAAAAACACACATGAACAAGCACACAAATGACCAGACAAACAAACTGCTGTTATTTATTTAATGTATTTATTTTATTTTATTATAATTAGAGGTTATTTTATCTTATATATATTTTTAGGGGTTATTTTATTTTATTTTAGACCTGTTTTGAATTATGCCTAAGGTATTTTTGTTGTTAGTATCACAGTAGAGTTTATCCTTATCATATTAGTGCTATTTATCTTTATTTTAAGGTTATCTCTCATTATAACCTTTATTCACTATTTTTTGCCTTTGTAATTTTTGTCTCTCTGTCTGTCTCCCTTTTTCTATTTAAAGATTATCCTAATCTTTATCATCTCTGTTTTTTGTCTTTTATTTTTTGTCTTTCCTCTCTTTCTGTGTCTTTCTGCCTTAAGGTTAATTGTTGTTATAATCTTATCATCCCTATCTTTTGTGTTTTATATTTTTATATCACTCCGCGGTCACCAGCCACTGTATTTTCCTGGGGTATCCTGCTGCGATTCCCCCGTACACTCTTTTGTGTGTCCACTTACGCAGCAGAAATGCACTTCTTTTAACGGACTCCAACTGGGACACAGTCAGCTTTTCAGAACCGGACCTGGACCAGTTTAGACCTTACGGTAACTAACGCTTGACTTTCAACCCTCTTACGCGTATTCTCAGACCGACCGCGAACTCTAACCAGGCAGAAACACTTTTAGATCAGTAATGATTAAATTTACTCACTTCGATCCGCTTGTGGGTTGGCTCCGTCACTCTCCGTTTCCGCTCCCAGCGTCTCCAGACCATGCCTCACTTACACAAAGCCGACTCATTGGTGCCGGTGGGGAAGGACTTTCCCCGCAGCTGTGCACTCGCTGTCTTTGGTCCCAAAACGCCGGAAGCAGCATGAGAGGTATCTGGAGTCCCTGTGGTTCGGCCGCCAAGTATGTTAGAAAAATTCTTCTTAATCTTCAGGCAGGATCAGAGTTTCAGCAAATTCAATTACACTGGCCAGTGGAGAACAATACAAAAACAGTCTCAGAGCCTATAAGTCCAGCTGAATCCTTGACACTTTCACACAGACTCTGAGACAAAGCAAATCACAAATATGAAACTTTTCTATCATTCTAATCTAATCATTCTAATTATCAATCTAATCATCATGTTATCAGTTATTGGTGTCCAAACACCAGTGAGGCTCCCGTTCCACCACAGTACCCCCATCCATGCTCCAACTTCATCCCTCTGAAGAAAGACTTCCTCTCAGCCCTGTGAATCAGAGGCCTGTTAGCATGAAAGCTAACATTAGCTAACAGTTTGACTTAAACAAAGTGAAGAAAAAAGTTGCAAATTTACATGAAAAAGTGAGTGGAAACTTTGCAAATTTACAAAAAATGTCCAAAATTGTTGCAAATTAATGAGAAAACAGTTCTGGGAGTCCTGGGAATTAGAGGCCTGTTAGCATCAGAGCTAACATTAGCTAACAGTTTGACTCAAACAGAGTTTGTGTTTAGCTGTGAAACTGTTTCTTATGGTGCATTCAGACCAAATGTGAAGTGATAATTTGTGCCGCTGTACTCGCAGAGGGGCGGGGTTGCCTCCATAAGTTCTGCAGTTACTTTGTACCTGCTGTAGAAAACCCAAAATGCCGTCATGTTTAGGCCGGGGTCCAGTTTCAGTAGCTGCTAGCTCTCAGACTCTGTCTGAGCTGTGGAGCTCCACTCCATCTGTGTCCGGTGAGTGGTGGTCTCAATCAAACTCATTGTTGATACTCACTCTGATGACCTCCAAATCTTAATGCTGATTGGCTATTGCAACCAACTTGCTCGGACACAAATTTATGTGTATTTGTGTCTTTGACTTTATATGTAATCAGGCCGTGCCAGAAAGTTAGCTTGGTGTTTGGCCTGAATGCACCATGAGAGGGGTTTGTGTGCCCATTATTTTTCTTCTTCTCACAGTCAGTGGCAAACTGTTCATGTGGGGTGACAACTCCGAGGGTCAGATTGGTTTGGGGAAGGAGAGCCATGCATCCTCACCACAGGAAGTGGCCGTGGGCCGACCCATCAGCTGGGTGTCGTGTGGGTACTACCACTCCGCTTTAGTGACAGGTGAGCTGTGGTGAGGTCACGACCCTTCACCTTTCTCATAACTGTGTGCCTTGTGTAGTTGTTGCATTCACAGGGCCAGGAGAAGGAGGTTTTGATGATGATCTGAGAGTGCATACCTCCACCAAGGACCTTGTTTGTATTTGTGCAGCAGGATTACACAAAAACTACTGGATGGATTTGGATGAAATTTTCACCAGAAGTGGTCCTTGGCCTAGAGAGGAACCCATTAGATTTTGGTGATGATCCGAGAATGCATACTGTTATATCCACAAACCTGGCAATAAAGAGACGGACAAGGATGCTGCACAGCTTTATTACAGAACTGGTTGATAATACACTACACATCTTCACTGCACCGAGTCACCAGGGCAAGAGAGCCTCGCCCATATATATGTCGGCGTGATGACGCAGCTGGATGGTGATGTCATCACACTGCACACTGTACAAAACCCATCACTGCATCCCCCCTCCTTTGCAAAACACAAAACACATCCAATTAAGACCCTCCCCAATTTGGTATAGTAAAACCTCAACAAACACATAAAACATTCAACATATCAAAACAACAACCAAAAACTAGGGCCTGTGGGTGGACTACCACTAGACCCGGCATGGCCAAGTAGGGTATTCTGCCACTTTGTGTTGTTCCAGCAGTGCCTCTAACTAAACAGTCTTTTATGTTTCACAGTCTCTCCATATCAATGGCATAGCTGTTGAACGTGTCCCCAGCTTCAAATTCCTGGGGACCCACATCTCGGAGGACCTGTCCTGGTCAGTTAACACCACCAGCCTGATCAAGAAGGCCCATCAGCGCCTCTTCTTCTTGAGGACATTGAAGAAGAACCATCTGTCAACTGACATCCTGGGCAACTTCTACCGCTGCGTGATAGAGAGCACCCTGACCAACTGTATCACACTCTGGTATGGGAGCTGCTCTGTAGCTGACCGCAAGGCGCTGCAGCGGGTGGTGAAAACTGCCCAACGCATCACAGGGACTCCACTTCCAGCTATAGAGGACATCTACAGGAAAAGATGTCTGCACCGGGCACACAGCATCCTTAGGGACTCCAACCATCCTGCTCATGGACTGTTCCAGCTTCTCCCCTCCAGAAGACGTTTCAGAAGCCTTCGGACTAGAACCAGCAGGTTTAGGAACAGTTTCTTTCCAACAGCTGTCACGTTATTGAACTTAGTTCCCCGCTGACTCTCTTACAATCATCTTTTACCATCCTCACCTGTACATAACTGCATAACTACATAACTACATCTAACTTATTGCACATTATTTGCACATAACAGTACTTTTAACTTTCTGCACTGCTGCATATATTTGCATATATTTGCTTAAATTGCACATACTGTTAATTACCGTATATACTGCACTGCTGTCCTTTGCACTTCTGATTGGATGCTAAACTGTGTTTCGTTACCTTGTATTCATACATGTGTAATGACAATAAAGTTGAATCTAATCTAATCTAATCTAATCGAAAGGATGGGTCTACTGGGGGGGGGGGGGGGCTCTGCAGCGGCCCCACGGCAGATGTGCCCCTGCTGGTGCCAAACCCCTGGGACAATGGGGATAACAGAAGCCCGGACCCCAAACCACAACCACTGACTCCCTCGCAGCCTCGTCACCCAGAGCAGTCACCTGGACACGCCGCAGCTGGTTTGCATGTGGAACCGAGCCGTCTGTCAGCCGGAAATACGCTGCCCCCAACTTCGCCACGATCCTCAGCGGCGCTCGTTGTTTCGCCAGCTGTGGCCCTGCCAGTCACCATCCCGGTCTCTCCTTGGCATGAACCAGAACCTAGTCCATGACCTGGAGTGGTACCTTGCTTGGCTTTATGTGCTGCTGAACTCCCACTGGCTCTGCAGCCACTGCATTCACAACAGACCCTTCACCTGTTGTCTTCTTTGTCAGTTCAGGGATAAGGATAAGGACCTGTACTTATACAGCGCCTTTCTAGTCTCAAAGACCACTCAAAGCGCTTCACTAGCACTAATCCTCTACTCTAAGGTCCTATTGGAGATAGATATCTAGGGACAATTTAGAACAACCAATTAACCTAACATGAATGTCTTTGGATTGAGGTTGAGGCTCGTTGTGGGTACTGAAGGTGTCTGGTGCCCCCTCTGGGTGGCTCTCCTCCCGAGAGTGTGAACTGAGCGCTTTGGTATTGGTACCATCCGTAGGTACCTCATCCCACACCACAATGCCATCTTCTGGGTCCTGCGAGCTCCAACGTCCGCACCCGGACCACTCGAACTCAGTGCCGTCCCTAATGGCGAAACCCAATCCATAGAAAAGGCCACACACACCCCATGATGTTGTCACCGTGCGCTGCCACCTGGAACGTGAAGTTGTGCACAGCTTCAGATTTGTAGTGAGCAGTCAATTCCACAGTCCCAGCATTGCACAGTCTGTGACCACTGTACCCGTACAGTGTTGGGTTCATTCTGATCCTGTGGTAGGGGAAAAACTTCACTGTGGCCCAGTTTAGCATTGACTGCACTGCCGCTGTGTCAAGCAGGAGTGGTATAGTTACTCCATCCAGTTCAACTGTACAATAAGAGTAACCATTGAAACCGCAACTCACTGAGTGGATGGTCGGCGGCGGCGGGCAGGCTGGCTTACTTGGTGGGCTCCACGGTGCTGGCGACCGGCATACCCTGGCGGAATGGGTCATACGCCTACACTTGCTGCCCCAATTTCCTCTTGCCGGGCAAACTTACACTCTGCTCTGGTGCATCAGGGACCCACAACCCCTGCAGACGGGGCCTCTCGGAGCGGAACTTTGGTTCACTACTTTAGCCTCACATTCTTCTTCCGTGCTCTCTCTGTCCTCCGAGTCCACTGCATTGCCTGACGTCGTCTGTTCAGGGGACTTCTGTGACTCACACCAATTTAGATCCGAGGCTAACTTGTCTGTGGTCTCCAACTGGAGTGCTAGCTTGACTACTCTAGCTAGCGTCAGGTCATTTGGCACCGTTAGCAACCTAGCTCATAGCCCAGCATTACATGTGTGTTCGGCCAACTGGTTCCACACCACTTCATCCTCCAACGGCCCAAAATGGCACACACTTGCTAACTGTCTCAGGTCAGCAACAAACTGCTGAATTGGCTCACCAACTCTTTTTTGGCAGAGACTCTCACTGAGTCACTGACAAAAGCAAATCCATCGTACCGTCACGCTGTCCGGCGTGGTGAAATAGTTAGCTAGCAGCTCCACGACTTCATCATACGAGTCCGTCACGCCGAGCGTCTGGAGAATCCTTTGGCCCTCAATGCCTAGGTTGTGGACGAGGAGCGCTCGCGTCCTCACCTTATCCAGCTTCCCCAGGTCCAACACTGTAATATATGTTTCGAACGCCTCCAGCCAACGTGGCCATGGAACTGGCAGTTCCCCAGGGAGCTCAAGGAAAGGCTGCAGTGGTGTTACGCACGCATCCATGGTTTAATCCTCTGTCGCCAAATGTTATGTCCACAAACCTGGCAGTAAAGAGATGGACAAGGATGCTGCACTGGAACTGAACTTTATTACAGAACTGGTTGATAATACACTACATGCCTTCACTGTACCGAGTCACCAGGGTAAGACAGCCCTGAAATGGTGGACTCACGTGATGTCGGCGTGATGACGCAGCCTGATGGTGACGTCACCACGCCGCATATTGTACAAAACCCGTCACTAAACATACCTCCGCCAATGTTCATATCTTCTCACAGTGTATTTGCAAGAATCCTCCAAAACTACTGGACAGAGTTTCATGCAGTTTTCACCAGAAGTGGCTCTTGGCCTACACATGAACACATTACATTGTGGAGCTGATCCATGAGGGACAGAAGGAGCCTTGGCAGAGGTATGCACTCTCTGAGTGCTTTTCTAGTTTGCAGTTTTTTGGACTAACAAGTGAAATTAGACAATTCCCCACAGAAACCTGAAGGCACCAGGGCACCCTGGTTGACAAACACTGTTATAGGTCATTCTGAGGTCACTCAGCGTGCCAGCATGCTCCAAACTGACCCAAAATGGTCTCATTTGTGCTGTTAAAATAGTTGTTTCTGACTGATGGGACGTGCTCATTGGGAGGAGGCCCTGGGGCAGACCCAGGACATGCTGGAGAGATTGTGGGGCCCTCTCAGTGGTGTCAGCTGGTCTGTGCCATTCTGATGGCATCTGTCCCTCCCTCTTACATCTCCTTACGTATAGCCTTCACTCACGTTATTCTTTGTAATAACCAACAAGCCATAAAGTTTGCCTGTAGAAAAAATAGCATTTAATAAATCAATCATTTTCTTAGAATAGAACAACTTCAGCACTGATTTCAATGAAGGTGTCTGGAGCTGCATCATTTCTGGTATGAACAACTCATTACAGTACAACCAAGTACATGTTTCACCAGTTTTCCCGCTGTACAGCAGTTTTATGAAGGATCTTAATTGTGTGTTTTTACTGGACAAAAATGTATTTTAGTGTTTCTTTGGAATTAATATTATTATTACAGAAACAGAAGAAACCATGAAGCTGCTTGCATCCCAGCCAGCATGCCCCTGTGGGCCCCACCAAAGGTTAAATTGGTCTGTCTTGTGGGTGTTTGCCCACATGGACTTTACCTGTTTCCCTGTTTTCAACTTATTTCCTCATAAATTTGTTTTTGTCTTGTAAATTTGTGACTTTGCCCCACTAATTTGATATATTTTTGCATGAAAATTTGAAACTTTCTCACAAATTTGCAACTTTATTTACTATAAACTTGCAACTGTTTCCTCATAAATTTGTGATTTTTTTCCTTGTAAATTTGCAACTTTTTTCTCGTAAGTTTTCAGTATATTTACTCATAATAAATTACCTTAATTTGCAACTTTTTCTAATTTTTTCCTCATAAATTTATGATTTTTTCTTTGTAGGTTTGCAACTTTTTTCTCATAAATTTGCTAGTTTTTCTTGTAAACTATTTTTTGCAAATTTGCTCATTTTTTCTTGTAGTTTTGGAACTTTCTCATAAGTCTGCCACTTTTTTTACTGTAATCTTGCAAATTTTCTTGTAAATTTGTGACTTTTTCCCATAAATTTGTGACATTTTTCTTGTAAATTTGGAACTTTCTCAAAAATTTTCAACTTTTTTGTTTTTACTGTAAACTTAACTTTTCCTCATAAATTTGGGACTTTTTCTCATAAATTTTCAGTTTATTTATTCATAATTAATTACCTTAATTTGCAACTTCTTCTAATTTTTTCCTCATAAATTTGTGATTTTTTCCTTGTAAATTTGCAACTTTTTTCTGATTAATTTGTTAGTTTTTCTTGTAAACTTTTTTTTTTCAAATTTGCTCATTTTTTCTTGTAGTTTTGGAACTTTCTCATAAGTCTGCCACTTTTTTACTGTGATCTTGCAAATTTTCTTGTACATTTGTGACTTTTTCCCATAAATTTGTGACATTTTTCTTGTAAATTTGGCACGTTCTCAAAAATTTTCAACTTTTTTGTTTTTACTGTAAACTTTCAACTTTTCCTCATAAATTTGGGACTTTTTTTTGAGTAAATTTTCAATTTATTTACTCATAATTAATTACCTTAATTTGCATCCATCCATCCATCCATCTCCTACCGCTTTTCCGGAGGTCCGGGTCATGGAGGCAGCAGTTCAAGCAGAGAAACCCAGACTTCCCTCTCCCCAGCCACCTGCTCCAGCTCTTCAGAGGGGATACCTAGGCGTTCCCAGACCAGCTGGGAGACATAATCTCTCCACCAAGTCCTGGGTCTGCCCCGGGGTCTCCTCCCAGTGGGACATGCCCAAAACACCTCAAGTGGGAGGCGTCCAGGAGGCATCCTAATCAGATGCCCAAACCACCTCAACTGACTCCTTTCAATGTGGAGGAGCAGCGGTTCTACTCTGAGCCTCTCCCGGATGACTAAGCTCCTCATCCTATCTCTGAGGGTGAGTCCAGCAATCCTACGGAGAAAGCTCATTTCAGCCGCTTGTATCCACAATCTCATTCTTTCGGTCATTACCCAAAGCTCGTGACCATAGATGAGAGTAGGAATGTAGATTGACTGGTAAATCGACAGCTTCGCCTTAGAACTCAGCTCCCTCTTCACCACAACAGACTGGTACAACGTCTGCATCACTGCAGATGCTGGTCCGATCCGTCTGTCAATCTCTTGCTCCATTTCCCCCTCACTCGTGAATAAGACCCCAAGATATTTAAACTCCTTCACTTGGGGCAGGAGCCTGTCCCCAACCCAGAGAGGACAATCCACCTTTTTCTGGCTGAGGACCATGGACTCGGACTTGGAGGTGCTGATTCTCATCCCAGCCGCTTCAAACTCAGTGGCAAACTGTCCCAGCAAGAACTGTAAGTCATTGCTGGATGAAGCCAACAGGACAACATCATCTGCAAACAACAGAGATGAGATCCTGTGGTCACCAAGCAGGACACCCTCCGTTCCCTGGCTGCGCCTAGAAATCCTGTCCATAAAAATTATGAACAGGATTGGTGACAAAGGGCAGCCCTGGCGGAGTCCAACTCTCACTAGGAATGAGTCCGACCGAGTGTTGGCAATACGAACCAAACTCTCACAACGGTTGTACAGAGACCGAATAGCTTGTAACAACAAGCCCGATACCCTATACTCCCGAAGCACCCCCCACAAAAAACCACGAGGGACGCGGTTGAATGCCTTCTCCAAGTCCACAAAACACATGTAAACTGGTTGGGCAAACTCCCATGAACCCTCGAGAATTCTCGAGAGGGTAAAAAGCTGGTCCGATGTGCCACGGCCAGGACGAAAACCACATTGCTCCTCCTGAATCCGAGGTTCAACCAACGGCCGGACTCTCCTCTCCAGTACCTTGGCATAGACCTTCCCAAGGAGGCTGAGGAGTGTGATCCCTCTAAAATTGGAGCACACCCTCCGGTCCCCTTTTTTGAAGAGAGGAACCACCACCCCGGTTTGCCATGCCAAAGGCACTGCTCCCGACCACGCAATGTTGCAGAGGCGTGTCAACCATGACAGCCCTACAACATCCAAGGCCTTGAGGTACTCAGGGCGAACCTCATCCACCCCCGGGGCCAGGCCACCGAGGACATTTTTAACCACCTTGGTGACCTCAGCCCCTGTGATAGGTGAGTCACCCCCCTTGTCCACAAGCCCTGCTTCCTCTGTGGAAGGCGTATCAGTGGGATTGAGGAGATCCTCAAAGTATTCCTTCCACCGCCCAACGATATCCCCAGTCGAAGTCAACAGCGCCCCATCTGCACCATACACAGTGTGGACAGGGAGCTGCTTTCCCCTCCTGAGCCGCCGGACAGTTTGCCACAATCTCTTCGAGGCCGACCAAAAGTCTTGTTCCATGGCATCACTGAACTCCTCCCATACCCGAGTTTTTGCTTCAGCAACCACCCAAGCTGCACTCCGCTAGACCTGCTGGTACACCTCAGCTGCTTCGGGAGTCCCACAAGCCAACCAAGCCTGATAGGACTCCTTCTTCAGCTTAATGGCCCCCCTCACCACTGGTGTCCACCACTTGCTTCGGGGGTTGCCACCATGAGATGCACCAACCACCTTGCGGCTGCAGCTTCAACAACAGAGGTGGAGAACATGGCCCATTCAGACTCCATGTCTCCAGACTCCCTCGGAATGTGGTTGAAGTTCTTCCGGAGGTGGGAGTTGAAGACCTCCCGGACAGGGGCCTCAGCCAGACGTTCCCAGCACACCCTCACTATACGTTTGGGTCTACCAGGTCTGAATGGCTTCCTCCCCTGCCATCGGATCCAACTCACCACCAGGTGGTGATCAGTTGACAGCTCTGCACCTCTCTTTACCTGAGTGTCCAAGATATACGGTCGCAGGTCTGATGACACGATAACAAAATCGATCATCGACCTGTGACCTAGGGTGTCCTGGTGCCAGGTGCACATATGGACACCCTTAATTTGCAACTTTTTCTAATTTTTTCCTCATAAATTTGTGATTTTTTCTTGTAAATTTGCAACTTTTTTGTCATAAATGTCACTTTTTTCTTAGAAATGTATGAGAAAAAAATGCAAAAATGTATTGTTTTTTCCCATAATTTTGCGTATTGCAGCAGTGTGACTGAAACCTGCTCACTCATACTAAAGCCAGTGGGGCCAGATGGGTTAAAGCAGGTAAACAGATCACCTGCTCACCTGTACCACAGGTAAAGTCCTTGTGGGCAGATTTAACCTTTGGTGGGACTGACATGGAGTTTTTGTATAACTGTATTTAAGTAAGAGTAAAAAGTAGTGAAATGCTGCAGTAAAGTACTCAGTAAAGTACAATGTTGTGAGAATGTCACTTGAGTCCACGTCAAGTGTCCCTGCCCACTGCCATGTCTGTCATCTGTGTCTCAGTGGACGGCGCTCTGTTCACATTTGGCGAGCGGGACAGCGGTAAGCTAGGCCTGAACACCGACCAGCTGCCGGGACACAGAAGGCCTCAGCTGGTGAAGAACATGAAGGAGAGGGTGAAGCAGGTGGCGTGTGGCGGTGGACACACGGTGGCGCTGACGGGTAAACTACTGGGCTGTCGTTGAAACCACCTCAGATGAGTCTGAGTCTGAAACTTCTCTTACATGCAGTGTTGTGTAACATTTCCGTTTCACGTAAAGAGAAATTCTGTTGTTTGGTGTTTGCTCTTTTCCAGAAGAAGAGGTGTGCACGTTTGGACTGGGTCAGTTCGGGCAGCTCGGCCACGGGACGTTTATTTTCGAGTCCCGGCTGCCGCGCTTGGTGGAGCACTTCAGGAAGGGCCGAGTGTGCCAGGTGGCCTGCGGAGAAAACCACACGGCTGTCATCACAGGTAAATCACGCCTGGGCTTTTAGCCACAGCATGGTTGTCATCCTCAGATATTCCAGTGGGTTACCCGTGGACTGACGGTGTTTTTCAGAGGGCGGCTTGCTGTACGCGTTTGGAGACGGCAGACACGGCAAACTGGGGCTAGGGGAGGAAAACTTCACCAATCAGTTTAAGCCGACTCTGTGTGCGAGATTCCTCAAATATGAAGTACAGGCGGTACGTGCTTGACATTTTTTATTTGAAATCATTCATTTTGTTGAATATAGAGTAGTTTATAAATGAGTTTTTAATTAATTTCTCCACCATGTTAACGACATTTTCCAGTGAGTGTTGGAACCCTCTCTCCTACTGTGCTGCTAACAAGTTAGCTTGTTGGTGGAACGTACGTTTACACATGTAAATGTGGTTTTATGAATGAAAGTGAGCCTGTAACGTGACACCAATCCCCTGGGTAGGAGCATTATACCAAATTAATCACACCCGTGGATGCCCTATATATGCCCTCTGCATCCACTCCCTCTTTCTCTTTCTTGACGACTGGGAGGAGCCTGCCTCCACCGACAAAGGACAAAGAGTGGTTACAGGTTCACTTTCATTCATAAAACCGCGTTTACATGTGTAAATGTAAGTTTTATTTAATTTCAATGAGCCTGTAACCACGTGACAACCATATACCAAATGAAGTCCTGAGGAAGAATGGAGAGGGCGACACGCACATGGCGAAGGAGCACAAAAAGCCCCAATATACCATAAAACACAAACACAATGAGTTTGACTTCTTTATTGCATTACCCAAATACATATAAGATAAGCCCGTTCCCTCAGGCAACCGGATGTGAAAAGAAAAATCCCTTCTGAGCACAAGGCTGCACGGTGGCGCAGTGGTTTAGCACTGTGGCAGCACAGTTTACCCTCGGCCGGGGGATCGCGGGGATCCTGAGATCGTGGGTTCGATCCCAGCCCCCGACCAACAGTGAGCTGTGTGGAGTTTGCATGTTCTCCCCGTGTTGCGCAGGTTTACTCCAGGATTTCTCCGGTTTCCTCCCGCATACCAAAAACATGTAGGTTTAGGGCGCTCGCACACGCAGCAACCGGCAGCCGGTGGCTTGTCACCAGACTGCAAACCAAATCTACCTACGGGTACAAATAAGTAACAAAACAAAAAAAAAAGGCACACATGTCGGCTCACAGGAGGGAAACCAAGATGTAACTTAAGAACCCGTTGCAAACTCCAGAACAGATGAGTTGATTCCTATCATACTCAACTGGACACCTGCAAGTTTAACCGGTTCCTACCAGTAACCGGAGCTGAAACAACCCTCTTCAAGCACAAGGCACACATGCCGGCTCACATGAGGGAGATTAAGACACAACTTAAGAATCCGCTGCAACCTCCAGACAGATGAGTTCAGCTCCCTGTTGCACTCAACTGGACAAGTTAAGCTGGTCCCCACAGGCAGCCGGAGCTGAACAAAACCACTCTGAGCACAAGGCACACCTGCCGGCTCAGCAAGGGAGAAACTAAGACACAATTAAGAATCTGTTGAGACCCCTAGAACAGATGAGGGGATTACTGATGAGGCCAAATTGAGCCTATAGAAGTGCGTGGACACTGGCGAAGAGGCCAGCCATCAGCTGTGCATACATTCTTCAGGGGTGCACCCCTGAACAACGCCTATGTAGTGGCCATTCCTTGAGTTGAATGAGCCACCAGCCTATCTGGCAGTCCCATTCCAATCTGTATCTATGTGAAGCAATCAGGTCACTATCCAATGGGACAGACGCTGCTTAGAGATAGGCCTGCCCAACGATGAGTTCCCATAGAACACAAAAAGCCTGTCTGAAGAACGGACAGACCTCGTCTGGTCAACATAAAGCTTAAGGGCCCCACTGAGCACAACTATGAACCCCCTCAGCCTCTGAAGAGGTGTGGGAGGCCGTTAGAAAGCCTCAAGCACAAGAAAGCGGGAAACAACCCATTAGCTAGCACCCTGGGCTGAAAGCTGGATTGGGCCACGGGTGAACCACCTGATCACCATTAAACCTAAGGCATGCCGCGTCCACAGAGAGAACATCCAGTTCACCGACCCTCTTGGCTGAGACAATTGCCAAGAGAAAAGCCATCCCCCCAGGAGAGCAGACGAAGGTCAGCACTGGGAAGTGGCTCAAAAAAGGGTAAGCATAGAGCCCTAATAACTGTCTGGAGATCCCAAATGGGCAGTAACGGACGCCGAGATGAATGGCTCCATCCCATGCCTCTCAAAACTGCTTAGCCAAGAGATGCATCCAATGAGATAAGCAATCACATTTCTCATGGACAGTTGACACCGCCACCAGGTAGCCCCTGGTAGTCGACTCCGCCCAACCTAGGGCAAAGAGGTACTGGAGGCAAGACAAGATGACAGAGATATGACATGACAAGGGATCCTTCCCCTTGGTCCGCCACTAGTTCATAAACACTCTCCACTACCCACTGCATCGCAGCTGGGTAGATAAGGCCCGTGAAGCCTGCGTGGTGTCTATGACCTCCTTCTCCAAGTCCAGTTTCCACAATTGCTCCTGTCCAAGGGCTATACCTGAGACCTCAGAAGCTGGAAATCCAGATGCCAACTTTCGCTCTGTGCCTACGAGAGTATATCCCATCCGGTTGGGAGAGGCCAAGGACGGCCCCTGCAACATCTCATGGATCTCGGCCATCCATGAACATGTGGCAGATTCGGGCCATCAAAACTACTTGAACAGACAGCAGTCTCGCCTTCGTGAGGAAAGCTGGCAGAAGAGACAGTAGTAGAAATTCAAACAGTTCACTGGAAGCCAGGCACACTCAGAGTGTCTGTAGCTAGTGAACCTGACAGACTCAAGGCCACACGAGCAGATGAGGTACCCTCGCATGGAGAGGGGAACCCAAGTTTTTCCTGCTGGTTGATGTACAACACCACAGCTGTGCTGTCCATCCATACCAGAATTTCTCTGCCCTGAATGACTGGAAGAAAAGGCCCCAGAGCCAAACGCACCGCTTCCATCTTGGGATAGTTCATGTGCCAAGACTGCTGTGCCAAAGCCCAGTGTCCCCAAACAACCTGCCTTCCCAGACTGCACCCCAGCCTACTTGGGAGGCGTCAGTTATAATGACCACCCTGTGGCCCTCTTGGCCCAGGGGAACACCATCCCGGACTGCTGACGAGTCTCTCCACCACCTGAGAACTATGAGGCTCCTTCGGGAGAACTAGCCTCCTCCTTTGTCTCTGGGCAAACCACCTTCTGAAGCGCAAACCACCGCTGAAGGGGGTGAGTATGCAAAGACCCAGTGGCACCGCCTGGGCAGCTGCAGTAAAGAGACCCAAGACCTTCTGGCACTGCTGCACTGATAGTCCTCTGAGATGCAGCTCTTGATGCATTCACTGATGGCATACCTCCTCTTCGGAGTCAGGGATGCCCTCATGACAACTGAATCCAGGATGAGCTCCAAGAACTTGACAACCCTGGTTGGAACCAGGCAGCTCTTTCCCGCATTCAAATGCAACCCAAGAGCTGACAGGAGAGCCAATATGGCCTCCATACAGCTCCTCACTATGGGTTCCGATGGTGCACAAACCAGCCAATCATCCAGATAATTGAACTCGACTGCCCCTCTGCCACTGTGGACGAGTGCAGCATCCGAGTGCAGCATCCATGCACTTGGTGAACATTTGAGGACAGGGACAAGCCAAAAGGTATTAAGTCATGACCGAAGGCTGTCCTGAAGGAACCCTGAGGAACTTTGTGTGGCCGGATTTATGGGAATATGGAATCAACATCGCAAAGGCCCATTTCTGTGAACCAATCGCCTGGCCCTATGGCCTGAATAATGTTCTCAGCTGGAGCACCGGACAAGGGAGTGCCTTGAGACATCTGCTGAACCATCTCGGTCCAAAAACTGGATGGAGAGCCCTGGTTTGTTTAGTTAGTAATTCCCTCCCACAGCACGTGGGGCACCATATGGTGCATAGGGTGGCACTTATCCCGTTCCTCTGGCCTTGGGCCACACAGCCACTGTAGGTAGTGAAACTACAGTGGTGGGGGCAATCCTTCGGTAGCTCTGTGTATCACGCACCAATCCGCTTGGGACGTGAGCGCTGTTGAACCTGCACCTGCTGCTGAGAGGCCCTCTGCCTCGGGTGACCTGAGCTCTTCAAGGAACCTCGCTCTGTAAAAGAAGAGAAGACACTGCCTCTGCTGTGGGCACTGTCCATATCTGTCAGTCACACATGCCACCGGCCATGGTCAGCTGGCCAAGGAATTCTCAAAAGCTATAGCTTGAAAGCTACCTCCTTGAATCACAGCATCCACAGTCCTTAACAAACCTGGTAGAAGGTTAGTTCCACTTTTTTTTTTCTTTGACTGTAGGTCCTTTATCAGACTCTCCAAAATACACCACAAAGAAGTGTATTAGTGTTTGCCAGCCCCGAGGCCATAGCCACAGGGTGATAGGTGCTAGCCACTAGCCCAACCATGGCACGACACTTGTTGTTAGGTTGGCGTATAAACCTGCTGCCTGTGGGGGGCTCCAGTCACCAAAGGTAGAGCCCACCTTCAATGCACCATCCAGGCCTTGTTCCGCAGCACCATTCAGAACACTGAGCCTAGAGCAAAGAGCAGCAGCCCCCCTTGGACAAGCACACGGCTTCTGCAGATGATTCACAAAATCAGGATACACTGGCAGGGACACCTGCCTGGAGGCTGCAGGACCCCTGTCCAGAGCCGAAGCCCTAGGTAAAGAAGATGGAGGAGAAAACCCAGCAGCTGATGCTGCTAGGGCAGTGCCTTGAGGGATACATCACAGGGCTCTGGACGGTCCCTCCCAGCCAGAGGGTCACCATCATCCTCATCCTCATCCTCATCAGAATCAGAATCAGAATCAGAATCAGAATCAGATTTATTGCCATTGTTCATGTAGTACACAAACTAGGAATATGTCTCGGTGCCATGCTGCAACATTAAAAACATGATGAGATAAAGAGATAAACTAAAAAACTAAAAGACTAAAAACATACTTCCGGTTATGGCTGCCACGTAGGACGGACGTGTCTCGCTCTGCTCTGCTCCTGGAGAAAAAAATCGGCAAATAACTCTCTCATTTGGGACAGAACGTATCCCAGCGTTTGGGCGAGGATATGTCGGCGAAGCCTAAGGCTGGAAAACCAGGAAAAGGAAAAAGCGAGCCGCCGAAACAGTCCAAATTAACGGACTTTCAGGTCTGTGACGCAGCAAACAGGGCTCCATATATGGCGGAGGAGGCTGGCAACGCTGCGATTTCTGCGGGGAATGGCGCAGATGCGCTGATGGCTGCCATGAGTTCAATGAGAGCGGACTTTTCCTCTAGATTTGATGGGATTATGACAGCGTTGGAAGGAATAAGAAAGGAATTGGGTGACTGTGTAGAACGAACGGCGCAGATGGAGCTCCGTCTCGCTAGTGCTGAAGATGACGTCACCCGTCTTCAATTAAAGGTGCGCACTTTGGAAAAAAAAAATAAATCTCTGGAAGATAATATTTTGGATTTGGAATCTCGGTCGAGACAGAATAATTTGAGGCTGGTGGGTCTTCCAGAGGAATCAGAAGGTCGGGACGTATGTTCCTTTCTGGAAAAGTGGATTCCGGAGGTGCTGGGCAGCGAGGAGTTGCAATCAGCAGTGGTTCTGGAAAAAGCACATCGCATTGGCCCACGGAGAGATAAGGGACCGCCGAGGACCTTAATTATGAAGTTTCTTAACAACAGAGACAGGATGAAGATCTTCAACGCTGCACGAGCTAAAAAAGGAGAGATTAAACACCAGGACCAGCAGGTGCGGTTCTACCCAGATTTGGCCACAGGAATCCAGCAATTGAGGAAGCAGTTTGATCCCGTACGTAAGGAGCTGCGCAACCTTGGGATTCGTCATGGTGTAATCTATCCTGCGAGACTGCTGACCACGTATGAGGGCAGAACCCACATCTTCAAGACCCCAGAGGAGGCGCAGGAGTTCATCAAGAAGATCAAAGAAGAAGAAGAGACTGGTGGGAGCTAAGCATGAACAAAATATAAGGTAGAATAATTAAGCATTTGCACAGGCATCTGACTGACTTGAAGTAAATAGTAAGTTTACAAAATATAGATTGTATTATATATTTAAAAAAAAACAAAACAAAAACAAAACAAACAAAAAAAAAAAAACTACGATGTACAAAGTTGTTAAAAATTTTGGAGTTAAGTTGGAAAACTACAGAGGAGAGTTAATGTTACGTCATTAAAAGCAGTAGAGTTAGGGTGATTGGGAGGATGAAGAAGGAGTGGCTTAGGCTGTTCCCCGTGGGTGTGGAACAGTCGATGGCTATATCGGGAGACAGAATTTTTCTTTTGATTTTGGGGGGTTTGCCACAAGTGTGGGAAGGGGAAATTTGTTTGTGTGTAGTTTGTAGGATGAATGTTCAACCACTCATGTTTTTGCTTCTCTGTATGATCATGTTTACACTGCAAGGTAATCCCAAACTCTCTATTGATCATGGACCAAAGTGTTAATCTTAATTTAACTTCATGGAATTGCAGAGGTCTACAAAATTTAAAAAAACTTAAACAAGTTATGAATAAAATAAAGGACATGGGTTCAAGAATTGTGTTTTTACAAGAAACTCATCTGATAGAGGAGGATGTTAAAAGAATTAGGAGTAGATGGCAGGGAAGTGTATTCACCTCTTCATTTTCATCCCGAGCCAGGGGAGTTATGACTCTCATACATAAATCAGTTCCTTTTCAAGTGAAAAATGTAATTGGAGACAAATTTGGAAGATATGTAATCATTCAAGGTTCTTTGCTATTAGAAAATATAAATCTTGTGAACTTATATGGTCCCAATATAGATGATCAGAAGTTCTTTGCTAATTTATTTCTCATCTTATCATCACTTACAGGGCAACATATAATAGCAGGGGATTTTAATTGTACATTGAATCCAGGTGTGGATAGATCAACAGGACTGGATTGTACGCACATTGGATGTAGGATGACTATTAATCATTTTATGAAAGAATTGAGATTGTTAGATATATGGAGAGAAATGAAACCACAAGTTAAAGCCTATTCTTGTTATTCCAGTACCTACAAGACATTCTCACGTATTGATTATTTTTTGATTTCCACAGAATTAAGGTCCAAGATTCAAAACTGCTTTTATGATAACATCGTGATCTCTGATCATGCACCCTGTTGTCTAATATATGTAGATAAAAAATTGACAAAGGAATCAGGTAGATGGCAATTTCAGCATAAATGGCTTCAGGATGAGGAATTTGTCAAGTATATAGAAAAACAGATAGACGAGTTCTTTGACATCAATACTACACAAACAACAGCATGTGTAAAGTGGGAGGCTTTCAAAGCTTTTATTAGGGGGCATATTATTAGTTATACAGGATCAAAATCTAAGAAGACTCGAGAGGAGAGAGCTAAATTGGAACATAAAATAAAAAATCTTCAGGAAAAAGTGTATGCAGGAAGTGACCCAAGGTTGGAGAATGAATTACTGATTTTGAGAGCTGAATACGACAAAAAATCAGCGAATAGAGCTGCCTCGAGTCTTCTAAGATTGAAACAATCTTTTTATGAACAAGGTGAAAAATCAGGAAAATTATTAGCATGGCAGATTAAACAATTGGAAATTAAAACACCAATTACCAGTATTATAAGTAACGGACAGGTAGTTATAGATCCTTTAGAAATTAATAGAGCCTTTAGAGATTACTATGAAAAATTATATGATACCAAAAATGAACCTGATTTAACAAAACTAAATGGGTTTTTGAACGAACTATCTATACCGTGTATTCCAAATGAAAACAGGGAGATATTGGAGTCTAAAATTAGTCAAGAAGAAGTTGGGCTAGCCATTGATAATATGAAATCAGGAAAAAGTGCAGGACCAGATGGTCTTCCAGTTGACCTTTATAAAAAATTTAAGAATAAATTAATAAAACCTTTTTTGGAAATGGTTTTAGAAGCATTTCAAAATAATAATTTACCATCATACATAAATAATCCCTTAATTATACTGCTGCCAAAACCAGGTAAGCCCTCTAATAAATGTGAAAATATGAGACCAATAAGCCTATTAAACGCCGACCTTAAGATAATCTGTAAAATTTTAGCAAGACGAATACAAGAAATTTTACCAAATATTATTAATCGAGATCAGAATGGCTTTATAAAGGGTAGACAAGGCTTCCATAATGTAAGAAGACTATTTAATATTATCTATTTTAATAAAGAAGCACCGGATACAGCTCTCCTATCATTGGACGCCGAAAAGGCCTTTGATAGAGTCGAATGGCCCTTTCTTTTTGAAGTCCTACAAAGGTTTGGACTTGGAAATAATTTCATAAAATGGGTTCAAATAATATACAATAATGCTACAGCAGAAATCCTAACAAATAACAATATTTCAAAACCAATAAAAATCAATAGAGGATGTCGACAAGGCTGTCCACTCTCACCTTTACTGTTTACTATGGCAATTGAACCTTTAGCGATAGCAATACGTTTACATTCACAAATATATGGAATTAAAGTTGGACCAACAGAACATAAAATCTCCCTGTACGCCGATGATATAATTTTGTTTATGTCGAATCTAAAAAAATCAATTCCAACCTTGTTGAATTTAATAAAGAATTTTGGGGAAATATCAGGATATAAAATAAATAAAACTAAATCTTCAATATTAATGCTAAATGAGACCCAGAGAAATTACCCAGCCCCTGAGGTAAATCAATTCAATGTTGTAAATCAGTTTAAATATTTAGGAATCCAAATTATGCCTAAGCTAGAATCAGTCGCCAGTGTCAACTATGAAGCCTTAATGTCAGATATCAGTGAGTTAACTCAGAGATGGATGTCACTACCAATGTCGATGATCGGGAGAATCAATATACTTAAAAGTAATATTTTACCTAAAATACTTTATTTATTTCAATACATTCCCTTATCACCACCTTTAGATCTATTCTCAAGAATAAAAAAAAAGTTAGTGGAATTTATATGGAACAACAGGAGGGCTAGATTACGTCTGTCTTTATTATATTTACCATTTGATCGTGGAGGTCTGAAATGTCCAAATTTTATGTTGTATTATTGGTCGGCACAACTGAGGTCTATGACATATTATTTTTCATCAAATGATCTCCCTCACTGGACTGAAATGGAATCATACAATTTACCTTTACCTCTTCCCATATTCATATACTCAGATTCGGCAAAAAAATTACAAAAACAAGTTAAAAATCCATTTGTAAAGCATATGATCAAAATATGGTGTGAAGCTAAAAACTATTTAAAAGAACCACAGTTATTGTCACAATTTAGTCCAATATGGGGTAATCAATATTTTAAACCAGGGAGAGCGGACGCTGTATTTAAAGTATGGAATTTAAAAGGGATACAAAAGATTCAGGATTTATATTTGCCAGGTGCAGACAACATAATGTCTTTTGAAGAGCTGAGGATCAAATTTAATCTCAATAGAACACATTTTTTTAAATATCTTCAACTTAGAAACTTTATTCGATCAAATCAAAATAAAGCTCTCACTCGACCTATTTATTCATCCTTGGAAAAAATGATGATGAAAGATAGTAAAAGAAAGGGTATTATTTCAGAGTTTTATAACTCATTGACACTATCTTCAAGTGAAAATTCACTGAAAAGATTAAACTACTGGAAAGAAGATCTGCAAATTGAAATTTCAGAGGAACAATGGGAATTGGCTTGTACAGAAGCTCAAACCAAATCAATAAATGCACGCCTTAAATTGATACATTTCAAATGGTTAATGCGGATGTATGTTACACCGGAGGAGTTAAATAGATATAACAAAAATATACCAGATACATGCACAAAATGCATGGAAAGTAAAGGAACCCTATTTCATTGTTTATGGGAATGTAGATTAATAAGAATGTTTTGGGAAGAGGTGAGGGTAACAATTGAAAAAATAATCTCAAAACAAATCATATTGAATCCTAAACTGGTTTTGTTGGGTCTGTACCCAGAAAAGCATAATTTCAATAAAAGTGAAAGAACATTCATAGACCTCAGTTTGCTTAATGCCAAAAAATGTATTGCACTATTATGGAAAAAGACTCATAGACCAGATGTGACTCAGTGGTTAAGACAGATGTTAACAAACCTTCCATTAGAAAGAATAACATATATACTGAAATCAAAGGAAATTGTGTTTGAGAATATATGGAGACCTTTTATTGATTATGTAAAAAATTTAAACATAACTCTTGAAGAAGAAGGTGAATGATGTGTGTGGACCTTGTAAATTCCAAACTGGTGAACATAATATGTATACTTATGTATTGGATTGTCTAGACTAAACAGAGGAGCATTGTTGAAGACTTGATTTTGTTGGTGGTTGTTGGTGTTTTTAGTGCATTTTTTTTTTTTTTTGTAGTACTTTAGTGTTAGTGTTTGATTGTTTGTATCATGTTTGTTAAAAAAAAAAAAAAAAAAAAGGTTCAATAAAGATATTGTGGGAAAAAAAAAAGACTAAAAACATGCAATAAGTGTAGAATAATAAGTAATAATAATAATAATAATAATAATGAGTAATACTAGTCAAGGCAGTTTTAAATAAATTAGCAAGTAGCAGATAATATGGGGTACCACAGTGCAGTCGATAATGCAACAGAAAAACAGTGATGAATGACATGAGCTGCTGTATATAGTGCACGAGAGTCAATAAGTCACTTAATGTTCAGCAGTCTGATGGCAGAGGGGAAAAAGCTGTTCATGTGCCGGGAGGTTTTAGTCTGAATGGACCGAAGTCTTCTACCTGAGGGGAGGGGGGCAAACAGTACGTGACCAGGGTGTGAAGGATCGGCTATGATTCGGCCAGCACGCCTCCGGGTCCTGGAGATGTACAGGTCCTGGAGAGATGGGAGCTTGCAGCCGATCACCTTCTCAGCAGTGCGCACGACGCGCTGCAGCCTTAGTCTGTCCCTGGCAGTGGCTCCTGCGTACCACACGGTTATGGAGGAGGTGAGGATGGACTCGATGATGGCCGTGTAGAACTGCACTAACATCTTGGTGGGTAGCTTGAGCTTCTTCAGCTGCCGCAGAAAGAACATCCTCTGCTGGGCCTTTTTGATGAGGGAGCTGATGGTTGGCTCCCATTTGAGGTCCCGGGTGATGGTGGTGCCCAAGAAGCGGAAGGAATCTGCAATGGTGATGGGAGAGCCTGTGATGGTGAGGGGGGGCAGGGGGGTTGTGACTTTCCTGAAGTCCACAATCATCTCCGCTGTCTTCAGAGCGTTCAGCTGCAGGTTGTTGTGGCTGCACCAGGACACCAGCTGGGCCACCTCTTTCCTGTAGACGGACTCGTCGCCGTTGGAGATGAGCCCGATGAGGGTGGTGTCGTCCGCAAACTTGATCAGCTTAACAGACTGGTGGGAGGAGGTGCAGGAGTTGGTATAAAGGGAGAAGAGTAGGGGGGAAAGTACACAGCCCTGGGGTGATCCGATGCTGATGCTAACAGAGTCCGAGACAGACTTCCCCAGCCGCACATGCTGCCTCCGGTCCGTCAGGAAGTCGGTGATCCACCTGCAGAGGGAGTCAGGCACGCCGAGCAGGGACAGCTTGTCCTGGAGCAGAGCAGGGCGGATGGTGTTGAATGCAGAGCTGAAGTCCACAAACAGGATCCTGGCGTAGGTTCCCGGGGAGTCCAGGTGCTGCAGGATGGAGTGGAGGGCCAGGTTGACTGCGTCGTCCATAGACCTGTTGGCACGGTAGGCAAACTGCAGCGGGTCCAGGAGGGGAGTGGTGATGGACTTGAGGTGAGACAGGACCAGGCGCTCAAAGGACTTCATGACTACAGAGGTGAGCGCTACAGGTCTGTAGTCGTTAAGTCCAGTAATCCATGGCTTCTTGGGGACAGGGATGATGGTGGAGGATTTGAGGCAGGTCGGCACGTGGCATCCTCAATGACATCCACTCGCCCACTGGAACCACAGCCAGAGCCAGTGATGTTACTCAAGTTATTGAGTAACACCATTGAGTTATTGTTAGGCCACACGAGACAAAGCATCAGGATGCGGTCCCAGGGCACATACAGGAGCCTGAGCGGCATACCCAAAGGCGATGTTGATTTGTCGCCATATGTTCAATGGTCTTACGCATTGATCTGCCGCCATATGTTCAGTGGTCTTATGCATCTCCTCCAACTGCTGCATGAAGTCCATCCGTGGGCTGTGCACCTGACTTTCTTCTATCGGCTTCTGCCTCCTGCTGGCCTTCCTGGTCTCAGCTGGGGCGACTAAGACTGGAGGAATAGAGCCCTTGGCTGGAGCATACCAGTGTCTGGGCCACTTCCTCCTCCTTCACTCCCGCAGAAACTATTACTCCTCCAGGAGAACAGTAGGAGAGAAGACAAGACAGTTATTTCTCATTATTTTTTATTATTATTATTCAAATCAAATCAAACTTTATTGTCATATTGCTGTACATACAACTGTAGTGCAGGCAAGATGAAATTGCGTTTCTCTCGGCATCCATATAAATAGAAGCAGCATGATTTAAGACACACTCCCACATAGCTCCACCCCCCCATCCATTCACACATCCCTGAGACATACTTGAGGAGAAAAAAAAAACAAACTAACTAACTATAATATACAAATAATATACAAAATGTCTGTAGGTGCAGTAGTGTGTATGAGAGATTCCGGGTCAACTGTTCAGCATCCTGACAGCTTGTGGAAGGAAGCTGTTGATCAGTCTGGTGGTTCTGCCTCTGATGCTCCGGAATCGTTTACCAGATGGAAGAAGTTCAAAGTGTTTATGCAGAGGGTGAGAACGGTCCTTGACAATGTTCAGTGCCCTGCTCCTACAATGGTTCTGAAAAAGTTCTTGGACAGAGGGGAGGGAGACTCCAATTACCCTCTCAGCCCCCTGACTATCCTCTGCAGGGCTTTTTTGTCTGACATACTGCAACTGGAGTACCATGTTGCAATGCAGTACGTCAGAACACTCTCCACCACACCTCTGTAGAAGGTCCTGAGGATGCAGATGGGGAGAGAGGCCTGTTTGAGTTTCTTCAAGAAGTGCAGTCTCTGCTGAGCCCGCTTCCTGATCTCCAAGTAATTCTTGCTCCAGGTCAGGTCCTGCGAGATCTGCACTCCGAGGAACTTGATGTTCTCTACTCTCTCCACTAAATGGCCGCCGATGCTGAGGGGGACGTGCTCAGGCTGTGACCGCCGGAAGTCGATAATCATCTCCTTCGTTTTGTCCACGTTGAGCACCAGATTGTTCTCCCTGCACCAGCCCTCCAGGTCTCTCACTTCTTTCCTGTACATTGATTCCTCATCCCTCTGAATAAGTCCCACCACCGTGGTGTCGTCTGCAAACTTAATAATCTGGTTCCCTCGTGTCTGGATACACAGTCATGTGTTAGAAGTGTAAACAACAGTGGACTGAGTACACAGCCTTGAGGGGATCCGGTGCTCAGCGTGACAGAGTTGGAGATGTTGTTTTCAACCCGGACAGACTGAGGTCTCTCAGTCAGGAAATCCAGGATCCAGAGACATGTGGCGGTGTTCAGACCGAGAAGGAGTAATTTCTCCATCAGTCTCTGGGGAATAATGGTGTTGAATGCTGAACTGAAATCAATGTACAGGAGTCTGGCGTAGGTGTCTTTCTGGTCCAGGTGGGTGATGACAGAGTGTATCTCTGCTCGCAGAGATAGCAAAAAGACGTAACAACCTAATAGGTTTTTTTTTTTTTTTTTTTTTTTTAATGCAAAAGATGCAATAGACTTACACAATGGTCCCCTCCGGCATACAACTAGGAAAATACCGGTCGCTATGGAGGGTGAGAATATGTATGGGCACATAATCATACCATGTAGGATAACTAAGTAGACGGTTGTGCCGTTTCATCCCATCTAGCAACAATGCTCTGCACTGTGTGTGTTTATACATTTACATATTTATTCCATCTAGCTACAATGCTCTGCACTGGGTGTGTTTATGTTTATATTTATATATCTATATATTCATTCCATCTAGCTACATTGCTCCGCACTGTGTGTATATATATTTACATTTTTTTTTCCACCTAGCTGCAGTGCTTCGTACTGTGTGCTTATATACTCATATATTTATCCCATCCAGCTACAATGCTCTACACTGTGTGTCTGTGTGTATATATATATATATATTTATAGTAATATGTACATATGTATATTAGCTGCTCTTGCTTGCTTGCTTCTTTTTTTTTTTTTCTTGCCTTCTGATTGTTGCTCTGAGTGTTGCTATCCCTGTGCTGTTGCAATCCTGGAATTTCCCCGTTGTGGGACTAATAAAGGCTTATCTTATCTTATCTTATCTTAGGGTGGTGAGTATAGCATCCTCCGTGGAGCGGTTTGAACGATATGCAGACTGGAGCGGGTCGTGTGATGCAGGGAGGCAGGCTGTAATGTGTGGTTTGACAAGCCGTTCAAAACACTTCATCACAATTGGTGTCAGTGCAACAGGACGATAGTCATTCAAACAGGACACCACTGGTTTCTTTGCCACCGGTACAATGATAGAGGTCTTGAAGCATCTGGGAACGATGGCCTGACTCAGGGAGATGTTATAAATGTCAGTCAGGACATCCACTAACTCGCTCGCGCAGTCTCGGAGCACACGTCCCGGAATGTTGTCCGGACCTGCAGCTTTGCGTGGGTTGACTCTGGTTAGGGTCCTCCGTGTGTCCGCTGTGTGATGGTAAAAGCTGGTCTGACCGATGGTGGGGGTGGGCCAGCCCTCCCTCTGATTGTCGAGTTTGATGCTTCAAAACGTGCAAAGAAGTCGTTAAGCCTGTCTGGAAGCAAAACGTTGTCATCATCAATCCCCTGCCTAGACTTATAGCCCGTCAGTGTCTGAACTCCCTGCCACATCTGCTTGGTGTTCCTAGTGTCACAGAAGTGTCCCTGGATTTTCTCCGCATAGGCGCGCTTTGCTGCCTTAAATCCCTTTGAGAGCGCAGACCTGGCTGAGCAGAGGGCAATCCTGTCCTTCGCTCTGAAGGCTGCATCTCTGGCTGTAAGCAGCGAGCGCACCTCTGCAGTCATCCAGGGCTTATGGTTACCCCGCATAGTGATGGTCTTCACTGTAGTGAAATCCTCTGTGCACTTCGCGATTATTGTTATTGTCATCATAAACAGGCCAAAGGGCTGTTCCATGAGGTACAAGTGAGCAAGTCATAAAGCAACACAGAAATATCAGATTTGTTCCTACCTGAATGCAGTACCACTCCCCCACCAAAAGGTGGCGAGAGTGCACCACACACAGGAGCGCTCAGTAAGCAGACATCTCCTTTTTTGTTTTTTTTTTAAAGAAGACGATAAAAAAGAAACAATACAGAATTAATGGCAATCTATACCACTTGCTGTTAACTACCAACAAACTCTGCTTGATGGTAAAATGTATCACATATCCAAGCAGACAAATATATCGTGTGCTGTTAAGCTCCAAGCAGTTTTCCGCCTGAGAAGGTCTACAAAGAAAAAACATCACAAGTTTAACCAGGTAAGGGTAGCACATACTACATGCTGCTAGACCGCTACCATCCTAGCTGGAAGGAAGATAAATGTATATCACATACCTTAAGCAAATGCGGACGGTGCAAACCACACTGCACAGCTGCTACCACCTTCTCACAGTTAACAACTTAGCAGGGGTACCCAAACGAAAAGGCAGCCCGCACAGCACAAACAAACGTTAACAGACCAGCATAAGCTCTTACCGAACCAGAAGGAAAGAAAGAGGAAGAGGGAGTGGATGCAGAGGGCATATATAGGGCATCCACAGGTGTGGTTAATTTGGTATAATGCTCGTACCCAGGGGATTGGTGTCACGTGGTTACAGGTTCACTGAGATGAAATAAAACCTGGGTTTCTGCTGTGGATTCTAATCACCCCACTAGTCATCCATGTCCAAGCTGCTTCGTAAATCCATAGTTGATTACATATCCTACATCATTCTAGCTCTTTTCACTTTTTTTGCCACGATAGCCCTGTAGTCCCATTGATCTAGCCTAGCTTAGCTAAAGCTTCTGGAATTCAGTTTGTTTCTCTGCTTATTACACCCCACAAACTGGTCCTGTTGTTTTGACCACTTCTGGTTGGGCTTTTACATTCAGCCAGTTTTACTTGAATTAGTTCAGACTGGCTCCAACAGCTCTAGCTAATAGCTAATCGCGAATTGGGCCATGGTTGATACACAGCATTGACTATGTAACTCAGCAGTGACAGAGTGGAAGGGTGGGATGAACGGTGGCTCATTAGCCCTTAAAGGAACATGGTGTGGAACAGGTTGTTCTGAGGAAAGGTGCTTCATCTGGGTAGAAAATGGCACTGCAGTATTTCCACACTGAGGTATTTTGACCAGACATTTCATTATGTTGGGAAGCACAGTGATGCAGTGGTTATACTCCTTTTACACAGGGCTGGAGATTGTTGAGAAATTAAAAAATCGCCAGATCTCTCAGCAATCTTTCAATGAGAGTTCCAGTGGCCACCAAGATCTCTCAAAAATCTTTTTTTTTTTTTTTTATTACTTATTTTGTACCCGTAGGTAGATTTGTTTTGCAGTCTGGTGACAAACCACCAGCTGCCGGTCGCTGTGTGCGCAAGCGCCCCTTAACTCCCTAACCTGCATGTTTTTGGCATGTGGGAGGAAACCGGAGAAATCCCGGAGGCTGCACGGTGGTGCAGTGGTTAGCACTGCGGCAGCACAGTTTTACCCTCGGCCGGGGGATCGTGGGGATCATGAGATCATGGGTTCGATCCCTGCCCCCGGCCAACAGTGATCTGTGTGGAGTTTGCATGTTCTCCCCGTGTTGCGTGGGTTTACTCCGGGATTTCTCCGGTTTCCTCCCACATGCTAAAAACATGCAGGTTAGGGATACGGGGCGCTTGCGCACGCAGCGACCGGCAGCTGGTGGCTTGTCACCAGACTGCAAAACAAATCTACCTACGGGTACAAAATAAGTACAAAAGTAAAAAAAAAACAAAAAAAAACATGCAAACTCCACACAGATCACTGTTGGCCGGGGGCAGGGATCGAACCCACGATCTCACGATCCCCGCGATCCCCTGGCCGAGGGTAAAACTGTGCTGCCACAGTGCTAACCACTGCGCCACCGTGCAGCCAATCTTGCAGTGATCTCCATGTTTGCCATGGTCTCCTCAGAGTTTTGACTCAGTCCAAAACAATCAACTATCGCCAGGGGAAGCGATCTCTCAATGAACTCTATTGGTCTTTCATTGAATGCTCAGAAATCACTCACTGATCTCTCAGCCATCTCTGCCTTCGGGATGGAAAAATTTGACTTTCGCTGAAAGATCTCTTAGAGATCATTTAAAAATGGCTGAGAGATCATTAGGAGATCGATGAGATTGTTGAGTGCTCCTTGACATCTCCTTGAGCAATTGCTTTCCTTTGGTGATCATTGAGTGATTGTTCTGGACTGAATCAAAAGTGACAAGACCATGAGATCACTGGAAGACCAGGTCAGTTTTTGATCTCTCAGTGGTCACCCAGTGATCTCTGTGTTGTGTAAAGGGGTAATAGCATTGTTGTGTGACAGCTAGAAGATTACTGGTTCGAGTCCCTTGGCTGGCAGAGGTAGAAGATGTTCTGTGTGGCATTTGCATGTTCTCCCTGTGCTGTGTGGATGTACTCCCAGTACTCAGGTTTCCTCCCACAGTCCAAAGCCATGCATGCTAGGTTAATTGGTGATTCTAAATCGGCCCTAGGCATCTGATAGACCCTGAGAATAAAATAAAGACTTAATGTAGTTAGTTGTGCTTTGAGTGGTCAGAAGTACCATAAATGTGGGTCCTTATCCCATTAAGATCTCTAGAAACTATGTCAGTATGTGGAAAAAGTGCACATGAATGAATGAATGAATGCATAAAGGCATGAATGAATGCATGGATGCATAAATGCATGAATGAATGAATGCATCCATAAATGAATGCATGAGTGAATGAATGCATGATTAAATGAATGCATGAATGAATGAACAAATGCATGGATGAACAAATGCATGAATGAATGCATGCATTAATGCACAAATGAATGAATGCATGGATGAATGAACAAATCCATGAATGAATGAATGCATGGATGAATGAATGCATGAATGGATGCATGCATTAATGCACAAATGAATGAATGAATGAATGCATGGATGCATGAATGAATAAATGCATGAATGAATGCTTCTTTACACCTTTTCTTGGTTTGCTGTTCTCCGTCTGTCAATGGTGGACTTGTTCTGATTTTGTGTCTCGTGCTTTCAGGCTACGTGCGGCGGCTGCCACATGGTGGTGCTGGCTCGCCCGAGGGATCCGTGCTGCGACGACATCACTCTGGAGGATGATGACATCATAGAAGACTACCTGGAAAAATCCTACGTGAAGCTGTTGGGGAACACCGCGGACTCCGCCACCCTGCAGAGGAACCTCTCTGCCCGGGTCCGCCGGAGGGAGCGGGTGGGTATGCGGCACGAGACGCTCTGCATGATATGATTCTCACAAGTTACTGCTTACTCCCTCCATCCTTCAGGAACGTTCTCCGGACCAGTTTGGCGCCACGTTCCACATGCTGCCCACCGTGAAGCCTGGCTGCCTCCACCCACCGCTGCCCGTGTCCAGCCAGACCATCCTGCCTGGACGGTCCCCGCCTGAGCCGACCCGCAGAAAAGTGCTCAACGGTGCTTCCCACCACCAGGGTACCTACTGCACCTCAGCTCCACGCATGCTGGCTTTAAACACCCCACAGAGGTCTCCAACCTGTGGCCCAGAGTCACTTGTTGCTCTTTTTCCTCAAAACAAACAAACAAAACAAGCTTTCACATTTATAAGACACTAGAAGGCACCAAGAGAGTGAGTACCTCCACCAAAGCTGCATGTCAGCTGATAAAAATGTGTCCTAGACTCTCCAGTGCATACTTCCACCCCTCCAGGTTTTCTTCCACCTGATCCCTACTGTCACTACAGATCACAATGTCATGGTCCATGGAGACTCCTGCCTGGCCTCATCTGTCAGCCTGTCCATCATTATGGGAGTCCAATTAATGTGTTAAAACAAATTTAAGACAAATTAATGCCCCTATGGCACTTCCAGTTATAGCGGAACTTGAAATGCTGAACAACTGTTCTGTCCGGACAGTCTTAGGTGTGGCACACAATAGAGTACAAAAACTCTTCATTCTATTTAATTTTTAAAATCTAATTCTGGATGTTCAAATCAGTTTGCTGGAATATTGCTGTCATACTATTTGGACATTTGGATTGTAGATTATATTTAATTAGACATTAAAATGAGTGACCACAGGGAATGAAGCTTCAGCTAGCGCGAGGCTCGCTATAGCAGACCAGCTATGCGTTTTTTTCTGCTGGCAAATGTTTGCTTTTTAGACTGCCTGTGGATGTGGATAAAGGACTGGAGACAGACAAAGTGGTGTCAACTGGGTTCATGCCAATGGACCACTTTATTTTTGGGTGTGGCATGCAATCGACCAGTCAGAATGTCTCTTCACCTCAGCCTTTAAATGTCAGGTGTGCATCATCTCTGGTGCATTTCTATCATAATGGAACATCTACGTCAGAGGACAGATTGGTTTTCCACCTAGGAAAGAGATGTGTTCAAGTGTAGGATGTGAAAATGCACAGGAATATCATTTACTGGAGTGCCACTGTGCCACCTAAAGTTTTAGAGGAGAAGCAGGCATGGGTTGAAACGGTGCTGAGTGTGTCCTTGTTTTGAGGCACATGCGCAGTTTTATAATGCGGTAGTTAAACAGCCATTGATAAAGTGTCAGAGATTTTCACAAGTCAAGTCACAAAGTGTGCTTAGATTTGCATTTTAGATTGTTGCAACAGGACCCTGTGTCTCTTTCTTGCTACTGAAGACTGTGTAACAGTGTGTACTTTATCTGTGGCACCCTGCAGACTCACAGCGTGTCTTTTCAGAGCAGGCAGACGGTGCGGTGGAGAACCTGATGGACACGGACAGCGTCAGAGGCCTCGGAGACACCACGGACTTCCTCAACATGGTGAGAGAGCACTGACATGAAAGATGGTCGACGTTAGTGTTAGAGATGCTCATGTGTGTCTGCCCACAGACTCATGTGATGAAGATGGACCCCAATGATAAAACCATCACTCTGTCTCCGGTTCAAAAGGTAACCCAGGCTCCTGTAGGGGACCCTCCCCTCTCATGTCTGCCATTGTTATGAGGTTTTAGTTTGTTCAGCTCCTTCTTTTCCGTCTTCATTAGGCCGGTGTCTGAGGCTGCTGCTGGTTGTGTCGTACGCAGCTGCTTGTAAATATAGTTACAGATACGTTTATGTTTACAGAATAAAAGTAACATGGAATTTTCAGAATATGAATTATTGTGAGCATGATGAATCCACATCTTATCATGTCTGCCTCTACCTGTTTGCACCTGTGGCCAAACATGCAGTTTTGCACTAAGACACATCTCAGTACACAGTGTTTGGGATGGTAGTAAATCAGGGCCACAGCCAGCAAACAGATTATTAATATGACTAAAGAAAACAAAATGATAAACATTTTACCATTCATTCATCCAGCTGCCCTTCTATTCCCTACATACAGTGCTGTGAAAAAGTATTTGCCCCTCCCTGTTTTTTTTTTTTCTATTTTTGTCACATTTAAATGTTTCAGATCATCAAACACATTTTAATATCAGACAAAGATAACCCAAGTAAATAGAAAATGCAGTTTTTAAATGATGATTTCATTTATTAAGGGGAAAAAAGCTCTCCAAACCTACCTGGTCCTATGTGAAAAAGTAATTGCCCCTTAAACCTAATAACTGGCTGTTCCACCCTTGGCAGCAACAACTGTAGTCAAGTGTTTGTGATAACTGGTGATGAGTCTTTTCCATCTCTGTAGAGGAATTGTGACCTACTCCACCACAGGGTGTCCCGCATGCTGTTGAAGGGAATAATTTAACTTCTTTGCAGAATTGTTTTAATTCAGCCACATTGGAGAGCTTGAGCTTGAGGTCAGGAACTGATGGCCGGACATTCTCCTTCAGGATTTTCTGGTAGCAGAATTCATGGTTCCATCAATTATGGCAAGTCGTCCAGGTCCTGAAGCAGCAAAGCAGCCCTAGACCATGACACTACCACCACCATATTTGACTATTGGTATGATGTTCTCTTTATGAAATGCTGTTGTTATGGTTCGAGCGCTGAGCTCATCCGCGCTCGAGCCATGCACTATTTTCGCCTGTCTGACGGCTATGTGCCCCTTTTGGCTCTCCGAGCCTTTATTGTGACAGCGCTCGGAGGGGCTTCTGGCTGTCAGAGCTGTCAGCTGAGCCGCATTTCACCTCATCAGCTGCTCCCTACTTAAGAGGGCAGTTGGGAGCGAAATGTGTGGCAGTCTCGTCAAAAACCTTCCCTTGGTCAGACGTTATTCGAGCATCCCACTGTTCAGACGTAGACTATCCCTCGTCTTTATTCGTAAGTGTGTTTCCTTATGTTTCCATTCTCCCCTGTCATTGACTGTATTCATTGTAGTGTGTTTTAGCCCCCCATGGCTTGTTATTTTGTTCCTTTTCTGTTCTGTTAATAAACTGTGCAAACTCACTGGTGATTTGTGGCGTCTTATGATGGCTCGTGAGGGCCATCTGTGACAGCTGTTAGTTTTAACAGACACCTTCCAAAAAGTTCAACTTGTGTCTCATCAGTCCACAGAATATTTTCCGAGAAGTTTTGGGGATCATCAAAATGTTTTTTTTGGCAAATGTGAGATGAGCCTTTGTGTTCTTTTTGCTCAGCAGTGGTTTTGGCCTTGGAGCTCTCCCATGGATGCCATTTTTACCCCCCAGTCTCTTTCTGATTGTTGAATCATGGACCGGTGTTCAAACTGAGTTCTTTAGATGTTCTTCTGGGTTTTTGGTTCTCATCTGTTCCTGAATTTCTTCAGATCACAGCATGATGTGTTGCTTTTTGAGATCTACTTCACTTTCAGACAGGTTCTATTTGTCAGGGGAGGATTGTCGGGGATCGTGGTCCACCTTCTGGTTTATTTCTGTTATTTTGGAATTGTGGTCATTATGATTGATTCTGTTCTTAGTTAACGTATAAGTACTGTCCCCTTGTCTAGTCTTGTTTGGTAAATATGTCCTGCACTATTCTTGTCTTAGTTTAGCCTCTACAGTTCTTTGTTGTTCAGTCAGTCTTGTCTAGCTTCACTCCATCATTATTAATTTATTCTGAAAGTATCTCTTGTGTTTTTCTTTAGTCGTCTTGGGTCTTTGGTTTTATTTTGAAAGTACCCCTGGTTTGGTTTAGTCTCATGTAACTTGATTTTCTGTTGATTTTTCTGTTTTACTTCCTCTTAGTTTGTGTTCACGATCCTCTGCTTTACCTTTGGGGTTATGTAAACTCTTAGTTGATTCCTTGTGCCTGCTTACTCAGCTGTAGTTCATGGTAGATTGTCATCTTTCTTTTAAATCTTGTCTTGGCTTTAAGAGCCTTGCAGCAACATTATTTGGGTTTATTCCCCCCTCCCCGTCATGGATTATGTTCTGTCTGGACATTTGGTTCTGGTGTCCTGTTGTTTCCTCGACTCCATCATGGTTTGTGCTTTTATCGTTGTTTCTCCTGTTCATTACTTTGCTGTTTTGTGTTCAAGTGTATTTCCTGTTTTTCAGGCTGCTGTGCCTCATTTTTCAGTTTTCAGTCCGTTGGTGTTTTCTGCTCCTTGCCTCGGTTTTCTGTTTATTTATCTAATAGGTCTGTTCAAAATGGATCGTTGCCTACATGTGGGTTTTACCTCCATGCAAATTCATGACAGCATTTAAGTGATTTCTTGATTCAGCAGTTCTGAGCGTGGCTAGTGAAAGTGAACTCAGCTTTCCAAAAAATGTGGTTAATCACAGTTAATTCATGATGTAACGAGGGGGCAGTTACTTTTTCACATAGGGCCAGGCAGGTTTGGATAGCTTTGTTCCCTTAATAAATGATGTCATCATTTAAAAACTGAATTTTGCATTTACTCTGGTTATCTTTGTTTAAAATTACAATTTGTTTGATGATCTGAAAAATTGAAGTGTGAGAAATATGCAAAAATAGAAGAAATCAGGAAGGAGGCAAATACTTTTTCTCAACGCAGGAGCAACTTCATACACTGGACAGATGAAGTGTCTTTTTTGCTTTGCATGTTTTCTCTCCTCTCTGATGCATGCTTCTCTTTCATCCTCTTCTTGCTCTCTGGTGCTGGGGACAGAGGAGAACTAAGAACGGTAAGACTCAAAGGAAGGACGGCAAGCTCTCGGAAAAGAGCAGCTTCTCTTCCAGCTCGCTGCCGTCTCCCAACAGTGAGACATGTTCTCCCCACTGGGTGTTACCCAGAGAGCTCTCGAGGAGCCGCAGCACTCGCTCTGTGACCTCCAACAGCCCACACAGACAGATAAAGAGCATTCAGAACAAAGACATTGTAGTCATGGAGAAGAGAGCTAAAAATGACAAAGGTCCAAGTGTCAGGGACACGGACAAGGAAGGGTCCAAGCGGCGCCCCAAACCAGCTAAAGGTAAAAGTCAGCCGGAAGGGGTTAACAGAACACCAGCAGCAGACTTAAAGCAAACTGCAGAGAAAGTCACAGAAGTCAGAGCCACTAAGAAGGTGGAGTCTCAGCCTGTGAGGGTTAAAGGAAAAAGGCGTGAGGACATCATGTCGCTGGCTGAACACAGTCACATGGCCCCACCTGCCGTTCACCTAGACAAGAAAAGCCCACGGACCTCCCACCTGGTTCCTGAGGCAAAAACAATGGCCCAGTTTAGACAGAAAGGCAATACATTGTCTAAAAAGTTCAAGAATGAGAAAAACGTGAAGGAGTCTCAGGCCAGTAAGGAGCAGGATGAAGAGAAGAAACCATCTGGTCTTGGTCTCCTCGCTGGAGCTGCCTCGCTTGCAGCAGGAGCAGCTTTAATCCACGAACTGGCCCACGGAGGTGGCTTCAGCTCCCCGTCGCCATCCGAGAGTGCAGCCAAATCACGAAGTGAGGAGTCCGAATCCTTCACCGCCGATTTCAGCAACAAATCGGTGGTCAGCATCAACATCATACCTTCAAACGAGAGTCCCGAAGTGGGGGCAAGTCAGGAGGAGAAGGAGACAAGTCGAGATGAAAGTGAGGAGCAGACAGATTCTGTAGCTACCAAACAGGAAGAGGAGGAGGAGGAAGGTCAGGGGACAAGTGCAGAAGTTAGCGAGGAAGAGGACGGTGGTCACAGTGCAGAGAAAGTAACGGAAGATGAAGGGGAGGAAGACAGTAACGCTCTTCAAGCAGAGAGTAAGTCTGAAAGTGATGATGATGAGGATGAAGAAGAAGAGGAGGGGGAAGAGGAGGAGGAGGGGAGTAGTGGAGCAGAGACTGGAGAGAAAGAAAGCAGAGGAGGGGATGTGGAGGAGGAAGAAGAGGAAAGTGAGGAAGGGCTGAGTCACATGACTGGCAGCAACGATGGGGAGACGGAAGAGGAGGAAGAGGAGGAGGCTGTGGAAAGTGATGATGAAGAAGAGAGTGAGTCTGTGAAGTCTTCAAAGGAGAGGGCGACTGAAGAGGAGGAGGGGAAGGAGGAGGAGGAGGAACGTAGTGAGGAAGAAGAGGAAGAAAGTGAAGAAGAGGAGGAGGAGAATGAAAGTAGTGAAGAAGAAGAGGAAGAAAGTGAAGAAGAGGAGGAGGAGGAGGAGAAGAAGGAAAGTAGTGAAGAAGAGGAAGAAAGTGAAGAAGAGGAGGAGGAGGAGGAGGAGGAGAAGGAAAGTAGTGAAGAAGAAGAGGAAGAAAGTGAAGAAGAGGAGGAGGAGAAGGAAAGTAGTGAAGAAGAAGAGGAAGAAAGTGGAGAAGAGGAGGAGGAAGTTGTCCAGAGCAGTGAGGAAAGTGGGGATGGAGAAGCTGAGGAGGAAGATGATGATGAAGGTGATGAGGCAAAAGAGGAGGAGGAGGAGGAGGAAGAGGAAGAGGAGGAAGAGGTTGTCAAAAAGAAAAAATCTGCAGACCAAAGACAAAGTGTTAAATGTGTGACTAGAAACAAACAGAGGCCGGGGGTGGATGAGGCGGAGGAGTTTTGGGACGATGTTCTGCCCCAATACCTCAGTCTGAAGTAGCACCTCCACATCTACATGGATCATCTGTAGGATGTCAGACTCACCATTGCTGACGCCGTTTCCCTCAGAAGAGCCTGCAGTTCTCAGGTTAACACCACCAGACCATGAAATGATTCAGGAAACAGATATGACCCAAAACCTCTGGTCGTCTGTGTCTTAGAGCAGCTTTTAATGACGCCACCAGAGGAAGCTGTAGACCGTCAGGTGGCCAGTGTCAGAACCAGCCCAGGCAGTCTGGGTGGTGCAGAGCTCTTTAATGTGTTGGGTGGGCATGAACCACACAGCTGAATGTTTCAGAACTGAGCGCTCCACCACAGCACCAGACGAGCCTGACCACAGAAGAATTAGCAGGTTAGCAAAGCCTGAACTGTCAAAATAAAACCAGGAAGTCTGTCAGACAACAAATGAATTCTGTCCCTCTAACACAGAAACCCCTTTTTACATTGAAAAAATGTCACGGGACCCCACCAACCAAAACTGCTACAAAATGGCACACTGATGCCTATTCCAGCATATGTAATGACACCTGAGTCTTGTAATGAGTTTATGCTCACTCAGTGTGAATTTAGATGAACACAAAGCTGACATCCTGGCAGGAACTGAAGACAGGCAGACAGGTGTTTTGTTTCGACATGCCGTTTCAGCTTGCACCAAACCATGACTGTGTTGGGTAGCATTTCTCCCCACACCAAGCAGGCCGGACTCACTGCAGCTGGATTCTTGGGGGAATAAAGCCAAACAAAAGATAGTTTTGCTGTACTGCATTGTCTTCACTGTCTGAGCTTTTCCACCAAGTCAGAGTCTGAATCTTTCCTTTTCAAATATTTATCATCACTGTTTTTCTTATTGTCACCACAATGCCACCTCTAGCTAGGGATGGGCAATACCAGCACTTTTCCTTTCGATACGATACCATTAATTTATGGCATGTTTTCTTCGATACTGATACCGATACTTTTTGCCCCTAAAAGGAAAATCATATGATTGTAGTTTCATTTATTGCAAAGACAAAATGAAATATGTCTACAACTCATGAGCATAAATACTTGAAAGAAATGCTTATAAAATGTTAATAAAATAGAGCAATGAGCAAAGTAAATAAAAATATTTTTTTCAATTATAATAAAATAATAATAAAGACTTAAAATGAACGCAAGATTAATTAAATTTGTTAATGTGGTGAAGATTCTCAGTCATCCAGGTGGGTCAGTATGCTGTATGAAAGCTCAGTCAAGTCAACTGGATTCAAGTATTTTTTACTTGAATCCAGATGTTCGCCAGAAGTTGAATCGCCATCAGTGCGTGAATGGGTGGATGGCAGGATCTGTAAAGCGCTTTGATCATCAAGAGATGAGAATAAAAGCGCTATATAAGTGAACACCATTTACCATTTACCATTTTACTTCTGAAATGTTTCACCATTCATCCACATTCTATGGGAATTCCAAGCAGCGTATGTGTGTACTTTTTTCACAATGCAATGTTTTTTTTAATTTGTATTTGTTGGAAAAATTCTTCTTAACCTTCAGTCAAGAATCAAGCAGGATGAAAGTTTCAGCAAATTTAATTACACTGGTCAGTGGAGAAAAATACAACAGTCTCAGAGCCTATTTGCGCATCATTGTGACTCAAACACACATCACTCAGTCTTTTAAGCTCTCCGTTATCCGAGAGGTGGAGGAGAAAATGTCCATGGTGATTGGTTCAGTACATCTGGTCAAACTTGGTGTACAGATTAGCTCGTTCTCAGCAATAGTCAGACTTTCTCAGCATCAGTTACACTTTATTTTTCCTTTTAGATCTTAGTGCAGCCTTTGATACTATCAATCATGATATTCTACCTGATAGATTAGAACGCTATGTTGGACTAAATGGTACTTCACTGCAGTGATTTAGATCGTATTTGTCCGATAGATTTCAGTTTGTTCATATCAGTAATGAGTTTTCTTCCAACTCTAAGCTCAGTCATGAAATTCCACAGGGATCTGTGTTAGGCCCTACTCTTTTCAGTTTATATATGCTTCCGTTAGGTAACATCATTAGAAAGTACTATATACATTTTCATTGTTACGCAGATGATACACAATTATACCTGTCAATGAAGCCCAATGATTGCAATCAATTAGCCAAGTTAAATGCCTGTCTTAAGGAAATCAAAGCTTGGATGACTTGTAATTTTCTGCTGTTAAACCCGGATAAGACCACAGTCATTCTTGTCAGTCCAAAAAACCTTAGAAATACCTTTCCAAATCAAACTCTTAATTTGGATGCGGCTACTCTTACTCTGAATAGTTCTGTGAGGAACCTTGGAGTTATTTTTGATCAAGATCTGTTTTTTAATTCACATATTAAATTTGTTTCTAAGACTGCCTTCTGTCATCTAAACAGTATTGCCAAGATTAGGAGCATCTTGTCTCTGAGTGATGCTGAGAAACTGATCCACGCTTTTGTTAGCTCTAGATTAGATTATTGTAATTCGTTATTAACAGGTTGTCCTAAAATATCTTTAAAAAGTCTTCAGTTGATCCAAAACACTGCAGCAAGAGTTTTAACAGGTACTAGAAAGAGAGATCATATCTCTCCGGTTTTGGCCTCCCTTCATTGGCTTCCCATAGAGTTTAGAATTAAGTTTAAAATCCTTCTTCTCACTTACAAAGCTCTTAACAATCAGGCCCCCTTTTATATAAAAGATCTGATATTACCCTATCATCCTAACAGAGCACGACACTCCCAAAATGCTGGATTACTTGTAATACCTAGAATCTCCAAAAGTACAATGGGAGGCAGAGCCTTCTGCTATCAAGCTCCTTTCCTGTGGAACCAGTTACCAATCTGGGTTCGAGAGTCAGACACAATCTCTGTTTTTAAGAGCAGGGTAAAAACTTTCCTCTTCAATATAATCTACAATTAGGGAGGGATCTTGTGTCTCTTAACCCTCCCTTTGTTTTGCTGTTAATAGATTTAGACTGCCGGGTGACCTCCAATAATGTACTCGGCTTCTCTCGTTAATGTTTGCTCTCTTTATGTCTGTTCTCTCCATCTTCTCTATCCCTTCACCCCCCAGCCAGACGCAGCAGATGACTGCCCCTCCCTGAGCCTGGTTCTGTTGGAGGTTTCTTCCTGTTAAAAGGGAGTTTTTCCTCTCCACCGTCGGCAAGCGCTTGCTCACAGGGGATCGCCTGATTGCTGGGGTCTTTCTGCAATTATGGGGTTTCCCCTACATTTGAAAGTGCCATGAGATGACTGTTGTTGTGATATGGCGCTATATAAATAAAGTTGAATTGAATTGAACTAGAACAGTACAGGCGAACTAAAACAAGCGAAAACACAATACAGCTGCATCAGCATCTTTAACATTTTCACATAGACTCTGAGATAAAGCAAATTACAAATATTAAACTTTTCTATCAGTATTTTATTATTTATTTAATTTATTTTTACACTTATTTTACAAACTTAAATAGTCCTTATTTTGTTTATTTTTCAAATTTTGCTGCTTGGTATTACAATAGAATATGGATGAATGGTATAACATTTCATGTAATACTTCTTCTGCCACCTGCGACGCTGCTGAGCTCACTCTGCTCTGCACCAGAGTTGCAGTGAGTCTTCAGCTCTGACATCTGATAGGCTGCCATAATCATGTGACACAGCAGACCATCTCTAAAACATGCCTAGGCTGGTTTTTCACTGGTTTTCACACAAATTTAATGCCTAAATCTCTCAGAAGTGATAACAAATTACAGGTTTTGTATTAACACAGTGGTATCACGATATTTAAAAAAGTATCGACTCCAAAGTATCAACCAGCTGATATCAAAGTATCGATACCTGAGTATCGATACACCCATCCCCATCTCTAGCATGTCTTAATAATGTTATTAACCTCCTTAAAACACATGAAGAACATGAAGCCATGATTGTTGTGTTCATACTGCCACTTACTGACATGAATGAGCCACTGATTTTTACATAATCACAGACACGCTGAACTTTGCGACAAGCTTCACCTACTTTTAATGAATCCACTGCTAGGGTGCAAAGCATGGCACAAATGCCAGCTTTAGATTGTTGTAATAGGGCCCTCTGTGTCTTCACTCTGCATCAACTTGTAGACTTTAATGTTGAACTGTAGCCACAGACACACTTTCTGAATTTAAAGCATAAAATCCAGTGTTTTTACCCAATCAAAACCTGATATTCACTTTCTTCCCTGAACATTATTTGGAGATGAATTGTTAGTTTGTCTTTTCCTTGTGTATTTTTGTGATCAGTTTATTAGTTTTTCTCCCTAAGCAACCCTGCCCTGGTTTCCCAGCTCTAGTAGCTCCCATAGCTCTCAGTGCTCCAGTCCCTGTTGTAAACCTCCGTGCGCCATGGCTCCGCGCAAGAGAGAGAGAATGAATAACCCAATTGCGAGAGTTGATGGTGCACTTTTATTAACAAACACGAACAAAATAACAAGTCCAGTTATCACCAAGTTCAGTTCAGTTAAACCACACAAATACAGAGAGATGTAATGATGGATGTTGGGGCACCAAACATACCGGGTGCCTGCCGAATGCTCCTACAGCTTGGTGAATACAGAGTCTAGTGCTGCAGGGCTGCGTTACGCACGAAACAGGAAAGGCAGGCTGCTCGCCTTACAGTTCTGGAGCTAATCTGGGGCGAAACCAAGCAGTCTGGTGGATGAGGATAGGAAGCTGAGGCAGCCACGAACACCCAGGGATTGATCGTCTGAAGATGTCGGGCTGAGTACGTGACGGGAGTGATACATCATTCATGGAGAGCTAGCTGCCATGAACGAGGGTGAATGCCCCAACAATCTTTTTCCTCTGGAGCGGCAAACAAATACTCCTGAAGCTAACGAGGAAAGAGATTGCCGGTGTGAGAATGTGTGGGCAGAACTGATTGGCACCAGGTGTGTGAGGGGGCATGTGAATGAGACTGAATGGAGCATGTGTGTGTGTGTGTGTGTGTGTGTGTGTGTGTGTGTGTGTGTGTGTGCATGTGGGCGTGTGTATGTGTGTAAACACTGTGGCAGTGCAGCTGATTGCACTAAACAGGAGGAGGGGGCGTGCCTGAGCTGTCAGAGGAAAACTAGAGCAGAACATAACAATGAGTCTGAACTGGGTTTGCCCTCCAAACCCAGTTTCATGACAGTCCCTCTAGTTTACACCCGCCTCACCTGCTGAATCTGCACATGGATTACCTGCTCGGTCCCCTCCTGACAGTTTTCTAAGCTCTTTCTCTCTTGTTTTTTTTTTTTTTTTTTTTTTTTTTAAATTCAGGTCTATTTTATGTGTTTGTTGTGCCTGAACTCTAAAATGCTTTGTTTGCATGCTGCATTCTTTCTGCTTCCATCTGTCTTCTGTATTTTGTCTTCCTCAAACCTAATATCACTCAGCCGTAATGAAAATCTGTGTGCAATTTAGTCATTATATACAGTACACACCAATTCCAGCTGTTGTTTTTCATTATCATGGAGTTTTGTTTTCTACCATTTGTCTTTCCCCCCTTAGTTTAAATTCTGTATTTTTTATTTTTCTGCCTTATTAAATCTCTTTCCTATTTCTTTCATTCTTGTTTTGTTCTTTACAAGGCAATAAATTAGAAAGAACAAGAAAGAAAAGTCTGATTCTGTCTGCTGTAGAAATGATTCAAGTTTAAAAACAGACAGTAAATACAGTGGATATAAAAAGTCTACACACCCCTGTTCAAATGCCAGGTTTTTGTGACGTAAAAAAATGAGACCAAGATAAATCAATTCAAAATTTTTTCAACCATTAGTGTGACCTATAACCTGTACAACCCAACTGAAAAATAAATTGAAATCTTTTAATGGGATAAATAAAAAATATAAAACTTACAATAACCTGGTTGCATAAATATGCACACCCTCTTATAACTGGGGATGTGGCTGTGTTCAGAATTAACCAATCACATTCAAACTCATGTTAAATGGGAGTCAGCACATTACAGTGCCTCTGATTAACCCCAAATAAAGTTCAACTGTTCTAGTAGGCTTTTTCTAACATTTTTGTAGTCACATCTTACAGCATAAGCCATGGTCCGCAGAGAGCTTCCAAAGCATCAGAGGGATTTCATTGTTCAAAGGTATCAGTCAGGAGAAGGCTAGAAAAGAATTTCCAAGGTATTAAATATTCCATGGAACACAGTGAAGACAGTCATCATCAAGTGGAGAAAATATGGCACAACAGTGACTTTACCAAGAATTGGACATCCCTCCAAAATTGATGAAAAGATGAGAAGCAAACTGGTCAGGGAGGCTGCCAAGAGGCCGACAGCAACAGTGAAGGAGCTGCAGGAATTTCGGGCAAGTACTGGCTGTTTAGTACATGTGACAACAATCTCCTGTCTAAGGTGGCAAGACGGAAGCCTTATCTTATGAAAAAATTCATCCAAGCCCAGCTACATTTTGCAAAAACACATTTGAAATCTCCCAAACGCATGTGGGAAAATGTGTTATGGTCCGATGAAACCAAGGTTGAACTTTATGGCCATAATTCCAAAAGGTATATTTGGGACAAACACAACACTGCTCATCACCAAAAGAACACCATACCTCCAGTGAAGCATGGTGGTGGCAGCATCATGCTTTGGGACTGTTTTTCTTCAGGTGGAACTGGGGCCTGAGTCAAGGTGGAGGGAATTATGAACAGTTCCAAATACCAGTCAGTGTTGGCAAAAAACCTTCAGACTTCTGCTAGAAAGCTGAAGATGAAGAACAACTTCATCTTTCAGCACGACAATGGCCCAAGACCCACATCCAAATCAACAAAAGAATGGCTTCACCAGAAGAAGATTAAGGTTTTTGAATGGCCCAGCCAAAGTTCATACCTGAATCCAATCGAACATCTGTGGGGTGATCTGAAGAGGGCTGTGCACAGGAGATTGTCAGGAACCAAGCCGGCTCGGTCCTGGCTTCTCTGTGGGTACGTGCCACGTTGTATGTATGTTTATATGTATTTCTGTGTACTCTGCCGTACCTATAGCCACTGCTGTCTGGCCGGCAGCGGTGAGGCAGCCTCTTGGGCTCACACTGGAGTGAGCGCTGTCTAGCTGTCTGCCAGTCGGACCACGCCCCCTCTCTATTACTGCCAGCTGTTCCCACTCCCGTATGCCGTCTTCCCACGCTGCACCCAGGTGTTCCTAATTGTGTATCCAGCAATGCTTGTACTTAAGCAGGGCTTTGCAGTCAAGCATTGCTGGATTATTGTTTATGTCAGGCAAAGGAGTTTAGTGCCACACCGTCGCTACTCCCTTCGGTGTGTGTGTTAAGCCCTTGGACTTACATGGACATCTAGGACCGCTCCAGTGGCGTGAGTAGAAACTGTTGACTTTTCCCCCGTGCCTGCACGCTTCAGAACTTTGCCCAGTTTTCTCCATTTGATTGTAGAGCGTCCTGGAGGATGTCATAGTAATTCTGAGTGCAAATGATATGTTGAACTGCATGTGAATTTTCCGTCTGTTCAAGTATATGTGTGTATGGTGTTAATCCTGTGCGTAAATCCTCATCCTTTCACCCCTCGCCGTGTGCACAGGAGAAGCACATGGGAGGGTCCATGACAGAATAATCCAGCCTCCAAAGGATCTAGCGGGTTACACCCGCACACCTTTTTCATTTTTGTGAACTGTTTGTTTCACCCACCAGTTTTTGAGGATTCATTATGCCTCAAGCTGGTGAAGTAGTAGGGAGGAGACGGTGGAGCTGGGAGGACGGCCAAGCCATCGTGGCGACTGAGGGTTTGGCAGCCAGCGTACGCAGCTGTACCTCCCGGAGGGACGAGATGGATTGCTGGGGTGGAATAACCAACTTGGTGGAGCGGAGACCTTACCTGCGTCTTCATCCCACAGCGATTGCTCTATCACTCCCTCCACTGCCGCCTCTTCCACCACCTGTTTCCTTGCTGTGCGTAGCGAGGCCGGTGTCCACACCTAGAAGAATTCAGCGAGAGAAGCCCAATCTCGTCTCCTGCTTTTTGGCTTCTGTACTGCCGGCTTTGCCTTTTCCACGGCACTGTGACCCAGCATTGGACTGCAGGAGGAGCTCCTCCGCTCCTCTGCCTGTCTCCCAGTTTGTGGGGGCGGCCCTCCCTGGATTTTCCAAGGGACCCAGGAGCGCCACAGATAAGAAGCAGGAGGTTGGGTATACTGCAGCTAAAACCACCGCTCCCGGGATTAACAGGCAAGTGTGTTTTCATTTGATTAATTCGTTTGATAAATCATCTTGCCTGATGCCCGGGAGTGAGGCCCAGTTTGTGCAGTCCGCTGGGTCCTCTCCTCCAGCTGCAGTTATAAACTTATCCCCTATTCCCTCTGTGTCTCCTCCCTCTTTCCCTGAGTGTCTGCCGGTCCTAGAACCGAGCCGCCAGACGGTGGAGGAGTTTGAGTTATGTTGAACTGCATGTGAATTTTCCGTCCGTTCAGGTATATGTGTGTATGGTGTTAACCCTGTGTGTAAATCCTCATCCTTTCACCCCTCGCTGTGCGCATAGGAGAAGCGCACGGGAGGGTTCATGACAGGAGATGTCCTCACAATCTGACAGATTTGGAGAGTTTCTGCAAAGAAGAGAGGGCAAATATCGCCACATCGAGATGTGCCACCCTGATAGACGCCTACCCAAAAAGACTGAGTGCTGGAATGAGAGCCAAAGGTGCTGCAACAAAGTAGTAGTTTAAGGGTGTGCATATTTATGCAAACAGATTATTGTAAGTTTTTTGTTTTTTATTTTTCCCCTTAAAAGATTTCAGTTTGTTTTTCAATTGGGTTGTACAGGTTATAGGTCACATTAATGGTGGAAAAAGTGTTGAAATGATTTATCTTGGTCTCATTTTCTTTACATCACAAAAACCTGGCATTTGAACAGGGGTGTGTAGACTTTTTATATCCACTGTATATCAGAAATTGCTGATGTCTGTATTACTACTTCCAGCAAAAACCGGAATCACCGCTCTTTGACCATGTTCATTCATCCTTTCACAGATATGACACAAAACTATTACTGGTAACCATTTTTTCCCGCTCAGTTAGAGGAAAAAATTATGAAGTCATTATGTAATTTTACTTGCACAAATCAAAATTTGCAAATTAACCTGCAGTTAAGTCTTTGCTGACCTTAACAAGCAGTTTCAGCTGGCTAATTAACAGAGAACATGGCCTCAGCAAGAGAGCTGTCAGTTAAACACTTGAAAAGATTAAAAAATTCCTTAAAGAAGGTAACTTAACACAAGGGGTGCAAAAGATGTTGGTTGTTACCTGTCAGCTGTGGCTAAAATTTGGAGCAAGTGCAAACAAAATGGGAAGCCTTTAAAAGGGAAACATACGAGAGGGGAGGAGGCTGAAAAGTTCATGGGCTGAAAAGTTCATAGTGGTCAAATTTGACCAAATGAGGTTTATTTTTCAATTGCAGGGATCCAAGCACTGCAACACCGATGGAAGAAGTGTGTGGACCGAGGGGGAGACCATGTTGAAAAATAAACCACATTTGGTCAAATTTAACCACTGTGAACTTTTCAGCCGATGAATTTTTCAGCCTCGCGTACCTGTAGACCAGAGGTGTCCAATCATGTACCATGGAGGGCCAAGACCCTGTAGGTCAGGGGTGTCAAACTCATTCCATGGAGGGCCAAGACCCTGTAGGTTTTCTCTTCTACCCAGTCTGTTCAGCAGGTGTTTTCACTGATCACCAGTCAGTGGGAAGAAATTCAGTGAAATCTGCGGTTGAAGACACTGGTGGGACGTAAAGCCTGCAGGGTCTTTGCCCTCCATGGCACATGATTGGACAGCCCTGATGTAGACCAATGAAGATGTCAGAGCATCAAGACAGAACACTCAAAGCAGTATACCCAGAAAATGGAAAATACACGGCTAGAGACATTTTTTAAAAAACAAAAACAACAAAAATGAGCTAAAGGAAATGGCAGACAAACAGAAACAGCAAATATAAACCATCATTAACACCCAAACAAAAGAAAACAAGGTTACAGTGGGCTGAAGAGAAGCAACCATAGACTGTGGATGATTGGATGAAGGTGATATTCAGCAATGAATTACAAATCTGCATTAGGCAAGGACATGATACTGGAACTTTTGTTTTTGTGCCATTCTGATGAAACAGAGGTATTTTTTTTTGTTTTCATCAAACATTATTTTTGAAGAAAATGAAGAAAACAATTCTACATGGCACCACAGCACATACTGGAGTCTTAAAGCTGTGTTTTTCTATATAATTTGAGATTTTTCTCAGAAAATTGCAGCTGTAGTTTTCTTCATGTGTATTTGCCATTTGTTAACTTGGTCTCATAAATTTTGACTTTTTTCTTGTAAAGTTATGTGACTTTTGTCCCACGAATGTGTAGTAGTAGTAGATTAGTTTATTTGACAGGGACAGGAAGATGCTTTGTTGATGTCTCATGTAGCCACTGGTTTTATGGTCCCAAAGCTGCAGGTTGCAGACCCCTGGACCAGAGCAATGACAGCTTTGTGTACAGTTTTAAAAAGAAGAGGATTTTAGTAATCTGGGTTTTAGTCAAAAACCACTAATGAAAATGGCCTTTTTTACTTTCAATATTTTTAAAACAACTTCCTAGGTTGTCCATTTAATTTGATTTTTTTTTTTATCTGTGTAAACACATATTGGAATCAAAGTGAGCTGCTGTCTAACTCTGAAGTGTCTATATGGTACACCTCCCTCCAGTTTGTGTTGAACTTTGTAGCAAAATTTATATACTACGCCCCCCAGCAAAAATTATGAAATCACTGATCTTTGTGGATGTTCATTCAACTGTTTTATTTCATTCATTCATCTTCAGCCACTTAAAGGCCTATACATAGTCCGCAAGAACAGAGAAATTTGTTCTCTCTCCTAGGGCTGCAAGAACAAAATGACGTCATTTTGTTCTTGCAGTCCTGGTTTGGGAGTTCTTGCAGCTTTATTGTGTGACTGGTCAGAAATTTGAGTTTCCCAGGAGTTCTGCGCTTGAATTTCTTATAAAGTGTGAAATATCCTGGCCAGAAAGAACTTTGTTCTTGTTCTTGCCACCTCAAGAACTGTTCTTTGTTCTTGCGGAGTATGTACAGGCCTTAATCCTTTTGGAACACGGAGGGGCTGGAGCCGATGCCAGCATCTTTGGATTAAAAATAAATCACAGAAATTACACAAAATATTGTACAAACCCCAACTCCAATAAGTTGGGATGGTATGTAAAATGTAAATAAAAGCAAAATATAATGATTTCAAAATCCTTTTCAACTTACAGCAGAGAAAATAAGTAATAATAATAAGTTTATTTATAGAGCACCTTTCACAGACAGAGTGACAAAGTGCTTAACATGGTACAAAACAAAATAAAAACACAGGCACATAAAACAGTAACAAAAAAACAACAACAAAAAAACAAAGACAGTAAAAGCACATAAAAATACAATCGGCACATAGTTAAAAAGCCAGGCTAAAAAGGTGGGTCTTTAGTTGCTTCTTAAATACACCAATGGAAGGTGCAGATCTAAGTTCAAAAGGCAAGGAGTTCCACAGTCTGGGAGCAACAGCAGCAAAGGCTCTATCGCCTTTGGTTCTGAGCCTAGTACTAGGGACTACCAATAGATTCTGATGAGAAGACCTGAGAGACCTGCAGGGCTGGTATAGAGAGAGCAGGTCACTAATATAAAAAGGTGCCTCTTCATGAATGGCTTTGTAAGTAAGAACAAGAACTTTAAAATCAATTCTATAATTTACAGGAAGTCAATGCAAGGAGGCCAAAACAGGAGTGATATGACAGAATCTACTGGATCTAGTTGGTAATCTTGCAGCAGCGTTCTGGACTAACTGTAGGCGGTGTAAAGAGGATTTGCTAAGACATGTAAAAAGAGCATTACAGTAGTCCAAACGTGAAGAAACAAAGGCATGAATAATGATTTCTAACTGAGTGTAGGAAAGCAATGACCTAATTGCTTAGATATATTCCTAAGGTGGAAAAAACAACTCTGGGTCAGAGATTTGACATGCTGATCAAAACTCATCGTTTGATCGAAAATGACACCAAGATTTTTTTAGTTTAGACCGTACGTTAGAGCTTAATGAACCAATGCTATTAAACAACTTAGGAATTAGATTATCAGGTGCTACAATAAGGACTTCAGTTTTATCAGCATTAAGTTGCAAAAAGTTACTAGACATCCAGTCCTTAATTGCAGACAGACAATCATGAATAATTTTTAAATTGTCAACATGGTCAGGCTTAAAAGAGAAAAGTAGCTGTAAATCATCAGCATAGCAGTGATAAGACACACCTTTAAATTTGCTGATAATAGAACCAAGTGGCAGCATATATAGGGCAAATAAAAGTGGACCCAGAATAGAACCCTGAGGCACCCCACAGGTTAAAGGAGCAGAATCAGATGAATAAGAGCCAACAGCCACGGAAAAACTCCTACCAGAAAAGTAGGAGAAAAACCAATCCAGAGCTTTTCCAGAAATACCTACCCAATCTCTAAGCCTTTGTAACAAAATAAAATGATCAATAGTATCAAATGCTGCAGTAAGATCTAATAACACTAAAACAGAGCATTTGCCAGAGTCTGATGACATTAAAATATCATTTGACACCCTGAGAAGAGCGGTCTCTGTCGAGTGTTTCTGACGAAAACCTGACTGAAATTTGTCAAAAATATTGTGTTCAATCAGAAAGTCAGTGAGCTGCTTGGCAACAACTTTTTCTAAAAGCTTAGAAATAAAAGGAAGCTTAGAAATTGGCCTGAAGTTTTTAAAAACAGATGGATCAAGGTTAGTTTTTTTTTTAAAAGTGGCTGCACAACTGTATGTTTAAAATATGAGGGTACACAACCAGATTCAAGTGAACTATTAATGATGTAAACCAAAGACGTACCCACTGAGCCAATTACCTCTTTCAACATTGAGGAAGGCAAAATATCTAAGATGCAGGAGGAGGATTTCATGGAACTCACCAACACTAACAAATCCTCAAAAGAAATTGGGGTAAAATCACTTAAAAAGGCCTGTCTGTTAGACAATCAAGGATTAGGGGAAAGGAATGAGTAAAACCAGCCCTAACAGCAGTGACCTTGTCAACAAAAAAGGAAAGAAACTTGTTACAGTCATTAATTGAATAAACAGGGGGAGCAGAACTGACAGGATTAACTATAAGATAAGATAAGCCTTTACTGTCTATTGTAACTATTGTAACTATACTGTCTATTGTACTGAAGAGGATCTTTGGATTGTTACTATTGGAGGAGATGATGTTGGAAAAATAAGAAGTTCTTGCCATTATTATCATATTATTAAATTCAATTAACAGCTCCTTAAGGTACAATTGATGCACCTCAAGTTTAGTGGAGTTCCACAGTCTTTCCACCCGCCGACATTTACGTCTAAAACAACAGAGATCATCATTGAACCAGGGGGATGAATTAACAGCACGGACAGTCCTGGTTTTAAAGGGAGCAACTACATCTAAGATGCTTGAACAGTGTGAGTTAAAAGAGCAGACCAAGCTCTCAGTGTCGTCATCAGAGGATAAAACCACACTGCTGTCAAAGGCAGCAGAAAATTTCACAGCTGACAAATGGTCAATGACACGAGAGCATTTTACCCGCTTGCCAGTGTAACAGACTGATTTAACTGATAAATTAAAAAGAACACAAAAATGGTCTGACACAAGAAGCTCCTTAGTCTGAACATTATTCACATTAAGACCGAGTGTGAAAACAAGATCAAGTGTATTTCCTTTGATATGCGTAGGGCCACATAGACACAAAACAAAATTAAATGATTCAATAATACCCAAGAAATTCACTGCAAAACTGTCATTGGGATCATTAATATGCAAATTAAAATCTCCAAGTAATAAAATCCGCTCAAATTTAATAATAGAAGTTAAAAAATCGCTAAACTCAGATAAAAAGGAGGCATTAACTCCTGGAGGGTGGTAAATTAAAACACAATAAAATGGGTTTGAGAAGCCAATTTTTAAAATCATCAGCTCAAACGATGAAAATGTTCCATGGCTCACCGTCCGTGTAACGAAGTGGCACCGGTTCACGATGGCCAGACCACCACCGCGGCCTGTCAATCTCGGAGCACAGGAGAAGGTACAATCCGGTGGACGAAGTTCAATTAAGGAGGTAAATTCCTCACTTTTCTGCCAATTCTCAACAAGAAATAAAAAGTCCAGCCCTGCAGTAATGAATAAATCGTTCAAAAAGAATGATTTATTTGCGATGGAACGTGCGTTAAGCAATGCCAGCTGGATGGACTCTGTAACAGCAGCAGTCTCACCAGGAATGGGGGCCGGTGAAAGTAGACGTAGGCACCCGCTACCTGCTGGGGATTTGCTGGCTCGGAGCAGGGAGAAGGCCGGTTGGCACGGTAGAACAGGGAAAACAGGCCGGAGAAATGATGGCCTCACTCCGGGCACACCCGAGGGCCAGGATCCAGGAAAGAGGCCAGCTGCAGAATTAGGAGAAGATGAGGCGGAGCGAGCGAGACGGCGAAGCCTAGCAAGCCTTCTGGATTTCACCGCGGCACCTGCACGTCTTCCCCGAGGTTTGGATCGCTTTCTGCCGGTATAACCACAGCGGGGATCCCAGGTACCAACGGGAAGTTGCAAACGCAGAGACCGATGGAAGAATCTTCCCTCCTGATTATGACAGCCAAACCCCACCATGGAAGATCGAATATCCAGCAGCGCTTGGCGATCATAAACAATGGCTGATTGCACATGATCCAGACACAATAACACAATCAAAAACAGGACAAACAAGCGGAGACGACCAGCAGCCAGAAACACAGGCGGCGCGGCCATCTTGGAATCGAGATACAAGAAACTGTTGTCAATCAATCAATCAATCAATCAAAGACTTTATTCCAGACTCATGGTCCATCAAAAATAAAATAAAATAAAACAAGACAGTCGAAACAGTTAATAAGAAAAACAATCAAAAAGTTACAAAACAATAAGACACAACTACTAAAAGTGCAAAAACAGTACAGACTTTAAAAAGACTTCAAAAGACTACTGTACCATTGCCTTCTAAACTGTGACTGACAGCGAATAGAACTGAGCTTAATGCTAGACATGACTTGAATGATTTCATTTCTAGATACATCAAGCCAACAGATGAATTTATACATAAGATTCCTTATTACTGCATGCAGTGTATTTACACGTGATGAGACAAATAACTCTGAAGCACTGCACCATCGAGGCTTTTTAAGTAAAATTCTTAAAGCATCATTGTAAGCAACCTGTAATTTCTGCATACTTTGTTTCCTATAATTTATCCATAAATGAGCAGTGTATAAAGGTTTACAATAGGTTTTAAAAAGAACCAGTTTCACCTCATCTGAACAAAAACCAAACCTGCGTGCAAGAATATTTGCTTGCATGTAGATTTTGCAGCGTTGTCTGAAAATATCATCATCATCAGTCATTCTATCATTAATAAAATGTCCCAGATATTTAATTTTATCCCTGACAATTAATTCCCTGCCTGCCAATTCAAAGACAGGGAATTTCATTAACAAATCGTCATTTTCCTCTCCATAAGCAGTACACACTCTTAATAACTCCTGAAGACCAGCACTACTTGGACTGAGAATAACTAGATCATCAGCATACATAAAATGATTCACTAACTTATTCCCTATTAAACACCCAGTTTTACAGGCATTCAGCTGTTTTGACAACTCATCCATATAAAGATTAAATAGAATAGAGGACAGTATCCTGCCCTGTCTGACACCACTGCTCACACCAGATGGGGATGAATGACTCTTCCCCCAGTTCACCAGCATCTTCTGATGTGCGTACCAGTAAATCAGGATACGTACTAAGTACTTGAGAACCCCCCCTGTCAATCATTTTCCTAAACAATATCCTGTGATTAACACGATCAAATGCCTTAGAGGCGTCAATAAAACACAAAAAAAACTGAAGAATTTTGATTTCTATACTTACTTATAATTTCTTTTAAAGCATATATGCACAGATCTGTTCCATGATGGGGTTTAAATCCAAATTGATGATCAGTAGATTTGATGAATACATTTAATTTTTCAAACAGGATTCTTGCCAGTACTTTAGATCTTATATTGGCTATAGCCATGGGCCTGTAATTATCCAGGCTACACAGCTTGCCAGCTTTATCTTTAATGACTGGTACCAACACAACAGACAAGAATGATTCTGGTAACATCCCATGAATCATGAAGCTGGTGAAACAGCAAGAAGAGGAGCAGTTCTTGAGCTAGCATATTTAAGATGCTCAGCAGAAATACAGTCTAAACCACTCGCTTTGTTATCTGATAGCTCTCTAATGGCTTTGGTCACTGCAGAAGTGTCAGTCAGGAGCGAATCGTCCCTTTCTACTTTCCCTACCTTATAAGTTTCATCCTTAGTTGAATTAAATAATGAATAAAAATGCTGCCGCCATAAATCCACAATATTTTCTGTACCTGAAATGCCTTCCAGGGTACAGGATAAAGACGTTTTTACTGTTACTAATCCGTCTAAGCTCCTTCCAAACATCTGTGACATTCTTATCTAACAATTTCTTGGCCAAGGAATTACTTCTCATTAGCTGCTCATTTTTAGAAATATGACAAATTTGTACATTTCTTCATCTCAAATTCTGGCCCTTGTCTGGGTCTCCCAGCCACCACCCAGGCTTTATATGCTTCCCGAGCTTCAGAATAAGGCACAGCTACGGCCTCATTCCAGCCAGGTCTGACATTATGTGTTTTACGTAGCTTCCTATAATAAGGCTTACTGTCCTTATACAGGGAGTTAACTATAGCATTGTACAAACTACAAAGGTCTTTCTTATGCTCAACAATGCTACAGTTCACATTGCTGCACATTACAGCATCTCTAGGAAGACATATTTTACTCAAGGATTTATCTGTACGGACACAGTGTTCTACAATTTCTTCCTCAGAAAGAGTGTCCCAGTCTAATTTTCCACCTCATCCTGACTGACATTTTGACAAAGTGCAGGTAGACAGTCAACATTAATTATCATCTCAAACGGTATATGATCAGACATTGCTAACCCATAATAAATACTCATGCCACCCAAAGAGGCATGTGCATCACCAGTGCTAATGCAGTGATCTAGCCAGGACGTAGTGTGCCAAGCCTCACTTCTATAGGTATAACTATCAGGAGGCATTAACACCTTACTTGACAAGATTAAGTTGTTCTCATAACAAAAATGATACATATGTTTTGCAAATAAGGAGTCAGTATCATATGTCCGCATTCAAGTCCCCTATAATAAAAATACAAGTATTACTATAATCTTGCATATAAGAATTAATAAAAGCAAGCTTATTTAAATATTCATCATCATTCTGTTGACACTCAAATGGCGTATATACATTAATAATGAGGAATTCCTTATCATTACAATTAAACTGCACACCAATACACCAATCTACACCAAGTCGGACCACTTTTATCAAGGAGTCCAGCTTCTTTCTCCAGAGAATAGCCACCCCTCCAGGTATCCTCCCCCTGATAATCCCCTTGCTGAGGTCAGTTGTAGACTCCCCAGCACCATGGAAATCAGGGTTAAGACACTTCAAACGTTCCAAGTCTTGTTCAGAGAGAAACGTCTCCTGAAGGCACAAAATATCACAAGTGTTCAATAAATTGTCAATAACTAACCGGCGAGCTTTCTCCCCAGCACTTTGCCCCAGTTTAAGGCCACGACAGTTGTAAGACATGACCTGAATACCCATCAAAAAAAGAGGAAAAAGAGTTAGGAAAGATCACCATCATCCGTGGGTGTCCGCATATTCTCCACAGCAGCCGCTCCACTAACTCCAGCCCTCCCAGCCCCCCGGGGCTCATAATATCGCCGCACCAATGCGCCCTCTGGCCAGAGCTCTGGCTGCTACATGTCCCTGACCTCAGAGCATTCCGCCGTTACTTTAAATGAACCAACCCTGCCGTTCCTAGTGAGGATTTTCTGACAGAAAACTTCTCGTCCAAGCTTGTCTTTGAGATATGCAGATAGAGCGTCAGCTTCCAAATCAGAATGAAAACGGGTAGCAAACACACTCACCATCTTAGTCCGAACAGTTTTAATATTACCAGAGCCCGTACCCACAACAGTAGCCGTGTTGCTGGCTTTATTCCTATGGCTGTTTGAAGCAGAGCATGGCTTGGGTTTATCCGCAGCGCACTCAATTCGTCTTCGTCCCTTTTTCACCACTTGACTCCATTTTGGAGAGCCTGGTGAAGACGCTACTGTTCCAGAATTTTCTCCAGTTATAGGCTGACCCACCGGGTCCAAATTCACAGCCAAAACCTTCTCTCCAGCGGTCAAGTAAGATTCCTGTGCATCTCCAGATCTTGAATCAATCATCGGGCATTGTGTTGAATACGTCAACATTTTTCTTATTAAACACATTTCTGATGGAGCCATTGATTTGAGATTTTCACCAGATATCAGAAACAACCCAAATAATCCATACATACAAAGAAATTAAGGCAACTGTGTACACAAAACAAGTAATATTTAATAAAGTGGAATGATACAGGGAGTAAGTATTGAACACATGATGAAAAAGAGTTGCAAAAAGGTATAGAAAGCCAAGAAACCAGCTGAAATCCATCAGAATTTAGGAAGCCCCCCCATCAGTGCAAATTAATTTCAGCTGGTTAAGTTCTGACTGATAGCCTTTAAAAATATCTGTGAATATCAGATTGTCACACTACAAAGAACTCAAGATGGGTAGAAGCAAAAAGTGCTCTCTAGACCTTCACAACCTTATTCTTGCAAAACATAATGATGGCATTGGATACAGGTGCATTTCTAAACTGCTGAATGTTCCAATGAGCACTGTTGGAGACTGTTGGAGATCATTTTACCATAAACCAGTCACAGCCAGGAGGTCCTTGCAAAATTTCTGACAGAGGAGTCAAAAGAATTATCAGAAGAGTTATCCAAGAGCCAAAGACCACTCATGGAGAGGTCCAGAAAGACCTGGAGTTCACGGGTACTGCTGTTTCAAAGAAAACAATAATTGATACACTCAACCGACATGGGCTATATTCCCTCTTACCTTGCAAAACTCCATTGCTGAAGAAAAAGCCTGTTGAAGCTTGTTTAAAGTTTGCTGCACAACATTTGTGCAAGCCAGTAAAAATACTGGGAGAATATAGTCTGGTCAGATGAGACCAAAATTGAACTTTTAGGATGCCACAACACACAGCATGTTTGGAGGAGAAATAGCACTGCACATCCCATCATGGTTTGGGGGTGTTTTTCAGCACATGGTACAGGCTGACTTCATATAACTGAAGGAAAGATGAATGGACAAATGTACAGAGACATCCTTGATAAGAACCTGTTGCCATCTGCCATGATGCTGAAGATGAAATGAGGGTGGACATTTCAGCAAGACAATGATCCCAAACACACAGCCAAGGAAACTCTCAATTGGCTCCAGAGGAGGAAAATAAAGCTGCTAGAATGGCCCAGTCAGTCACCTGACCTGAATCCAATTAAAAATCTATGGAACAAACTGACGATCAGAGTTCATAGAAGACACCCACGGAACCTTCAAGATTTCAAGACAGTTTGTGTGGAAGAATGGGCTAAAATCACTCCCGAGCAATGCCTGTGTCTTGTTATTTCATTTTATTAAATATAACTTGCTTTGTGAACACAGCTGCCTTGATTTCTTCGTATGTATAGATTACTTGGGCTGTTACTGATATCTGGTGAAAATCTCAGGTCAGTGACTCCATCAGAAAAATGTTGAATGAGAAAAATATTGGTGTGTTCAATACTTATTTTCCCTGCTGTATATTCAGTTGAATACACAACAAAGACAAGATATTTAATGTTCAAACTGATAAAGTTTATTGGGTTTTTTTTTGCAAGTATTCACTCATTTTGAATTTGATTCCTGCAGTATGTTTCAAAAAAGCTTGGACAAGGGCAACAAAAGACTGGGAAAGTTGAGGAATGCTCAAAAAGCACCTTTCTGGAACATTCCACAGGTGAACAGGTTAATTGGAAACAAGTGAGTGTCATCATTGTGTATGAAAGGAACATCCCTGAAAGGCTCAGTCATTCACAAGCAAGGATAAGATAAGATAAGATAAGATAAGCCTTTATTAGTCCCACAACGGGGAAATTCCAGGATTGCAACAGCACAGGGATAACAACACTCAGAGCAACAATCAGAAGGCAAGAAAAAAAACAAGCAAGCAAGAGCAGCTAATATACATATGTACATATTACTATAAAATATATATATGCACACACACAGACACACAGTGCGGAGCATTGTAGCTAGATGGAATAAATATATAGATATATAAACATAAACACACCCAGTGCTGAGCATTGTAGCTAGATGGAATAAATATGTAAATATATAAACACACACAGTGCAGAGCATTGTTGCTAGATGGCATGAAACAGCACAACCGTCTACTTAATTATCCTACATGGTATGATTATGTGCCCATACATATTCTCACCCTCCATAGCGACCGGTATTTTCCTAGTTGTATGCCGGAGGGGACCATTGTGTAAGTCTATTGCATCTTTTGCATTCAAAAAACTATTAGTTTGTTACGTCTTTTTGCTATCTCTGCGAGCAGCCCTGCTTAGGTTGTACAGTCTGACAGCCGTTGGTAGGAAGGACCTGCAAAACCTCTCGGTTGTGCACCTGGGATGATGTAGTCTGCTGCTAAATGAGCTCCTCAGTGCATTCAGTATGTCCTGCATAGGGTGGAACTCGGACTCCAGCAGAGATGACAGTTTAGCCACCGTCCTTCTCTCTCCTATCTCCTCCACCGGATCAAGGCGCTGCCCCAGGACAGAGCTAGCTTTCTTGATCAGTTTGTTCAGTCTCTTCCTATCGGCTGCAGTAATGCCACTGCCCCAGCAGACCACTCCAAAAGTGATGGCTGATGCCACCACCGTGTCATAGAATGTCTTCAGCAGCGCGCCTTGTACACCAAAAGACCTGAGTCTCCTCAGCAGGAACAGCCTGCGCTGTCCCTTCTTGTAGAGTGCATCAGTATTGTGTGACCAGTCTAGTTTATTGTTCAGATGAACACCCAGGTACTTATAGGCTGTCACCATCTCGATGTCTGTTCCCTGTATATTTACTGGTGCTGTGAGGGGTTGTCCTTGCCTGCGGCAGTCCACCACCAGCTCCTTAGTTTTCCTCGCGTTGATCTGGAGGCAGTTCCGATGGCACCAGTCCACGAAGTCCTGGATAAGCCCTCTGTACTCAGCTTCATCTCCATTGGAGATGAGGCCAACGATCGCAGAGTCATCAGAGAACTTCTGTAGATGGCAGTGTGTTGTGTTGTGTGAGAAGTCCGCAGTATAAAGAGTGAACAGGAAGGGAGCCAGCACCGTTCCCTGGGGGGGCCCCCGTGCTACTGATGATCGTGTCGGACACACAGTCCCGGGTTCTCACAAACTGAGGCCGGTTCGTGAGGTAGTCCAGGATCCATGATGACAGGTGCTGGTCCACCCCTGCGCGCAGCAGCTTGTCCTTCAGGATCATCGGTTGGATGGTGTTGAAAGCACTGGAGAAGTCAAAGAACATGATCCTCACCATATTCCCGGGCTTCTCCAGGTGGGACAGAGAACGGTGAAGGAGGAAGATCACCGCATCCTCCACCCCAATGCCATGCTGGTAGGCGAACTGGAGTGGATCCATCGCTGGTTCCACCAGGGGGCGGAGGTGAGCAAGGAGCAGTCTCTCCAGGGTCTTCATCAAGTGGGACGTCAAGGCCACCGGTCTGTAGCTGTTCAGATCTTTGGGGTGGGAAGTTTTTGGTACAGGTACCACACAAGATGTTTTCCACAGCTGTGGTACCCTCCCCAGTTTCAGGCTCAGGTTGAAGATATACGTCACAATCCCACACAGCTGGTCTGCACAGGACTTGAGGAGCTTTGCGCTGATGCCGTCCGGTCCCGACGCCTTCCTCGCCTTGATCTTCCTCAGCTCCGTCCTCACCTGGGTCCTGGTCAGGGTCAGGATGGGGGGCTGTGTGTTGGGAGTGGGGGAGTGGGCAGCAGGACTTGATTTCTTTAGAGGCAGCAGTGGTTGTTGTGCAGACAGGGGGAGGGCAGTTGGTCAAACCTATTGAAAAACAGATTCAGGTTGTTCGCCCACTCCCTGCCCCCCGTGGCCTGGGGGGAGGTATTCTGGAGCCCAGAGATGGTTTTGAGGTTTCTCCAGACCCCGCTGATGTCGCTCTGTTGCAGCTTGTCCTCCATCTTCTTCCTGAAGCTGTCCTTGCCTACTCTGATCTTTCTCCTCAGCTCCCTCTGTACGGACTTCAGCATCTCCCTATTCCCCGACCTGAAGATCCTCTTCTTCTCTCTCAGAAGTGTTTTTATCTCAGGGTTGATCCAGGGTTTGTTGTTTGAGTGACACCGTATGGTCTTGGTGGGAACGGATTTGTCCACACAGAAGCTGAGGTAGTCCGTGAAGGTGTGAGTGAGGCCATCGATGTCCTCACCATGTGGATCGCAGAGCTGCTTCCAGGCGGTGGCTTCAAAACAGCCCTTTAGAGTGTCCATTGTCTCCTCAGACCATAACTCCACAGTGTGCATGGCCGGAGGTTGTCTGTGCACTAGGGGTTTGTACACCAGCCGGAGATGAACCAAGTTGTGATCCGATCTCCCAAGTGGGGGGAGTTGTGATGAGGTGTACGCCTCCTTAGTGTTTGCGTAGAATAAGTCCAGTGTGTTATTGTCTCTAGTGTGGCATGTGACATACTGGGTGAACGTGGGTAGAATGGGAGATAGTGAAACATGGTTGAAATCGCCTGAGATGAGGAGAAGAGCATCTGGGTGTTCTGTCTGCAGCCTGCTGGTTACTGAATGGATGACGTCACGCGCTGTCCCAGCGTTTGCCGTCGGATTTGCATAAACAACAATGCAGATCACGTGTGAGTGTTCTCTCGGGAGATATGTAGGCCTCATGCTAACAGCTAGCAACTCAATGTCTTTGCTGCAGTGTCGTTGTTTAACAGTGATATGTCCCGGTCTGCACCAGTTGTTGTTAACATACATTATCACTCCACCGCCCCTTGCTTTGCCACTGTCTGGTGTTCGGTCAGCCCGTATCATGTGAAAACCCTCCAGCTCAATGTTAGCATCTGCTGCTAGTTCAGTTAGCCACGTCTCAGTAAACAAAAGGAGAGAGCACTCCCGGTAAGTGCTATTGTAACGGGAGATAGCCGCTAGCTCATCTACCTTTCCCAGTATCGACCGTACATTTCCCATGACAATAGATGGAAGGGAGGGTCTGTACCTTATATTTTTTGTCCTCCGCCTTACTCCAGCCCGGCAGCCGTGGCGTTTTCGCCTCAGTTCTCTCGGTATGTCGAGTTTTTCCAATGGGACCAGGTGGCGGTTGAATGCTAGCAGCTCTTCCCTGCTGTATCGTATCCTGCTATAAACAGTGGCTCCGTCCTCCGGCTCAGGAGACATTTGGGACGATCTGTGTGTCCGTGATATAAGTGGAGTGAAAAAAGACGGATCAAAAAGAGAGAGGAGGGGAAAAAGACTCGGAATCGAGCCGCTGTTGCAAAGGGCAGCCTACTCGTGTGGCGCCGGGAGAGAAAAAAAAAAAAAAAAGGGATGGGGTAAGGTTCACCACTTAGTGAACAACTGTGTGAGCAAATAGTCCAACAGTTTAAGGACGATGTTTCTCAATGTACAATTGCAAGAATTTAGGGATTTTATCATCTACAGTCCATAATATCATCAAAACGTTCAGAGAATCTGGAGAAATTTCTGCATGTAAGTAACAAGATCAAAAACCAACATTGAATGCCTGTGACCTTTGATCCCTCAGGTGGCACTGCATTAAAAACCAACATCTTTCTGTAAAGGACATTACCACATGGGCTCAGGAACACTTCAGAAAACCATTGATGGTTAACACAGTTCGTAGCTACATACACATTGGGACGGCTGTGATGCAGGTGTAGTGTAGCTGACTACTGATCTGAGGGTAAGGGGTTCGATTCCCGCTCTGTCTGCAGGCTGCAGGTCAAAGTGTCTTTGAGCAAGACACTGAACCCCCAGTTGCTCCTGGTAGGTCAGGTCAGTGCCTGTGTATGGCAGCCGTCAATGGGTGGATAGCAGTAATCGCTTTGGTCATTCAGAGATGAGAAAAAGCGCTATACATATACTGTAAGTGAACACCGTTTACCATCTACAGGTGCAACTGAAAATCTGGAACAACTCCTGCAAACCACAGAAAATGAATTTGATACAGTAAATGAATTGAAATGAATTTGATACACCACCACCGCACAGGCGGTGCTGGGCATTCCCGCTCCAGCGCCCGTTAGCTCTCCACCTAGCCAAGCTAATCAGGTTCCCTTGACCCGACTCGCACCGGTTCCCGCTCCCACTCGGTTTAATGGTAAACTAGGGGAGGCCCGGGGGTTTCTTCTCCAGTGTGAGATTGTCTTTCAGTGGGTTCCTGGGGATTTCCCAACCGATCACAGCCACATTGGCTATGTTACTAATTTACTGGAAGGGCGGGCTCTTGCGTGGGTTTATGCAGTAATGGCTAGACCTAGCTATGCTAATCTTACTTATACCCAGTTTGTTAGAGAGTTTAACGAGGTGTTTGACCACTCCGACCGGGATAATGTACTCACCACCCGGCTGTTAAATCTTTGACAGGGGGGCAGGTCCATGGTGGACTATGCTGTCGATTTCCGGGTGGTGGCGGCAGAGGTGGGGTGGGAAGACGCCTCGTTATGCAGCATCTTTACTAAGAGTCTGAGCCCAAGCCTGCGGGATGAGCTAGCCCGCTTAGAGAAGCCGGAGAGGCTAATGGAGCTAATTTCCCTAGCTATTAGTTTAGACAACAGGCTGAGGGAGTGGGCAGCCAAGTGGAAGACGTCTGGACACTCGGGCGCCCAGTTTCGCCGCTCCCCTCAGTCACCTTTACAGGCCCTGCCTTCGGTTGAGTCAGCTGAAGTATCAGAGCCTATGGTAATGGGGCAAACTAAATTACCTTTGGCAGAAAGACAGCACCGTAGAGAGCTTGGCCTGTGTATGTACTGTGGTAGTGATGAAGATGAGATTACGTCCTGCCCCGTTTGGCCAAAAGAGGGAGTCCATGTGTCACAGTAGGGGGACTCATGGACGCACCCCAGTTAAATCCCCACTCCAAGTGTCTTTTACCCATCAGGTTCATGTACAATCGAACAGAATACTGCACACACACCTTGGTGGACTCGGGAGCTGAGCAGAGTTTCATCTCGGGGGAACTGGCAACCCGGTTGAGGCTTCCCTGCCGTTCACTAAAGACACCCCTGAGGCTCATTGCTCTATCCAAAGCCCTGTTGACGGTAGTGTCTAAGCAAACTGCCCCCATCCCTGTCATCATTTCCGGGAACCACCGGGAGGACCTGAGCCTTTTCGTCCTGCCGGTTGCGGCCTCCCCAGTTATTCTGGGGTATCCATGGCTCCGGCTCCATAACCCCTCCATCGACTGTCGCACTGGTAATGTGGATGCCTGGAGCCCTTTCTGTCTAAGTGTGTGTCTGCAGTCCGCTGCATGTTCACCTTCCAAGCCCTTGGCTACTCCTGTCACCCCTCCTCCTGATCTCACTGGGGTCCCCCCTGAATATCATGACCTGGGGGCAGTGTTCAGTAAATCTCATTCGTTGTCTCTCCCTCCCCATCGGCCCTACAACTGTGCCATCAACCTCCGGGTTGGAGCCCCGCTGCCGGCGAGCCCTTTACAGCCTGTCTGCTCCGGAACGGGAGGCTTTGGATTCATATATTAAGGAGTCCCTCAGCTCTGGCATCATCCGCCTGTCATCTTTGGCGTTGGGGGCGGGATTTTTTTTCCTCGGGAAGAAGGATGGCTCCCTGAGGCCGTGCATCGATTTCCGTGCCCTAAATGACATCACCATTAAGGATAAGTACACCCTCCCTCTGATGGACACGGCCTTTGATTCCCTTCAGGGGGCCTCCTACTTCACCAAGGTGGACCTCCGCAATGTGTACCATCTGGTGCGGATCAGGGAGGGGGATGAATGGAAGACTGGGTTCCGGACCCCAAGCGGGCACTTTGAGTATTTAGTGATGCCGTTTGGACTGACCAACACTCTGGCCGTCTTCCAACGCTTGATTAATGACGTGCTACATGATTTCCTGGGGTCATTCGTCTTCGTTTATCTTGATGACATCTTGATCTTCTCCCGATCATTGGAGGAACATCAAGTGCACGTGAGGCGGGTTCTGCAACGGCTCTTGGAAAATAAACTGTATGTGAAGGCTGAGAAATGTGAGTTTCACACTTCTAAGACATCATTTCTCGGTTTCATCATTTCTCACAACCAGGTCATCCCGGACCCCGGCAAGGTGAAGGCGGTGGTGGATTCCCCCCCCCCGCCCTTCTAGGAAGCAGCTCCAACAGTTCCTGGGGTTCGCTAATTTTTACCGCCGCTTCATTAACAACTACAGCGTCATTGCTGTCCCCCTGACCTGCCTCACCTCCCCCAAGACGGTTTTCTGGTGGACTGAGGAGGCTGCGGCTGCGTATGCCGCCCTCAAGGAGCGGTTCTCTTCCTCCCCCATCCTGACGCAGGGGGTCCCGCTCTTCAGTGTCTGGTGGAGGTGGACGCCTCGGACTCAGGGGTGGGGGCTGTGCTTTCCCAGCACTCTCCAGTGGATAGGGTGGTCCGGCCGTGTGCGTTTTTTTCCCGCCGATTGTCGCCAGCGGAGAGGAATGATATCGGCGACAGGGAGCTTCTGGCAGTGAAACTCGCGCTGGAGGAGTGGCGCCACTGGTTGGAGGGGGCCGCCCAGCCGTTTGTCGTCTGGACGAACCATAAGAACTTGGAGTACCTGAGGACGGCCAGACGCCTTAACGCCTGCCAGGCCCGCTGGTCCCTGTTTTTTGCGCGCTTTAATTTCACCATCACCTACCGGCCTGGGTCGAAGAACACCAAGCCAGACGCTCTTTCCAGGCAGTTCGCTCCGGACACGACGGAGGCACCTGATCAGCCCATCCTCCCGTCGTCTTGCATCATGGGCGCCCTCTCGTGGGACGTTAAGGAAAGGGTCTTGAGGGCGCAGGAGGCAGAACCGGGCCTGGGCGGGGGGCCAGCAGGTAAATTGTATGTTCCCTCTTCTGTTTGGGGCGAGGTGATTCACTGGGCTCACTCCTCCAGGCTGACTTGTCACCCGGGGGGGGGGAGGGGTCCCGCATGATCAGGATCCTTCAGAGGTTGTTCTGGTGACCATCTCTCCGGAGGGACGTCGCCGACTACGTCCGCGCCTGTCCTCAGTGCGCTACCGCTAAGACACCATCCTTTCCTCCTGCAGGGTTGCTCCACCCTCTCCCTACTCCCAGCAGACCCTGGTCTCACATCGCACTAGATTTTGTTACTGGTCTTCCTCCATCTAATCATCACACTGTTGTTCTCACTATAGTGGACCGTTTCTCCAAGGCCGCCCACTTCGTCCCCCTGCAGGGGTTGCCCACGGCAAAGGATACAGCGGATCTGCTGGTGCAACATGTGGTGAGGCTACACAGGGTACCCACAGACATCGTCTCTGACCGGGGTCCCCAATTTGTGTCTCGAGTTTGGAAATCGTTCTGTAATGCTCTGGGGGCCACGGTGAGCCTATCCTCTGGCTACCACCCACAGAGCAATGGACAGTGTGAGAGAGCCAACCAAAGAACTGGAGGCTATGCTGTGCTGCGTCCTCTCCTCCAACCCTGCGTCATGGAGCACGTACCTCCCGTGGATCGAGTATGCCCACAACTCCACGGTGTCGTTGGCGATTGGCATGTCTCCTTTTGAAGCCTCCTTGGGTTACAATCCCCCCGCTTTTTCCTGAGGAGGAAGGGGACATCGCCGTACCATCTGTCCGGGTCCATCTAAAATGCTGTCGACGGATATGGAGGACAGTCCGGGCGGTGCTCCAACGCACGGCGGAGTGCAACTCCAGGGTAGCTAATCGCCGCAGGAGACCAGCTCCACCCTACCAGGTGGGTCAACAGGCTTGGCTTTCTACACAGCATATTAACCTCAAGGCTGAGAATAGGAAACCATCTCAGCGCTTCATCGGGCCATTTCCCATTGAGCGGATTATCAGTCCTGTGGCTGTGCGCCTGAGTCCCCCCCCCCTCCCTCCGCATCTGTCCTACATTTCATGTGTCACAGGTTAAACCTTTTCTCCAGCCCTCTCTGTCCCCCTCCCAGCTCTCCACCTCCACCAGTGGTGATTGACGGCGACCCAGTGTGGAGGGACAATTCCATCCTGGACGTCCGCCGCTGGGGTCGCTGCCTGCAGTATCTGGTGGACTGGGAGGGGTGTGGTCCCGAGTGGCGCTCCTGGGTGCGTCCATCCTTCGTGTTGGATAGTCAACTCATCAGGGATTTCCATCGGACACACCCAGGTAGGCTGGATCAGGTGCCAGGAGGCACCTCTCGGGGGGGGGGGGGGGTACTGTGATGGCTTGCTCTCTGCCATTATCTTCTACAGCTGCGCACACACCTGCTCCCCATCACTCACGGGCTATATAACCTGCTCTGCCTGTAGACCAGCACGGAGCCGTCTGTCTCCCTGGCTACATGAAGTTCTGCGCTCTTCATTCCAACCAAACATTCAGCCCTTGTCATCCCTGCCGCTGCAGCCTCAGCCTGGAAGGATTTTCCTCACCTCCAAGTAAGATTGCCATTCTACTCACCTGTTCTGCGTTATCCCCTGTGCACAGGCGGAACTCCCAGGCGGCAGAATCTTTTCCTCCAGTCGACGGTCATTGCCTACCTCTCTCCCTCGCACCGACCTTCGTCAGCAGCGTTGTGTGGCAGACGCTGTCTTCCTTGATTGCCTTGGGGCCAACCTTTGTTCTCCACCGCAGTTGTAACAGTAAGCCTCAGCTACTTCACCTGTACACTCGAGTGTGGAACTGTGCTAACACTGTTCCTCTGCTCTGTTCATGGGGTTGCCAGATTGCACGGCACTCTGCTCACTCCCAGCTGTTACGAGTCTACGGATCCACGCACTTACATCCACATTCACTACACACACACACACACACACACACACACACACACACACGCACAAACACTATTACAATAAAGATCATTGAACCTACTCTTGAGCTTGAGTCTGTTCCCTGGGTCAGCCAGTTATGTCAGACAGGGGCAACTCCCTATTGTTACACAAACACCCACCCCACTGAGCAGCTGGATAGTGGTTTTGGCTGCAGTCCAGGATGCCTTCCCTATTGCCAAGATTATGTTTTTGTAAGAGAGAAAGGTCTCTACCTAGGTATACACCCACAGGTGTCTTAATCCTTTTTCTGGGTCTCAGATTAAATGCCAGCTGTGAAAGAATAGTCCAACGTGTAATGTGTAAAAATCCACAGGGACGTAAAGTGCCCCACACCTGTAAGAAGATAAGACTAGAACCCCAGAAACCACATGTACTAAAAACAGGACAGGAAAGGACAGGTTCATTTGTCCCCTGTCGTCGGCCTCCGTCGGTCTATGATGACCATGGAAGAGAATCCTAAACGTCTACTCTGCTGGAACAGCACCGCCTGTGGCTGAACAGGCCGATGCGCGAATGGCAGTCCCTGTCACACAGGTCGCACTTGTGGGTGGTCTCCGTGCTGCTGGGTCTGTGGCGGTTCTTCCTGCGGGTCCTTTTTTCATCTGCAGCAGCAGTCAGTCTCTCTTCACCCGCCTTGAGCTGTCTGGTCAGGGTGCCTCTCCATTTGGAGCGGTCCATTGCAAGGTCCTCCCAGTGCTCTGTGTTGATCTCCAGGGCCTTCATGTCTCTCTTGCAGACGTCTCTAAAACGCAGCTGTGGGCGGCCAACGCCTCTCTTGCCAGTTGCCAGTTCTCCATAGAGGACGTCTTTGGGGATTCTGCCATCCTCCATACGGTGAACGTGGCCTAGCCAGCGGAGCCTGCGCTGTCTGAGTAGAGTGAACATGGAGGGAAGGCCGGCGCGGGACAGAACTTCTGTGTTGGGCACTTTGTCCTGCCAGGATATGTTCAGGATGTGGCGAATGCAGCGCAAGTGGAAGGAGTTCAGTCTCTTTTCCTGCCGGGCGTATGTTGTCCACGTCTCACTCCCATAGAGCAGTGTGCTGATGACGCAGGCGTTGTACACTGCCATCTTCGTCTTGACAGAGAGTTTGGGATTCTCCCACACTCGTGTGGTGAGGCGAGTGAGTGTGAAGGCTGATTTTCCAATCCTCTTGTTGATCTCTGTATCAAGGGAGAGGTTGTTGCTGATCGTGGACCCCAGGTACGTGAACTGATTCATGACCTCCAGCTCGTAGTCGTCAATGGTGATGGTTGGTGGTGCTTCCGTGCCTTGCGCCAAGACGTTAGTCTTCTTCAGGCTGATGGTAAGCCCGAAGTCCTTGCATGCCTGGGAGAAGCGGTCCATAAGGGTCTGAAGCTCCTGCTGTGTGTGGATTGCGACTGCAGCGTCGTCTGCGAACAGCATGTCTCTGATTAGAGCCTTGCGTACTTTGGTTCTGGCTTTCAGGCGGGCGAGGTTGAAAAGCCTGCCGTCAGATCTTGTGTGCAGGTAGATTCCCTCTGTTGCTGTGCTGAAGGCATGCCTCAGGAGCATAGCAAAGAAAATCCCAAAGAGGGTTGGCGCAAGTACACAGCCCTGTTTCACTCCGCTGCGTATGTTGAAAGGCTCTGAGACGTTGCCATCGTGCTGCACTATCCCCTGCATGTTGGTGTGAAATGATTCAATGAGGCTTTGCAACTTTGGTGGGCATCCTATCTTTGGCAGGATCTTGAAAAGGCCCTCTCTGCTGACCAGATCGAACGCTTTGGTGAGGTCGATGAAGGCGACATACAGGGGCATGTTCTGTTCTCTGCATTTCTCCTGGAGTTGGCGGATGGAGAATATCATGTCTACCGTCGATCGCTCAGCGCGGAAGCCACACTGAGACTCGGGGTAGACACGTTCGGCAAGCTTCTGTAGACGAACGAGAACAACTCGTGCGTAGACTTTGCCAACAACGCTGAGGAGGGAGATGCCCCTGTAGTTGTTGCAGTCGCTTCTCTCCCCTTTGTTTTTGTAGAGGGTGATGATCTTGGCATCCCTCATGTCCTGTGGTACGGCACCTTCCTTCCAACACTGGCAGAGGACGTCATGCAATGGCAGCAGTAGGGCGGTCTTGCAGTGCTTGATCAGGTCGGGGGGTATGCCGTCGTTGCCGGGTGCCTTGCCAGCGGCCAAGCTATCAAGGGCCTTGCTGAGTTCGTCGATGGTTGGCTCGGCGTCAAGTTCGTCCATGGATGGCAGGCAGTCGATGGCATCAAGGGCTGACGGTGTCACGGTGTTCTGTCTGGAGTAGAGGTTGGAGTAGTGTTCCACCCATCTCTCCATCTGCTTGTTCTTTTCTGTGATCATCTCCCCAGTGGAGGATTTGAGGGGGGCCGTCTTGCTCTGAGCCGGACCAAGTGCTTTCTTGATGCCATCGTACATACCATGGATGTTCCCTGTTATGGCAGCGGTTTGAATGTCTTGGCTGAGCTGAGTCCAGTACTCGTTGGCACAGCGCCGAGCAGTCTGCTGAACTTTGCTTCTCGCAGCCCTGAGAATCTGGAGATTCTTCTCGTTTAGGTACTTCTTGTACTCAGCAAGTGTTGAGCGCTTGGCTTCAATGACGGGGGTCATCTCGGTCAACTTGGCATCAAACCAGTCCTGTGACTTCGAGGTCTTCCTCCCAAAGGTAGCCAAGGCTGTGCGGTGGATGGTGTTTCGCAGCTCTTCCCACTTCTGCTTTGCAGATTCTCCTTCTTGTGGTACACCAAGTTCCTTCTCAAAGGTGGAGGCAAACTGCTCAACAAGTTCTGAAAGGACAGGTTCATTTGTCCCCCGTAGGATTTGTCTATATAAGGAGCTTCTCAGGCAGCTGTGTCTAGTTCTTTCTTACAGGTGTGGGGGGGGGGACTCCATGTTTGTTCTGCATTGTATTGCACAGTACTTCATAAATGACTTTTGCAAGGAATTCTACTGCCTCTTTGATTATTTTTCAAGGTGTTTTGGGGAGCCTTTTCAGAAGACCTGTAAATTATTTACAATCTTCCTCCTTGGTTGCATCTCATCCTTGTTAAATCTGCTGATAAATAAGTCGGATGGAGTCCTTTCATGTCTTTAATGCTGTCTTTTTTACAGGATTTGACAAAAGGGTTTACTGAACAGGAGGAAGAGGAGGACAATGACGAAGAAGATGATGATGAAGGGGTGGGAGACGAGGAAGAGGAGAACATCATATCAACTTCTTTGACAGAGAAGCCAGCAGAGGATGATCAGACAAGTGTAAATATGAGCCAATGAATAATTTGTGTAGTGCTGTGTGTTGATGTTAAAATGACATTAACAGGTACCGTGTGATCGCCTCTGAAGGACGAAAAGCTTAATGAAGAGTCTGAGCGTGACGGGGAGCCGTCAGGTGAGCTGCTGTGAATATTAATCCACTACATACTGTATATAATCATGAAAGGCAGGGAGTAATAATGTGTTATCCATTAACAGCAGCTGCCGAAGAGGCCAACACCTCAGACCACACCACAGGAGCTGACAGGACTGCAGATGACAAGGACCAAGGAAGCTCCAACAAGAAGGTACAAGAACGATGACTATTACTGTTTTTATTATGTCCATTATGCCCTGCCATGGACTGGCGATCTGTCTAGCGTGTACCCTGCCTCTCACCCAAAGATGCTGGGATAGGCTCCAGCTCTCCCACGACCCAAAAAGGGTGAAGTGTTAGAAGATGGATGGATGAATGGATTGTGTCCATTATCTCAGAGAAGATGTTCTATGCATTTAAGAAGTATTACATGAAAGAGGGGATGGTATAGGGTAGAGTTTGGGAAAGTCAATGCAATGTAATATTGTACGGTGGCCCTGAGAGCTCGCCAAAATGCAGAGGCCACAGCACAACAGCAAATGCTGCAACACAAATACAAAATCCACAACACAAGTACGAAAGCTAGAACACAGATGCGTAAGCTGCAACAGAAATACAAAAGCATGCTAACGTTAGTGTTGATGCTAATGCTAGTGCTAGGATTAGCATGCAAACTTAAGCCTTACCATCAATGGTAACATTAGTATCATTGCTAAGATTAGCATGCTAACATTATTATGCAGCTGTTTCATAAGCTGATGCTGATGCTAATGCTTTTGCATTTGTGTTCTGATTTTTGTGTTCATGTGTGGCTTTTTGTATTTGTTTTGGACAATCTTGTTCATTTGACTAGATGGTGCTAAATGCTCACTGTCTGGTTAGGTCAGCACATTAGAGGAGAGACTTCTGAGATCTAGCCCAGAGTTCAATAATATACAATACACAGCGTATTGTAATACTGTAATAATATTGCATCGTGGCCCAAGTATTGTGATAATATCATTTCATGAGGCTTCTGGTTGTTCCCGCCCCTAACAATTGCTAATTATCAGCTGACAGTAATATATAATGACAGATTGTGATTTACAGTATATTTGCTCATTAACTGAACTGATGAATAGAGTCTGTATGTCTCCTCAAGCTAGAAAAAACAGAAAATGTGGAACTTTTTTTCTCATAAATTTGTGACTTTTTCTTGTAAATTTACAACTTTTTTTCATCAATTCACCGAAACTTGCAAGATGATACTTGATAAAGTGAACAGACAAGAGTTACAAATAAAAGCTACAATAGATCATCCTCAGTGTAATCTGTCAAAATGACAAACAGCCTTCAGATTTTTCTGTCACTGCTGAAAAGAATCTCAGTGACAGACAAGACATTCAGTTAATGTGAAATGTTTTATAGCATGAGCATGTAGCATTAATATAAAAGGAGTCAAAATTTTAAGGTGACATTCTGTGTTTTTTCTTGTTAACATGTCTGTAACATTTTTTTATGACTTATACAATACATATCAGGAGCTAAATCACTCTTACGTGTCATGTCTGTGTTTTTTCTGCTGTGGAAGTTCAGTTAAGCTCCTCCCCTTGGAAAAAGACAAGTTTAGATGGACCGTTTTTGTGATGTCATTATAACAGGTGAACCAATCAGGACTAAGCACTGGCTATGGGCCGATGGACTATGGGTGGGCCTACTTAGAATATTGATTATAGAGCCTGGCATTTGAAGGAGGGAAAAGGGAAAAGATTTTCAGAAGCAACCATAAGACCATGAAAGGTTTTTTTTGTGGGGAAAAAATGGGCATATGATACCATTTTAGACAATGTAGGTTTGTTTTTATAGGGGATTTATATCCACTTCAGTGTCTTTAAATGAAGTTCTCTCCTTTGTTCTCTCAGCTCTCTCTCTTCAGACGTCTCTCGTCCTCCTCCAGACCCAAGCCAATTACAGACACAGATCAAAGCCCAGCAGACAGCCCAGGCAGTGGGACTGAGGCCATCCAGGGAGATCCTCCATCCCCAGCCGCTGCTGAGACTCACCAATCAAGAGCACAGCAGCGACCAGGAACCAGAGGGCCCCGCTCTGGTGCTTGCTTCATTCTGTAATCATGGGAATCAAACTCTCAGGTGGCCTCAGTTCTCATTGGCAATGAGAAAAGCACTCATAGAGCACATACCTCCGCCAAGGCTCCTTCCGTTTCTCATGGATCACCTCCAAAATGTACTGGGTTTGTGTGTAGGCCTAGAGCCACTTGTGGTGAAAATGGCATCAAAGTCTGTCCATCAGTTTTGGAGTATTGTTGCTAACACACTGTGAGAAGATAAGAGCCTTGGCTGAGGTATGCATTCTCAGATCATCACCAAAATATAATGGGTTCCTCTATAGCCCAAGAACCACCTCTGGTGAAAATTTCACCCAAATCCATCCAGTAGTTTTTGTGAAATCCTGCTGCACAAATACAAACAAAGCCCTTGGTGGAGGTATTACTCTCAGATCATCACCAAAATCTAATCATCTGTTCCCCGTGCCATTACACACCTTTCCTGAAAATTTCATCGAAATCTGTTCATAACTTTTTGAGTTATGATGGTAACAGACAGACAGACAGACAAACCCCGGTAAAAACATGACCTCCTTGGCGGAGGTAACAAGGGCTCATTGGCAACAAGGGGGACTCTCAGGCTCATCATATTAAACCAAGAACATCATTTAATTTACATCATTTAATTTACATCCTTCTTCTTCTTCTTCTTCTTCTTCCAGCTGCTCTCTTCAGGAGTCTCCACAGAGGATCATCTGCCTCCATCTCTCCTGTCCCTTCATCTTCCTCTGTAACACCAACCCTCTCCATGTCCTCCTTCACTACATCCATGAATCTTCTCTGTGGTCTTCCTCTTTTCCTCCCGCCTGGCAGCTCCATCTTCAACATCCTTTGTCCAATATCTCCACTGTCCCTCCTCTGCACATGTCCAAACCATCTCAGCCTTGACTCTCTTACTTTGTCTCCAAACTGCAGAACCTGAGCTGTCCCTCTGATATACTCATTTCTAATCTTGTCCCTCCTAGTCACTCCCTATGATAATCTTAGCATCTTCAACTCTGCCACCTTCAACTCCATTTCCTGTCTTTTTGTCAGTGCCACCATCTCCAAACCATACATCATTGCAGGTCTCACTACCGTCTTGGAAATTGTCCCTTTCACTCTTGGTGCTACCCTTCTGTCACAAATCACCCCTGACTCTCATCTCCACCCACTCCACCCTGCCTGCACTCTCTTCTTCACCTCTCTTATGCATTTTCCATTGCTTTGGATGGTTGATCCCAGGTATTTAAACTCATCTACTTTCACTAACTCTACTCCTTCCATCTTCACCGTTACACCTGCCTCCCTCTCATTCACACTCATGTATTCTGTCTTGCTTCTACTGACTTTCATTCCTCTTCTCTCCAGAGCGTACCGCCACCTCTCCAGGTTCTCTTCCACCTGCTTCCTATTCTCACTACAGATCACAATGTCGTCTGCAAAGATCATGGTCCACAGGGACTCCTGCCTGATCTCATCTGTCAGCCTGTCCAACACCATGGCAAACAAGAAGGGGCTCAGAGCCGATCCCTGATGTAACCCCACCCCCACCTTGAATCCATCCGTCATTCCTACAACGCACTTCACCACCGTCTTGCTATCTTCATACATGTCCTGCACCACCATCACATACTTCTCTGTCACTCCTGACTTTCTCATACAGTACCACACTTCCTCTCTTGGCAGCCTATCATCTGCTTTCCCTAGATCCACAAAGACACAGTGCAACTTGTTCTGACCCTCTCTATACTTCTCCATCAACACTCTTAGAGCAAACATTGCATCTGTAGTACTCTTTCTTGGCATGAAACCATACTTCTGCTCACTGATTGTCACCTCTCCTCTTAACCTGGTTTCAACAACTCTCTCCCATATCTTCATAGTGTGGCTGATCAACTTTATGCCTCTGTAGTTACTACAGCTCTGAGCATCACCTTTGTTCTTGAAAATTGGTACCAAAACTTCTCCACTCCTCAGGCATCCTCTCACTCTCTCTTAAACAATCAGGTTAAAAAGTCCACTGCCATCTCTCCTAAACACCTCCATAGGTATGTCATCTGGACCAACCGCCTTTCCATTGTTCATCCTCTTCAAAGCTGCCCTCACTTCTGCCTTGCTTATCCTCCTCTCTCTCTCATTTTCTTTATTCATCAGCTCTTCAAAATACTCTTTCCACCTTCTCAACACACTCTCATCATTTGTTAGTGCATTACCATTTTTGTCCTTAATCAGCCTAACTTGCTGTACATCCTTTCCAGCTTCATCTCTCTATCTATCCAATCGATACAACTCCTTTTCTCCTTCCTTAGTGTCCAGTCTCTCATACAACTCACTATATGCCTTTGCCTGTGCCACCTCTCTCTTTACCATGCGCCTAGATTCCAAATACTCCTGTCTACTTTCTTCATCTCCTAAAAGTGGTTTATTCACCAACCCAAGGGTCTGAAACATGTGGCTTCACAGCCACACATGGCTCTTTCACTCATGACCAGTGGCTCCCTGTGACTTAGTAAAAAAGAAAAAAGATTACATACAGTAGTGTGAAAAAGTGTTTGCCCCTTTCCTGATTTCTCAATTTTTGTATGTTTGTCACACTTAAATGTTTCAGATCATCAAACAAATTTAAATATTAGACAAAGATAACACAAGAAAACCCAGAATACAGTTTTTAAATGAAGGTGTTTATTATTAAGGGGAAAAAAATCCAAACCTACATGGCCCTGTGTGAAAAAGTGATTGCCCCCTAAACCTAATAACTGGTTGGGCCACCCTTAGCAGCAACAACTGCAATCAAGTATTTGTGATAACTGGCAATGAGTCTTTTACAGCACTGTGGAGGAATTTTGGCCCACTCATCTTTGCAGTGAATTGTTGTAATTCAGCCACATTGGAGGGTTGTCGAGCATGAACCGCCTTTTTAAGGTCATGCCACAGCATCTCAGTCGGATTCAGGTCAGGACTTTGACTAGGCCACTCCAAAGTCTTCATTTTGTTTTTCTTAAGCCTTTCAGAGGTGGACTTGCTGGTGTGTTTTGGATCATTGTCCTGCTGCCGAACCCAAGTGAGCTTCAGCTTGAGGTCGCAAACAGATGGCCAGATATTCTCTTTCAGAATTTTTTGATAGACAGCAGAATTCATGGTTCCATTTACCACAGCAAGTCTTCCAGATCCTGAAGCAGCAAAACAGCCCCAGACCATCACACTACCACCACCATATTTTACTGTTGGCATGATGCTCCTTTTCTGAAATGCTGTGTTACTTTTACACCAGATGTAATGGGACACACACCTTCCAAAAAGTTCAACTTTTGTCTCCTCAGTCCACAGAGTATTTTCCCAAAAGTCTTGGGATCATCAAAATCTTTTCTGGCAAAACTGAGACGAGCCTTTATATTCTTTTTGCTCAGCAGTGGTTTTCGTCTTGGAACTCTGCCATACAGGCCATTTTTCTCTTTCTTATGGTGGAGTCATGAACACTGACCTTGACTGAGGCAACTGAGGCCTACAGTTCTTTGGATGTTGTTGTGGGGTCTTTTGTGACCTCTTGGATGACTCGCTGCTGTGCTCTTGGGATAATTTTGGTCGGCTGGCCACTCCTGGGAAGATTCACTACTGTTCCATGTTTTCACCATTTGTGGATAATGGCTCTCACCGTGGTTCGCTGGAGTCCCAAAGCTTTAGAAATGGCTTTATAACCTTTTCCATACTGATAGATCTCAATTACTTTGTTTCTCATTTGTTACTGGATTTCTTTGTATCGCAGCATGATGTCTAGCTTTTGAGGATCTTTTGGTTTACATGACTTTGTCAGGCAGGTTCTATTTAAGTGATTTCTTGATTGAGAACAGTTGTGGCAGTAATAAGGCCTGGGTGTGGCTAGAGAAATTGAACTTAGCTTTCCAAAGATGTGATAAACCACAGTTAATTTATGTTTTAGCAGGAAGGGGGCAATCACTTTTTCACACAGGGTCATGTAGGTTTGGATTTTTTTTTTTTTTACCCTTAATAATAAACACCTTCATTAAAAAAAACTACATTTTGTGTTTACTTGTGTTATCTTTGTCTAATATTTAAATTTGTTTGATGATCTGAAACATTTAAGTGCGACAAACATACAAAAAAATGAGAAATCAGGAAGGGGGCAAACACTTTTTCACACCACTGTATGTCTAAACCAGGGGTCTGTAACCTGTGGCTCTGGAGCCATATGTGGCTCTTTTGTTCATAGATTCTGGCTCCCTGAGGCTTAAGGGGAAAAAATCACAAATGTTCAAGAAAAGATGCAATAACTTTTCAAGGAAAAAAACAAACTTCCACATTCATGAGAAAAATATCCTAAAAAGCAGAAAATGAGAAAACCTGAAAATTTATGCAACAAATTTCACAAATTTAGGGAAAAATGTTGCAATTTTCTGAGTAAAACATGCCCACAAATTTGCAAGAAAAAGTCACAAAATTTCTGGGAAAGAAATCATAAATTTACTTAAAAAATGAGTTTTGTGAGAAAAATGGAATACATTTATGTAAGAAATTGTGCAGTTTTTCACATGAAAGGTAATAAATTTACAAAAAATATAGTTTTATGAGACGAAAGTAGCTTTAATTTATGAGAATAGCTCCAATCTTATGCCAAAAATTTAGGAAAAATGTTGCAAATTGGCGAGAAAAAACTGCAAATTTACCAGAAAAACTGTGATGTTCTTAGAAAACTGTTACAATTTTATATGAAAAAGGCAGCATTTTTAAATGGTAAAAATCAGGTAAGAATCTCATGAGTAAAGCAGAAGATTATTCCAAAAATATAAAAAAAAATATGAAAAAAGCTTATAACTTAAATGCGAAAAATCTCACAGATTTACAAAGAAAAATATGCCATCTTTAGTTAAAAAGCAAAACACATTTATGCCAAAAAACTGGAGAAAAAAAATCACAGTTTAATGAGGAGAACACTTGCAGTTTCACAAAGAAAAAGACAAACTTTTTGCAAATATTCAAAAATTTACCTCAATAAGTAGCAATTTTGATAAAGGTAACAGATTTACAATGAAAAGGGTGCACATTTATAAGAAGACATCGCTTGTCATTCAGTCAGTCATGTACAGTAGAACAAAATTACATTTCTCCTATCTACAATGTTGATCACATGTAGAATCAGAGGGGTCGCTGCCATAAACAACTTCTGCTTCCCTCATTCTGTTACGCTGAGCACTAAGCTAGAACGTACCATTTTTATATGGTCTTTGGTATGACCCAGCTGGGACTTGAACCCCCAACCTCCCGGTTGCAGGGTGGATGCTGTACCAGCTAGGCCACCAGTGGTAGGTAGCCTAGTTGATAAGACAAAAACTCTTAATCCTGATGTGGTTAGGCCAGATTGTAGTTTGCGCTATTTACAGTTCGTACCTCCTACAGAATGCCCACACACTGAATAAGATCAAGCCAATCATGAAGTGTCACCTATAGACCCAGACCCATAGTTTCTGGTCTGGATCTGGAGGTGAACCTGTGTACCAAGTTTGGTGGTCATAGCTGTCTTTGTTGAGATATATGTTATATGGTACTCTTACTTTGACCTTTTGACCCCAAAAGTAAAATGTGTGTGTAAAAAAAGCAGGACTAATGTGATTTTTGGTAAAAATTTCACAGTATACTGTTAGTTTGTATGAAAATACAGCCTACTCTTTCCTCTCAGTCACTTATCAAACTGCATCCTAACCCAGAGGCACAATCCACACCTCATGTGAAAGCAGAAACAAACAAATGATATCCGATGTGGTTTGCATTGTAGCAGTTGATAAGTTACTGATCATCCAGCTGTCACCATCAGCATGTGTGAGACACATCCCCACTGTGCTGTTCTCCAGTACGAGGGAGACATGCACTTCCTCAGTAATGTTTAGAATTGCACCATGTAAAAAATTTGCTTCGTGTTTGGTGTGAATGTACCATGAGACCATCGTATGGCGAGGGGCGTAATCAACCTGGTAGATCTGTCAGGTATTGTATTTGTCCTAACAGTCCAGGGTCCTCATGTACAAAGACTTGTGCAGATTTCCTACTGAAAGGTGATGTACTTTTAAATCAAGAAAATGCTGTAAGCAAAAAAAAATCCAGATATATGAAACCGTCCGTATGCAGGAATCCAAACAAATTTCCTTTGTACATACCGATCTGCCTGAAATTGAACGCACGTGAGGAAATACCCGACTCCTCTGTTGACACGCCTCCATTTGAAGATGCAAATGGATATATACGTACAAGCCCTGCACGTTTGGTTCTCCTGTATCCACAATCGAAAATAATGGATTTAATGGAATTTCATGGACTGTGAGTTGGAGGTGCTGCTGAATGAGACAGAGGCACGTAAAAACATTTTGTTTGGCACGCTGTCCTCCGGCATTAGTGCCAGATACAGGTAATAACTTGCTGTACATGATTGGTTGTACAGTTGAATGACAATAAAGGGTGATAATAATTCAATAGCCTGCTCACAGCTGTAAAAGATTAGTTTATTGTTTCCTTTATTCAGACAGATAAGAAGGAGATGTTTTTAACTTTGACATGTGTAGACCAACGTCTGCAGTTGTTCTCAGAAGCGTCAGCTGATCACTGTGATTTGTAGCATGTACAGCTCAGTGGTTAAACTGCCAACTTTCAAAGCAAAACGTTGTAGGTACAAGACCAGCTGCAATTTCTTTTAGGGACCCCAATGGAAATAAGTGTACATACTTTCTTGTGTCATCGCATTGCTTTTAAATGTGTGTTGCATCTTTTATACAATGTTATGTTAAACAATGAATAAATCAATCAATCAATTTGTGGCCAGCCGGGTGGATCAGCTGGTTGAATTAAAGGAAAACAGTCACAAAAAAGAAGACAATATGAACCTATTTAGTGGGTAGCCAAGGTCACCTGTCAGTTGAAAACAGATCATATTAGACTCAACAAGTCCATATTTTATGTCCAAAACGCAAATCTTATCCTTTATAGTTATATACAACTTACATGGATTACACACACTACTATTGTAAATGAATGAAGTGCACCAGGGAACGGGTGAGACTGTTGCATTTCAGACTTTACGCATGCATTTATTGACATAACTACTGTACACACAGAGGCAATCGGGGGCTTGGTAGAATGCTGTGAAACTGTAGTTTAATCAGCAAAAAAAGAAAGTCACTTACTCAACCCACTGACTTGTAATGAAGCCTTGAAGACAGGGTGATATTTGTGGGGCGCACAGGCACGTTGTGCATAAGTTGGGTTATTATTAAGACAATTACATGAATTTACTCACCAAGAAGCCACCCATACGCACAGTGCCAGATTGTAGTTTGTTCCCAACAATGCTGTTCATTAGAATCATTAGGAAAACCGGCTCTCGCTGCAAATTGCGCTTTGATGTTGGCCTGTTCAACTGCATTGCATGGGAATATGATGTACCTGGGTGACAGCTGGATAATGCCATCCCACACAGCTGGCATAGCTCAGCTCAGGGTTGACTGGGAAATTCCCAATTGGTCTGCCAGCTTCCTCTGGCATGCTCCTGTTTCCAGAAACCCGAGTTGTCAGCATCTGCACTGGGACGGGCAGCGCACAGCTTCTCGCCATGCCATGCTCCAAGAGCGGCTGTAGCTCTGTTCAGCTCAGTTCCACAAGGACTGCCCGTGGAAACCTAAACTAGCTGACAAGCCAGTTATCATCCTGAGCCAGAAAATCTTCTGTCTCTAAATACCCTTTCTCATCTCACTGCGCGATTTGCAATATCCTCTAATCCACTGTTGTTAGAGGCATTTTCTGCTCTTCTTTGTGCTTGCTTTTATATCCACTCATCTAATTGTGCACACTTGGATGTTTGTTCATCATGTGTCTCTGGTGTGTACAACAATTTTCACGTCATTATCAGTCTCCCAACATCACCTCTAAGTGTCACCAACGGACCAATAACAGTAGAAACGTACATACGCCAGCCATGAAGTTGGCATCGGGCTGCACATATTTCCACGGTCATTTCATTCTTGATACAGCGGAAATTTTCTGTGGAAAAGGCGTACGCCATGTTTTTGTGCATAACTACCCTTTGTACATGAGGACCCAGTTCCCGATGTACAGATTTAAACATTCGTTCACTTTTCTTGGAAAATAACCAAACTATACATTTTTGGAAACTTTAGGACCTACTGAACATGAAAACAAATGTTTACATTTTTTCTAACCATTTTATGGTGTCCATCTTTAATTTTTCAAATGGCGACTGTTCTAGACTCAAATTTTGCAATATCAGCTTCAAAGTTATGTAGCTAAATGATTTTTGTGTCTAAATATACATTTTCAGGGACAAGCAATCCAGTGGAAACACTCACAATGCAGTAGAGTTAATGTATGACACTGTTTTGTTAGGAAACTACATAGTTTTGTATGAATAATGAATACAATAACTAAAATTCTCAGCATAGTTAATTTCCTCCAAGATGCTAGTGCACAGTACCGTATGTGCTTGTGTCAGAGCAGAGCATCTGGACTGATCCAAGAAGTGGAACATCATGATCTCTCTCCAAGCACAGTGCAGTGAGCGCATGGAGCCATCAGCAAAATCAAGGATGCTATACTGAGACATGACAATCCATTTGCTGTTGAGGACAATTCCATCTGCAAGCTCATAACCCGTGCATGCATCCCAGATGAGTATGTCCCACAGATCCTCAACATAGATGACGCAGGCCAGAAGTTCTATGAAGACTATGTGTCTCAGAAGCTCAATGATGATGTCAGCCTTTGGGCCCCTGTGAAGAGGGAAAACAACAAGATGTACCATACATGTCAGCCAACAAGAAACATACATTGAAAGTTTGTGACAAGACCATAGACCTGAAGGAAACCAAGGACCTCTATGGGGGGGCTGAAGGTCCTTGTCTGCTTCAACAGAGACATTGACCAGAATCAAGAAATTGGCAAGTACGAGTTTACCCTGACTCCAAGGGCACTTTTCACCACATGTGGCTCTTTTCTACCGTGAAATGAGAAGGCCAAGCGTATCCATGCACTTGAGAAGTTGGTAACACCAGAAACAGAAGATGAACAACAGGCAGATGAAGAAACCACAGGAATGGTCCTTGTCTAGAAGCTGACAAAGAAACCAGCAACTGTGGTGACAGTGAAAGACCTCGGTGCTTGTTTCAATGACAGGCTAATGAACCATTCTGGTGTTTGACACTTTCAAGGCGGATTCACTGAAGAGGAAATGAGGTAAAAGAGGCGACATGGCAAGGACCCTGTTCAGTAGCAAATCCGAGATGAGACCAGTATCAAGCACATCACCATGAGTCGGTTCCTGTCACATGATCAGACCAAGGCCGACTTGACAGAGTACCTGGGTGGCAAAATTTTAGAATATAACCAAGATTCATCCAAGCTGGTCATCACATCAGCTGCAGGCCACACCAGGAGCAACAGAGATGTAGGCAAATTTCCCAGGAACAACCATGAGGAAGCTGACACACCGATGATACGCTTGGGTGTGTCTGCAGCATAGTGAAACACAAGGGACGTAGAGATGACTTTCTTTTCCCCAGATGCAGATGTGCTGATATTGGTCATTGCCAGTTACGAATTTCTTCCAAAGAAGACTTGTATCTCCATTGCTTCAGGTATCCTGCAAATCGAGCCATTATGGACAGTTCTGGGCCCAGAGAGGGTGAAAGCCTTGCCAGGATTACACCCCTTCACCAGGCAGACAACACTGGACGGTTTGCTTGAATAGGCAAAGCGTCCTGGTTCAAGATCTTCATGGAAGCTGACATGGACATCATCAAAACCTTCTGCATGGTCTGCCAAGATGTCAGTGTGACTGAGGAAGCCATACAGTCAACCTTAGTCAGGTTTGTCTGCACTGTGTACTGTCCAAGGGATCCAGATCACAAGAATACCTGAACTTCATTGGCACCTATTCTGCAAATACATGGCTGAAAGTGACAAGTTACCACCAACCATGGGCACCCTTATGCAACACATCTTAAGAACACACGGGCAGACCAGAGTCTGGGGCCAGGCTGCAGATTCACAGCAGGTTCTGCTAGGCCCACTGCAGAATGACTACCACAAGGAAGATCTTCTTCTTCTTCTTTCGGCTGCTCCCTTTAGAGGTCTCCACAGCAGATCATCTCTCTCCATCTCACCCTATCCCTTGCATCTTCCTCTTTAACGCCAACCCTCTCCATGTCCTCCTTCACTACATCCATGAATTTTCTCTATGGTCTTCCTCTTTTCCTCCTGCCTGGCAGCGCCATCGTCAACATCCTTTGTCCAGTATCTCCACTATCCCTCCTCTGCACATGTCCAAACCATCTCAGCCTTTCCTCTCTTATTTTGTCTCCAAACCGTACAGCTTGAGCTGTCCCACTGATATACTCACTTCTAATCTTGTCCCTCCTAGTCACTCCCAATGAAAATCTTAGCATCTTCAACTCTGCCACCTCCAACTCCATTTCCTGTATTTTTGTTAGTGCCGCCATCTCCAAACCATACATCATCGCAGGTCTCACTACTGTCTTGTAAATCTTCCCTCTCATTTTTGCTGACTACCTTTCTGTCACAAATCACCCCTGACACTCGTCTCCACCCACTCCACCCTGCCTGCACTCTCTTCTTCACCTCTCTTATGCATTTTCCATTGCTTTGGATGGTTGACCCCAGGTACTGTATTTAAACTCATCTACTTTCACTACCTCTACTCTTTCCATCTTCGCCATTACACCTGCCTCACTCTCACTCACACTCATGTATTTTGTCTTGCTTCTACTGTCTTTCATTCCTCTTCTATCCAGAACATACCTCCACCTCTCCAGCTTCTCTTCCACCTGCTCCCTACTCTCACTGCAGATCACAATGTCGTCTGCTAACATCAGGATCCATGGAGACTCCTGCCTGACCTCATCTGTCAGCCTGTCTATCACCATGGCAAACAAGAAGGGGCTTAGAGCCGATCCCTGATGTAATCCCACCTACACCTTGAATCTATCCGTCATTCCTACAGTGCACTTCACCACCATCTTGCTGTCCTCATTCATGTCCTGCACCACCCTCACATACTTCTCTGCCACTCCTGACTTTTTCATACAGTACCACACTTCCTCTCTTGGCAGCCTATCATCTGCTTTCTTTAGATCCACAAAGACACAGTGCAACTTGTTCTGACCTTCTCTATACTTCTCCATCAGCACTCTTAGAGCAAACATTGCATCTGTAGTACTCTTTCTTGGCATGAAACTGTACTGCTGCTCACTGATTGTCACCTCTCCTCTTAACCTGGTTTCAACAACTCTTTCCCATATCTTCATGGTGTGGCTGATCAACTTTATGCCTCTGTAGTTACTACAGGTCTGAATATCACCTTTGTTCTTGAAAACTGGTACCAGAACACTTCTCCACTCCTCAGGCATCCTCTCACTCGCCAAGATTGTGTTAAACAATCAGGTTAAAAAGTCCACTGCCATCTCTCCTAAACATCTCCACACCTCCACAGGTATATCATCTGGACCAACCACCTTTCCATTGTTCATCCTCTTCAAAGCTGCCCTCACTTCCGCCTTGCTAATCCTCAGGACCTCCTTGTTCGCCATCTTTCCTTTATCCATCCTCCTGTCTCTCTCATTTTCTTTATTCATCAGCTCTTCAGAGTATTCCTTCCACCTTCTCAACACACTCTCGTCATTTGCTAGTACATTACCATTTTTGTCCTTAATCAGCCTAACTTGCTGTACATCTTTTCCAGCTCAATCTCTGTCTAGCCAATCGATACAACTCATTTTCTCCTTCCTTAGTGTTTAACCCCTCATGCAACTCACTATATGCCTTTTCCTTTGCCACCTCTCTCTTTGCCATGCGCCTAGATTCCAAATACTCCTGTTTTCTTTATCTCCCTGACTATCCCACTTTTTCTTTGCTAACCTCTTCCTTTGAATACTGTACCTCCTCATTCCACCACCAAGTCTCCTTGTCTTCTTTTCTCTGTCCACTGGATACACCACATACCTTTCTACCCGTTTCCCTCAATACTTTTGCTGTACTTTCCCAGTCATCTGGTAATTCTTCCCTACCACCCAGAGCCTTTTTCAACTCCTTCCTGAACTCTGCGACCTTCTTCCTTCTGTAACTTCCCCTGCTTAATCTTTGGCTCTGTCTTCACTCTCTTCCTCTTCTTGCTCTCCAAAGTCATCCTAGAGACTACCATCCAATGCTGTCTAGCTACATTCTCCCCTGCCACCACCTTGCAGTCTCTTATCTCTTTCAGATTTCTCCTTCTGCATAAGATGTAGTCTACCTGTGTTTACTTTTCTCCGCTCTTGTAAGTCACCCTATGTTTCTCTCTCTTCTTGATGTACAGTGCTGTGAAAAAGTATTTGCCCCTTCCTGATTTCTTATATTTTTGCACATTTGTCATACTTAAATGTTTCAGATCATCAAACAAATTTTAATATCAGACAAAGATAACCTGAATAAATACAAAATGCAGTTTTCAGATGATGATTTCATTTATTAAAGGAAAAAAAAAACTATCCAAACCTACCTGGCCTTATGTGAAAAAGTAATTGCCCCCTATGCCACATCATGAATTAGCCGTGATTAACAACATTTTTTGGAAAGCTGAGTTCAATTTCAGGAGCTACACTCAAGCCTGATTACTGCCAGACTTGTTGATTCAAGAAATCACTTAAATAGAACCTGTCTGATAACCTGAAGAAGGCTAAAAGATCTCAAAAAGCAACACATCCCACTGTGATCTAAAGAAATTCAAGAACAGATGAGAAACAAAAACCCAGAACAACGTCTAAAGAACTGCAGGCCTCACTTGCCTCAGTTTGGACACTGGTCCATGATGGAACAATAAGAAACAGACTGGGCAAAAATGGCATCCATGGGAGAGTTCCAAGACAAAAATTCCTGCTGGATAAAAAGAACACAAAGACTCGTCTCACATTTGCCAGAAAACATCTAGATGATCCTCAAGACTTTTGGGAAAATATTCTGGGGACTGACGAGGCAAAAATTGAACTTTTTGAAGACACGTGTCCTGTTTTATCTGGCATAAAATTAATAGAATTTCATAAAAAGAACATCATATCAACAGTCAAACATGGTGATGGTAGTGTCATGGTCTGGGGCTGCTTTGCTGCTTCAGGACCTGGACAACTTGCCCTAACTGACAGAACCATGAATTCTGCTCTCTACCAAAAAATCCTGAAGGAGAATGTCCGGCCATCAGTTCATGAAGCCCTCCAATGTGACTGAATTTAAACAATTCTGCACAGAAGAGTTGATCAAAATTCCTCAACAGTGATATAAAAGACTCATTGCCAGTTGTTGGCACCAATGGTGGCACAACCAGTTATTAGGTTTAGGGGGCAGTTAGGGGGCAATTACTTTTTCGCACAGGGCCAGGTCGGTTTGGATAGCATTTTTCCCCTTAATAAATGAAATCATCATCTAAAAACTGCATTTTGTAATTGCTTAGGTTATCTTTGTTTAATACTAAAATTTGTTTTATGATCTGAAACATTTAGGTGTAACAAATATGCAAAAATATAAGAAATCAGGATGGGGCAAATACTTTTTCACAACATTGTATGTGTTCACCACAGCCTTTTTCCCATCCTTTTAGCAAAATCCACAACCATCTATCCTTCCACATTTTTCTCCTAAAGACCATGTCTACCCAGAACCTCCTCGTCACTTCTGTTCCCTTCACCTACATGTCCATTAAAGTCTGCTCCAATCACCACTCTCTCCCCCAGGAAACACTCTACCACTTCATCCAACTTACTCCAGAATTCCTCTTTCTCTTCTACCTGACATCCAACTTGTGGCGCATACGCACTGACAACATTCAATATCACACCTCAGACTTCTAGCTTCAAACTCATTCTGTCTGACTCCCTCTTTACCTCCTGAGCTCTCTTCACATACTCTTCCTTCAAGATTACTCCTACTCCATTTCTCTTCCTATCTACACCTAGAATAGTTTAAATCCACCTCCAGTGCTCCTAGCCCTGCTTCCCTTCCTTCTGGTTTCTTGAACACACAGTATATCTACCTTTTTTCTCTCTATCATATCAGCAACTCTCTGCCTTTACCAGTCATAGTCCCTACATTTAACGTCCCTACTCTCACCTCCACACTTCTATCTTTCCTTTTCTCTCTCTCCCTCCTAACACGCCTTCCCTCTTTCCTCTTCCTTGATCTTTGACCAACAGTAGCCCAATTTCCACTGGCACCCTGTCAGTTAACAGTACCGGTGGCGGTTGTTGTTCGCCCGGGCCTCCATCCATCCGGTATGAAAGTCTCATTCATCATTATCTGCATGTTTGATTTGGCAAAGGTTTTACATCGGATGCCCTTCCTGACACAACCCTCCCCATTTACCCAGGCTTGGGACCAGCACTAGGAGTACACTGGCTTGTGCATCTCCTGTGGCTAGGGGCTACCACAAAGAAGATGGTGGTCAGATAATTCCAACACCACTGATATCCCACCAGGCACCTAGATGGTCAGGTGTCAGTGCAAGGGGAACTGTACATGTCATCGCTGCTCTTGCACGTCAAAGAACTTACCTTGCACAGAACTCTGTCTCTGTAGTGTCGAGTGTGAAAATGACAATGACACACACTGTGAGAATTGTGACTCAGGTGATTACAGTGACTAGTGTCTGATGTTCTGTCATCACCACTTTAAACCATTATGCAGACTTTTTGCACAGACCTGGTTTACATTACACTTTATTTTATGGTGGTTTATCATGATCATCTTTATCATCTTCTTTGCTGCTGTCTGTTGGGGTAGCAGTATCAGAGGCAGCGACACCAACAGAGTTGACAAGATTATCAAGAGAGCTGGCTCTGTGATTGGTCTCAGGCTGGAGACCTTTGAGACTGTGGTGGAGAGGAGAACACTGGACAAACTGCAATTCATCATAGACAATCCTGAACACCCCCTCTACCACACACTGGACAGACAGCGGAGCACGTTCTCCAGCAGACTGCTACAGCTTTGCTGCCAAACGGTTAGGTACAGGAGATCTTTCCTGCCACATGACAATTCATTGTACAATAACTCACTATGATGTTGAATTCTGGTCATAACTATGCTGCCATACTGCACCTTACAATCTAATTGGTGCCTCACATTTCACCCTGCACCTGATAGTCTTGCATTGTACAGCGGGTATGATTCATGTGTCTACACGGGTCACCATCTATTCATTTATGATGTATATAAGTTTTTTAGGCAGTTTTACTTTCTATGGATAATCCCTTTGTCTGTTATGCTGTGTATTTCTGTCGTTTTGGTCGTCTACTGTCATGCGGCTGTTACACTGTAATTTCCCAGTTTGGGATCAATAAAGTACATCTATCTAGCTATCTATCTAGCTATCTCTCTATGATGGACATTTTGTTCTAGCATACAAACACATAGCAAAGACAATAAAGGTACATTTTTGGCCATTTTGTTATGTAAATATTGTGATTTTCTCCAACATCAAGGTCTTAGGATAGGTGTTGTGGCAATGGATCCCCTGCTCCTATGGATATTTAGACACCAAAATCATTAACCTACGTATATATCTCAGAAGCTGAGGTAATGAGCAATTAAGAGTGCAGAATAGTCTGTACAAAAATGTAAACGTTGATTTTTTTAGGCTCAGTAGGTTCCAAGGTTTCTAAAAATGTATAGTTTTGCAATTCTCCAAAAAAAAGTGAACGGAAATACATAAAAAACTGGACTATAAACCTTCCTCCATTAGCCCTAATAGTTTAAGCTGTTAATTGGCCACTTTGGTCAGTTCTTCTGACAAGAAGTTCAGAGATTTTTTAATCTCTTCCATTTCTTCCTTCTTTGGTGGCATTTTTACTGACCTGTTGATAGTAAAACAATCTCTGCTGGTGTCGCCGGTATCTGATCCAACTGACCTCGAATCCAGCTGGGGCCTCAGCTTCTTTATACATCTTGTAAAGCAGCTACTTTTTTATGTAAATTTAAGACTTTTACCTCATAAACTTGTGACTCTTTACTTGTAAATCTGCAGCTTTTTCCTCATACATTTGTGAGGGTTGTTGTTGTTGTTGTTGTTGTTCTTCTTCTTCTTCTTTTTGTCAAGCTCACAAGGAGCCACTAGTCATGAGTGAAAGAGCCACATGATGCAGACCCTTACACTGTACTGTGGTGATCTTCCTGTCCTGAGCCTCTGTGTGTGTGTGTGTGTATGTGTGTGTGTGTGTGTGTGTGTGTGTGTGTGTGTGTGTGTGTGTCATGACCTTGCCCTGGAGGGCATTTGCACTTTTGATGTGAAATCTGCACATTTTATATTCTGTTATTGAATTCTCATTTAATCTGACATTCACTTTTCATATATATTTTTTGTGAAAACGCAATAAATTTTGATATGAAATTGAGCAGGAGTCTTTATTCACACACTTCAAAAACAAATCTTAAAGGTCGCATTTGCTGGACTTTTCCCACGTTACAGCTCACACAGGTCTTACTGAAATGTCTGGCCAAACTGTCGAATTATTTAACTAGTGCATTGCCTGTAGAAAGCCACGTAGTCCGGAAGAAAACAGGTAGGCCAATTAGTGTTTACATGCACAAATGTAAGCTTTGTTTGAAAGTGTGACAGAGATGTACATGCAGGCAATCACACAACATGTAGTCACTTATGGCATGACCACATAATGAGACAGATGTGGACACACAGACGCAGACATGCAAAGCAGAGTTAATCTAAGAAACAGACACACGTTCACAAAGTGTGGTCAGACATATACACACACAACTACTGATAATGGAGTAAAGCTAGGGACTTTTGTTAAGTTAACTACGACCCCACCTGGGCTGGAGATGCCACTACATTTCATCATAAAATAATAGTAACAGTAGTAAGAGGGGAAAAGTTGTAACTATAATAAATGCATATTTTGTCTGAATAACTCCATACTTGGGGATGTCACAGTGAAAAATATTAATTGTACAACAGTTAGTTTCGACCGAGCAATTTGATTGGATAATAGGGATTCCAGGAGTTACTATAGTCCACAATAATTGCGCTTCAGCTTCACTGGATATGCATCACTCCACTTCAAAGGTGTTCACATAGCCGTTAATTACGAACAGTAATTTACTATCAACTCTCTGACAATTGCAGTACTGTTTTGGATGCCTTAATTTCCACAGTGAGGCACTGTTTGACAAGAAATTACACATCCATGACCCGAAGTCCCACCCTTTAGAAAAAAACTGTTTCTGCCTACCTGTCAACCCTTCAGTCATTAAGCTATTTCACATCTGTTTAAAAAAAGAGGCAGTGTTAAGAGTTTGATTTATTGTCTCCATTAACAAACCACAATACCTTTGTGGTGATGGACTCTCTGTTTCATCTGAAAAGCAAGCAAAGTGTGCTAAATCGGTTGCATGCTAACTACTAGCTACCGGCTATCTACCAGTGTTTCTGACAACCAGCATTGGCTACGTTTTGATCTCTGGTCTTCTGCAGTATGGACTCAACAGGTATGTGTTTTATAAGCACGTTGTGGAGGTAAAAGATCAGGCGAGAGGCGACGATCTGGAAGGTTGCAGAGTTTTATTACCTCCAACATAATGAGACGCACATCGTAACTCAGTGAGCTACTGCGCTACTGTGCTATTGAGACGTGTCACACAAGCTCTTTTATGCAGTGATACAGGAAGAGAATGCATGGCACATTAGCATGACAGTCAATACACATGATTAGCATGACATTGGTTGGCTCGAGGACACCTGCATACAGTCCCGTCTGACTGCCTCCTGTGGCTCTTTGTCCATCTGTGCATTGTCCTCTGTATGCAAATTGTCTTCCGTTTCCTCCAGCCCTGCTGAGTGTGAATAGTATCAGTCTGCATTGTGCTGGGTCACCACAGGACTCCCCCCAGAATGCTCAGAAGGGGCTGTGACCCCCCCCCCCCCGGTCATTTGGGCTTCAGCTCCGGTAGAACTGTCCTGCTGTAGAGGAGTGTCGGAGGGCATGTCAGTCCGTGGGGGAGGGGTGGAAAAGACAGTGTGCTCCGCTCCGGGTTCCAGCACGTTGAACAGCCGTGGATCGTGGGCGCATGGGCCGGTGCGTGTCGTGCGTAATGGAACAAGATGGCGATCGGCCAACTATAGGGAGTGAGGTGCGGGAAGAGCACTGTGAAGGAGGAGGGGGAGGGGGGTGGGAGTAAGTGAGTGCCAGCCCGGGACATCAAAGGTGTCTGGGCCGCGCAAAAGTTGCGTGCGGATCCACGATGGTGGGGGACTTTCCCAGTAAACCAGGGGCAGTGATCCGCAGCGGCCGTGAAAAAAAAAAAAATAAGTCTCTGACTCCTCTCGCGGCTTGGTCCAGCAAGGATGTGGGGAAGGCGACGGCCAAATTCCCCGAGGATGCGTAGTGGCTGTGAAACAACTGCAGCTGTGTGAGGGACTTGGCGGTGTGGCTTTAGGGGTGGGTGCAGCCCTAAAGCCCTCGGGGACAGCAATCGGCTAGACTCCCATTGTGCACCGTGGCTGAGAAACCCATACAAAGTCCTGTGTAACCCTTGCCTTATGTTAATTAGGTAAGGGAATTAATTAAGTGTAGACCAGTTGCTAGGTTCGTAAGGGTTACAATAGGGAATTAAAGTGAGTGTGGAATGAAATAGCTGGAGGCAAGAAATGAGCAATAATGGTTATTATTTACAGTGATAAAGTGAGCAAAATATACAGATAATTTACAACTGTACAAATATAACAACGGCCGGCATGAAATAAAACCCCAAAGATGTCCCACTGAGCTCAGTGTTTGTCCGTTCGGGTTAGTCGTTTGACCAGTCAGGATATCTCGTATCTCCAGACTCAGGTTTCCAATCCTGGGCACTGGAGAAAGGAAAGATGCTCTTCACTCAAAATCTTGGTTAGATCTCAGTCCAATCTTGGTTCAGTCTCAGGTCAGGCTCGCCATCTCCATTCGGAGAGAATCCAGGTTCCAGAAGGTTCTTGATCGGCAACCAAAAAAACCTAGCCTGCACGACAATAATGGCATTATTGTTTACAGCTAGAGTAATTTGTCTTCCAATCCCTTCTTATATAACGCCATAGCTTAGTGTTCAAATTCTTCTCTCATATTACTATTATCACAATCCAGCAATATAGTAATATCTTACATCTCACATCTTGCATCTTACATGCATGTGTTCTTTTTTTTTTCTTTTCTCACAATCTCTCTGGTAGCACATGAAATACCCTTTTTTCATGTAACCAGTTAAATGAAATCCTCTTCCTATCTCTACATCATTTAACCATGAAATTATGATTAATCCTCTCTAACCTTGTCCCTGTAAATCATGAAATGAAATACAATTAATTTATCACATAACCAGGGAATATACTGTCCCATCACATCCAATATCCCCTTTTAAAATCAGTAAACCCTGTCTGGGCTACTGAGTTTAGCCTAACCTATGCTTTTACTTAGAGGGCTAACACCATGTGCTTTTAGCATCAAACTACACATTACATTCGACAGAAATGGTGTATAAGAGCTAAAAGTACTTCAGCATACTGTTGGGAACTGAAATCACATTTAGGGAAACCATACAGACATAAAGACAGCCTTTTCCATTGCTTTTAACAGGAAAATATCCACTCGCGACTAGCATTAGTGTAGCGCTAATGTTAGCATAACATTAGCATGTAGCGGACTCACCAAAGATGAGATTCAGGGTGAACACAGCAGAATGAGGTTCAGGCTGAACACAGCATAAGTCACCGCTTCACGGCCTCTCAAGCTCATGCTCCTATCAACTTAGGATAATAAAGGTTGCAAATTAGCGTTTGGAGAGTGTTTAGATCCATTTATAGTATTCTATCTGAATTAGCTTACCAAGAAGAGGTGTCAACGTGAGGACAGACCATCCTACAGTTCCTTTACCCCGCTCGCAGATCGTGAAAAGAACGATTTCCAGCATAGCGTCTCAGCTCTTTGCTTGGAAGGCGGGGCTAATATTACTCTTAACGAATAGAAAGACCCAGATCACCCAACGTGACCATGAACCGGAAATTCAAAAGTTGGATGACGAGGATCGCACTTCCTCTTCCCCAAGAGAATCGGTTTTCAAAATAAAATCACACAATTGTATTAATACAATTTACATCTGAGAAAAAGGGTCATTTTCTCAGCTGGGTTACACTCTCCCCCGCTAATTAACATGCACGTCCCGTTGCATGTGCAACCAAGACTGTCCATCGTCAGTATTGGCTGAGTTGTGATGTGATCACTTTCAGTATTGCCCCCACCCGGTATCAGTTATGGGCGGGACTACGACAGTATCTGGTCGTCTTCGAACCTCCGACTTTCGTTTCTCTTTTGGCTTTGTACTGAGTGTACTTTGTGAGTTTTGAGCTTTTGGTTCTGCAGTTAGTTTTACTAGTTGCGTTTGAATCTCCGCAACTTGTTTTGAGAGTTCTTGGAGTGTGTTTAGCATGACATTGTCCTCATCTTCATCTGAACTGCATTGCACATTTTGCACGTGAGAGGTCACTTTTTGTTTTGAACAGCTCAAATGTTGTCTCATCCTTAAATTTTTGGCAGCAATTTGGTCTTCTTCAGTGCGTAGCAAGAGAAGCAAATCAGGAAAAGTTGGGGGACTTGTTCGTTTTTGTTTTAACTGGAGTGCAGTTAAAAAGGAATCATCCCAACAACCTCGACAAAACTGCGTGACAAGCAGCCTGTCAAAATCCTGGATTGAAGCGCCACCACGCTTCACAGTGTCAGTCAAAGCTACGTGAAGACGTTATAGATATGATGAGGGTTTCTCACCTGTGTTTTGGAAGGTGTCAATAAACCTGGCGTAAAGCTCTCCACCATCTTGAACTGTACCATAAACAGAATCTAACAGCTGAAGGTATTCTGATGGTGAGCTGTTGGGGTTCAAGTACTTGACTACATCAGCTGCTGGGGGTACAAGAGACTCAATGATCTTTCGGGATTGCTGCAATTTGGACATAGCAGAATCAGTCAAGATTAATTCTACACTGGAGCGCCAAGTGTCATAATCTAGCTCATAAGTTGGTTGGGGGTCTTTGCCAGAAAAAGCTCCGAGCTTTTGTGAAAACTGCTGCACGGAAAAGTCTTCCCTTTTCACAATGTGCTCAACTACCACACGTTGCACTTCTGGGGGATTTGCATCATGTGCAGAATTGGTGGGCATACTTCGAGCTGGTGTGCTCGCAGTGTGATTTGACTCAGCTGCAGAAGGCTGAGGTTGAGGTTCATCCAAGCAAGCTTCAGAAAAATCTTCCCTTTTCACAATGTGCTCAACTACCACACGCTGCACTTCTGGGGGATTTAAATCATGTGCAGAATTGGTGGGCATACTTCGAGCTGGTGTGCTCGCAGTGTGATTTGACTCAGCTGCAGAAGGCTGAGGTTGAGGTTCATCCAAGCGAGCTTCAGGTAAGTTATCAGGTAACTTAACTTGCTCTGATTGATCATTTTCAGATTCTTTGATTGCCTCAGACATCCATAACAGCACGTATTTCAGGACATCTGCAAAATCTCTGCCCCTCATCTTCGCTAGGTTTTTAGTTTTAGTGAGAAATGACTTGGTCATTTCGCTCCCTACACAGTGCGTATAAACACTGGCAAGAGATTGTGTCATATAGCTGGCTCCACTATCAGATACATGAGTACATGGCAATGGGTCAAGAGTTTCAAAAGCAATACTTGAGTGATACTCAAAAATAGCACTCTGGAAAAACTCAGACTTACTATCTGTTACTTTTATGACTCTTGAAATCGATCCATACCGTCTCAAAAACTCAGTCACTTCATCAAGTTGCTCATCTCCAGTGATTTCACTCACTATCACTGCATTTGAGATTTTCACAGATTCACGTTCAACAATATCCATTTTGGTACGTATAGGCTTGAAATAACGTAAGGGAGAGAAAAAAAAGGCTCCTGGCTGGGCTCGCCACTTTTATTGTAACCCTTGCCTTATGTTAATTAGGTAAGAGAATTAATTAAGTGTAGACCAGTTGCTAGGTTCGTAAGGGTTACAATAGGGAATTAAAGTGAGTGTGGAATGAAATAGCTGGAGGCAAGAAATGAGCAATAATGGTTATTATTTACAGTGATAAAGTGAGCAAAATATACAGATAATTTACAACTATACAAATATAACAACGGCCGGCATGAAATAAAACCCCAAAGATGTCCCACTGAGCTCAGTGTTTGTCCGTTCGGGTTAGTCGTTTGACCAGTCAGGATATCTCGTATCTCCAGACTCAGGTTTCCAATCCTGGGCACTGGAGAGAGGAAAGATGCTCTTCACTCGAGATCTTGGTTAGATCTCAGTTCAATCTTGGTTCAGTCTTGGGTCAGGCTCGCCATCTCCATTCGGAGAGAATCCAGGTTCCAGAAGGTTCTTGAACGGCAACCAAAAAAACCTAGCCTGCACGACAATAATGGTATTATTGTTTACAGCTAGAGTAATTTGTCTTCCAATCCCTTCTTATATAACACCATAGCTTAGTGTTTAAATTCTTCTCTCATATTACTATTATCACAATCCAGCAATATAGTAATATCTTACATCTCACATCTTGCATCTTACATGCATGTGTTCTTTTTTTTTTCTTTTCTCACAATCTCTCTGGTAGCACATGAAATACCCTTTTTTCATGTAACCAGTTAAATGAAATCCTCTTCCTATCTCTACATCATTTAACCATGATTAATCCTCTCTAACCTTGTCTCTGTAAATCATGAAATGAAATACAATTAATTTATCACATAACCAGGGAATATACTGTCCCATCACATCCAATATTCCCTTTTTAAATCAGTAAACCCTGTCTGGGCTACTGGGTTTAGCCTAACCTATGCTTTTACTTAGAGGGCTAACACCATGTGCTTTTAGCATCAAACTACACATTACATTCGACAGAAATGGTGTATAAGAGCTAAAAGTACTTCAGCATACTGTTGAGAACTGAAATCACATTTAGGGAAACCATACAGACATAAAGACAGCCTTTTCCATTGCTTTTAACAGGAAAATATCCACTCGCGACTAGCATTAGCATAGCGCTAATGTTAGCATAACATTAGCATGTAGCGGACTCACCAAAGATGAGATTCAGGGTGAACACAGCAGAATGAGGTTCAGGCTGAACACAGCATAAGTCACCACTTCACGGCCTCTCAAGCTCGTGCTCCCATCAACTTAGGATAATAAAGGTTGCAAATTAGCGTTTGGAGAGTGTTTAGATCCATTTATAGTATTCTATCTGAATTAGCTTACCAAGAAGAGGTGTCAACGTGAGGACAGATCGTCCTACAGTTCCTTTACCCCGCTCGCAGATCGTGAAAAGAACGATTTCCAGCATAGCGTCTCAGCTCTTTGCTTGGAAGGCGGGGCTAATATTACTCTTAACAAATAGAAAGACCCAGATCACCCAACGTGACCATGAACCGGAAATTCAAAAGTTGGATGACGAGGATCGCACTTCCTCTTCCCCAAGAGAATCGGTTTTCAAAATAAAATCACACAATTGTATTAATACAATTTACATCTGAGAAAAAGGGTCATTTTCTCAGCTGGGTTACACCTGTGTGTGGGCTGCACGTCTGCTTCAGGTGCATGAGCAGCCCTGAAGGTTCCGAGGATGGTGATCGGCCGTGTTTCTCGGGCATGTGCAGCGGCGGAGGACGCTGTATCAGTCTGTGGAGCCTATTTGTCCCTGTGCGTGATGCGCGCTTGGCGCAATGACCACATAGCTGGCAGTTGCGTTGTCCTCGTGATCCTGCGGTGTGCGTGCGGGGTTTCTGTGCGCGGGAGGTCCGCTGTCATGAGATCAGTCAGGGTCGGGGAGCTTGGTGGAAATCAACGCAGACGGCGTCGATGATTTCCCCATTCAGGCTGCTTCCTTCGGTTCGCTCATGTCGCCGTTCATGGTGTGTGTCGGTCCCAGCGCTGCCCATTCCGGAGGGCACGCGCCGGTGTGGATGAAGAGGTTGCAGGCGTTCTCTGGTCCTCTGGGGTCCACAGTGCGGTGAGAGGGAGTAGACGGTCATTCTCTCTCGTCAGGTCACCAGTGTGGAGGGAAAAGATCAGGCGAGGGGCACACCATGGCACGTCGGGTCATCAGTGTGGAGGTAAAAGATCAGGTGAGAGGCGATGAGCTGGAAGGTTGCAGAGTTTTATTACCTCCATCATAATGAGATGCGCATCGTAACTCAGTGAGCTACTGTGCCCTACTGTGCTATTGGGACATGTCACACAAGCTCTTCTATGCAGTGATACACGAAGAGAGAATGCATGGCACATTAGCATAACAGTCAATACACATGATTAGCATGACATTGGTTGGCTCGAGGACACCTGCATACAGTCCCGTCTGACTGCCTCCTGTGGCTCTTTGTCCGTCTGTGCATTGTCCTCTGTATGCAAATTGTCTTCTGTTTCCTCCAGCCCTGCTGAGTGTGAATTAGTATCGGTCTGCATTGTGCTGGGTCCCCACAACATACTACTTTTGAACTTGACAATATTTAATGTGTTTGCATGTGTGGGAAATGACAATAGATGTATTCATGCTGATTGAGATGTTTAGCAACAGTTATTGGCTACATTAAGAAGGGACTATTTTTTTCTCAGCTGTGCAAAATAACTGGTTAAACAAACAAATCATAATATTTTGTCCAGTATTGCTGTCATTTAATAAATTGTGCTTGTGGAACTGTTGTATAAAAGTAATATTGTGGAGAGAGGAATAATCAGGCCGAGCATTCAGAGCAGAGGAAACTTTATTCTTCTCCCTCTCACATCCACCAGAATCCAAAACATTAAAACTCAGGTTGCAGGCACTCTCTTTTATATTAACACTCCTCCGCTACCTGAGGTGCTGTATTAACATATCAGCCCCCCATGAACAATTCTCCTTGTCCCCCAGCACCTTTGATCTGCCATGACCTTCAGTCTGAGGGAAACCTACTGAGTGCCCCCCCCCCGACTCTCAGACTGAGCCTTAACCCTCATGTCCTTTGGGCTTCAGCCTCCGTCCATAGCTGCTGTAATGTGAGATCTTCGGCTCCGAGGCTCTGCTGTGCCGGTGGGGGGTTCCTGGAGGTGTGTCCATCTGTGTCATTTACCTGGGGAGTTCTCAGTGGGGGTCTTCCACGCCGAGGAGCTCAGGCCAACACCACCTGTTCGTCTGTTAAAACAAAGGCGGGCTTAAGCCCGTTTATACAGATTGTCTCCCGGCGACCCCCCCAAGTCTAACACAAAATGTTTGTCCCTGGGTTCCAGCACTCTAAACGGGCCATCGTAGGGCGGGTACAATGGGGTCCGGTGGGCATTGTGCCTGACAAATACGAACGATGCGTCCTTCAAGGTCTTTGGCATAAAAGCGCGGTGAAAACAGTGGTGGGCCGGGCCGGGTAGCGTCCCTTCCCCTGCGCTATGCCGTGAACGTGGGGATGGATCAGTGTTCGGCGCGGGGTTATCTGGCAAAAATTCCCCAGGGAGCCGCAGCGGCTGGGAAAAAGCCAGCTCTGCTGGGGAGGCCGCCAAATCCTCCTTCGGTGCTGAACGCAACCCTAATAGAACCCATGGCAAGCGGTCTACCCAATTTGCATCCATAAACAAAGCCCTGAGCACTGCTTTAAGCGATCTATGGAAATGCTCGCATAACCCATTGGCCTGGGGGTTGTACACGGTCGTGCAATGAATTGTGATGCCCAGGCCCCAGGCCATCGTGGACCAGAGGTTGGAAACAAACTGCGGGCCCCGATCGGACGAGATGTCCGAAGGGGCGCCGAAACGTGCCACCCATGTCTTCAAAAAAGCGCGTGCAACTTCTGCGGATGCGGTGGAAACTAGTGGGACTGCTTCGGGCCAGCGTGTGGTGCGGTCCACCACTGTCAGGAGGTGCGTGAATCCCTGCGATGGCGGGAGGGGGCCCACGAGGTCCACGTGAATGTGGTCGAACCGCTTAGCCGGGATATGGAACGGCTCCAAGCAGGCCTTTCTTTGTGTACATTTACACTTTGGCTCGTTGGCACACTACGCAGGCTGCCACCCACTGTTTCACCTTTTTGCGCAGGCTCGGCCAGGTAAACTTCGCGCCCACCATTTTGACTGATGCACACACTCCTGGGTGCGCCAGGGAGTGAACAGACTCAAAAACGCAGCGGCGCCAAGTGTGTGGGACCACCGGGCGCTGGCGGCCCATGGAGACGTCACAGATTAGGGGGGCTCCCCGTCCTGCAGTGCTGTGCTCTCCAGCCTTAACCCTGTTGGTCCAGACTGGAGCGCACAAACATCCGCATCGCTGATCTGCTCAGCAGCCATGGCCGTGTAATCTATCCCCACGTAGGCTGGGGCTACTAATGCACGCGAGAGGTAGTCTGCCACCATGTTGAGTTTACCGGCCACATGCTGATTGTCTGTCGTAAACTCCAAGATCACAGCCAGCTGTCTCTGCTGCCGGCCCAACCATGGTTCCGAAACCTTGGCCATCGCATACATTAGCGGCTTGTGGTCCACGAATGCAGTGAAGGTACGCCCTTCCAGCCAGAACTGGAAATGGCGTATGGCCAGGTGGAGAGCCAGTAACTCTCTGTCAAATGTGCTGTATTTACGGTCACTGTCACGCAAAGCCCTGCTAAAAAAGGCGAGCGGCTGCCAAGAACCGGCAATGCGCTGCTCCCCTGTGGCCACGTCCGAGGCGTCAGTAGTGAGCGCTATCCAAGCCGCTGGGTCCGGGTGCACCAGCAGTGCGGAGTTCACCAGGGCTGTTTTAACCTCGGAAAACGCCTGCCCTCGCTCAGGAGTCAAGTCGACTGTCCGCCGGTTTCCATTTCTTAAGCGCGGCATACAATGGCTGCATGAGCTGGGCTGCATGGGGGAGGAAACGGTTGTAAAAGTTAACCATCCCCAAAAACTCCTGCAGCGCCCTGACCGTCTGAGGCCGGGGAAAATCCGCCGCACGTACCTTGTCCGGCAAAGGTATCGTGCCCTCCGGTGAGATGCCGTGGACCAAAAAATCGATTCCCATCACCACGAACTGGCACTTTGCCGGGTTGATTATTAACCTGTGCTCCTCCAACCTCTGGAAAGCTATTCTGAGGTGGGCTACGTGTTCGTCCTCGGACGCGCTGGCCACCAGGATGTCATCCAGGTAAACAAACACAAATGGCAGATCGCACAACACCGCATTCATCATGAGTTAGAATATCTGCGCTGTGCCCTTTAACCCGAAAGGCATGCGTAAAAACTCAAACAGACCAAACGGAGTTATTACTGCCATTTTAGGTATGTCCTCAGCGCGCACCGGGACCTGGTGGTAACCACGGACCAGGTCTATCTTGGAAAAAATGCATGTGAGGTGAACAGAAAAATCCTGAATATGGGGGATCAGGTAGCGGTTAAGCGCTGTGGCGCTGTTTAATCTACGGAAATCACTGCAAGGTCGCCACGATCCCTCAGCCTTAGGAACCATATAATAATAATAATAAGTTTATTTATAGAGCACCTTTCACAGACAGAGTCACAAAGTGCTTAACATGGTACAAAACAAAAAAAAAAACACAGGCACATAAAACAGTAACAAAAAAACAACAACAAAAAAAACAAAGACAGTAAAAGCACATAAAAATACAATCAGCACATAGTTAAAAAGCCAGGCTAAAAACGTGGGTCTTAAGTTGCTTCTTAAATACACCAATGGAAGGTGCAGATCTAAGTTCAAAAGGCAAGGAGTTCCATGTAGTGGGGATGCCCATGGGCTGTTAAGATAAGATAAGATAAGATAAGATAAGATAAGATAAGCCTTTATTAGTCCCACAACGGGGAAATTCCAGGATTGGAACAGCACAGGGATAGCAACACTCAGAGCAACAATCAGAAGGCAAGAAAAAAAACAAGCAAGCAAGAGCAGCTAATATACATATGTACATATTACTATAAAATATATATATACACACACACACAGACACACAGTGCAGAGCATTGTAGCTAGGTGGAATAAATATGTAAGTATATAAACACACACAGTGCGGAGCAATGTAGCTAGATGGAATAATATGTAGATATATAAAAACACAGTGCGGAGCATTGTAGCTAGATGGAATAAATATATAGATATATAAATATAAACACACCCAGTGCAGAGCATTGTAGCTAGATGGAATAAATATGTAAATATATAAACACACACAGTGCAGAGCATTGTTGCTAGATGGGATGAAACAGCACAACCGTCTACTTAGTTATCCTACATGGTATGATTATGTGCCCATACATATTCTCGCCCTCCATAGCGACCGGTATTTTCCTAGTTGTATGCCGGAGAGGACCATTGTGTAAGTCTATTGCATCTTTTGCATTCAAAAAACTATTAGTTTGTTACGTCTTTTTGCTATCTCTGCGAGCAGCCCTGCTTAGGTTGTACAGTCTGACAGCCGTTGGTAGGAAGGACCTACGAAACCTCTCGGTTGTGCACCTGGGATGATGTAGTCTGCTGCTAAATGAGCTCCTCAGTGCATTCAGTATGTCCTGCATAGGGTGGAACTCGGACTCCAGCAGAGATGACAGTTTAGCCACCGTCCTTCTCTCTCCTATCTCCTCCACCGGATCAAGGCGCTGCCCCAGGACAGAGCTAGCTTTCTTAATCAGTTTGTTCAGTCTCTTCCTATCGGCTGCAGTAATGCCACTGCCCCAGCAGACCACTCCAAAAGTGATGGCTGATGCCACCACCGTGTCATAGAATGTCTTCAGCAGCGCCCCTTGTACACCAAAAGACCTGAGTCTCCTCAGCAGGAACAGCCTGCGCTGTCCCTTCTTGTAGAGTGCGTCAGTATTGTGTGACCAGTCTAGTTTATTGTTCAGATGAACACCCAGGTACTTATAGGATGTCACCATCTCGATGTCTGTTCCCTGTATATTTACTGGTGCTGTGAGGTGCTGTGAGGGGCTGCCCATGCCTGCGGCAGTCCACCACCAGTTCCTTAGTTTTCCTCGCGTTGATCTGGAGGCAGTTCCGATGGCACCAGTCCACGAAGTCCTGGATAAGCCCTCTGTACTCAGCTTCATCTCCATTGGAGATGAGGCCAACGATCGCAGAGTCATCAGAGAACTTCTGTAGATGGCAGTGTGTTGTGTTGTGTGAGAAGTCCGCAGTATAAAGAGTGAACAAGAAGGGAGCCAGCACCGTTCCCTGGGGGGCCCCCATGCTACTGATGATCGTGTCGGACACACAGTCCCGGGTTCTCACAAACTGAGGCCGGTTCGTGAGGTAGTCCAGGATCCATGATGACAGGTGCTGGTCCACCCCTGCGCGCAGCAGCTTGTCCTTCAGGATCATCAGTTGGATGGTGTTGAAAGCACTGGAGAAGTCAAAGAACATGATCCTCACCATATTCCCGGGCTTCTCCAGGTGGGACAGAGAACGGTGAAGGAGGAAGATCACCACATCCTCCACCCCAATGCCATGCTGGTAGGCGAACTGGAGTGGATCCATCGCTGGTTCCACCAGGGGGCGGAGGTGAGCAAGGAGCAGTCTCTCCAGGGTCTTCATCAAGTGGGACGTCAAGGCCACCGGTCTGTAGCTGTTCAGGTCTTTGGGGTGGGAAGTTTTTGGTACAGGTACCACACAAGATGTTTTCCACAGCTGTGGTACCCTCCCCAGCTTCAGGCTCAGGTTGAAGATGTACGTCACAATCCCACACAGCTGGTCTGCACAGGACTTGAGGAGCTTTGCGCTGATGCCGTCCGGTCCCGACGCCTTCCTCGCCTTGATCTTCCTCAGCTCCGTCCTCACCTGGGTCCTGGTCAGGGTCAGGATGGGGGGCTGTGTGTTGGGAGTGGGGGGGTGTTGGTGGAGTGGGGAGTGGGCAGCAGGACTTGATTTCTTTAGAGGCAGCAGTGGTTGTTGTGCAGTCAGGGGGGAGGGCGGTTGGTCAAACCTATTGAAAAACAGATTCAGGTTGTTCGCCCACTCCCTGCCCCCCGAGGCCTGGGGGGAGGTATTCTGGAGCCCAGAGATGGTTTTGAGGTTTCTCCAGACCCCGCTGATGTCGCTCTGTTGCAACTTGTCCTCCATCTTCTTCCTGAAGCTGTCCTTGCCTTCTCTGATCTTTCTCCTCAGCTCCCTCTGTACGGACTTCAACATCTCCCTGTTCCCCGACCTGAAGATCCTCTTCTTCTCTCTCAGAAGTGTTTTAATCTCAGGGTTGATCCAGGGTTTGTTGTTTGAGCAACACCGTATGGTCTTGGTGGGTATGGTGTTGTCCACACAGAAGCTGAGGTAGCCCGTGAAGGTGTGAATGAGGCCATCGATGTCCTCACCACGTGGATCGCAGAGCTGCTTCCAGGCGGTAGCTTCAAAACAGCCTTTTAGAGTGTCCATTGTCTCCTCAGACCATAACTCCACTGTGCGCATGGCTGGACGTTGTCTGTGCACTAGGAGTTTGTACACCGGCCGGAGATGAACCAAGTTGTGATCCGATCTCCCGAGTGGGGGGAGTTGTGATGAGGTGTACGCCTCCTTAGTGTTTGCGTAGAATAAGTCCAGTGTTTTATTGTCTCTAGTGTGGCATGTAACATACTGGGTGAACGTGGGTAGAATGGGAGACAGTGAAACATGGTTGAAATCGCCTGAGATGAGGAGAAGAGCATCTGGGTGTTCTGTCTGCAGCCTGCTGGTTACTGAATGGATGACGTCACGCGCTGTCCCAGCGTTCGCCGTCGGATTTGCATAAACAACAATGCAGATCACGTGTGAGTGTTCTCTCGGGAGATATGTAGGCCTCATGCTAACAGCTAGCAACTCAATGTCTTTGCTGCAGTGTCGTTGTTTAACAGTGATATGTCCCGGTCTGCACCAGTTGTTGTTAACATACAATATCACTCCACCGCCCCTTGCTTTGCCACTGTCTGGTGTTCGGTCAGCCCGTATCATGTGGAAACCCTCCAGCTCAATGTTAGCATCTGCTGCTAGTTCAGTTAGCCACGTCTCAGAAAACAAAAGGAGAGAGCACTCTAACTAACTAACTAACCTGCACTTATATAGCGCTTTTCTAGTCACAAAGACCACTCAAAGCGCTTTCATTAATACTAACCCTCTATTCTAAGGGCCTATAGGAAACAGATATCTAGGGACAATTTAGAACAGCCAATTAACCTAACATGCATGTTTTTGGCATGTGGGAGGAAACCGGAGAAATCCCGGAGTAAACCCACGCAACACGGGGAGAACATGCAAACTCCACACAGATCACTGTTGGCCGGGGGCTGGGATCGAACCCACGATCCCACGATCCCCACAATCCCCCGGCCAAGGGTAAACTGTGCTGCCGCAGTGCTAACCACTGCGCCACCGTGCAGCCGTGCACCGTGCACCGTGCAGCCCTCCCGATATGTGCTATCATAACGGCAGATAGCCGCTAGCTCATCTACCTTTCCCAGTATAGAGCGTACATTTCCCATGACAACAGATGGAAGGGAGGGTCTGTACCTTATATTTTTTGTCCTCCGCCTTACTCCAGCCCGGCAGCTGCGGCGTTTTCACCTCAGTTCTCTCGGTATGTCGAGTTTTTCCAATAGCACCGGGTGGCGGTTGAATGCTAGCAGCTCTTCCCTACTGTATCGTATCCTGCTATAAACAGTGGCTCCGTCCACCGGCTCAGGAGACATTTGGGACGATCTGTGTGTCCGTGATATAAATGGAGTGAAAAAAAGACGGATCAAAAAGAGAGAGGAAGGGAAAAAGACTCGAAATCGAGCCGCTGTTGCAAAAGGCAGCCGACTGGTGTGGCGCCGGGAGAGAAAAAAACGCTGTTTGAGCGTCTGATGAACTTTTCCAAGTTGGCAAACTTCTCGCGCGTTATGGCCAGTTTAGTTGCCTCCAGATGGCGAGGTTATGTGAAAACGGGCGGCCCTGTGGTGGTAATGAAGTGCTCCACCCTGTGTTTAGTGACGGTTGCATCCACTAGTAGTCCGTGTGCACACAAAAAATCAGCACCTAAAATGGGGAAGCTGCATGCCGCTATAACGAATGTCCATTGGTATGTACGGCTGTGCAAGGATACAGTCAGTGTCCTCTCACCAAAAGTCCTAATGTCTCAGCCGTTTGCGGCCATCAGTTTGGGGCCGCTAGTGGCTGCACGGTGGCGCAGTGGTTAGCACTGCGGCAGCACAGTTTACCCTTGGCCGGGGGATTGTGGGGATCGTGGGATCGTGGGTTCGATCCCAGCCCCCGACCAACAGTGATCTGTGTGGAGTTTGCATGTTCTCCCCGTGTTGCGTGGGTTTACTCTGGGATTTCTCCGGTTTCCTCCCACATGCCAAAAACATGCAGGTTAGGTTAATTGGAGACTCTAAAGTGGCCCTAGGTAAAGACATGCATGTTAGGTTAATTGGCTGTTCTAAATTGTCCCTAGATATCTGTTTCCTATAGGCCCTTAGAATAGAGGGTTAGTATGAAAGTGCTTTGAGTGGTCTTTGTGACTAGAAAAGCGCTATATAAGTGCAGGTTAGTTAGTTAGTTAGTTAGTTCCCGCCAGCTGGTCGGCGTAGGACAGCAGGATGAGGCTCTTTTGGGAGCCGTAGTCCACGAGGAACCGTCTCCCCGAGCATGAGTCTGTCACACAGAGCAGCTTGCTTGCTTCACCGGCAGTCGCAGCTGCTACCGACTGGCAGCCCTGGCGTTTCCTGAGTGCTTGAATTGGCACGGTGGCACGCATCGGTGTGCGTCCTCTCCAAAACGGCGGTGGTAGAAACAGAGCATGTCTCTCCGGTGCTTCTTGGCCTCTGCTGCAGCTACCGTCGCTGGCTCCTTACTTGCGCTGGCCGTCTCGCTAGGTACTGACGCCGCTGCGTTCACTGTGAGGGCTCTGGTGGTGAGGATGGTAGTTGCATGCAGCCAGCAGCGGTGAATTGGCAAGGACCGCCTTGGCCGCTGTCGGGATGTTCCGGAGGAAAAGGTGGGCAAAGAGGAAATGCCTGTCCCCTGTGCCCATCAACGCCAACATCTTCTCCATCAATTCGACTGCCAACCCGTCTCCCAAGTCGGAGCGCGTCAGGAGCCTCTCTGCTCTCTCACAGTCCGAGAGCATGTAGCGCCGGGTCAGCGTGGTTTTGAGAGCACCGTATTTGTCGCGGGCTGGGGGCTGTTGGAGCAGGCTTGCCACCTGCTGGGCTGTGCGTGCGTCCAGTGCTGCAACCACGTAGTAGTATCTGGTGTCATCTGCCGTTATTCCCCGGAGCATGAACTGGGCCTCGGTGTGGAGGAACCAAGACTTCGGGTCGTGTAGCCAAAAGTCTGGGAGTTTGACCGAAACGGCGCACGCATTGCTGGCACTTCCCGTCCTGGTCGTTTCCGGGGTGTTCGCCTCGTGTTCCGTTGTGCGTTAAGGGTCACCAGTGTGGAAGGAGGAATAACCAGGCTGAGCGTTCAGAAAAGAGGAAACTTTATTCTTCTCCCTCTCACATCCACCAGAATCAAAAGCCTTATAAACCCAGGTTGCAGGCACTCTCTTTTATATCACAACACTCTTCCACTACCTGAGGTGCTGTATTAACATATCGATCCCCATGACAATTCCCTTTGTCCCCCAGCACCTTTGATCTGCCATGCCCTTCAGTCTGAGGGAAAACTACTGAGTGGGTCCCCCACAGCAGTACAATTTTTCTTCATTTCCCATCTGGCAGTACTGGTGTCAGTTGAGAGATTTTTTTGGTGACATTTTTGACAGTGATAGACCTTTATTTTTGTCTTTTTTTATCAATTGCATTTTCTTTACTATTTACTGGAGAATCTTCACCAGACACAGAGAATATCATGACCAGATAAAATAAGACTTTAACTCATGTTAAAGTCAGCAAGTAAACAACAGTTAAATTAAGGCCAATTAACCCTTGGCGGACGCCAGCGTCAATGCCGACACTGACCAGCAACACACCCATTCAATTGACCGTAACTCCGCAAATATTACGCGTAAAAATTTCATTCCAAGTGCTCCTGAAAGCTGATAAGTTGGTTTTTACCGTAATACCAGAAATGACATCATATGTCACACTGGAAGTTTACTGATCAGGACAAAGATGAAGCTAATGGGAAGCTAACGGGGTTAGCATGCAGAGTAAAGCTGGATTCATGCTGCATTTCCCCTCTGGTCCACTTTGGACCACTTCCGCTTTGGACGAGCCCAGTGCACACGTGGCACTGTACATGCTCACTTTTTTTGTCTACCCAGGCCAAGTAGTTGACGCATGCACACAACCATCATTTGTAGTTTCACCCTCGCCCTATAGGTAGCGCCAATACGCTGATGCACCAGGTTTTTCACCAACTACAGTGAAGAAACGCAAGAGCAACACACATCAACAATAATAGAGAGCCTGAGTCACGCTCCCTCTACGGTCCTGTGGGACCTTAAATCAAAAAAATTCTCCATTGAAATGAACGGCAAGAATGAAATTATCTTTGGATCCAGATCAAATTTTGCCACAAGTTACACATATGATGTTTGTCAGTTTAAAAGATAATTTTCCAAGTAATTAAAGTTGTCTGCTGTCTTATAATAACAGAGTAATATTTAGTTTTTGTTCCAGTGATTAGTGGACAACATCTCCCATCATCCCATATCACCAAACATGATCATGGTGGGAGATCACTAAAACCTCACCTCCTATTTCCTGACCAATGAAAAAAGGATCCAAAGAGGAGAAAAACAACAGAAAGGTATTGTTTTGTATTGTGAGAGCTGCAGCTGGTCCAGAGGACTGTTAGTTATTTCACCCTGGTCTTGCTTTGAAAAGATGATGTTGTGGAGGATGTGAAAATGACGAGGCAGCGTTCTTTCTCAGAGTCAACTTTATTCACATCGCCATCATTTCAAAGCAGAAGAAAAAAAGAGCATGAAACAGTAACTCTCGTCTTTAAATATCAGGGACTTCACACCTCATAGATCACATGTCCCACAGACCACCTTGCATAATAAAGACAGTCACAATGCATTTCACCACCTGACATAATAAAGACAGTCACAATGCATTTCCCTCCATGATATCACTTCCACTGTTTCCCACGCATCCTTTAATCGACCCCCCACAGTCTCCAGCCTTGCATAACAAGGCTAAGCTTCCTGCCTTTGTTCTGACCTAAAATGCGAGTCACAGAACCGGTCCAACAGGTCCATTGAGTGTTCACCACACAAGCCCCCCAGCATTTTAGGAAAACAGAACAACAAGAAAATAACCACATGCATGCCGTGATAGCATCAATACACATCAGTCCACATGCTGGATAGGCTTCAGCCTCCTGCCGAATCTGCTGTAGCTGGGGTTCACCGTCTCTGCGGCGCTGTCCGGCTGGGGATTTGCCGTCTGGGGGCGGAAACCCTTTGTCAGTCTCTGCGGATGTTCTGGGGAAACATTACTTTGGGAAACATTACTGTGTGAAACCCTCCGTGGTGGTCTACCTCGCCGCGGGGCCTTTGCCAACAGCACTTCCTCCTCTGCCACCACAAAAGCGGGTTTAAGTCTGTCTATGCCAATTTTCTCTTTCCTACCCCCCAAATCTAGTAAAAACTGCTTGTCCCCTGTTTCTAGCACTCCGTCATAAGGCGGTCGCAGTGGGGTTCGATGCGCATCGTGTCTTACAAAAACAAACTCTTCGTTCTTCAAAGTTTTAGGCACAAAAATGTGTGGAAAACTGTGGTGCACGGGGCCGGGCAGCGTGCTTGATTCTATGTTACTCCGCAACAGCTGAGACGGGGAGGCGTTTGGCGCAGGGTTATCTGGGAGAAACTCCCCAGGCAGCCGGAGTGGCTGCGCAAACACGAGCTCCGCTGGGGAGGCTTCTAGATCCTCTTTAGGTGCAGAACGCAACCCCAATAACACCCATGGTAACTTGTCAACCCAATTTGTATCCGTCAGTGACGCTCTGAGAGCCGCTTTCAGTGACCTATGAAAACGTTCGCATAACCCGTTAGCCTGCGGATTGTACGCGGTTGTGCGGTGAATTGTGACACCCAGGCTGCGGGCCATTGTCAACCAAAGCTCGGAAACAAATTGAGGGCCTCTGTCGGACATAATGTCCGACGGAACGCCGAAACGCGCCACCCAAGCTGTTAAAAACGCGCGCGCCACTTCCTCGGCCGTGGTTGATGCCAGCGGGACCACTTCAGGCCAGCGCATGGTGCGGTCCACCATTGTCAGAAGATGTGTGCACCCCTGTGACAGCGGGAGGGGTCCAACGAGGTCCACATGAACGTGATCGAACCTCTTGGCCGGAATGTGAAACGGTTCCAAAGGAGCTCTCGTGTGCCTGTGTACTTTGGCTCGTTGACACACCGTGCAGGCTGCCGCCCACTCTTTGACCTGTTTGCGGAGGCTCGGCCAAACAAATTTCTCTCCCACCATTTTGACCGACGCGTGCACTCCAGGGTGCGCCAAAGAATGAACCGAGTCAAAAACGCAGCGGCACCACGCGGCTGGTACTACTGGACGCGGCCGTCCAGTGGAGACATCGCAGATTAGGGGGGGCATATCGTCTTGCAGCACCCTGTTCTCCAGCCTTAACCCTGTTGGTCCAGACTGGAGCGCGCGCACGTCTGCGTCATTAACCTGCTCTGCGGCCATGGCTGCATAATCTAACCCTACGCTGACTGGGGCCGCCACGGCGCGCGAGAGGCAATCTGCCACTACATTGAGTTTGCCCGCCACATGCTGAGTATCAGTGGTAAACTCTGATATCGCGGCCAACTGTCTCTGCTGCCGGCCTGACCACGGTTCCGAGACCTTGGCCATCGCGAATGTTAGTGGTTTGTGATCAACGAACGCGGTGAAAGCGCGTCCTTCCAGCCAGAACTGAAAGTGGCGGATGGCCAAATGGAGAGCGAGCAGCTCCCTGTCAAACGCGCTGTATTTACGTTCGCTATCGCGCAAGGTCCTGCTGAAAAAGGCGAGGGGCTGCCAAACCCCGGCTACGTGTTGCTCCACGACCGCCCCTATGGCCACATCTGACGCGTCAGTGGTGAGTGCTATGCGGGCCGTTGGGTCTGTGCCAACACCGCAGCCTTTGCCAAGGCTGCTTTAACCTCCGAGAACGCTTGGTCCCGCTCCGGGGACCACTCGATCTTATCCGCGGGTTTCTTTTTTTTGAGCGCGGCATACAGCGGCTGCATAAGCTGCGCCGCGCAGGGGAGAAAACGGTTATAAAAATTCACCATTCCCAAAAACTCCTGCAACGCCCTGACTGTCTGCGGCCAGGGAAAATCTGCCACAGCGCGCACTTTGTCAGGCAGCGGGACTGCTCCTTCGGGGGAGACGTGGTGTCCTAAAAAATCGATCTGCGCCACCCCAACTGACACTTCGCTGGATTGATTATTAACCCATGATCTCCCAACCTTCAGAAAACTGTGGCCAGGTGTTCTTCGTGTTCGTCTTCGGACGCGCTGGCTACTAAAATATCGTCCAGGTAGACGAACACGAAAGGGAGATCGCAAAGCACCGCGTCCATCATGCGTTGGAACGTCTGAGCAGACCTTTAAGTCCGAATGGCATGCGTAAAAACTCGAATAAACCAAACGGAGTTATTACCGCTGTTTTGGGTATGTCCTCAGCGCGCACTGGGAGTTGGTGGTAACCGCGGACCAAGTCTAATTTAGAAAAAATGCGCGCCCCTGCCAAATGAACCGAGAAATCTTGGATATGTGGGATTGGGTAGCGGTCGTGCGCTGTAGCGTTGTTTAACCTGCGAAAATCCCCGCAAGGGCGCCATGATCCATCAGCTTTCGGGACCACATGTAGGGAGGAAGCCCACGGACTGTTTGAACGTCGGATAATGCCCAACCTCTCCAGGTTGGCAAACTCCTCGCGCGCTATGGCTAGTTTAACTGCATCCAAGCGCCGAGCTTTTGCAAAAATGGGCGGTCCGGTAGTGGTAATAAAATGCTCCACCCCGTGCTTAGCGACTGTTGCTGAAAATGTGGGGACCGTAAGTGCTGGGAACTGAGTGAGCAGTGTGTGGAACTTACTGCCTGCTGTTGTGACGTTGGCTTGTGCTGTAGGCGGGGCCACTTGCGCTGCACAGGGGACAGAATCAAAAGAAAGTGCATTAACCAGGCGCTTGTTAGCAAGATCAACCAACAACCCATGTGAGCACAAAAAATCAGCCCCCAGCATATTGAAATTTACTGTTGCTACGACAAAAGTCCACTCATATGCATGGCCGTGTAGAGACAGAAGCAGAGTCTTCTCACCAAAGGTCTTAATCTCCGAGCCGTTCGCCGCTGTCACCAGGGGACCTCCGGAACCCGCCAGTCTGTCCGCGTAGGAAGGAGTGATGAAACTCAACTGGGAGCCTGTGTCGACGAGGAACTGCCTCCCGGAGCGTGCGTCCGACAAGTACAGCAGCTTGTTCTCTTCCCCGAGGGCCGCGGCTGCTACCGACCCCCGGTCTTGGCGTTTCCCAAACGCCCGAACTGGCACGGCGGTACACACTTGCGTGCCCTCTCTGCGAAGCGGTGATGGTAGAAACAAAAGACGTCTGGTCCACGCTCCCTGGCCCTTGCCGCCGCCGTCGTCGGTGAGTCTGGCACCACTGTCTCTGGCCTCCTGTCGTCTGCGGTCGTCGCGCCGAGTTCCGCTGCAGCGGCCGTGGCTGGACGCCGCTAGGTGGCGTTGACAATCCGCTGCGCCTCTCGGCCCAGCGCGCGGTAGTCCCGTAGAGCCAACAGTGGCGAACTGGCCAGAGCCGCTCTCGCTGCTGACGGTAGAGTCCTGAGGAAGAGGTGGGTGAAAATGAAGTGATCATCGTCAGAGTCTTTCAACCTCAACAACTTCTCCATCAGGCTCATGGGCATGTCGTTTTCCCCCTCCGTCAGCACCAGGAGCCTCTCTGCTCGCTCCTCCGCCGAGGGGGTGAATTGCTGGATGAGTGCAGCCTTCAACGCGCCGTATTTGTCGCTCTCCGGCGGCTGGTCGATCAGGCTCTCCACATGCTGGGCCGTGTTGTTGTCCAGCTTTGCGACTACGTGGTAGAATTTCGTGACATCTACCGATATCCCCCGGAGGTTGAACTGCACCTCAACTGCGTTGAACCAGGAGCGCGGATTGTTCTGCCAGAAGTCCGGTAGCTGGACTGTAGCGGCGTTCGCTTGGCTGGGGGCTCCTGACGCGGCTGGCCTGGGGGAATTTCTTTCTTCCATGATACGTCTCAGGGTCACCAGTGTGGAGGACGTGAAAATGACGAGGCAGCGTTCTTTCTCAGAGTCAACTTTATTCACATCTCCATCATTTCAAAGCAGAAGAAAAAAAGAGCATGAAACAGTAACTCTCGTCTTTAAATATCAGGGACTTCACACCTCATAGATCACATGTCCCACAGACCACCTTGCATAATAAAGACAGTCACAATGCATTTCACCACCTGACATAATAAAGACAGTCACAATGCATTTCCCTCCATGATATCACTTCCACTGTTTCCCACGCATCCTTTAATCGACCCCCCACAGTCTCCAGCCTTGCATAACAAGGCTAAGCTTCCTGCCTTTGTTCTGACCTAAAATGCTAGTCACAGAACCAGTCCAACAGGTCCATTGAGTGTTCACCACAATGTAACCTCCGTCCATCTATGTTCGTAGTTTTTTAATTTACATGTTTTCATAATCTTATACCTTAACAGCAAGACAATAACCTACACCATTATTTATGTGGAAAATTATCTTTTAAATTGACAAACATAATATGTGTAACTTGTGGCAAAATGTGATCGGGATACAAAGATAATTTTGCTCTTGCCATTCATTTCTATGGAGAATTTTTCTGATTTAAGGTCCCATATGCGGAAGTAGAGGGGGCATGACTTAGGCTCTCTATGGTGTCGTTTAACAGTCACCGAGAGCAAAAGGAGCTGCTGTTACTACAGTATATCTGTCAGCAGAATTACAAAAAAAGAGAAGGTACAACCTGCGATGCGACCACTGAATGAGATCCAGGCCATGAACGGGGAATTCAGTACCTCTTTATCTTCTTTGTCTACGTTGACTTTGTATGCTGTGTCGATAGTGCCACCTCGTGAATGGGATGTTCAGTCTTGAGTATGCACTGTCAACAGGGTCAGGTCGTGGACAGGCCACACGGTCATAAAATTTGGGCTGTATGCGGTCGTCCACAGAAGAGCTTTGCGGACACTAGCGGATTGGAGACAATGACGTAAATTTTGTCACACAAGTCTTCCGGTTCCTCATTCCACCACCAAGTCTCCTTATCTTCCTTCCTCTGTCCACTGGATACACCACATACCTTTCTACCCGTTTCCCTCAATACTTCTGCTGTACTTTCCCAGTCATCTGGTAATTCTTCCGTATCACCCAGTGCCTGTATCTTCATGATTTGGAAACAGGACCCAGTCGCAGGACTTCAAGTTGTCAGTCTTTATTTTGAGCTGGGGAGCTACTCAGCTCAAAGGCTGAACAGTAAACTGGCTGGCAGGCAGGCACAGAATGGACAGAATAATCTGGACAGAATAATCCAAACACAAAGCACAGCAGGAAATGGACTTGACAAAACATTAACAGGACGTGAGGCATGTTGGTCACACTGCATGACTCACAAGGACACCAGACAGAACAGAGGGAAACACATGGTTAAATAGGGCGAGGGCTAATCAAAAAACAGAACAGGTGAGGACGCTAATCAATACTAACAACTGACATAAGGGTAGAACAGAAGTGACAGGACAGGCGGGGCTATATGCACACAATCACAGACAGAGGATACACAGAATCAGAATCAGAATCAGAATCAGATTTATTGCCATTGTTCATGTAGTACACAAACTAGGAATTTGTCTCGGTGCCATGCTGCAACATTAAAAACATGATGAGATAAAGAGATAAACTAAAAAACTAAAGGACTAAAAACATGCAATAAGTGTAGAATAATAAGTCATAATAATAATAATAATAATAATAATAATAATAATAATAATGAGTAATACTAGTCAAGGCAGTTTTAAATAAATTAGCAAGTAGCAGATAATATGGGGTACCACAGTGCAGTCGATAATGCAACAGAAAAACAGTGATGAATGACATGAGTCTGGTTGAGCTGCTGTATATAGTGCACGAGAGTCAATAAGTCACTTAATGTTCAGCAGTCTGATGGCAGAGGGGAAAAAGCTGTTCATGTGCCGGGAGGTTTTAATCTGAATGGACCGAAGTCTTCTACCTGAGGGGAGGGGGGCAAACAGTACGTGACCAGGGTGTGAAGGATCGGCTATGATCCGGCCAGCACGCCTCCGGGTCCTGGAGATGTACAGGTCCTGGAGAGATGGGAGCTTGCAGCCGATCACCTTCTCAGCAGTGCGCACGACGCGCTGCAGCCTTAGTCTGTCCCTGGCAGTGGCTCCTGCATACCACACAGTTATGGAGGAGGTGAGGATGGACTCGATGATGGCCGTGTAGAACTGCACTAACATCTTGGTGGGTAGCTTGAGCTTCCTCAGCTGCCGCAGGAAGAACATCCTCTGCTGGGCCTTTTTGATGAGGGAGCTGATGGCTGGCTCCCATTTGAGGTCCCGGGTGATGGTGGTGCCCAAGAAGCGGAAGGAATCTGCAATGGTGATGGGAGAGCCTGTGATGGTGATGGGGGGCAGGGGGGTTGTGACTTTCCTGAAGTTCACAATCATCTCCGCTGTCTTCAGAGCATTCAGCTGCAGGTTGTTGTGGCTGCACCAGGACACCAGCTGGGCCACCTCTTTCCTGTAGACGGACTCGTTGCCATTGGAGATGAGCCCGATGAGGGTGGCGTCGTCCGCAAACTTAATCAGCTTAACAGACTGGTGGGAGGAGGTGCAGGAGTGGGTATAAAGGGAGAAGAGTAGGGGGGAAACTACACAGCCCTGGGGTGATCCAATGCTGATGCTAACAGAGTCCGAGACAGACTTCCCCAGCCGCACATGCTGCCTCCGGTCCGTCAGGAAGTCGGTGATCCACCTGCAGAGGGAGTCAGGCACGTCGAGCAGGGACAGCTTGTCCTGGAGCAGAGCGGGGCGGATGGTGTTGAAACATGACAACAGGACTAAGGACCAATAATACAAAATTCAATCCACCATGGGATCCTGCACATGAACAGAAAATGTTGTCAAATTAAATTCCTAAACAATGATGACAGGAATAATGATACTAAACATAAACCCAAGATACAAATACCACTAAACACAAAGAAACACAGAAACAAACTCAGAGTGGGTATGACCCTACAGTCATCCCCAGTCTATGACATAGCACCCCCCCCCTTTTAAGGAGTGGTTTCCAGACATCCCTAGACATTACCCCCCCCCCAAAAAAAGGAAAAAAAAAAACCCTTCCCAGGAAGGGTGGTGGGGTCACAGGCCAAGAGGGCCAAAACAAACCCTTACCCCCACAGAGTCCAAAACAAGACAACACAGTTCACGGGGCATAACTCAAAGTCCACGGCCCCAAACCAAAAACAAAGCAGTTTGGATGTTCTACCAAAGGCCACCAGACGGGTGAACATGGTGCAGCGAGAGTACAAGGATCAGGTACCATTTGTAAAAGAGTCTTTAACACAGGAGATAACAACACAGGGGCCTTTTGTACAGAGAATAACAACACAGAAGCATGACACTGAGAAGATAATGACATGAAAATTCTAACCTCAGAAACTTTAACCCCTGGGGAAGGCAACAGATAACTTTGTGATAACTCTGTGGATGGCAGCAAGAAATTCTTGCACTCAAGAGATGACGATAACACCAGACCGTCTCACTCAGGAGGTGTCAACATTGAGCTTTCAACCTCAGGAGATAACATGAAGCCCCCGACCTCAGGAGGTATCAACATGGAATCTTCAACCTCAGAAGGTAGCGATAACACAGGTACTTTAAACTCAGGAGAAGGACCACAAAAACCCTTTAAACTCAGGGGGTGCCAACAGAAAATCTCTAGGCTCTGGAGAAGATAACATAAAAAAATTTAAACCTAGGAGTAGACACCAGCGAGCCCTTAACTTCAGGAGGTGAAAATATAGCCCCCTTACACTCAGAAAATAGCGGCTACACAGGTGCTTTAACCTTCGGGATAAATGACAATACTGGCGTTCTACATTCAGGAGAAAATACCATGGAAAATCCTTGTTCTGGAAAAAATTATGCAAGAACCTCCTGCCCTGGAGAAAGTAACATAGGACTCCCCTGCTCTGGAGAAAACGAAACATGAGCCATTTGCTCAGGGGAAATAAAGCAAGAGCCCTTTCTCCCTAGAAAAAACAATGTAGGAGCTCTTTGCTCTGGAGACCACAAAGGAATTTCTTGCTTACAGGACAACAACATAGGAGTTTTGTGCACAGGAAAAAACACAGAAACTTCAAGCTCACAGCATAGTGATAACATAGGAACCTTTACCTCAGGAGAAAACTTGTGAACTCTTTGTCCTGAAGAAAACAAAATAAGAGCCTCTTAGTCAGAAGAAAACAGAGCAGGGGCCCCTTGCTCTATGGACAATAACACAGAAGTTCCAAATTCTGGAGAAAGCAACCCTGGAGGGTTTTGCCTAGCGGAAAACAACAAGGGGTTTCAAACTCAGAAAATAACATTGGAGTCTCTTGCTCAGGCGTTAATGACACAGAAGTTTCCAGTTCTGGAGTTACCAATATAGGAGTTTTTAGTCCAGAAGCAGGAAACGCAGGAACACTGATCTCAAGGACAGCGGATTGAGACCCCCTGGCCTCTGAAACAATGGGAGGATGTCCGCTGCCCTTGGGAACTTCGATGGGTGGAGCGGACTGCTTGCCCTCAGGAACTGCAATGGGTAGAGGGGACTGCTTGCCCTCAGGAACTGTGACAGGTGGAGCGGACTGCTCGCCCTCAGGAACTGCAGTGGGTGGGGCAGGCCGCTCAACCTCTTGGATGTGGGTGGAGCGTGGTCCTCCTGTGGCTCCATCCTTGATATGGCCACCTCGGACAAGGAGGGGGAACAGGAGGTCAGTGAGGTGACACCACAGTCTTTAACAGCAGAGACTGGTGGTTAGAACCCAAAAACTGGTGGGATCTGCGCTTGGATCCCCCCACCAGAGGTAAAGCAAGTTCTTTCTCTAATGGTGGTAGAAAATGAATGAAAAGGTACTTGCCTTAACTCTTGGTCTCCTGCTGCTGGGGTGACCACCTCAGAATGCATAGGTGGAACCGGAGCGTGCCCCTCAGCTCAGAGTTGACTGGGAAATTCCTGATTGGTCTGCCAGCTCCTTTTGGAATACAGTGATCCCTCGCTACTTCGCGCTTCACCTTTCGCGCCCTCAGTGCATCGCGGATTTTTCAAAAATATTCATCAAAAATTCAAAATTGAGAAATAATGGGCGGGCGCTAGCAGAAGGCAGGGAGACTACATTAGACCATCAGGTATCAACACGGAGAGCCGCACAGCTCAAAAAATCCACCTCTCTGTTCGCTGTTCTCATGTTGGCTCGGCTCGGAAATCTCGCAAGCTGATTGGCCGAGACGTTTCACCCCGCAAGCTGATTGGCCGAGACGTTTCACCCACCTCCTCTCCCTGCCGAGCGCCCATGAAGGAAGGAAGACCGCATTCATTGCTCTTTATCGCTCGTGTTACTTTTAGTCTCGCCGCGTGGAACTTTTTGCTGTTCTCTTGTGCCATTTTGTGCGAAATAGTCTTCCCGTCGAGCCACTACGCCGCCTCCTGCAGCTGCCCTCGACAATCCTGCGCCTCCAGCACCTGACGATGAGGCGTCACCTGAGGAGCAGTAAAGCTCTCATTAACCTGTGCAGTAAATCATTTTCATCTTGAGTTACGTATCTTGTTATAAGAATAAAAGAGTTCTAAAAACATATTTATGTACACTTTATTTACATCTACGTATGTATGTACACGTACACACACACACACACACACACACATATCATATGAGAGAGAGAGAGTGAGCGAATGAACGTACGTATTATTTATGGATGGCGTCATTAGGGGTGACGCTACTTCGCGGTTTTTCACTTTTCGCGGTCGGTTCTGGAATCCATTAACCGCAATAAGTGAGGGATCACTGTACTCCTTTTTCCAGAAACCCCAGAGTTGTCAGCACCTGCACTGGGACGGGCAGTGCACAGCTTTTCACCGTGTTGTGTTCCAAGAGCAACCATAGCTCTGAGCACAGTTCCACAAGGACTGCCCATGGAAAACTAAACTGGCTGACAAGCCAGTCCTCATCCTGAGCCAGAAAATCTTCTCTGTCTCTAAATACCCTTTCTCTTTTCACTGTGCGATTTGCAATCTCCTCTAATAATGCTAATGCCATTGTTGTTAGACGCATTTTCTGGACTTCTTTGCGCTTGCTTTTATATCCAACTCATCTAATTGCGCAAACTTGGATGTTTGTTCATCATGTGTCTCTGGTGTGTGCAATCATTTTCACGTCATTATCAGTCTCCCAACATCACCTCTAAGAGTCGCCAACGGACCAATAACAGTAGAAACGTACGTATGCCTGCCATGAAGTTGGCTTGGGGCTATGCATATTTCCACGGTCATTTCATTCTTGATGCATCTGAAATTTTCTGTGGAAAAGGACGTATACCATGTTTTTGTGTGTAAGTACCCTTTGTACATTTGGCCCCAGGTGAGGATGCTAATCAATACTAACAACTGACATAAGGGTAGAACAGAAGGGACGGGGGCGGGGCTACATTCACACAATTACAGACAGAGGATACACAGAACATAAGATAAGATAAGATAAGCCTTTATTAGTCCCACAACGGGGAAATTCCAGGATTGCAACAGCACAGGGATAGCAACACTCAGAGCAACAATCAGAAGGCAAGAAAAAAAACAAGCAAGCAAGAGCAGCTAATATACATATGTACATATTACTATAAGATATATATATACACTGATTACACTGATTACACTGATACACTGATTAGGATGCCTCCTGGACGCCTCCCACTTGAGGTGTTTCAGGCACGTCCCACTGGGAGGAGACCCCGGGGCAGACCCAGGACTCGGTGGAGAGACTATGTCTCCCAGCTAGTCTGGGAACGCCTTGGTATCCCCTCTGAAGAGCTGGAGCAGGTGGCTGGGGAGAGGGAAGTCTGGGCTTCTCTGCTTGAACTGCTGCCTCCGCGACCCGGACCTCCGGAAAAGCGGTAGAAGATGGATGGATGGATGGATATATATACACACACACACACAGACACACAGTGCAGAGCATTGTAGCTGGATGGAATAAATATATGAATATATGAACACACAGTGCAGAGCATTGTAGCTAGGTGGAATAAATATGCAAGTATATAAACACACACAGTGCAGAGCAATGTAGCTAGATGGGATGAAACAGCATAACCGACTACTTAGTTATCCTACATGGTATGATTATGTGCCCATACATATTCTCACCCTCCATAGCGACCGGTATGTTCCTAGTTGTATGCCGGAGGGGACCATAGTGTAAGTCTATTGCATCTTTTGCATTCAAAAAACTATTAGTTTGTTACGTCTTTTTGCTATCTCTGCGAGCAGCCCTGCTTAGGTTGTACAGTCTGACAGCCGTTGGTAGGAAGGACCTACGAAACCTCTCGGTTGTGCACCTGGGATGATGTAGTCTGCTGCTAAATGAGCTCCTCAGTGCATCCAGTATGTCCTGCATAGGGTGGAACTCGGACTCCAGCAGAGATGACAGTTTAGCCACCGTCCTTCTCTCTCCTATCTCCTCCATCGGATCAAGGCGCTGCCCCAGGACAGAGCTAGCTTTCTTAATCAGTTTGTTCAGTCTCTTCCTATCGGCTGCAGTAATGCCACTGCCCCAGCAGACCACTCCAAAAGTGATGGCTGATGCCACCACCGTGTCATAGAATGTCTTCAGCAGCGCCCCTTGTACACCAAAAGACCTGAGTCTCCTCAGCAGGAACAGCCTGCGCTGTCCCTTCTTGTAGAGTGCGTCAGTATTGTGTGACCAGTCTAGTTTATTGTTCAGATGAACACCCAGGTACTTATAGGATGTCACCATCTCGATGTCTGTTCCCTGTATATTTACTGGTGCTGTGAGGGGCTGCCCATGCCTGCGGCAGTCCACCACCAGCTCCTTAGTTTTCCTCGCGTTGATCTGGAGGCAGTTCCGATGGCACCAGTCCACGAAGTCCTGGATAAGCCCTCTGTACTCAGCTTCATCTCCGTTGGAGATGAGACCAACGATCGCAGAGTCATCAGAGAACTTCTGTAGATGGCAGTGTGTTGTGTTGTGTGAGAAGTCCGCAGTATAAAGAGTGAACAGGAAGGGAGCCAGCACCGTTCCCTGGGGGGCCCCCGTGCTACTGATGATCGTGTCGGAAACACAGTCCCGGGTTCTCACAAACTGAGGCCAGTTCGTGAGGTAGTCCAGGATCCATGATGACAGGTGCTGGTCCACCCCTGCGCGCAGCAGCTTGTCCTTCAGGATCATCGGTTGGATGGTGTTGAAAGCACTGGAGAAGTCAAAGAACATGATCCTCACCATATTCCTGGGCTTCTCCAGGTGGGACAGAGAACGGTGAAGGAGGAAGATCACCGCATCCTCCACCCCAATGCCATGCTGGTAGGCGAACTGGAGTGGATCCATCGCTGGTTCCACCAGGGGGCGGAGATGAGCAAGGAGCAGTCTCTCCAGGGTCTTCATCAAGTGGGACGTCAAGGCCACCGGTCTGTAGCTGTTCAGGTCTTTGGGGTGGGAAGTTTTTGGTACAGGTACCACACAAGATGTTTTCCACAGCTGTGGTACCCTCCCCAGTTTCAGGCTCATGTTGAAGATATACATCACAATCCCACACAGCTGGTCTGCACAGGACTTGAGGAGCTTTGCACTGATGTCGTCCGGTCCCGACGCCTTCCTCGCCTTGATCTTCCTCAGCTCCGTCCTCACCTGGGTCTCGGTCAGGGTCAGGATGGGGGGCTGTGTGTTGGGAGTGGGGGGGTGTCGGTGGAGTGGGGAGTGGGCAGCAGGACTTGATTTCTTAGAGGCAGCAGTGGTTGTTGTGCAGACAGGGGGGAGGGCGGTTGGTCAAACCTATTGAAAAACAGATTCAGGTTGTTCGCCCACTCCCTGCCCCCCATGGCCTGGGGGGAGGTATTCTGGAGCCCCGAGATGGTTTTGAGGTTTCTCCAGACCCCGCTGATGTCGCTCTGTTGCAGCTTGTCCTCCATCTTCTTCCTGAAGCTGTCCTTGCCTTCTCTGATCTTTCTCCTCAGCTCCCTCTGTACGGACTTCAGCATCTCCCTGTTCCCCGACCTGAAGATCCTCTTCTTCTCTCTCAGAAGTGTTTTTATCTCAGGGTTGATCCAGGGTTTGTTGTTTGAGTGACGCCGTATGGTCTTGGTGGGAACTGATTTGTCCACACAGAAGCTGAGGTAGCCCGTGAAGGTGTGAATGAGGCCATCGATGTCCTCACCATGTGGATCGCAGAGCTGCTTCCAGGCGGTGGCTTCAAAACAGCCCTTTAGAGTGTCCATTGTCTCCTCAGACCATAACTCCACAGTGTGCATGGCATGGCACATGACAACAGGACTAAGGACCAAGCGGGGATAAATGATGCAAATTCAAACCACCACTGGAACCTGCACATGAACAGAAAATGCTGTCAATTTAAGTTCCAAAACAATGATGAGAGGAATAATGATACCGAACATAAACCCAACATACAAATAGCACCAAACACAAAGAAACAGAAATAAACTCAAAGAGTGGGTATGACCCTACGGTCATCCTCCAGACCATGACAGTATCAACTCCTTCCTGAACTCTGTGCGACCTTCTTCCTTCTGTAACTGTCATGGTGGCCCTCACGAGCCACCATAAGACGCCAGCAGTCACCAGTGAGTTGCAGAGATGTTTTATTAAGAAGTGCAGGAACAGAGAGTAACACACACGACAGTGCGGGTAGGACAATAACAGGGAACTTACAAACAGCGTCTGAGCCGAGGAACGCCCGATGCGTCAGACGATGTGACGGTAGAATCACAGGCGAAGGATAACAGATGGTATCATAATAGAAGATATCATAACAGGACGTATCCAAACAGGAAGTATAACAGAACGTACCTTAACCGAATGTATCCAAACAGGTAGTTTAACAGAGACTGCTGCATCGGGGTGCATTCAGCACCTGCTTTTAACCTTGGTCACTAATGACCCCGAATGCAGCACAGCTGTTGACTCTGACAGCAGAGAGCTCCACCGGGCGCTGTCACAATAAGAGCCCGGGGAGCTAGAAGGAATCCTCTGCTGTCAAAGCCTAGAAATGATATAAGATCCGAGTGCGGACGGAACCAGCACTCGGGTTGTAACAGTACCTCCCCCTCAAGGCCGAGCACCTGAGCGGCCCAAGTAACACCCAAGCCACCACCCCACCCCCCTAGGGTGGGCGGATGGGGCGCCGGTAGGAGGGAGAGAGTCAAAAAGAACAAAATGATAACAGGGGACCAACAAAGCAATTACAGAGACAGGTTGAGGGAAAAAAAAAACCCAATACTCCCTAACGTGTGGGTAACAGGGACAGAACCCAACAGGCAATACATACAACGTGAGCTGCACGGTGGTGCAGTGGTTAGCACTGTGGCAGCACAGTTTTACCCTCGGCCGGGGGATCGCGGAGATTGTGGGTTTGATCCCTGCCCCCGGCCAACAGTGATCTGTGTGGAGTTTGCATGTTCTCCCCGTGTTTGCGTGGGTTTACTCTGGGATTTCTCCGGTTTCCTCCCACATGCCAAAAACATGCAGGTTAGGGAGTTAAGGGGTGCTTGCGCACGCAGTGACCGGCAGCTGGTGGTTTATCACCAGACTGCAAAACAAATCTACCTACGGGTACAAAATAAGTAATAAATAAAATAAAATAAAATAAAAAATACATCGGTATTAAACAATAAATGGACATAAGACAGAGGAGGGAAAAAAAAAAAAGGAGTGAGATACAGAATCACATATCAGGCCCCCCCGCACATCCCAAAAGTTTACAGACGAATATAATGAAAAACCCGGGATGAGTGCAGTCCTGGCCCTGAGGCATGGAGGCTGAAAGTTCGGGGGGCCGTCCGGCATCAAGCGGCCACAATGCAGGCAGGGGGGAAAAGGACAGTTCGGGCGGCCTACCCCAGTCCCATGCTCGGAAACAGTAAATTTCAGGCGGCCGGACAAGGTCGCCAAACAGAGGGTCCAATGGGTCGGGAGGCCGGCCCGCATCGCTTGCTCACCAGAACTGTAGGGGGGAAGTAGCCGGCGGTCTCGCTGGAGAAGGGAAAGACGAAGGAGAACCAGGCGGAGCGTTCGGAACCCCAACGGCCCCAGGTGGAGATGGGTTGCGCTCCTCAGGAGAACGAGGAGGGTGACGATGGTGATGATGGAGATGATGGAGATGAGCCCGTCCAGTATCCGGCAGCAGGGGACATGTAGCTTCCCCACCGAACCTGGAAACTGCTGGTGCCGCGTCCTCGTCGGACCCTGATTGGGTCGCGGTTGCTCCCGCGAAGGACCCCGATTGGGTAGGCGCCGCACCAGGACCGACCTCCGACCCCGAACCCGAGGTTGGAGGTGACCTCGGTCACTAATGACCCCGAATGCAGCACAGCTGTTGACTCTGACAGCAGGGAGTTCCACTGGGCGCTGTCACAATAAGAGCCCGGGGAGCTAGAAGGAATCCTCTGCTGTCAAAGCCTGGAAATGATATAAGATCCGAGTGCGGACGGAACCAGCACTTGGGTTGTAACAGTAACTTCCCCCACTTAATCTTTGGCTCTGCCTTCACTGTTTTCCTCCTCTTGCTTTGCTGCATGGTGGCACAGTGGTTAGCACTGCGGCAGCACAGTTTACCCTTGGCCGGGGGATTGTGGGGATCGTGGGATCGTGGGTTCGATCCCAGCCCCCGACCAACAGTGATCTGTGTGGAGTTTGCATGTTCTCCCCGTGTTGCGTGGGTTTACTCCGGGATTTCTCCGGTTTCCTCCCACATGCCAAAGACATGCATGTTAGGTTAATTGGCTGTTCTAAATTGTCCCTAGATATCTGTTTCCTATAGGCCCTTAGAATAGAGGGTTAGTATTAATGAAAGCGCTTTGAGTGGTCTTTGTGACTAGAAAAGCGCTATATAAGTGCAGGTTAGTTAGTTAGTTAGTTAGTTGCTTTGCAAAACCATCTTACAGACTACCATCCAATGCCATCTAGCTACATTCTCCCCTGCCACCACCTTGCAGTCTCCTGTCTCTTTCAGATTTCTCCTTCTGCATAAGATGTAGTCCACCTGTGTGCACCTTCCTCTACTCTTGTAAGTCACCCTATGTTCCTCTCTCTTCTTGAAGTATGTGTTCTCCACAGCCATTTCTGTCCTTTTAGCAAAATCTGCAACCATCTGTCCTCCCACATTTCTCTCCTTAAGACCATACCTTCCCAGGACCTTCTCATCACCTCTGTTCCCTTCACCTACATGTCCATTAAAGTCCGCTCCAATCACCACTCTTTCCCCCCTGGGAACACTCTCTACCACTTCATCCAGCTTACTCCAGAATTCCCCTTTCTCTTCTACCTGACATCCAACTTGTGGTGCATACGCACTGACAGCATTCAACATCACACCTTTGACTTCTAGCTTTAAACTCATGATTCTGTCTGACTCCCTCTTTACCTCCTGAACACTCTTCACATACTCTTCCTTCAAGATTACTCCTACTCCATTTTTCTTCCTATCTGTACCATGCCAGAACAGATTAAATCCACCTCCAATGCTCCTAGCCTTGCTTCCCTTCCATCTGATTTCTTGAACACACAGTATACTGTATCTACCTTTCTTCTCTCTATCATATCAGCCAACTCTGCCTTTAGCAGTCATAGGGGCAGATTTACTAATGTGCTGCGCCATCGCAAAACCCTGTTTTGGCATTAAAAAACTGCTGTTGAGATTTACTTGAGGGTGCAGGGCAAAATTAGCAGTGGAAAGGTGTGGACTATTTTAATTTTGCACTTGGCCTCATCGCATATGTATGTATACTACTATTACTATTACTACTACTAATAGTAATAATAATAATAATAATAATAATAATAATAATAATAATAATAATAATAATAATTTATTTCATTCATAACGCACTTTACATTTCTGGGAAAAATCTCAAAGAACAAGAATAAAAGCAAACATTCTTGGAGTTTCCTCTCCTCTCCATCAGCCTCCACCCCCCCTCGCTTTTGAAATAAAAAGTTCTTCCACATTGTCAATTTTCTGTCATGTTTGCCCCTTTCAGGGCATTAATGAGGCAAAAGATGCCACAGAGAGTTTGTTTCTTTATTAAAGAAAGAACAAAATAAAAAGCCACATGGGGAAAAACACACACACTAACTAGACACGAAATAAAGAACACAAACATCATCACCTGAGCATAACAGGAGCGGAACATGCCGCTATGAATAACACTCACGAGTGAAGAAGCGAAGATGAATCAGACATAGACGGAAGACTGGAGCCGGGGATAGGGACTCCAGTCCAGGTTGACACAGATGTAGGTCGCAGCGAGGAGTGAGCCCCAGCTGCTTCCTTAAATACTGAAAACAAAAGTTAAAGAACCAAACAGGAAAGGGGGAACGTAATTACTGAAATCAAGATCAGCTGTGACAGCGCCGGCTCAGCTTTGACAGCCAGAAGTTCGGCCACGGCGCTGTCACAATAAAAGCTCTGGGAGAACAATAATAACCAAACCGAAATAATATGGGAGAAAAGGGGAAAATACGCACTCGGATCACCACAGTACCCCCAGTTCAAAGGGCACATTCCAGGTGCCCATAGTGACACCCAGAAAGGCCCCCCCCCAACTAGAAAGCTAACCACACCGACCTTGGGTGGGCAGAGGGGGAAACAGGTTAGGAGGGAGAGAAACCCAAAAGGAACAAGCACAAAAAGTCGACCAGCAAAATACAAAAAAAAAAAAACACGACAAATAACACAGGGTAGTGCGGCTAACACCCGCCTAACAACACGAATAATGAAACAGAACAACCAGACAAACCAGTGGAAAAAAAAAAGCATAGACATGCTCGAGTGTAGCGGAAGGGCGAACAAAAAAACATCAACGTACACAGCAACTCGAACACAAAGCAGAAAAAACAACTTTTTCACAATATACGAGAGGAGCAGAGAAAAAAAAAACACCACGAAAACACAAGCATAGGGATACCGGTAGACAGAGAGAAGAACAAAAAAACAAAGGTAGTTCAGGTGGCCTCCCAGCACCCCAACTCCACATCAGGAGAAAAGGAAAAAAAAAAAAAAACAGTTCGGGTGGCTTGCCAAGTCCCAGAACCGAGAAAACAGTACCTCAGGTGGCCGACCCAGGTCGCCCAACCAGCGAAGCAGTCCGTCAGGCGGCCGACCCAGAACTCAGAACTGGCAGGACAGTCCTTCCAGTGGCCAACCCGGGACCTTAGACCACCAGGACCAGAGGGGGGAGCTCAGAGGCGGCTTCCCTTCCGAGAGGCAAGGGGCAGCTGACCCGAATAAAGGAGACCCCAGCGGCGTCCGGTGGAGGAGAATTGGGGGGGAGGGGGAACCAGTCCAGTGTCAGGCGGTATGGGATCTGCAGCTCCCTCACCAACCTTGAACCGGGCCAGTGCCGCACCCTCGGTGGACCCGGACCGGGCAAGAGCAGCACCCTCGGTGGACCCAGATTGGGCCGGCACAGCACCTGGGATGACCTCCCGATGCAAACCCGGAGCCTCGATGATCAAGACTGGAGCTGACTCATCTCCAGTGACCCTGAGAGAAGGCTCAGACACAGAGGGAGAACAGGGGTCAGGATCACCGGCAGCGGCAGAGCCCAGTGAGATGAGCTTGGATGCAGCGGACGGCTGCACCTGGCCCTTCTCCCCAAGAGACAGGCAAGAATGCTCCAAGACTGAAAGCAAGAAGACAAAATAGAGCACTTGCCTGATCTCGATCTCTACTGCCGTCCAGGACTCCGACGATCCAGGTTTGACGATCTGGAGGTCCACTTCCAGTTCCCACTCGACTGCGGTGGCGTCTGCAGCCGGCATGATGGTCTCCACAGTCAGATAACCCCCTGGCACTGAAACCCACACCAATGGCCCATTCGACGTGGTGGCAGGGGATCGATTTCCTGCTGGAACTGATTGCTGCTCCACAGAGACCCGGGGACGCTTTATCGTTAGCGCAGGCTCCCAATAACAGTCAGCCCTCCTCCTCTGCCCACGACGTGGCTGCGGGACTGGAACCAAGCTTTCCAATGCCGCAGGCTCCTCCTCCGTCCAACGGTCTACTCCTGGCACCGGGGGATGCTCAGGGAGAAGAGAGACGCTCCCTTCTCCCTTCTCCCTTCTCCCTTCCTTCTTCCTTCAGGCCCCAGATGCCTCCGGAGCCTGGTCGTGGAAGGATGGAGGGTCTGCAGCTATGATGGTGAATGTTGCAACGGTATTAGAAGAGGTTGGGGCAGGACCGAGAAGCACGGAGGATCAGCATGCTCGACAACAACGTCTCAAGCCGAGCCGGGCCCCGTTGAAAGTCCTGGATTGGGTTTGGAGCCGAGATGAGGAATGTCTGCGGCGAAGATGGGCCAGACAACATCCTGAGGAGCATCGGGAGCATCTGCGCATAATGGAGAAACTGGGTACAGCCCACTTCAGGCTCTCTGACGGCATGTAAATACATGTAAATACAAATACATGTTTGATGGTATGGCATGTAAATCAGCTTTGGCGTGTCCGGGAGAAGACACCGGGAGATGAGACTGGATGTGAGGCGAGGTCGATGGTGAGGAGGAGCAGCTTCAGCATCCAGAGGGCCAGCCACCACCCCAAAGACCGACAGTTTCCAGGGGCACATCTGCAGAGAGGGTGCCCTGGGCCCCCATGCCAGTTATGTCCTTTTTACTTGAACACTTGGGTTGTAAATAGTATATGTTGAAGTTCCAGTGTTGTTGTTGGTGTTGTTGTTTAACAAAAAAAAGAATGTTGTATATTGAGTGTTAATGTTATTAAGAATATTATATAAGGTGTGGTCTATATTAATCATATATTCCATAACCTACATATGTTGAAGCATGTGAGAATGTTTGGTGATTACATATGTAAGGCGACTTCACACCTCAGAACAGGACAAAGACTCTCAACCGCCAGTGAAGAACAAAGACCTTCCCAGACACTGCGGTGGAGACCGGAGGAGCTGCCCTGACCCCCCAGGGCCATGAGGAGGAGTACGAAGACAATGGGGGGATTAAGATAATGAGGGATGTCAGCTTTTGATATGCATGTCTTTTGTTATGTGCAAGTATAAGTTCATAGAGCCGAAAGTGTTCGGTCTCTTTTTCCTTCTTCTGCTGCTGCACTAGGATGAGACTTGTTAGAGGAGCTGATAATAAACTTTGGTTTATATATCACATCGCCTCGTTCTTCCAAGCTCTTCTACACTGGGGACCCTTACGCGAGAATGGACCAGAGGCGTTCCCCCGCGATCGACTCATCTGTGGCGACCCAGGCAGACGCCGGCGCCCATGCAGACAGGGGAACAGATGGACGACGTCCCCCCACGGCAGAAGTGATAGAGAGGGCTCAACCGAGCACCAGCACCGCGGAGAGAGCCGAAGCAAGGCACTCTCACCCTGCGGACACAGCAGTGACGGTCTACACAAACGCCGTCACCGTCAACCTGCCGGACTTCTGGCAGGAAGACCCCGCCTCGTGGTTTCAGCAAGCTGAAGCCCAGTTTGCACTTGCGGGCATCACGGCTGATGATACAAAGTTCTATCACATCATCGCCAAACTCAACGCCGCCACTTCAAGATGTGCGCAGAGCATAATCCAGCGGCCGCCGGCCCAGGACAAATATGAAGAACTGAAAGCGACCATCGTGGCAAATTACGTCCCCTCAGCCGAGGAGAGAGCCGAGAGGATCCTGGCGGTCTACGGCCACAGAGGATGCAGACCCAAGGCCCTCATGGAGGACTTGCTGCAACTTAAAGAAGAGGACAATGACAACTTCCTCTTCCATTTCATATTCCTCAGTACGCTGCCGCCACACATGAGAGGGACGCTGGCCAACATGCGATGCAGCACCCAGCAAGACTTCCGCACGCTAGCTCACGAAGCTCAACGGCTCGTCAACGCCTGCAAGGAGCAGACACCCACAGCAGCATCCGCAGACCTCAACGCTGATGTCCGGAGCCACGAGGAGCCACAAATCACTGAGCAGAGCCAGCCCGCGGTGACGGCGACACGGCCAGGACGCAACAGACGGAGCGACGTTTGTTAATACTAACTAACTAACTAACTAACTAACCTGCACTTATATAGCGCTTTTCTAGTCACAAAGACCACTCAAAGCGCTTTCATTAATACTAACCCTCTATTCTAAGGGCCTATAGGAAACAAATATCTAGGGACAATTTAGAACAGCCAATTAACCTAACATGCATGTTTTTGGCATGTGGGAGGAAACCGGAGAAATCCCGGAGTAAACCCACGCAACACGGGGAGAACATGCAAACTCCACACAGATCACTGTTGGTCGGGGGCTGGGATCGAACCCACGATCCCACGATCCCCACAATCCCCTGGCCAAGGGTAAACTGTGCTGCCGCAGTGCTAACCACTGTGCCACCGTGCAGCACCACTGTAATACCACCACCACTTCGCCGAGAAGGCTTACAAATGCGTTCCCCCCTGCAAATTCACAATTTCCGGAAAACGCCGAAGCCGAGAGCCGTTAACAGCGGTGGTTCTCAGCGAAAAAAGCAAGCTTTTATATGTGACGGACGGACACACCGGCAAGCGGTTCCTTATCGACACGGGAGCTCAACTATGTTTTGTCATGCCCTCCCAAGCAGACCGGGCCATGGGCCCCCGGGGCAATGGAGCGGTGGCAGCCAACGGCTCCACCATCGACACTTTTGGTGAAAAGAGCCTGCACCTCTGCATCCACGGCCGCAACTACAGATGGACATTTGTTGTAGCGGCGGTGAGTTTTAACTTGTTGGGCGCAGATTTTTTGTGTGCACATGGGTTATTAGTTGATCTAGCGAACAGACTCTTAGTTAATGCACTGTCCTTTGCTTCTATTCCCTGCTCAGCCCGGCTTTCTCCACCACCCGTGCAGGCTAGCGTCACCACAGCACGAGGTAAGTTTGATCAACTCCTCACCCAATTTCCAGCACTCACAATTCCCAAATTCTCAGCCACAGTGGCTAAACACGGGGTTGAACATTTTATTCCCACAACGGGCCCACCCGTATTTGCCAAAGCTCGGCGCTTAGACGCGGCCAAGCTCGCCATAGCTCAGGACGAGTTTACCACCCTTGAAAAATTAGGCATTATTAGACGCTCGAAAAGCCCCTGGGCATCACCACTTCACATGGTTCCGAAATCCGACGGTTCTTGGAGACCGTGCGGCGATTACCGCAGATTAAACAATGCAACAGCGCCTGACCACTACCCAATTCCTCACATTCAGGATTTTTCACTGCATCTGGCGGGTGCGCGCATTTTTTCAAAAATAGACCTGGTCCGCGGTTATCATCAAGTCCCAGTTCGAGCAGAGGACATTCCTAAAACAGCTGTAATAACCCCCTTCGGCCTTTTTGAATTTTTGCGAATGCCTTTCGGCCTCAAAGGCGCGGCTCAAATCTTTCAGCGGATGATAGACGCAGTATTACGCGACCTCCCTTTTGTTTTCGTCTACCTCGACGATATGCTGGTAGCCAGCCCGTCTGAGGAAGAACACGAGCGGCATCTCACTATGGTTTTTCAGAGGCTAGAAGAGCACGGGTTAATAATCAGTCCAGCCAAATGCAAATTCGGTGTGTCACAAATTGATTTTTTAGGACACAGAGTTTCTCCGAAGGGGGCAGTCCCACTTCCAATCAAAGTTCACGCGATAAAAAGTTTCCCACGGCCACAAACGGTCAAATTGCTGCAAGAATTTTTAGGAATGGTTAATTTTTACAACCGTTTCCTCCCCCATGCAGCTCAGCTCATGCAGCCCCTATATGACGCGCTCAGAAAACAAAAAGCTTCCAACGCGGTCGAATGGACCCCGGAGCCCGAACACGCCCTAGCTAATGCCATATTGTTGGTTCACCCCGATCCCTCGACCCGCATTGCACTAACCACAGATGCTTCGGACCTAGCTATAGGGGCAGTTGTAGAACAACATGTCAGGGGAATCTGGCAACCTTTGGCATTCTTCAGCAAATCGCTAAACCAAACCGAGCGTAAATACAGCACTTTTGACAGGGAGCTGCTAGCGCTTCATTTATCCATCTGCCACTTCCAGTTCTGGTTAGAAGGGCGGAGTTTCACGGCTTTTGTAGACCACAAACCGCTCACCTTTGCTATGGCTAAAATTTCCGAACCGTGGTCAGGCAGGCAACAAAGACAGCTGGCTGCGATTTCAGAGTTCACCACAGACATTTGACATGTGGCAGGCAAACTTAACGTGGTAGCAGACTGCCTCTCTTGCGCTCTGACGATGTCACAGCGCGAGGAGACAGATTATACTACCTCAGCCGCGGAACTCTTCACCAACGCGGACACATACGCAGCCCCAATCCATGCAGGGATAGATTATGCAGCCATGGCAGAGGAGCAAAGTAGTGACGCGGACGTGCGCGCACTCCTGTCTGGACCAACAGGGTTAAGGCTGGAGGAAAGGGGTTTACGCGACGGCGTGCCCCCCCTAATATGCGATATCTCAACCGGCCAACCTCGCCCGTTAGTCCCAGCTACATGGCGCCGCCGTATTTTCGACTCAATTCACTCCCTCGCGCACCCAGGTGTGCGCGCCTCAGTTAAAATGGTCGCCAAAAAGTTTGTGTGGCCTGGCCTGCGCAAAAACGTAAAAGAATGGGCAAAAACTTGCATTTCTTGTCAGCACGCCAAAATGCACAAACACACAAAAGCCCCTCTGGAGCCTTTTCCAATCCCTGCTAGAAGGTTCGACCACGTTCATGTCGACCTCGTGGGGCCACTACCTTCCTCCCAAGGTTTCACACACCTGTTAACAATGATAGACCGCACCACGCGCTGGCCAGAGGCAGTCCCTCTGGCGTCAACCACAGCAGAGGAAGTCGCTCGCGTTTTTTTGACAAACTGGGTGGCACGTTTCGGCGTCCCATCGGACATCACGTCCGATAGGGGGCCTCAATTTGTCTTGGAGCTTTGGTCAGCCATGTCCAGCAGCTTAGGGGCAACAATTCACCGCACCACCGCTTATCACCCTCAGGCTAATGGGTTATACGAGCGTTTTCACAGGTCTTTAAAGGCCGCCCTCAGAGCCTCACTAACGGATACAAATTGGGTAAATAAACTTCCCTGGGTTTTATTGGGGTTGTGTGCTGCGCCCAAAGAGGATCTAGACGCCTCTCCAGCAGAATTAGTTTTTGCACAACCTCTCAGGCTCCCAGGTGAATTTTTACCAGAGAACCCAGAGCCAGGGCATTTTCCAGCCCTGAGGTTTTTAGGCAGCAACGGACCGGACTCTCTCCCCGGGCCGGCACATCACTCTTTTCCATGGGTTTTTGTCCCACAAGCTTTAAAGAACGCTGAATTTGTTTTTGTTAGGCATGAAGCTTTAAAACCAACTTTCCGCCCACCATACAATGGACCATTCAGAGTGCTGGAACCTGGTGATAAACACTTTGTGCTTGATTTTGGGGATAGAAAAGAAACAGTCAGCATTGACAGACTTAAACCTGCCTTCTTGTTGAGAGACGAGCCTGCAGGGTTGGCGAGAGCACCTCGGCGGGGTAGACCCCCCAAGAGAAAAGACTCAGCCCCCCTGCAGGGAACAAATAATCACTCTCCTCCCCAAGCTGCAGATTCCTTACAGGAAGGTCCCGCCAGGACACCCAAGCGGACCCACAGCAGATTCGGGAGAAGATTAAAACCCAGACGGCACAGGGACTGATGCAAACTACTCAACAGTTGTTCACTAATTGTGCTGTAACAGTTTAGGACTGACTTGTGATTTTACTATGCTGTTATGATTACCACTGAACTCTCTTAGGAGCATGGCTGCTGGAAAGTTTCTTCTGTGTCAAGAGGTGTAGCAGTTAGTATGTCATAGTAATTATCTTAAACTGTGAATTTTTCTATTGTCCTTTTCTTTGTTTGGTGATTACATATGGCGACTTCACACCTCAGAACAGGACAAAGACTCTCAACCGCCAGTGAAGAACAAAGACCTTCCCAGACACTGCGGTGGAGACCGGAGGAGCTGCCCTGACCCCCCAGGGCCATGAGGAGGAGTACGAAGACAATGGGGGGATTAAGATAATGAGGGATGTCAGCTTTTGATATGCATGTCTTTTGTTATGTGCAAGTATAAGTTCATAGAGCCAAAAGTGTTCGGTCTCTTTTTCCTTCTTCTGCTGCTGCACTAGGATGAGACTTGTTAGAGGAGCTGATAATAAACTTTGGTTTATATATCACATCGCCTCGTTCTTCCAAGCTCTTCTACATAAGGGATTTTTTTTTTTTCTGTTTTAGTTTAGGAACACGGCATGCAATTTTAGTTATTAATGGACTCTAATTTAACCCAGCAGGTGGCAGAATAATCCACCTTGCCGTGTGGGCAGGACAGCAGTCCACCTGTCCTCCCTATTTTAGGTTTTGTTGTGTGAATGTGTTAGGCCATTTAGAAACATCAGTTTTCGTTTGCTAGTATATGGTTCGTGTCCCAAATTGTGGAGGGTCTAATTCAGTCAGTGGTTTTGGACTTTTTTAAAGGGGAGGGAAAATGTTTGATATAGAAAGTGTAGGATGGACACGCACCTCCAGGTGGCGCCTCCGCCCCACCCTATATAAGGCCGGATCGACCATCTTATAGCTCTCTGTCTCACCTGAACTTAGCAGACAATCTGTCAGTGGCTGTCAAGCTGAGTGAGCTCAATAAAGCTGTGTTTTCCCAGTCACCTCGCCTCGTCTGTTCAGCAGGTAATTCCAGACATAACAGCCGCCACCAGAAGACAAAAAGGGCCTACAAAGACTTTTGGGCATGACAAGGTTTTTGGCTCAGTACATTCCAGATGAGGCCACAATCACAGCACCACTACGGACATTGCTGAGAAAAGCATACTAAGTAGCACTGGCACCCAGAGCACCAGGTGGCACTAGACAAGCTGAAGGCTACCATATCATACACACCACAGCTTAGATTCTTCAACCTAAGAGAAAAGCTGGAAATCCAGGCTGATTCATCTAAGGATGGCCTGGGGGCTGGACTCATGCAAAATGGGTGTCCAATCACATTTGCATCAAGGGCTTTGTCTGGAGCAGAGCAAAATTATGCCCAGATAGAAAAAGAGCTATTGGCAATAGTATTTGCACTCAGAAAGTTTCATCAATATGTGTATGGGGTCCCAGTGAAGGTACAGTCTGATCACAAACCACTAGAGTCCATACTAACCAAGTTGATTGGAAAGGCACCTGCAAGGCTACAGCAAATGTTGTTGCAGATACAAAAGTATGACATCCATCTGAGATACACTCCAGGCAGAGACATGCCGATAGCACACATGCTATACAGGGCCGTGGCACCTACGGAGACACAAGAGACCTGGGTGAAGACAAGGTGATCAATGCAGTCATGCTGCAAGAGCCATTAGAGGGCGCCATTATGCAGCAGCTAAAGGAGGCAACAGCCAGTGACGCTGAAATGCAACCATTGATGAGGATGCATAGAGAAGGATGGCCTGATAGAAGCAAGTGTGTGCCTATAAAAGTGCAACCATATTGGTAGATCAGAGAAACATTATGCATTGAAGATGGCCTAGTGATGGTGGGCAACAGAATCATCATTCCTAGAGGATGCAGAGTTGAGGTACTTAAGAGGTTGCATGTTGCACATCAAGACATCCAGAGAACCCTAGCTCACACAAGAGCTCTAGTATACTGGCCTGGGCTCACAAATGATGTTCACATGATAGTTGAATCATGCATGGCCAGCCAAGAAAAACTACCAAACCATCACAAAGAACCACTTCTTCCACACAAAGTACCTGAGACACCATGGGAGAAAGTTGGTGCAGACATTTTTGACTATAAGGGCCACCCATTTCTGCTGATTGTGGATTATTATTCCAAATATCCAGAAGTCCTGAGTATAGTACCTGACAAATCTTCAAGAACTGTGATTGGGAAGTTCAAAGCTGTTTTTGCAAGGAGTAGAATACCAGTGGAGCTGGTGGTGGCCCATGGACTGTTTGCAAGTGTAGAAATTAAGAAGTTCACAAAAGAGTGGGGCTTCAAGGTCACACATTCAAGTCCTGCATTTCCCCAGTCAAATGGAATGGCTGAGAGGACCATACAGACAGTGAAAAATATGCTGAAAACTGCTGTCAAGACAGGTGTAGACCCCAACATGGTGCTTTTGCACCTTTGTAACCAGTGTTGGGAGTAATGCATTACTGTAACGCCACTACTTTTGCAGTAACGTGCTGTGTAACAAAATTAGTTTAAAAATTCAGTGATGTGTTACAGTTACTGAAATTTGATCAGATGCACTACTCGTTTTATTAATATGAATATTTTTAGCACAAATAAATACAAACTGACCCTACATAGCTGCAGCCATCAGCAACGTGGCCTGTTGCAAAAAGCCTCTTCACTGCTGCAGCCAGCAGCCACAAATGGAGATTGCTCCTGCTGGGAAAAGATGAAGCTACTTGCTTTTGTGGAAATAGACAGATTATTTTTCGTCACTGTTAAGGACAAAAGCATATCTCTGGGTTGCAAGCTAAAGTGCAGTTGAGACCAACGGCAATCTTCAGAAGCGCCTGAGAACAGCAACAAGATCCAACAAAGCTAGTGCTATGCTATGCTAACAATACCGTGTAGTGGATCTATGCTATCTGAACAGCCACGGCTGGATTTCAAGGACAGGTACACATCTGGACAGTTTGTGGCCCAGCAAGAATTAAACCAACTGATTGCCAGATGCGTTGTTACAGAATGAAGTCATTTTCCATCAGACAGCTGAGACTGTGAGCCAATGAAGTTAAAACACATTTATTTGCTACCTGGATAAAGATTATTCAAAAATGGATTTGATCTCCAAAAGGAGTTTAAGGGCCTGGATCATGTCTCTGTCACAGCAAACATTTAGACTGTGGATAATGGACATTTTCTTTGGATCACTGCACATCGGATTAAATCCATGATATAAAGGTAAGATAACATTGACAGCTTTATGCAGTGTTGCCAACTCACTCTTTTGGAGTGATTCTCATTCTTTTTCCCTCTCTCTCACACCACAAACCCTATTTCTCACTCCAAAATGAGGAAATTACTGGCAATTTTGTATAGATTTTCATCAGATTTTTCCAACAATAAGAGCTCTCAAGGCAGGATAAAGCAGACTGAACATGTTCGAAAAGCTCTGTTTGAAATGATCTGTTTTCAGCCTGACATTATTCAAAGATTCAAAGATTTTATTTGTCAATACTACTATATGTACAGGACATACAGGAGATTTGAAAATGCATTTCTCTCTCTCTTCAGTGGTGTGCACAATAAAAAAGAAAAAGAATAAGGCTGGAAAAACAACAATAGCAGTCTATGTACAGTAATGCTACCCGTAGTGCCAGTGCCGACAAAAGATAAGATAAGATAAGCCTTTATTAGTCCCACAATGGGGAAATTCCAGGATTGCAACAGCACAGGGATAGCAACACTCAGAGCAACAATCAGAAGGCAAGAAAAAACAAGAACAGCTAGTATACATATGTACATATTACTATATATATATATATATATATATATATACTGTATATATATATATATATATATATATAGACACACAGTGCGGAGCATTGTGGTTGGTGAATGAAGATAGACCCATATCCCCCATAGTGCAAATAAAGATAAACGATAAACGATGAGACCCAGCAATCCTATATACAGAAAAGTAGAGCTGTAATACTCCTCGTAGTTGCAAGTTCATTGCGGTAGTGTAGTTGCAGATAGTGACAGATAGGACTGCACATGATCAGTATTGCAATGACAGCAGCAGATATGGCATTTGTGCAAATGGTTGCAGTAAAGTGCAGAGACATACAGCAGCAAATGTATTACTGTTGGTGTGCCAAGTCTTTCTGTGCCAACAGCTGAGGTAGTTATTGTGCGGGTGAGTGCATTATGGTCTGGGGGGCGGGGGGAGTTGACAGAGTTCAGGGTCCTGATGGTCTGATGAACAAAGCTGTTTAGCAGTCTTGTGGATCGGGCCCGGAGGCTCCGGTACCTTTTCCCCAAGGGCAGAGGGCTGAAGAGGGAGTGTGAGGGTTGGGAGGTGTCGCCTGCAATGTTGATGGCTCTGCGGGTGTGGTGGGTGAGGTAGATGTCCGAGAGAGGTGGCAGAGAGGCACCGATGATCTTGCTGGCTGCTTTCACTGTGTTTTGTTGTGTCTTCTGGCAGGAAGTGGTGCAGCTTCCATACCACACCATGATGCAGCTGGTGAGGATGCTCTCAATGGTGTCCCGGTAGAATGAGCACATGATGGGGGGTGGGACTCGTGCTCTCCTCAGTTTGCAGAGGAAATAGAAGTGAGTTTGAGCCTTCTTGGCCAGTGATGTGGTGTTGTTGGACCAGGAGAGGTCCTCAGAAATGTGCACCCCCAGGAACGTGGTGCTGCTCACCCTCTCCACAGCTGCTCCATTGATGATCAGAGGGGGATGCTGTGTGTGTCCCCTTCTGAAGTCGACCACAATCTCCTTGATTTTTCCCATGTTCAGGAAGAGATTATTGTCTTTACACCACTGAATCAGTTGGCTCACCTCATTTCTGTAGTTAGCCTCCTCATAATTGGTGATGACGCTCACCACCGTCGTATCATCCGCAGACTTGATGATGTGGTTGGTGTTGTAGGCTGGTACACAGTCATGGGTCAGCAGGGTGAAGAGCAGCGGGCTGAGCATGCACCCTTGTGGGGCCTCTGTGCTCAATGTGACGATCTTGGAGGTGTTGCTGCCAACCTGCACATTCTGTGGCCTCCCTGTGAGAAAGTCCAGCACCCAGTTACAGAGAGAGGTTTTGAATCCCAAGTGCCTGAGTTTTTGTATTAGGTGCTGTTGAATGCTGAACTGAAGTCCAAGAACAGCATTCACATGCAGGAGTTCTTTGAGTCCAGGTGGGTGAGGGCTGGATGGAGAGCTGCAGAGATGGCCTCTTCCGTGGATCTGTTTGACATGTATGCAAACTGAGATGGGTCGTGGGAGGGAGGGAGGATGGACTTGATGTTCTGCATGACTAGCTGCTCAAAGCACTTCATTATGATGAGGGTCAGTGCTACGGGCTGGTAATCATTGTAGCTGGATGGGACGAGCTTCTTTGGGACTGGTATTATGGTGGCAGTTTTGAAACGTGGGGACAACAGCTTGAGTCAGGGAGATGTTGAAGATGTTGGCCAGGACATTCTTGAGCACCTCTGCACAGTCCTTCAGAACGCGACCCAGTATGTTGTCTGGTCCAGCTGCCTTGGTGGGTTGATCTTGGAGAGAGTCCTCTTCACGCTAGCCAGATCCAAACTTAAGGCCTGCTCGTCTGGAGGAGTCTTCTGTGCTGATGTGCTGTTTTGTGCTTCAAAGCAGCCAAAGATGTCATGTAGGTCGTTAAGCAGTGTGGTGTCACTCGCACAGGTCTGAGGTGGAGGTTTGTAGTTGGTGAGGGTCTGTATGCCACGCCAGCGAGAACATGCGTCTCTGGTATTGCTGAAGTGGCTGGATATTTTCTTGCTGTACTGTCGTTTTTCCTCCTTGATGCCACGGGACAGGTTGGCCCTAGCTGTTGTTAGTCCTGCAATGTCGCCGGCTCTGAAGGCTGTGTCCCGAGCCCTCAGGATCCTGTGGACCTCTGCTGTCATCCATGGCTTTTAGTTAGCACAAACAGTAGTGGTGTGCGATACTGCAAGATTTGTTATCGATCCGATACCAAGTAAACATATGGCCAGTATCACCAATACCGATACAATACCAATACTTTTAAATATTTAAGGTGGATGCATCATCAAATTACTAAACTTATTAAATCTGAATGAATTTTCATGACCTTTAAGTGTTTTATTATTTTTTTTCTTTGGATTATTAATTAGTTAAAACCCAGGACAGAATTTGGGCAAAGTTTAGAGGTAAATAGAAAATTCTTTATTATCATAATAAAACTTTTTGTTCAGAAACATCCATCCATCCATCCATCTTCTACCGCTTTTCCGGAGGTCCGGGTCGCGGAGGCAGCAGTTCAAGCAGAGAAGCCCAGACTTCCCTCTCCCCAGCCACCTGCTCCAGCTCTTCAGAGGGGATACCAAGGCGTTCCCAGACCAGCTGGGAGACATAGTCTCTCCACCGAGTCCTGGGTCTGCCCCGGGGTCTCCTCCCAGGGGGACGTACCTGAAACACCTCAAGTGGGAGGCGTCCAGGAGGCATCCTAATCAGATGCCCATACCACCTCAACTGACTCCTTTCAATGTGGAGGAGCAGCGGTTCTACTCTGAGCCTCTCCCGGATGACTGAGCTTCTCACCCTATCTCTGAGGGTGAGTCCAGCAATCCTACGGAGAAAGCTCATTTCAGCCGCTTGTATCCGCGATCTCGTTCTTTCGGTCATTACCCAAAGCTCGTGACCATAGGTGAGAGTAGGAACGTAGATTGACTGGTAAATCGACAGCGTTGCCTTAGAACTAAGCTCCCTCTTCACCACAATAGACCGGTACAACGTCTGCATCACTGCAGATGCTGCTCCAATCCGTCTGTCGATCTCTCGCTCCATTTTCCCCTCACTTGTGAACAAGACCCCAAGATACTTAAACTCCTCCACTTGGGGCAGGAGCCTGTCCCCAACCCGGAGAGGACAATCCACCTTTTTCCGGCTGAGGACCATGGACTCGGACTTGGAGGTGCTGATTCTCATCCCAGCCGCTTCACACTCAGCGGCAAACCGTCCCAGCAAGAGCTGTAGGTCATTGCTGGATGAAGCCAACAGGACAACATCATCTGCAAACAACAGAGATGAGATCCTGTGGTCACCAAGCATGATACCCTCCATTCCCTGGCTGCGCCTAGAAATCCTGTCCATAAAAATTATGAACAGGATCGGTGACAAAGGACAGCCCTGGCGGAGTCCAACTCTCACTGGGAATGACTCCGACCGAGTGTTGGCAATACGAACCAAACTCTCACAACGGTCGTACAGAGACCGAATAGCTCATAACAACAAGCCCGATACCCCATACTCCCGAAGCACCCCCCACAAAAATCCACGAGGGGACACGGTCAAATGCCTTCTCCAAGTCCACAAAACACATGTAAACTGGTTGGGCAAACTCCCACAAACCCTCGAGAATTCTCGAGAGGGTAAAGAGCTGGTCCGATGTGCCACGGCCAGGACGAAAACCACATTGCTCCTCCTGAATCTGAGGTTCGACCAACGGCCGGACTCTCCTCTCCAGTACCTTGGCATAGACCTTCCCAGGGAGGCTGAGGAGTGTGATCCCTCTAAAGTTGGAGCACACCTTCCGGTCCCCTTTTTTAAAGAGAGGAACCACCACCCCGGTTTGCCATGCCAAAGGCACTGCCCCCGACCTCCACGCAATGTTGCAGAGGCGTGTCAACCATGACAACCCAACAACATCCAGGGCCTTGAGGTACTCGGGGCGAATCTCGTCCACCCCTGGGGCCCGGCCACCAAGGAGATTTTTAACCACCTTGGCGACCTCAGCCCCTGTGATAGGCGAGTCATCCCCCTCGTCCCCAAACCCTGCTTCCTCTGTGGAAGGCGTATCAGTGGGATTGAGGAGATCCTCGAAGTATTCCTTCCACCGCCCGACGATGTCCCCAGTCGAAGTCAACAGTGTCCCATCCGCACCATACACAGTGTGGACGGGGAGCTGCTTTCCCCTCCTGAGCCGTCGGACAGTTTGCCAGAATCTCTTTGAGGCCGACCGAAAGTCTTGTTCCATGGCCTCACCGAACTCCTCCCATACCCGGGTTTTTGCTTCAGCAACCACCCGAACTGCACTCCGCTTGGCCTGCTGGTACACCTCAGCTGCTTCGGGAGTCCCACAAGCCAACCAAGCTTGATAGGACTCCTTCTTCAGCTTAATGGCCCCCCTCACCACTGGTGTCCACCACTTGGTTCGGGGGTTGCCACCACAAGATGCACCGACCATCTTGCGGCCGCAGCTCTGGGCCGCCGCTTCAACAACAGAGGTGGAGAACATGGCCCATTCAGACTCCATGTCTCCAGACTCCCTCGGAATGTGGTTGAAGTTCTTCCGGAGGTGGGAGTTGAAGACCTCCCGGACAGGGGCCTCAGCCAGACGCTCCCAGCACACCCTCACTATACGTTTGGGTCTACCAGGTCTGAATGGCTTCCTCCCCTGCCATCGGATCCAACTCACCACCAAGTGGTGATCAGTTGACAGCTCTGCACCTCTCTTTACTTGGGTGTCCAAGACATACGGTCACAGGTCTGATGACACGATAACAAAATCGATCATCGACCTGCGACCTAGGGTGTCCTGGTGCCAGGTGCACATATGGACACCCTTATGCTTGAACATGGTGTTCGTTATGGACAGACTGTGGGTTAGCACAGAAGTCCAATAACTGAACACCACTCGGGTTCAGATCGGGCAGGCCGTTCCTCCCAATCACCCCCCTCCAGGTTTCACTGTCGTTGCCCACGTGCGCATTGAAGTCCCCCAGTAGGACAATGGAGTCTCCAAGAGGAGCACCCTCCAGCACCCCAGTCACAGACTCCAAAAAGGGTGGGTACTCTGAAACATCACTTGGTGCATAGGCACAAATGATGGTCAGGACCCGTTTCCCAACCTGAAGGCGCAGGGAAGCAACCCTTTCGTCCACCGGGGAAAACTCCAATATAGAGGCAGCAAGGTGGGGCGATACAAGAATACCCACCCCTGCTCGTCGCCTCTCGCCCGGGGCAACTCCAGAAAAGGCCAAGCTCCAGCCCCTCTCCAGGAGACTGGTTCCGGAACCGGAGCTGTGTGTTGAGGTGAGGCCGACTATATCTAGCCGGTATCTCTCAACCTCGTACACCAGCTCAGGCTCCTTCCCCACCAGAGAGGTGACATTCCACGTACCAAAAGCCAGTTTAGAAAGCTTGGGATCAGTCCGCCAAGGTCTCCGCTTTTGACCGCCACCTGATCCACATAGCACCGGACCCCCATGATCCTTCCTGCAGGTGGTGAGCCCACTGGAGGGCGGACCCATGTAACTCCTTTGGGCTGAGCCCGGCCGGGTCCCATGGGTGGGAACCCGGCCACCAGACGCTAGCCTTCGAGCCCCTCCCCCAGGCCTGGCTCCAGGGTGGGGCCCCGGTAACCCCATACCGGGCGGGGTACACTGAATCCTTGCTATACAATTCATGAGAGTCTGTTGGATCATTCTTAGTCTGGCCCTTCACCCAGGACAAGTTTGTCTTGGGAGACCCTATCAGAGGCAAATTGCCCCGGACAACGTAGCTCCTGGGATCACTGGGGCACGCAACCCCCCCCCCCACCACGATAAGGTGATGATCCATGAGGGGGCAGTCTTACAACCTCTTGTTTTATTTTGAAATTGGAGAATCTCACCACCACCGAACGTGGGGCGCTTCCGCCGCTGGCCTAGCAGCTAATGTACGATGGGCCCTTTCTATCTTCAAGTCGGTGGTTTGGGGGATATCCAGCTTCTCTCTCAGTAAAGATTCCACGCATTCCACCATTGTGTTGGAACCATCTTCGGCTCCTTTTTTCAGACCATGAATTCTTATGTTGTCTCTTCTCTGTCTTCCTTCTTGGTCAGTTAGCTTAGCTTCTAGTCTTGACTGTCTTTTGTGTAGATCCAGCACGGAATATTCAAGCACTTTTATTCTTCTGCTTCCAAGATTCGGTTCTCGGCTTGGTCCACTCTGCTGTTTGTCCTTTTTAATTCTTCTCTGAATTCACGAAATTCGGCCCAAACCTCTCGGCGAAATCGTCGTAATTCTTCAAATAACGATTTCAAGCTAACCTTCTTGTTAGCTACATTCAGCTCCTCGTCTTCTGAACGGAAATCTTCCGGTTCAGATTCTTCGGCCGATGCGTGTCCTGGCCTGGAAAATGTCGATTTCTTCTGTTTTCCTTTAGGCATGATGATTTTGTCTTCTGATTTTCACTCTTCCAAAAATCCGTTAAATCTGATTTTCAAGATATTTTCCTGGATTAGGTCTGGGAGCTTCAGCGTTAAGCTGCTATCACCATGGTGTCCAGACCGGAAGTCCAAATTGATACATTTTAAATGGTTAATGCGGATGTATGTTACACCAGTAGAGTTAAATAGATATAACAAAAACATACCAGATACGTGCACAAAATGTATGGAAAGTAAAGGAACCCTATTTCATTGTTTATGGGAATGTAGGAAAATTAGAATGTTTTGGGAAGAGGTGAGGGTAACAATTGAAAAAATAATTTTAAAACAATTCATATTGAACTCCAAACTGTTTTTGTTGGGTCTGTATCCAGAAAAGCATAACTTTAATAAGAGTGAAAGAACATTCATAGACCTCAGTTTGCTTAATGCCAAAAAATGTATTGCACTACTGTGGAAAAAGACTCATAGACCAGATGTGACTCAGTGGTTAAGACAGATGTTAACAAACCTTCCATTAGAAAGAATAACATACATACTGAAATCAAAGGAAAATGTGTTTGAGAATATATGGAGACCTTTCATTGATTATGTAAAGAAACTAAACATAACTTCTGAAGAAGAAGGTGAATGCTGTGTGTGGACCTTGCAAATTCCAAATTGGTGAATGTATAATATGTATACTTATGTAATGGATTACCTAGACTAAACAGAGGAGCATTGTTTGACTTGCTTTTGTTAATGGTTGTTGGTGTTTTTAGAACATTTATTTTTAATTTACTTTAGTGTTAGTGTTTGATTGTTTGTGTCATGTTTGTTAAAAAAGGTTCAATAAAAAATATTGTGGAAAAAAAGAAAGACGTAGAATATGATCCAAAGTTTCAGATAGGAGTAAATTTACACGTCTAATTTGCATACAAACAAACAAAGTTTGTTACTTACCAGCATCCTTTTGCGGCATTCTGGTTGCTATTTTGTCCTCTCCTGGTCGTTTTAGCTTTCTCTCCTACATCCACAAACTGTTATTGATTATTCCACCTTAATTTCGCTTTTATTCCGCAGCAATTTCTCTATGACGACATGCAACCGGTGATTGCTCTCCAGTCACATGGCGCTCCGGCGCCAGCAGGCCAAATCAACGAGCTTCACACTCCCTGTGTTATAAGAACATGTAAACATCTACCTTCATAAGCTAAATAATCTCATTTTAGAATCATAGTTGGCAAATTCGGGACCAAATCCTCCGAATTTGCTCATCAGTCTGGGATCTCGTCTGTCCACAACGATGGGTGCTTCCATTTTGTTTTGTAATCTCAAAGACGACGAAGAAGAACAAGGATTTCTTCTTCTTTTGGTGTATTACGTGTCATCCATGAGTCCTCCAACGCGTGCCTGCCACCTTGTGAACTGGCATGATCAGTACAAATAATCAGTACAGCTGGGCAGTGTTTCTGTACCTCATATCAGTTGACAGGCACAGTGCTGCGCTGCCACTAGGGGCACACGAAATTACACAACTTAAGGGTTAACACCACATCCCCCCCTTTCAGCTATTCTGTCTCCTTTTTGTAAAAGCCAAAACACTTTTCTTTGCTTTTCCTTTTAGACTAACATTAGCTTTACTTCCTCAGCACTTAAACTGCTGGTCTTGCTCTAAAAGAGATTACCAGCACATTACTCTGCAATAATGACCAGTATATGAATGCACTCTAATCAGACATCAGGCAACATGGGCTGCACGGTGGAGCAGTGGTTAGCACTGTGGCAGCACAGTTTACCCTTGGCCCGGGGATCGTGGGATCGATCCCAGCCCCCGACCAACAGTGATCTGTGTGGAGTTTGCATGTTCTCCCCGTGTTTACGTGGGTTTACTCCGGGATTTCTCCGGTTTCCTCCCACATGCCAAAAACATGCAGGTTAGGTTAATTGGAGACTCTAAAGTGGCCCTAGGTGTGAGTGTGTGTGTGTGAATGGTTAAGGGATAGCGCCATAGCGTGGCTGCTCATCCATCCAGGTGGTGGACACCCTCAATTTCCCCTCTGGGGATCAATAAAGTATACTAAATCTAAATCTAAAAAAACATGTCTTTATGATGTCATATACAGTGAGTCCATGCCGGAAAGCCTCTTTTTGCTCAGATCTATTTTCATGATCCTGTCCATGAACTGGAATTACGATGCACCTATCCAGGTCTGTGGTGGACCACTCCCAGTTACACGGGATGAGACTGGACATCCTGGTAGATAAACACATCTGTCGCAAGGTCTGTGGTGGACTTTTGCCAGTCGGTGCATCGTGACATGCACTACACAAAGAGCAGAAATAAACAAACCTATCATCTGGTCAGTCACTGCAACAGATACTGGAGACAGTTTGTCTTGGCCTGTCCTTGCCACTGATAATACCACTATCTGCCAAGAATATGCTGCTAGTCCAGCAAAAGCTAGTGGTACTCAAATACTTTGCAAACAGTTTCATGAAATGGTCAGTCAGAGAGCAACTCATATCGGCTCGGACGTCGCCCGGCTTAGCAAGGCCAGGAGTTCCTGGTAGCGGAGGGCAAAGGACAGAGCTGCGTGGAGGAATCTGATCAGACCTAAATGAAACAGTCATTGTTGCCCCCGACAGACTGCTGTGATGATGATGATGATGATGATGATGATGATGGATCTAATGAGTTATTATTCAACTTCAACAGAAAGGATTCACAGTACTGCACTGGATTAGTGTGAAACATAGTCTTGCAGTCTTATGGGTGGTTTCACAACTCACCCAGTCCTTGTAGTCAGCTTCGGTTGTGTCCCTGCACCCATGTGCCCTTCTTGTGTGACAAGCTCTCTGCTGTCACCATCACCCACAGTGCCTGCCGATTCTGGTAATTGTTCTTCTTGTTCCACCTCGCTGTGTACATCTGCGGCCTCCCCCCAGTTGTCCTTGTGCTGTGCTGTTCTATCTGGTCTCAGATGTCTTCTATTTCTCCTGTAGCATGCTCCAGCTGGTGTGATGATGTCATAGGATCTTGGTTCATCTCAGACTCTCACAACTGTCACTGGTTACCATCCTTCTGCTGTCTCCATGCATAACCTCTCACCCCCCTGAAATGGAGAAAGTGGTGATGCAGTTTTATCATAGCACCTTTTTTGTTGTGCTTGCCTGCTCTCCAGGTCCTGTCGTGCATCGGTGGGGACCACTGGTGTGAGTGCAGCTTTGCTCACAGGCAGACTGGAACGTACAACTCTGTTCATGAGCAGCTGTTCAAGAGAATAGTTCATGCCTGTGATCGGTGTGTTACAAACAGTGTTGGGCAAGTTACTAATAAATAGTAACTAGGTACAGTTACTCGTTACTTCTTTTCAAAAGTAACTGAGTTACCAATTACTGCATGATTAAAGTAACTAGTTACTTGGAAAAGTAACTCTCACGTTACTTTTAAATGCATACTTAAATCATCTTGCACACATAGCAAGATAATTTAATTAATGGATTACATTATGGGCTTATTAATGTGTATGGGGTTTTTTTCACTGCAAGGTGGCACGTGAACACGCAGCGGCCTCTCTTCTCTCTTTGTGTTTTGTGCCATTTAGTGTTGTTTAAATTACGCCTAAGTGTATATTCTTGTGTTTATTGTCTGTATATGATGCTCTGCACAAGCTACAGTTGCCACAGTCTTCTGGAGATAAGGAATATGACCAAACATTATGTCCTGGATCAGAGCGTTACAGAGGAACTCCGTGGCCTAGGTCTTCTCCACCAGCCTTCCACACCCCCAGACTTGACTGCTGCGTCTCATCCCAAATGGAGACGCTGTAGACGTTGTGAGCAGCGACAAAAGAGAGGTAAACGTGGAGGTATCTGAACAAAGCTAACCACTAGCCCACACAGACTGCCGATTCCTTCCGTCATTCTGGCCAACGTACGCTCACTAGACAACAAAATAGACCACATACAGCTCCTGAGATCTACTCAATGTGATGCACGGAACTGCTGTGTTTTTATCTTTACGGAAACATGGTTAAATGACAATATACCAAACTCTGTTAGCAGGGCTTACACCCTACTGCGGTGACAGAGTGTTCACGGGAAGAGCGAAAACCCATGGGGGAGGCGTGTGTGTCTACATCAGTGACGCTTGGTGCCGAGGTGTGTGTTGTGTATGTAAATAGGCTGTAGTAGTAAGATGGCAGCCGGGTTGGACGTGGGATAGACTGGGATGGTTAACTACCAGTTTCTGGTGGTGACGCCATCCCTAGTATAAAGGAGGTGGGCGGAAGAGGCAAATCCTCTTTCGTCATAGGAGCCACCTGGCCTGCAGGCGAGTGCCGTAAGCCTATATACTGTACGTATGTGACGAGTATTCTAATAAAGCTCTGTTAACTGAGTCAGTTGTGCATTCGTCATTGCCTAATTATGGATGTAACATTTGACGACGAGGTAAAAGCGGTAATGGAAAGATCTGTTGCCAGTTTTTGGCCGTTTTTGGAGGCCCCGGGCAGGCCACCCATGCCATGGCCTCGCTGGTTTGCTGCTTTTACCAACTACCTTGTAGTTTTGAATCTCAGCGAGTGTGAGAGGCTTCGTGCGAGAGGCTTCGTGCGAGGGCTGTGTTGGTCCATAATTTGGGCACTGAGGGGCAGAGAATACTGGAGAACCTTGGGGGGGCTGATAGCTTTGATGGCATTGTGGAGTTAATGGCGCACTACTTTTGTGTACCGGAAAGCATCACGGTCCGGCGCATCCCGTTTCGACAGCTCTACCAGCGGTCGGGAGAGTCAGTGAAGAAATTCATAGAGGATCTCCGGGAGTTGGCAAAGGCATGTGGATTCGGACGCCTGGAAGATGAGATGATTCGGGACCAGCTGGCAGAGCACATCCGCTGCACGGCAGCCTGGTCCAGACTTCTTGCATACCCAGGAAGGTTGACATTGGCCGCAGCTATCGGGCTCGCCCAACAGTTCGAGGCAGCAGAAACCATTGCGAGAGGCCTTACTGAAGGGGCTTCTCAGGATGAGGGTGAGTCTTGCGCTAAGGCACTGTTTTTGGACCCTGGTGATGAGGATGATGGGGATGACAGAGATGACGAGTATGCCTCCATAGTTAAAGTAAGGTCAGCCCCAGGTACGCTACGTTGTTATGGTTGTGGGTCCCCTGTTCACTGCTATAAGTCCAGTGTGTGCCCGGCTAAAGGAAAGCATTGTGGCAAGTGTGGTTTGCTGAACCACTTTGCCAGGGTGTGCACAAACTTCGAACGCAGGGACTGTAGGGGGGAACCAGGTTCTGCGCAGAAGACTCCAACAATAATGCACATGGTTTCCCCGGAAACTACGGGGAGGATCGGTTGCGATGTCGTGCTTGATGGCGTTGAGGTTCCACTGCTGGTGGACCCTGGAGCAATTATCTCCATTTTAAACTTGGTGACCATGAAAAGTTTGCTTCCCCACCGACAGATAAGACAGCAGGAAAGAGACTATTATGGCTATGGATGGAACAGACTGGCAGTCTTGGGATATGTGGAGATGGAGGCCCGGTATAAGTCTGTTGTTGTGCCCCAGGCCTGCATTCATGTCACCGCTGCAGGGGTTAACATCATGGGGTGTAACCTCTTTTACAGCCTGGGTTTCACCATCGCCAGCGTGTTGGGTGAGGAGTGGTCGGGATGCGGACTGTGGAGCCGACCGACACCATTGGTGGATGGTGTGAAGGTGCAGGAATCAGACTGGCTGGACACGAATGCAAAGGGAGAGCACGTTCGGTGCCGCACGACGCTGCCTCGGGACGGACCCGATGCCGGTTCTTCTGCTGCCCTGGATGAGGGTGCAAAACAGCACGACGGGACCCCAGGGGCGGCCTTTAAGGATGAGGTGCCCATGCCGGATGGTGAAGGAGCAAGACTGGAGAGCATGTGAAGAGACGTCGGTCTACGTCGAGACGACGGTCTACCATGGATGGCACGAACCGGACCTGAGAGTCGACCGGATCAGTGGTGGAGGCCAGTCGCAACCAGGATGATCCAAGTAAGAGCAAAAGGGCTTCCCTGTGGGTTGGAGACGTGGTTCGGTCCAGTGTTGAGGCCCAGATGAGAGGGGATCACGGTTCACGCGTACGGCATGATGACCAGAGGCAGTTCCGGGTGGAGGCTGCTCGGAGTGATGGGTATCTGTTTTTGTCTGACCAGACCTGGAGACATCCAAATGAGCTGCGTTGGATGTTGGAGGAGAAGAGGCGGTGCAGCAGGAGCCCTGAGGTCAAGAGACGGAAGCGGTCGGAGAAGGACCCGTCAAAGGACTGAGGGTGTTGTTCTGTCTTTATTTTGCTGTTTTGTCATTTATGTGTTTTTACCCTGGTCCTGATGTGTTTGATTTTCTACTGGTGTGGTACCCCGATCTATTTCAAAAGAAGAACAGAGAAATGTGATAAGTAATGTGATTTGGGGTGATTAATGATATCTATGAGAGAAGTTTTAGTGGTCTATATTGTAAATGTGAGATTTTATTGGCTCAATGGAGGTGGGTGAACAATTTGTAGAATTGACATATGCTAAGATTTGATTTACTGTTAAGTTGGTTTAAATGTCCGAGTTTGGGTGGTAGGGTGTGTTTATCCTGTTTAATTGACTATTTGTGCAAATTTACATACCCAGCATTGATTGTTGTATAGTGTGCCCGTTGTGGGGTGGGTGTTGGGGGGGGCACCAGTAGTCTACTGTATGTGTCTATTGTAATTTTGTCTGTCCTTTTATGTGGAGTTGTTTTGGGGTTTGTTTTAGTTTAGAACACTACTTTATTTTTCTTTACATGTTTGGCGGCAGAATAATCCGCCCAGCCGTGTGGGGGTGCTGGCAGTCTACCCAGCCCCCCCAGCCTTAGTTGTATGCATGGATAGGAGGTTTATTTGTTTCTGTGATTATTTTGCTTTAGAGTGTGAGTCGGGAAGCAAATTTGGGTGGGCTATCCGTGCACTTGGCATTTTTTTTGAAGGGGGGAGAATGTTGTGTATGTAAATAGGCTGTAGTAGTAAGATGGCGGCCGGGTTGGACGTGGGATAGACTGGGGTGGTTAACTACCAATTTCCGGTGGTGACGCCACCCCTAGTATAAAGGAGGTGGGCAGAAGAGGCAAATCCTCTTTCGTCGTGGGAGCCACCTGGCCTGCAGGCGAGTGCCGTAAGCCTGTATATGTATGTGATGAGTATTCTAATAAAGCTCTGTTAACTGAGTCAGTTGTGCATTCGTCATTGCCCAATTATGGATGTAACAGTGTGACTGTTGTGCATAAACACTGTTCTCCATTGGTGGAGTTTATGATCATCAAGTGCTGACCCTTTTACATTCTGAGAGAATTTTCATCTGTCCTACCAATCGCTGTGTATGCCCTGCCACTGCCATCGGCAAGTGAAGTAAAGCACTAAAAGAACTCTATCAGTCCATCAGTGAGACACAAACAGCATATCCAGGCAGATTCCTCATTACAGCAGGAGACTTCAACCATGCAGATTTAAAGGCCCTCCTACCAAAACTATACCAACATGTGGACTTTCCAACAAGAGGAGACTATTTGCTGGACCTGGTGTACATAACTCACAAGAAAACATACACAGCCTCCCCCCTTCCCCACCTGGGTCTCTCTGATCACTTCACCGTCTTGTTAAGGCCGGCATACAAACCCAGAGTGAAAACAATCAGACCAACAAAAAAGCAGGTACGTGTGTGGCCAGAAGGGGCCTCTGATGCTCAAAGACTGCTTCAGCACTACAGACTGGGACACTTTCAAGCATGCAGCCACTCACAGTGGACAAATAAACCTAGAGGAGTACACTGAGGTTGTTGTAGCATACATGGCTAAATACATTGATGATGTCACTCACTGCAAAACCATCACTGTTCATTAGTGTTGGGTGGATTGATCGATAATATCGATACCAATGTAATGAGGTCGATACTCTGTGTCGCCGCTCCCGTCACAGCACAGAGCAGGCACACTTTGCTCCTCTTCTTCTTCTTCTTGTGGTTTTGCCTCCTCCCTCCTCCTCCCGCTTGTACCATCACGTGACTCAGCAGCTCCAGGTAAACAAGCTAGAAGCAGCAGCAGCACAGAGATGGGGCAGAAGGAGCGCTGTGTCGTGTGGCTATATTTTCAGGCCGAAAATGAAACGATGGCAAACTGTACCGTTTGTAAAAAGGCTGTGAAATACAGTGGTAACACAACTAATTTATACAAGCATATGAAAAATCATCCAAAAGACAACAGAGCTACAGAAACGGAGAGGAGGAGGGAAACTCCCCACCCCCAGACCCTGACAGACACAGACCCTGACCCAGAAGCAGGGATCATTGGCAGAGGCCTTTCACTATGGCAGAGAATATTCAGGTATTTTAATCATCTTTGGCATCAGTTAAATTAATTTTCAAAGTGCAACCGGTCATTTGTTACTTTAGCCAACTCAGAAAGTATAAATTATGCTGCGACCTTGGTTTACCCCATCAAACGTTTTATTTAAATGAATACATTTATTGGAATTGAAACAAATATGCTGAGTATAATATGGCTCAGATTTGATTGAATATAATTACCCTTTTGTGTTAACTGTGAAAGTGATAATGTATGTATTTGGCTCTGAGAGAGATCCGTCGCTGCCAGAAATCCACGGAGCTGCTCATCCGTAAGCTGCCCGTCCAGCGCCTGGTGAGGGAGATCGCTCAGGACTTCAAGACCGTCCTGCGTTTCCTGAGCTTCGCCGTCATGGCTCTGCAGGAGACCAGCGAGGCCCACCTGGTGGTCTCTTCTTCGCTAAGGGGGTCACCATCATGCCCAAAGACTTCCAGCTGGCCCGCTGCATCCGCGGAGAGAGAGCTTAGACTTTCTGCTGCACATTCACCAACCAACCATAATGCTCTGCACTGTGTGTATATATATATATACATTTATAGTAATATGGACATATGTTTACTAGATGTTGTTTTTTCTTGCCTTCTGATTGTTGCTCTGAGTGTTGCTATCCCTATGCTGTTGCAATCCTGGAATTTCCCCATTGTGGGACTAATAAAGGCTTATCTTATCTTATTTACCTCTGAAGTTTGCCCAGATTCTGTCCTGGGTTTTAACTAATTAAGAATCCAAAGGAAAAATCACAAAACACTTAAAGGTCATGAAAATTCATTCAGATTTATTAATCTGATTATGCATCCACCTTCATTATTAAACAGTATCGGTATCGTATTGGTGGTATCGCACACTAGAGCACTACAGATGGCTGCAGCCTACAAGTGCCCAGGGCTTGAGGGTTTAGGGAGGAGACTGAGATTCGGTCAATGAATAAAACAGTTGTTTCATTCAAATGGCCGAGCTTCTGTGTTTATAGTTCCATACATATAGAGTAGCTTTGTTTTTAAATGCACTGTGCTAGCCTGTGATTTTTCAACTTAATTTAGCACAGTCAAGTACGATGATTTTAAAGCGATCTTCTTCTCATCTGGCAACACATTATCTGGCAACACCGGCCCGCTCCTTGGCAGTACGGACTGTTTTAGTTCAGTCGGCGGGTAGAACATGGAGGTGACAGCAGCCCGTCGGTCGTTTCTTTGTGACATCGGTGAGTTTTATAGTCACTGGTTCTACGGCAGCGGCTGTTAGCTGGCTTAGCCTAGCCTAGCAGCTGCAGTGTTGACAGCTAACTAGGCAGTGGAGCTAATCAGGCAGAGCACCGCCATGACTGCAGCTGGAACCGTGGACGTGAAGGCCGGGTGACGGCAGCTGCTGACGTCATTAAAACCGCAGTACGTGAGTGGCTGAAACGTTCTGAGCAAAAATGGAGCAACTTTTTCCATGCAAATTTTCAATTTCTCAAAAAAGTACTGCTTTTTTTTTATTAATGTAAAGCGTCTGAGTTTCTTGGAAAGCGCTATACAAATGTATATTTCACAAACCTTCAGTGAGAACTACCACCAAGCAACGCTGTGTTTCAGTGCAAGGAGTCAGATTATGGAACGATTTTGGACCTGAATTAAAATCATGTACAACGCTTGGACAATTTAAACAGAAACTAAAGGAAGAAATACTCCAAACATATATACAAGATGACATGTAAAATCACATCAGCATTGTCATATCCAGCCTGTGTTGTGTTGTAGCTTAGTTTTTTTTCTGTCACATTTTGTCTTAGCTTCGTTTTTGAATTGTAATCACTCTTGTCTTTTTTTTTTTATTTCTTTTGAATTCTTGGATGGAATATGGGTGGGCAGTATAAGCTGCGGCTTCAGCCATCACCCATTTGTTATATTATATTGTGACGTTTGCAAGGGTTCACACAAAGAAAGAGGAGCAAGATGGTTGTGATGAACAGGCTTTATTTACACACCACCAACCCCCAACCTGCAACTTAGTACACAGAGCAGTGGAGGTCATTCCCACAGACCTCTGTTTACATCACGGTTACACACACATGATACATCTTGCCCTAATCCTGCTAAACACTGCTGGGTCATTATAATGCAGTTATAATGACACAGCAGTATAACCCAGAAATAACACATTTAACACACAGTAACGTTTCAAACTGGCAAAGCCATCCATCCATCCATCTTCTACCGCTTTTCCGGAGGTCCGGGTCGCGGAGGCAGCAGTTCAAGCAGAGAAGCCCAGACTTCCCTCTCCCCAGCCACCTGCTCCAGCTCTTCAGAGGGGATACCAAGGCGTTCCCAGACTAGCTGGGAGACATAGTCTCTCCACCGAGTCCTGGGTCTGCCCCGGGGTCTCCTCCCAGTGGGACGTGCCTGAAACACCTCAAGTGGGAGGCGTCCAGGAGGCATCCTAATCAGATGCCCATACCACCTCAACTGACTCCTTTCAATGTGGAGGAGCAGCGGTTCTACTCTGAGCCTCTCCCGGATGACTGAGCTCCTCACCCTATCTCTGAGGGTGAGTCCAGCAATCCTACGGAGAAAGCTCATTTCAGCCGCTTGTATCCGCGATCTCGTTCTTTCGGTCATTACCCAAAGCTCGTGACCATAGGTGAGAGTAGGAACGTAGATTGACTGGTAAATCGACAGCTTTGCCTTAGAACTAAGCTCCCTCTTCACCACAACAGACCGGTACAACGTCCGCATCACTGCAGATGCTGCTCCAATCCGTCTGTCGATCTCTCGCTCCATTTTCCCCTCACTCGTGAACAAGACCCCAAGATACTTAAACTCCTCCACTTGGGGCAGGAGCCTGTCCCCAACCCGGAGAGGACAATCCACCTTTTTCCGGCTGAGGACCATGGACTCGGACTTGGAGGTGCTGATTCTCATCCCAGCCGCTTCACACTCAGCGGCAAACCGTCCCAGCAAGAGCTGTAGGTCATTGCTGGATGAAGCCAACAGGACAACATCATCTGCAAACAACAGAGATGAGATCCTGTGGTCACCAAGCATGACACCCTCCATTCCCTGGCTGCGCCTAGAAATCCTGTCCATAAAAATTATGAACAGGACCGGTGACAAAGGGCAGCCCTGGCGGAGTCCAACTCTCACTGGGAATGACTCCGACCGAGTGTTGGCAATGCGAACTAAACTCTCACAACGGTCGTACAGAGACCGAATAGCTCGTAACAACAAGCCCGATACCCCATACTCCCGAAGCACCCCCCACAAAAATCCACGAGGGACACGGTCAAATGCCTTCTCCAAGTCCACAAAACACATGTAAACTGGTTGGGCAAACTCCCACGAACCCTCAAGAATTCTCGAGAGGGTAAAGAGCTGGTCCGATGTGCCACAGCCAGGACGAAAACCACATTGCTCCTCCTGAATCCGGATCGTCACCTTATCGTGGTGGGGGGGTTTGCGTGCCCCAGTGATCCCAGGAGCTATGTTGTCCGGGGCAATTTGCCTCTGATAGGGTCTCCCAAGACAAATTGGTCCTGGGTGAAGGGCCAGACGAAGAACGATCCAACAGACTCTCTCATGAACTGGCAAAGCATGCTGGGAAATCCCTGGCCCCCTTAAAATGGCCCCGACGTTACACTGCCCCCCCCCCCCCCCTGGACTGGTTTCTGTCCCCAGAAAATTCTAAGTCCACTTTCAGAAATCCAACGCGAGTCAGCCCGGTGCCAGGGCGGCATGCACGGGCCATCTGAGTCTCGGTCAGAGCATCTGGTTGGGGTAGGGTTCCGGTTTGGCCACCAGCGGGCGGATGGACACATCCGACAGCCTCTGTAGGACCACGCACAGTCCCTTCCCTGGCAGCGGGAGTCCCAGGCCCGCTCCGGCCGACTCCCACCGCTGCCAGTTCTCCCAGGCGGCCGCTGGCCCGCATCCATGCGTCCAGCCTTTGCCGCGCCTGGAAAGTGGCCGCATCTTCGTCCTGCTCGCTCCGCTGCGTCGCTCCTGCGCCTCTGTGACGTCATCTGCCGGGGGAAGCATCTGCAGGAGGCGGCTTTTTTTCCCGTCCATGCCACCTCGCTCTAATTTAGCGTCGGCGAGGGGCCAGTTTGTCGTGCGCTGTGTGCGGGGCAGTACCATGCCATGTACCCTGGCTCTGTGCAGCGGAAGCCGTCCTTCCTCGCGTCGCCACGGCTGTCTCCTTCGTGCACGCGCTGCTGTGATGTGCCGTAGCTCCTCCTCCACTCGCTCTCAGCACGATGGTTTCCTCTGATGATCAGCGCGGCAGCCAGCTCGACCTGGGCCAGGCGGTCATCCAACAGGTTCTCGCCGTTGTAGCGGGGAATCTTGGCCCGCTGCTGGATGGATGACACTGTCATCTCCCGGTCGATTGCCGCTCCTAGTCGCTCTGGAATCGCCAGCCCGTCCTGCCCTGAAAAGGGCGGGAAGCGGGGCTGGTTTGCTCTGCTCCGTCCATCACGGCGAAGCTCTCCAGGGGCCGGCGTCTCAGCTCTACACTCTGTTCCCGGCTGAGCGATGAATCGCTCCGGCCGCTGTACCTCCGCCTGGATCCTCATCTTGCTCCATATCCCACTCCTGACACCAGTGTGACGTTTGCAAGGGTTCACACAAAGAAAGAGGAGCAAAATGGTTGTGATGAACAGGCTTTATTTACACACCACCAACCCCCAACCTGCAACTTAGTACACAGAGCAGTGGAGGTCATTCCCACAGACCTCTGTTTACATTACGGTTACACACACATGATACATCTTGCCCTAATCCTGCTAAACACTGCTGTGTCATTATAATGCAGTTATAATGACACAGCAGTATAACCCAGAAATAACACATTTAACACACAGTAACGTTTCAAACTGGCAAAGCATGCTGGGAAATCCCTGGCCCCCTTAAAATGGCCCCGACGTTACAATATTCAGTTTCTTTTAACCTGTACTATCCCAAATAAAGATTCATTCATTCATTCATTCATTCATTCAAATAAAATGTGTTAATCATGTTATCATGATATCGTGTTGCGGGGGGGGGGGGGGTGCTGGAGCCTATCCCAGCATCTTTGGGCGAGAGGCGGGACAGATCGCCAGTTATTATTATTATTATAGATTCGTAACTTTTTCATATAAATTTGCAACTTTTGTCTCAAAAATGTCAACTTTTTTTCATATAAATGTGCAACAGTGATGTGTGTGGAGTTTGCATGTTCTCCCCGTGTTGCGTGGGTTTACTGCGGGATTTCTCCGGTTTCCTCCCACAAGCCAAAACATGCAGGTTAGGGAGTTAAGGGGCGCTTGTGCACGCAGCGACCGGCAGCTGGTGGCTTGTCATCGGACTGCAGAACAAATCTACCTACGGGTACAAAATAAGTAATAAAAAAAACCAAAACTATTTTCCTGTAAATTTACAACTTTATTTCTGAAAAATTTACAACTTTTTCTCAACAATTAGCATCTTTTCTCCTATAAATTAGCGTATTTTTTCTCATAGATTTGCAGCTTTTTCCCTATAAATTTGCAACGTTTTTGTCAAATTTGCAACTTTATTTCTGAAAATTTTCAACTTTTTTGTCAAAAATTTGCAGCTTTTTTCCCTGTAAATTTGCAACTTTTGTCCCATAAATTTGCAAAATTTTTGTTAAAAATATGCAACTTTTTTCTCAAATTTGCAACTTTATTTCACAGAAATTTGTAAATTTATCTCAAAAATATGCAACATTTTTCTCAAAAATTTGTACCTTTTTTCCCTGTAAATTTGCAGCTTTTTCTCCTGTAAATCTGCAACTTTTTTCCTATACATCTGCAACTTTTTTGTCAAAAATTTGCAACTTTTTTTTTGTCAAATTTGCCTTTTTTTTCTCAAAAATTAGCAGCTTTTTTCCTATAAATTACCAGCTTTTTTTTTTAGATTTGCAGCTTTTCCCCCCTTTAAATTTGCAACTGTTTTCATATAAATTAACAATTTTTTCTTGAAAATTTGCAGTTTTTTTTCCTGGAAATTTGGAACTTTTTTCATACAAATTTGCAACTTTTTTCCTCAAATTTGCAACTTTTTTGTCAAAAATTTGCAAATTTTGTTAAAAAAAAAAGTGCAGCTTTTTGCTCAAAAATTTTCAACTTTTTTTGCTCAAAAATTTTCAACTTTATTTCTTATAAGTTTGCAACTTTTTTCTCAAATTTGCAACTTTTCTTGCTCAAAAATTTTATGGTCAAAAATTTGCAACCTTTTTGGTCAAAAACTTGTAAATTTTTTGGTCAAAAATTTGCAACTTTTTTGTCAAAAATTTGCAGCTTTTTTCTTGTAAATTTGCAACTTTATTTCTCAAAAAATTGCAACTTTTTTCCTGAAAAATTAGCAATTTTTTTCTCAAATTTGCAGCTTTTTTTCATATAAATAAGCTATTTTTTTTCTCATAGATTTGCAGTTTTTTTCCCCTGTAAAATTTACAGCTTTTTTTTCCCAAAAATTTGTAACTTTTTTTTATATAAAGTTACAACTTTTTTTTCAGTTTTGCAATTTTTATTTGGTCAAAACGTTTTGGTCAAAAATTTCCAATTTTATTGTCAAAAAATTTGCAACTTTATTTCTCAAAAATTCAGCATTTTTTTTCTCAACTTTGCAACTTTTTCCCTGTAAATTAACATTTTTTCCTCATAAATTTGCAGTTTTTTTCCCTGGAAATTTGCAATTGTTTTCTCAAAAATTAGCAATTTTTTTTTCCTCTAAATTTACAACTTTACTTCTCAAAAATTTGCAACATTTTTCTCAAATTTGCATTTTTTTTCTCAAAAATTTGCAAATTTATTTTTTGTAAATTTACAACTTTTTTCCTCAAAAATTTACAACTTTTTTCTCAAATTTGCAGCTTTTTTCTTATAAATAAACTATTTTTTTTCTCTAAATTTTTTCTCAATTTTTTTTCTCTATATTTTCAACTTTTTTCCTGTAAATGTGAAACTTTTTTTTTTTTTTTGCAAATTTTCAACTTTTAGAACATAAAGTTGATTTTTCTCATGTACATTTTCAGTGTTTTTATTTTTGGTTGGGTTTTTTTTGTTTTGTAAATTTGCAACTTTTTACCTGTAAATTTTCAACTTTGTTCTTTTAAATTTGCTTCACTCATCTGGATGCTGGTTAAGTTTTTATTCAATGCAATTAAATTGTAATTTAGGAGTTTTTGAATTTTTTAAATTGGCATCTTTTATCATATTTTTCCACCTTTATTTTTGCAAATTTGCACCTAATTTACCTTTATACATTTGTACCTTATACTAACTTTATGAATACCCCCATCTCCATCGTTGAAAAATAACGTATCGCTTACTGCATGAAAGACAGAGCTCCCCTTCCAGCTGTGTTCTTGTCTGGTGTCAAAACTCACTTTCACGTCAGGGTACAGATTACTAGGTTTTGTATAGATTACCATGGCAGACCAATGTGACTCGGGGGGACTGAAAAGTTCATAGGCTTACTAAGGAGTTATGTCTTTGAGGATCAAGAAGAGAGCTTCAATCCTGCAGGGATCCAAGCTAGGGATGGGCAATATGGGCTAAAAATGATATCACGATACAGTGCATCCAGAAAGTGTTCACAGCGCTTCACTTTTTCCACATTTTATGTTACAGCCTTATTTGAAAATGGATTAATTTTTTTCCTCAAAATTCTACACACAATACCCCTAAATGACAGTGTGAAAAAAGTTTTTTTTTTGAGATTTTTACAAATTATTAAAAATAAAAACTAATAAATTACATGTACGTAAGTATTCACAGCCTTTGCTCAATACTTTGTTGAGGCACCTTTGGCAGCAATTACAGCCTCAAATCTTTTTGAATTTGATGCCACAAGCTTGGCACACCTGTCTTTGGGCAGTTTCACCCATTCCTCTTTGCAGCACCTCTCAAGCTCCATCAGGTTGGATGGGAAGCGTCGGTGCACAGCCATTTTCAGATCTCTCCAGAGATGTTCAATTGGATTCAAGTCTGGGCTCTGGCTGGGCCACTCAAGAACATTCACAGAGTTGTCCTGAAGCCACTCCTTTGATATCTTGGCTGTGTGCTTGGGGTCATTGTCCTGCTGAAAGATGAACCATCGCCCCAGTCTGAGGTCAAGAGCGCTGTGGAGCAGGTTTTCATCCAGGATGTCTCTGTACATTGCTGCATTCATCTTTCCCTCTATCCTGACTAGTCTCCCAGTTCCTGCTGCTGAAAAACATCCCCACAGCATGATGCTGCCACCACCATGCTTCACTTTAGGGATGGTGTTGGCCTGGTGATGAGCAGTGCCTCGTTTCCTCCAAACATGATGCCTGGCATTAACACCAAATAGTTCAATCTTTGTCTTATCAGACCAGATAATTTTGTTTTTCATGGTCTGAGAGTCCTTCAGGTGCCTTTTGGCAAACTCCAGGCGGGCTGCCATGTGCCTTTTACTAAGGAGTGGCTTCCGTCTGGCCACTCTACCATACAGGCCTGATTGGTGGATTGCTGCAGAGATGGTTGTCCTTCTGGTAGGTTCTCTCTCCACAGAGGAATGCTGGAGCTCTGACAGAGTGACCGTTGGGTTCTTGGTCACCTCCCTGACTAAGGCCCTTCTCCCCCGATCACTCAGTTTAGATGGCCATCCAGTTCTAGGAAGAGTCCTGGTGGTTCTGAACTTCTTCCATTTACGGATGATGGAGGCCACTGTGCTCACTGGGACCTTCAAAGCAGCAGAAATTTTTCTGTACCCTTGCCCAGATTTGTGCCTCCAGAAAATCCTGTCTCAGAGGTCTACAGACAATTCCTTTGACTTCATGCTTGGTTTGTGCTCTGACATGCACTGTCAACTGTGGGACCTTATACAGACCGGGACTGCTATAGGGAGGCCAAATACCGGTTTAGCAGAGAGTTGAGGAAAGCTAAATCTGTGTATTCTGAGCGACTCCAGCAGCAGGTCACTGCTAACGACTCCACTTCTGTGTGGAAAGGACTGAGGCAAATCACCAACTATTGGCCTCAGGCTTCTAAGGGACAGGATGACAAAGTCCTTTGTCAAAGACTGTCCCAACACTATGCCTGTTTTGACACCTCGTCAGCTGTGCCCAATATTCCCCCTCCCCCCTGCGTCACTGCCTATATGGTCCCTATTTCATCAAAGGTGGTTCCCCTCTCCTTCCCTCCTGCTCTTGTCATCAGTGAGCAGGACGTGCACAGACAGTTCTCTAGACTGAACCTGCGCAAGGTCCCCGGTCCGGACGGCGTGTCTCCCTCCACCTTGAGACACTGTACGGAGGAGCTGACTCCTGTCTTTACAGACATTTTTAACATCTCTTTGGAGTCACGCCACGTGCCGGCCTGTCTCAAAACCTCTACCATCGTTCCTGTTCCCAAGAAGCCACGGATCACTGGACTTGATGACTACAGACCTGTAGCGCTTACCTCTGTAGTGATGAAGTCCTTTGAGTGCCTGGTCCTGTCCCACCTCAAGACCATCATTACTCCTCTCTTGGATCCGCTGCAGTTTGCCTACAGAGCCAACAGGTCTGTGGACGATGCAGTTAATTTGGCCCTTTATTCCATTCTGCAGCATCTGGACTCCCCGGGAACCTATGTTAGGATCCTGTTTGTGGACTTCAGCTCTGCGTTTAATACCATCCGCCCTGCTCTGCTCCAGGACAAGCTGATCCAGCTCAACGTGCCTGACTCCCTCTGCAGGTGGATCACTGACTTCCTGACGGATCGGAGGCAGAATGTCAGGCTGGGAAAGACTGTCTCGGACTCTGTAGGCATCAGCACCGGATCACCACAGGGCTGTGTACTTTCCCCCCTGCTCTTCTCCCTGTACACCAACTGCTGCACCTCTAGCCATCAGTCTGTCAAGCTGATCAAGTTTGCGGACGACACCACCCTCATCGGGCTCATCTCCAATGGCGATGAGTCCGTCTACAGGAGGGAGGTGGCCTGGCTGACGTCTTGGTGCAGCCACAATAATCTGCAGTTGAATGCTGAGAAGACAGTGGAGATGATTGTGGACTTTAGGAAAGTCTCTGCCCCTCTGCCCCCCCTTGTCCTTACAGATTCTCCTATCACCACTGTGGATTCCTTCCGTTTCTTGGGTACCACCATCACCCGGGATCTTAAGTGGGAGTCGACCATCAGCTCCCTTATCAAAAAGGCCCAGCAGAGGATGTTCTTTCTGCGGCAGCTGAAGAAGCTCAAGCTGCCCACCAAGATGTTGGTGCAGTTTTATACGGCCATCATCGAGTCCATCCTCACTACCTCTATCACCGTGTGGTACGCTGGTGCCACTGTCAGGGACAGATTAAGACTGCAGCGCGTTGTGCGCGCTGCTGAGAAGGTGATCAACTGTGAGCTTCCATCCCTCCAGGACCTGTACATCTCCAGGACTCGGAGGCGTGCAGGTTGGATCACAGCCGACCCTTCACACCCTGGATACGCACTGTTTGCTCCCCTCCCCTCAGGCAGAAGACTACGGTCCATTCGGACTAAAACTTCTCACTACATGAACAGTTTTTTCCCCTCTGCTATCAGACTGCTGAACACTAAATGACTTATTAGACTCTTGTGCATTAGGTACAGCAGCTCAACTCATGTACAATTATTATTAAAAATTGTATAGAATGGCATTATTTTTATTTAATTTTTTTATTGCATGCATAGTTTTCCTTTTTTAATTTATGTTTAATGTTGCAGTATTGCACCGAGACAAATTCCTAGTTTGTGTATTACATGAACAATGGCAATAAATTTTATTCTGATTCTGATTATATAGACAGGTGTGTGCCTTTCCAAATCCTGTCCAATCAACTGAAGTTACCAAAGGTGGACTCCAGTGAAGCTATAGAAACATCTCAAGGATGATCAGTGGAAACAGGATGCACCTGAGCTCAGTTTTGAGCTTCATGGCAAAGGCTGTGAATACTTATGTCAAAGCTCTAAACAATCAGGTCCCTTTTTATTTAAAAGATCTGATACTACCCTATTATCCTAACAGACCACTAAGCTCCCAAAATGCAGGATTACTTGTAATACCTAGACTCTCCAAAAGAACAATGGGAGACAGAGCCTTCAGTTATCAAGCTCCTCTCCTGCGGAACCAGCTGCCAATCTGGATTTGGGAGTCAGACTCGATCTCTGTTTTTAAGAATACGGTTAAAATCTTCCTTTTTGATATAGCCTACAATTAGGGAGGGATCATGTGTCTCTGAACCCTCCCTTAGTTATGCTGCTAATAGGTTTAGTCAGCCGGGGGACCTCCAATAATGCACTGGGCCTCACTCCTTTCTTCATTCTCAATGAAATATTTTTTTTTGCTGGTCATTAACATGTGTTTGTTCTCTCCCATAGATTGAGTCCCCATCGTGCTGTTTGCTCTCTACATGTCTGTTCTTTTCATCTTCTCTATCCCCTCACCCCCCAGCCAGTTGCAGTAGATGACTGCCCCTCCCTGAGCCTGGTTCTGCTGGAGGTTTCTTCCTGTTAAAAGGGAGTTTTTCCTCTCCACCGTCTCCAAGTGCTGCTCACAGGGGATCGCCTGATTACTGGGGTCTTTCTGCAATTGTGGGGGTTCCCCCTACAGTTGAAAGTGCTATGAGATGACTGTTGTTGTGAAACGGCACTATATAAATAAAGTTGAATTGTTTTTTTGTTTTTTTTTAATTTTATATACTTTCAGTTCAACTTTATTTACACTACCGTTCAAAAGTTTGGGGTCACCCAGACAATTATTTTGTGTTTTCCATGAAAAGTCACACTTATTTACCACCATGACTTGTAAAATGAATAGAAAATATAGTCAAGACATTGACAAGGTTAGAAATAATGATTTGTATTTGAAATAATAATTTTTTTCCTTCAAACTTTGCTTTCGTCAAAGAATCCTCCATTTGCAGCAATTACAGCATTGCAGACCTAACATGATTGCACAAGGGTTTTCTAATCATCCATTAGCCTTCTGACACAATGAGCAAACACATTGTACCATTAGAACACTGGAGTGATAGTTGCTGGAAATTGGCCTCTATACACCTATGTAGATATTGCACCAAAAACCAGACATTTGCAGCTAGAATAGTCACTTACCACATTAGCAATGTATATTAGATATTAGAGTGTATTTCTGATTAGTTTAAAGTTATCTTCATTGAAAAAAACAGTGCTTTTCTTTCGAAAATAAGGAAATTTCTAAGTGACCCCAAACTTTTGAACGGTAGTGTGTATAGCGCCATTTCACAACAACAGTCATCTCATAGCACTTTCAACTGTAGGGGGAACCCCCACAATTGCAGAAAGACCCCAGTAATCAGGCGATCCCCTGTGAGCAAGCACTTGGCGACGGTGGCGAGGAAAAACTCCCTTTTAACAGGAAGAAACCTCCAGCAGAACCAGGCTCAGGGAGGGGCAGTCATCTGCTGCGACTGGCTGGGGGGTGAGGGGACAGAGAAGAAGAAAAGAACAGACATGTAGAGAGCAAACAGCACGATGGGGACTCAATCTATGGGAGAGAACAAACAGATGTTAATGACCAGCAAAAAAAATATTTCATTGAGAGTGAAGAAAGGAGTGAGGCCCAGTGCATTATTGGAGGTCCCCCGGCTGTCTAAACCTATTAGCAGCATAACTAAGGGAGGGTTCAGAAACACATGATCCCTCCCTAATTGTAGGCTATATCAAAAAGGAAGATTTTAACCCTATTCTTAAAAACAGAGATCAAGTCTGACTCCCGAATCCAGATTGGCAGCTGGTTCCACAGGACAGGAGCTTGATAACTGAAGGCTCTGCCTCCCATTGTACTTTTGGAGATTCTAGGTATTACAAGTAGTCCTGCATTTTGGGAGCGTAGTGCTCTGTTAGGATAATATGGTAGTATCAGATCTTTTAAATAAAAAGGGGCCTGATTGTTTAGAGCTTTGTAAGTAAGAACTTACTTTATTGATCCCCAGAGGGGAAATTGAGGGCATCCACGGTATGGTGCTATCCCTTAACCATTCACACACACATTCACACCTAGGGCCACTTTAGAGTCTCCAAATGAATTGAATTGAACTTATGTACATGTGATTTCTTAGTTTTTTATTACCTCCTCCAAGGAGGTAATGTTTTTATGGGGTTTGTCTGTCTGTCTGCCTGTTACCAACATAACTCAAAAAGTTATGAACGGATTTTGATGAAATTTTCAGGAACGGTGTGTAATGGCACAGGGAACAGATTATGAGATTTTGGTGATGATCTGAGAGTGCATACCTCCACCAAGGGCTTTGTTTGTATTTGTGCAGCAGGATTATACAGAAAGTACTGGATGGATTTGGATGAAATTTTCACCAGAGGTGCTTCTTGGGCTAGAGAGGAACCCATTACATTTTGGTGATGATCTGAGAATGCATACCTCAGCCAAGGCTCTTATCTTCTCACAGTGTGTTAGCAACAATACTCCAAAACTGATGGACAGAATCAGAATCAGAATCAGATTTATTGCCATTGTTCATGTAGTACACAAACTAGGAATTTGTCTCGATGCCATGCTGCAACATTAAAAACATGATGAGATAAAGAGATAAACTAAGAAAACTAAAGGACTGAAAACGTGCAATAAGTGTAGAAAAATAAGTAATAATAATAATGATAATAATAATAATAACAATACTAGTAATAATGAGTAGTACTAGTCAAGGCAGTTTTAAAAAATTAGCAAGTGAAGTACCACATAGTGCAGTCGATAATGCAACAGAAAAACAGTGATGAATGACATGAGCTGCTGTATATAGTGCACGAGAGTCAAAAAGTCACTTAATGTTCAGCAGTCTGATGGCAGAGGGGAAAAAGCTGTTCATGTGCCGGGAGGTTTTAGTCCGAATGGACCGAAGTCTTCTACCTGAGGGGAGGGGGGCAAACAGTACGTGACCAGGATGTGAAGGATTGGCTATGATCCGGCCAGCACGCCTCCGGGTCCTGGAGATGTACAGGTCCTGGAGAGATGGGAGCTCGCAGCCTATCACCTTCTCAGCAGTGCGCACGACGCGCTGCAGCCTTAGTCTGTCCCTGGCAGTGGCTCCTGCGTACCACACAGTTATGGAGGAGGTGAGGATGGACTCGATGATGGCCGTGTAGAACTGCACTAACATCTTGGTGGGTAGCTTGAGCTTCCTCAGCTGCCGCAGAAAGAACATCCTCTGCTGGGCTTTTTTGATGAGGGAGCTGATGGTTGGCTCCCATTTGAGGTCTCGGGTGATGGTGGTGCCCAAGAAGCGGAAGGAATCTGCAATGGTGATTGGAGAGCCGGTGATGGTGAGGGGGGGCAGGGGGGTTGTGACTTTCCTGAAGTCCACAATCTTCTCCGCTGTCTTCAGAGCATTCAGCTGCAGGTTGTTGTGACTGCACCAGGACACCAGCTGGGCCACCTCTTCCCTGTAGGCGGACTCGTCGCCGTTGGAGATGAGCCCGATGAGGGTGGTGTCGTCCGCAAACTTAATCAGCTTAACAGACTGGTGGGAGGAGGTGCAGGAGTTGGTATAAAGGGAGAAGAGTAGGGGGGAAAGTACACAGCCCTGGGGTGATCCAATGCTGATGCTAACAGAGTCTGAGACAGACTTCCCCAGCCGCACATGCTGTCTCCGGTCCGTCAGGAAGTCGGGGATCCACCTGCAGAGGGAGTCAGGCACGTTGAGCAGGGACAGCTTGTCCTGGAGCAGATTGGGGCGGATGGTGTTGAATGCGGAGCTGAAGTCCACAAACAGAATCCTGGCGTAGGTTCCCGGGGAGTCCAGGTGCTGCAGGATGGAGTGGAGGGCCAGGTTGACTGCGTCATCCACAGACCTGTTAGCACGGTAGGCAAACTGCAGCGGGTCTAGGAGGGGTGTGGTGATGGACTTGAGGTGAGACAGGACCAGGCGCTCAAAGGACTTCATGACTACAGAGGTGAGCGCTACAGGTCTGAAGTCGTTAAGTCCAGCAATCCGTGGCTTCTTGGGGACAGGGATGATGGTGGAGGATTTGAGGCAGGTCGGCACGTGACATTGCTTAAGGGAGGTGTTAAAAATGTCTGTGAAGACAGGAGCCAGCTCTTTCACACAGTGTCTCAGGGTGGAGGGAGACACACCGTCCGGCCCGGGGGCCTTGCGCGGGTTCAGTCTGGAGAACTGTCTGTGCACGTCCTGCTCACTGATGACAAGGGGAGGGGGGGAGGAGGAGGAGGAGGAGGGGGGGACCGCTTTTGATGAATTAGGGTCTGAGGAGGCAGTGGAGCTGGGTGGAGTGGGTGAGTTGGACACAGCTGACGAGGTGTCAAAACGGGCGTAATGTTGGGACAGTTTTTGACAAAGGGCTTTGTCATCCTGACCTTTAGGAGCCTGAGGCCGATAGTTGGTGATTTGCCTCAGTCCTCTCCACACAGAAGCCGAGTCATTAGCAGTGAACTGCTGCTGGAGTTTCTCAGAATACACAGATTTAGCTCTCCTCAGCTCTCTGTTAAACCAATATTTAACCTCCCTGTAGCAGTCCCTGTCTCCACTTTTCAACGCTGCTTCCTTCTCCTTCCTGATCCGTCTGAGCTTAGCTGTGAACCAGGGCTTGTCATTAGAATATCTCACCCTGGTGCGCGATGGGAGAATGTCCTCCTCACAGAAGTTGATATATGAGTTCACAGTGTCTGTGTACTCATTAAGATCATGTGTGGCTCTTTTAAACATGCCCCAGTCAGTTATTTCCATGCATGTGTTCAGTTTCTCTCCAGCTTCACTGGTCAAGTTCTTTGTAGTGGTCACAACAGGTTTAGTGAGTTTCAGTCTTTGTCTGTATGTGGGGATGAGGTGAACCATCACGTGATCAGATAGACCCAGCGCAACGCGGGGAACAGCGCGATATGCGTCTTTCACTGTGGTGTAACAGTGATCCAGCGTGTTATTTCCTCTGGTTGGACATTTAATAAACTGTTTGTAGCGGGGGAGCTCGTGACTCAGATTGCTCTGGTTAAAATCGCCCAACACAATAACCAGGGAGTCTGGAAAGTTCCGCTCCGTAAGTTGGATGTGATCTGCGAGCACGCGCTGTGCTTCGCGCGTGTCCGCGTCGGGAGGGACGTACACAGCGGCGAGGATGAATGAGGCAAACTCGCGCCTGGAATAAAATGGCTTGCAGTTAATAAAAAGAAATTCCAGGGCGGGAGAACAGTGTTTGGAAATCACCGTTACATCAGAGCACCAGCTGTTGTTAATATAGAAGCACACTCCTCCTCCAATAGACTTACCGGACAGCTCTGTGACGCGGTCAGCACGATACAGCTGAAATCCCTCGAGGCTGATTGCGCAATCTGGAATGTTCCATTTAAGCCAGGTCTCAGAGAAACAGATGACAGACGAGGAAACAAGGTCCTTGAATCGCATCAGCAGTCTTAATTCTTCTACCTTGTTCGAGAGAGAATTGGCATTGGATAGAAATATGCCAAGCAAGGCTGTTCGTGTGCCTCTTTTCCGGAGCCGAGCGAGAATCCCCCCTCTCTTCCCTCTTTTCCGCCGTCTTGCTTTTTTGGCCAGACAATGGATCAGATCGGCGGCAGGAGCTAAAAAAACTGGAAGAAGGTCAATGGGAGTGAGAGTCCTGATATTTAATAGTTCTTCAGAGACAGATTTTGATGCCATTTTCACCACAAGTGGCTCTAGGCCTACACACAAACCCAGTACATTATGGAGGTGATCCATGAGAAACGGAAGGAGCCTTGGCGGAGGTATGCGCTCTATGAGTGCTTTTCTAGTCTTTAATAAATTTGCAAAAATCTAAAAAAAAAACCTTTTTCACATTGTCATTTTGGGGTATTGTGTGTAGAATTTTGAGGAAAAAAATGAATTTAATCCATTTTGGAATAAAGCTGTAACATAACGTGGAAAAATTGAAGCACTGTGAATACTTTCAGGATGCACTGTAGTTCTGTTAATTTTCACGATGATATTTTTTTGCAATATTTCAGCATGCAGTTTTTTTTCCTCTATATTTATGCAAACAGGACAGTTTCACAGGCCATCATTATTTACCTTCAACATATTCAGGACAAACAAAAACTTATTTCTCCAGTTTATAAACAGCAGCTCAGACTAAGGCTACGGTCACACTGCAAGTTTTAATTCTCAATTCCGATTTTTTTGCACAAATGTGACCCATATCTGATTTTTTTTTTTTTTTTTTTAATGACAGTCTGAACAGCACATATCCGATTTTTTTCACACCAGACCCAGGCCACTTTCATATGTGGTACTAATTCAGATACATATCTGATATTTTCCTGTCATGAGTTGAGCCGGCTTGGCTTTCCCCGGCTCGACCCTGATCTCTCTGTGGGGTTCTTTGGTATATGTGCATTATGCGTATTTTGTACTCTTTTCCTTACCTATAGCCACTGCCTGACTGGCAGCTATTAGTCAGCCTCTGTGACCTACTTTCTCCCATGCTGCTGACAGTCTGTCGGTCCAGTCACGCCCCTCGCTCTCCCTCGTATTTCCATCAGCTGTTCCCAGTCCCGGTAATTATCCTTCCCGCACCTCGCTCAGGTGTTCCCAATTTGTGAGGCCAGCGGTGTTTGTATTAAAGCAGTTCTTTGCTAGACAAACACCGCTGGACCATTAAACGTGTTAGATGGTTGTCCTTCGCCGTCGAACCGTCACGTCGCTAAAAGGACTGTTGTGTGTGGTTGTTGAAGATGCTGGGATTACTCAGACTGCCCCCTCACTGTGAGTACTGTCAGCGTTTCTGTTTGCTACTGTGCTGCTACACTTTGGCTCATTGCCCAGTATGTTCCACCGGTGTGTGTTGGGCGTCCTGGAGGACTCTTAAGTGTACCCGAGCTGTCTATGTCTTTCTGTATATTCACTTGTGTGTTAATAAATGTGTGTTGGTGTACTCAGCGCGTAAATCCATTCATCCCTTTTCTCCTCCTCCGTGCGCTGTGGAAAGGCACACGGGGAGCTTATGACAGAATGGTCCAGCCAGAATAAAAGATTTAGCGGGAACACCCACACATCCTTTTCCCCTTTCTCTTTTTTTGTATAATTTTTTGAGACTGAGCTGTGTTGGAGTTGGCCATGGAGTCGGCGCCCAGCTGCTATCCATTGAGCTTTGGATGGGAGAGTTGCAGAGCATTAATGGACATTGACGGGCTCATCACGTCGGCCAGCGTGTATTCTGCCCCGGAGGACATTCTCTGGTACGTAGGTCTGGTGGAGGCAGAGATCTGGCGGTGCCCTCAGCTCGCTCGGCATGCCAAGGGAATGGAGAGGATTAACCGGTTGGCAGCACTGTGGTGAAGGGGTGAGGATTTCCCTAGGAAGACCGAGGGCTTCCCTGGGCTCCATGGGCTCCATTCCTCCTGCCTCCCGCCAGAGCGAGATGCCCGCTCCCGTCCCAGCTTCTCCAGCACCCCTCCTCATCTGTAGTGATCCCCATCGCCCCAGCTGCCGTGAGGTCCACTGAACTCACCCCGGCCACTCCTACCTCCGTCGCCATGGAGACGGCTCCTCCACCAGTCTGCAGAGGGGCCCACGTCACTGCTGACACGGAGATGGATGACTGTCTGCTCTCTGCAGCTGCTAGAACCAACGACCGGGATGACAGGCAAGTATTTTACCTTTCTATTCCATCAAATAGTATTAAATCTTGCCTGTCTCCAGAGGGAGAGGCCCAGTTTAAGCAGTCCGCTGGGTTCTCTCCTCCTGCTGCAAAGATTAATTCATTTCTTCCCCCCTCCATGTCTCCTTCCAGTCTCCCTGAGGGTCTGTTGGCTCAAGGTCAGGGCCATCAGACAGTGGAGAAGCTAGTGGCCTTGGATGATCCATTCCCGGAGCCAGCATGGAGGGGCTTTCCTGCAGCCACACCGGAAGATTTCCCAGCATTGTAGCCGCTGCAGGAGGAGCATCAGACTGACACTACCATCTCACCTGCTACAGCCAACAACATCAAATGCCGTAATGACAGGCAAGTGTGTTTTCATTTAACTCAGTTTACCCATTAAAATCCCTTCTCTGTCTCCTGAGGGAGAGCCTCAGTCTCAGCAGTCCGCTGGGTCCTCTCCTCCAGCTGCAGCTGTAAACTCATCCCCTACTCCCTCTGTTTCTCCTCCCTTCATCCCTGAGTGCCTGCCAGTCTTGAAACCGAGCTGCCAGATGGTGGAGGAGCCGGTGGTTCCAGACGATCCCTTCCCAGAGCCAGCACAGAGAGGTCCCCCTGCAGCCACGCCAGCTGAATCCCCTGCGTTGGAGCTGCTACAGGAGGTTAATCGGACTGCTATCACCATCTTGCCAGCTGTGGAGGCGTCTGCAGTGGACTGGGAGCCTGAGTTGGCCCTCTTGGAGGCTGGGCCCGGGTGTTCATTGCCAGGATCGAAGGATTCCTGGACAGCGGTGGAGCTCGAGCTCAGGCAAGTTTTCCCTCTTGTTTTTCTTATGACAGTTATAGAGAGATCTTGTCTGGCTCTGGGTGAGGAGAGTTGGGCGCTGTGCGCAGCTGCGTCTGAACTTCCCTTGCCAGGCTCCACCGCTGCTGGCGACCCTAACCAACTTTCCTCTCCTGCTTCCACTGAGCCTTCCCCTAGGGTCGCCGGAGAGGATGTGTTGCCGCCGGAGGTCGCCAAAGGAGGACATTGCTACTCCAGCCCCTCCTGCCAGGGTCGTCAGGGCTCCTCCCATCGATCGTCTCCTCAGCCTGGTGCTCCTATGGGTTGGCCCACTCACCATGGGTGCAGCTTTGGCCCAACTGGGGCCCACCACGGGTGCAGCTGAGCCTCAGCCAGAGGTCACCGCGGGTGCAGCAAGGCTCCCGCTGGAGGCCGTTGTGGGTGCAGCGGAGCCAGCCCGATCAGGGGCCACCGCGAGTGCCGTTGCGGACCACCCTGGGGATGCTGTGGATGTCCCCTCTCCCCGGTCCGGTTACCCACCAGTCAGCCTTCTGGTGGGCAGGCCGCCTCCTGCTTCACCGCTTCGGCCTGCTGAGCCCCAACGCCCGTGGACTTGGGGGGGGGGGGGTTAATTGTGGGCCCTGGGCTGGGAATTGTGTCCCCCCTGCCTCCCACCCGAGTTAGTGTTGTTGTTGTTGCTCCTTTTGGGAGGGGGGAGGGGGTGATGTTACCTTGGGTGTCTGGGGATCCACCCCTTAAAGGGGGGGCTCTGTAATGAGCCGAGCCGGCTTGGCTTTCCCTGGCTCGGCCCTGATCTCTCTGTGGGGTTTGGTTCTTTGGTATATGTGCATTATGTGTATTTTGTACTCTTTTCTATACCTATAGCCACTGCCTGACTGGCAGCTATTAGTCAGCCTCTGTGACCTACTTTCTCCCATGCTGCTGACAGTCTGTCGGTCCAGCCACGCCCCTCGCTGTCCCTCATATTTCCATCAGCTGTTCCCAATCCCCCCTCGTGGATCGTCACCTTATCGTGGTGGGGGGGGTTGCGTGCCCCAGTGATCCCAGGAGCTATGTTGTCCGGGGCAATTTGCCTCTGATAGGGTCTCCCAAGACAAACTGGTCCTGGGTGAAGGGCCAGACTAAGAACGATCCAACAGACTCTCATGATAAATTGTATATCAAGGATTCAGTGTAACCCACCCGGTATGGGGTTACCGGGGCCCCACCCTGGAGCCAGGCCTGGGGGAGGGGCTCGAAGGCTAGTGTCTGGTGGCCGGGTTTCCACCCATGGGACCCGGCCGGGCTCAGCCCGAAGGAGTTACATGGGTCCGCCCTCCAGTGGGCTCACCACCTGCAGGAGGGATCATGGGGGTCCGGTGCTATGTGGATTAGGTGGCGGTCAAAGGCGGAGACCTTGGCGGACTGATCCCAAGCTTTCTAAACTGGCTTTTGGTACGTGGAATGTCACCTCTCTGGTGGGGAAGGAGCCTGAGCTGGTGCACGAGGTTGAGAGATACCGGCTAGATATAGTCGGCCTCACCTCAACACACAGCTCCGGTTCCGGAACCAGTCTCCTGGAGAGGGGCTGGAGCTTGGCCTTTTCTGGAGTTGCCCCGGGTGAGAGGCGACGAGCAGGGGTGGGTATTCTTGTATCGCCCCACGTTGCTGCCTCTATATCGGAGTTTTCCCCGGTGGACGAAAGGGTTGCTTCCCTGCGCCTTCGGGTTGGGAAACGGGTCCTGACCATCATTTGTGCCTATGCACCAAGTGATGTTTCATTGTACCCACCCTTTTTGGAGTCTGTGACTGGGGTGCTGGAGGGTGCTCCTCTTGGAGACTCCATTGTCCTACTGAGGGACTTCAATGCGCACGGGGGCAACGACAGTGAAACCTGGAGGGGGGTGATTGGGAGGAACGACCTGCCCGATCTGAACCCGAGTGGTGTTCAGTTATTGGACTTCTGTGCTAACCACAGTCTGTCCATAACGAACACCATGTTCAAGCATAGGGGTGTCCATATGTGCACCTGGCACCAGGACACCCTAGGTCGCAGGTCGATGATCGATTTTGTTATCGTATCATCAGACCTGTGACCGTATGTCTTGGACACCCGAGTAAAGAGAGGTGCAGAGCTGTCAACTGATCACCACCTGGTGGTGAGTTGGATCCGATGGCAGGGGAGGAAGCCATTCAGACCTGGTAGACCCAAACGTATAGTGAGGGTGTGCTGGGAGCGTCTGGCTGAGGCCCCTGTCCGGGAGGTCTTCAACTCCCACCTCCGGAAGAACTTCAACCACATTCCGAGGGAGTCTGGAGACATGGAGTCTGAATGGGCCATGTTCTCCACCTCTGTTGTTGAAGCGGCGGCCCAGAGCTGCGGCCGCAAGATGGTCGGTGCATCTCGTGGTGGCAACCCCCGAAGCAAGTGGTGGACACCAGTGGTGAGGGGGGCCATTAAGCTGAAGAAGGAGTCCTATCAAGCTTGGTTGACTTGTGGGACTCCCGAAGCAGCTGAGGTGTATCGGCAGGCCAAGCGGAGTGCAGCTCGGGTGGTTGCTGAAGCAAAAACCCGGGTATGGGAGGAGTTCGGTGAGGCCATGGAACAAGACTTTCGGTCGGCCTCAAAGAGATTCTGGCAAACTGTTCGGCGGCTCAGGAGGGGAAAGCAGCTCCCTGTCCACACTGTGTATGGTGCGGATGGGACACTGTTGACTTCAACTGGGGATATCGTCGGGCGGTGGAAGGAATACTTCGAGGATTTCCTCAACCCCACTGATATGCCTTCCACAGAGGAAGCAGGGTTTGGGGACGAGGGGGATGACTCGCCTATCACAGGGGCTGAGGTCGCCAAGGTGGTTAAAAATCTCCTTGGTGGCCGGGCCCCGGGGGTGGACGAGATTCGCCCTGAGTACCTCAAGGCCCTGGATGTTGTTGGGTTGTCATGGTTGACACGCCTCTGCAACATTGCGTGGAGGTCGGGGGCAGTGCCTTTGGCATGGCAAACCGGGGTGGTGGTTCCTCTCTTCAAAAAAGGGGACCGGAGGGTGTGCTCCAACTTTAGAGGGATCACACTCCTCAGCCTCCCTGGGAAGGTCTATGCCAAGGTACTGGAGAGGAGAGTCCGGCCGTTGGCCGGACCTCGGATTCAGGAGGAGCAATGTGGTTTTCGTCCTGGCCGTGGCACATCGGACCAGCTCTTTACCCTCTCGAGAATTCTTGAGGGTTCGTGGGAGTTTGCCCAACCAGTTTACATGTGTTTTGTGGACTTGGAGAAGGCATTTGACCGCGTCCCTCGTGGATTTTTGTGAGGGGTGCTTCGGGAGTATAGGGTATCGGTCTTGTTGTTATGAGCTATTCGGTCTCTGTACGACCATTGTGAGAGTTTGGTTCGTATTGCCAACACTCGGTCGGAGTCATTCCGAGTGAGAGTTGGACTCTGCCAGGGCTGCCCTTTGTCACCGATCCTGTTCATAATTTTTATGGACAGGATTTCTAGGCGCAGCCAGGGAATGGAGGGTGTCCTGCTTGGTGACCACAGGACCTCATCTCTGTTGTTTGCAGATGATGTTGTCCTGTTGGCTTCATCCAGCAATGACCTACAGCTCTTGCTGGGACGGTTTGCCGCTGAGTGTGAAGCGGCTGGGATGAGAATCAGCACCTCCAAGTCCGAGTCCATGGTCCTCAGCCGGTAAAAGGTGGATTGTCCTCTCCGGGTTGGAGACAGGCTCCTGCCCCAAGTGGAGGAGTTTAAGTATCTTGGGGTCTTGTTCACGAGTGAGGGGAAAATGGAGCGAGAGATCGACAGACGGATTGGAGCAGCATCTGCAGTGATGCGGACGTTGTACCGGTCTGTTGTGGTGAAGAGGGAGCTTAGTTCTAAGGCAAAGCTGTCGATTTACCAGTCAATCTACGTTCCTACTCTCACCTATGGTCACGAGCTTTGGGTAATGACCGAAAGAACGAGATCGCGGATACAAGCGGCTGAAATGAGCTTTCTCCGTAGGATTGCTGGACTCACCCTCAGAGATAGGGTGAGGAGCTCAGTCAACCGGGAGAGGCTCAGAGTAGAACCGCTGCTCCTCCACATTGAAAGGAGTCAGTTGTCAGTTGAGGTGGTATGGGCATCTGATCAGGATGCCTCCTGGACGCCTCTCACTTGAGGTGTTTCAGGCACGTCCCACTGGGAGGAGACCCCGGGGCAGACCCAGGACTCGGTGGAGAGACTATGTCTCCCAGCTGGTCTGGGAATGCCTTGGTATCCCCTCTGAAGAGCTGGAGCAGGTGGCTAGGGAGAGGGAAGTCTGGGCTTCTCTGCTTGAACTGCTGCCTCCGCGACCCGGACCTCCGTAAAAGCGGTAGAAGATGGATGGATGGATGTTCCCAGTCCCGGTAATTATCCTTCCCGCACCTCGCCCAGGTGTTCCCAATTTCTGAGGCCAGCGGTGTTTGTATTAAAGCAGTTCTTTGCTAGACAAACACCGCTGGACCATTAAACGTGTTAGATGGTTGTCCTTCGCCGTCGAACCGTCACGTCGCTAAAAGGACTGTTGTTGTGTGTGGTTGTTGAAGACGCTGGGATTACTCGGACTGCCCCCTCACTGTGAGTACTGTCAGCGTTTCTGTTTTCCGCTGTGCCGCTACGCTTTGGCTCATTGCCCAGTATGTTCCACCGGTGTGTGTTTGGCGTCCTGGAGGACTCTTAAGTGTACCCGAGCTGTCTATGTCTTTCTGTATATTCACTTGTGTGTTAATAAATGTGTGTTGGTGTACTCAGCGCGTAAATCCATTCGTCCCTTTTCTCCTCCTCCGTGCGCTGTGGAAAGGCACACGGGGAGCTTATGACATTTTCCAAAGCGACCTCCATCTAAACGGTCATGTGACATGTCATCCGACTTTTTCCTCATTGAGGTGAGACAGACGCTACAACTCTGTGGTGGAGGATGCAGCCAGCGTGGCAGACACAGCTGATTTGTGCTCTCTTTTTAATCAGTTTTCTTCCCTTTACCACTGGATTGTAATTTTGTCAGCTCCAACTGCTCAACAACTTCAAAATTTTGTTGGGGGTGGGGGAGTTCGGGGTCGAAACCACCAGACATTACAGGGGCACAGTAAGGGCACATTTACTGGACACTGCAAATTCCTTTTGCCCTGTAAACAGCACACGATGAGTCCTGGCTGCTTTAATATCTAAAATGTAAAGTTAATACTGACATGAGTGTGGAGCGGAATAGCCAGATAAGGGGACACAGGAGAGGGGAGTCTGTGGCGGCTTCTCCTTCCTGTGTGGGACCGCTGGTACGAGCTGCTGACGTCAGTGGAGTGGACGAGAGCTCTATTATAATGGCTAGGACTATTTAGTTTTTAACCTTATTTATACAGGTAATCCCATTGAGACACATTTTCAGTAGAGCTGTTTAATCGATCAGTTCTGTTAAAGCAGAGCTGATCACAGCAGTCATCTGGCCTGTAGAGGAATGAAGCTGGTCTCATATTTATTTTGTGCATAATTTTTTCTGAATGATTTTAACATTTATTTTGCTGTGCTACATCAAGGTAAAGAAGTTCTGTCCCCTTCAGTCGTTCTGGGCTCATATTTACTTCACAGCTTCACACAATGCTGTGTCTGACGTTACATTTTCTTCTGCGCATGCGGGCCACTTCATAGCTGTAGACCGTTCACACTTGAGTCTGATGGGGGTCGCATTTAAACTGTAATGTGAACACCCACACATAAAAATTGGATCTCAGCAAAAAATCGGAATTGAGCATTAAGACCTGCAGTGTGACCGTAGCCTCAGTTTAGTTTTTAGTTCTGTATCAAGTATTACAAAAAAATGATATGCATCTTAACAGCACACAGATGTCAGGTTTTATGCTGAATCACTTTACCTGCATTACTCTTGTTGCATGGACCTGTCCTGGGACTTTTTGGCTCTCGTTGCACTGAATGGATGTCTTTTCCTTCTCTTTTGGGGTGGTTGAATAAAATCGACAAGAAGCTGCTAAAATGGAACTGAGATACAAATACAGCCACTTCAAGCGGCACACTGTCTGATGTTAATACTGCTCCAGCGGTGTTGTAGACATGCAGGAAAAAATGCAGGCAGATTATCCACACTGCTGCACTGTTTTTTAACATGACAGCAGTTTGAAACAGAAAGCGAAACTTAAATATTTCCACTCAACTGGATATAGATCATTTGACTTTGGAGCTGCAACTTTCCAGCGCCATGTTTGTTTTGCCGTTTCTTTGCTGATGCGCAACTTCTGTAATCAGCGTAATGGTATGATATCATCATGCAGCAGACCCCAACTATCATGATATTCATTTTTACACCGGTATGAAAATTTAGACCAGTATTATTGTAAACGATATGATACGGCACACCCCTAATCCAAGCGCTGCAACACCGATGTTGAAATGTTGAAAAATATGTTGAAAAATAAACAAAATTTGACCACTGCACCATGGTCCGCCTATGAACTTATTAGTCCCCCCATTACATTTTATGATATTTATACTTATGGCTGAAATACATTTTACCTTTTCCTACCACTGTGTTGTAAAATTAAAGTGCTCCTATTATGCAGTTTTCCATATGTAAAGGTTTCTGTACATATTGGTCAAAACTTGCCTCGTCATCAGTGGAAAACACCAGGGATGGTACCTGTCTCTTTTATCATGTTTCACCTTTACTTTTAGGGTCTCTTTTTCTCTTCATATATGTTTAAGGATTCTGGGCAGATCGGACAGCCCTGCACGAAGCTGCATCCCATGGCAGGGCTCTGCAGTTGAAGCAACTGATAGAAAATGGCTCCTCTGTCAACATGGTGACCGTTGATAACATCACTCCACTTCATGAAGCCTGCATACAAGCTCATCCAAACTGCGCTCGGCTGCTGCTGGAAGCCGGAGCCCAGGTAACATGACGCTGCACCAGGAGCAACTTTACCTGCAAAATTTAGACAGAATACATTATCAAATAATTTCAGCTGGGACAATGTTGCTGAATTTTAAAAGATATCCATTTAGCCATTTAGGCTTGTTCTAACAGTTGGAACCCTTTGAGTACCAGGGACTCAGTCATTTTTAGCTCATTATGAGAACGCCAAAAGGAGCTAATGCGATGACATGGTGTCCGACCGTCCATCCACATTTCACAGGAATCTCTACTTCTCCTAGTCATTTGCCTGTGGCCACCAAACTCTCTCACACTGATTCTCCTCCTAGGCAGTTGCCCTAATTCTCATGAAATTCTTGCCAAATGATTATCAGGTGGGTCTGCATCCAGCTTGTGCTCAAGGTTGTTGTCAAAAGTCACGAATTCTGGCCTTTCATGAAAATGATTACTCATCAAATTATCATCAAACAGCTCTTCATCTCATTGAGAACATGAAAAAAATAACCTCCAAAGAATGTAGTTCCTGAAAGAAGTCTTCTGCTGATGGTTTTCCTGAAATGGTTCCAGTGCTCTGCTGTAGGAACATCACTATTGGGATTTTGTTAGTTGTAACGTGCCCCACAGAATTTTGATTTAAACACTATGAAGGGTTTCTCGTGGTCTTCCAGGTGGATGTACGGACCATCCATGGTAGCACTCCTCTGTGTAATGCCTGTGCTTCTGGAAGCCTGGAGTGTGCCAAGCTGTTGTTGGAGTACGGAGCCCAAGTGAACCCATCCCTCACAGCACTCACTGCCTCACCACTACACGAGGCCTGCATACAAGGTGAAGCCTGCAGCAGTAGTACATTCAGGTAATGAAACATACTGTATGTCATTAAAACTGAAACGTTTCATTCTTTACAGGTAATGCCAAAGTTGTTCAGTTGATGATAGCCAGTGGTGCCAAGCTGGAGGCCTTCGACCTCCACTTTGGACCTCCTCTTCACATAGCATGTGCTAAAGGACACATAGACTGTGTGAAGAAACTGCTAAGGGCAGGTCAGTAAGATAACTAAGATGCACGGTGGTACAATGGTTAGCACTGTTGCCCAACAGCTAGAAGGTTCCAGGTTCGAATCCCCAGGCTAGCAGGGGTAGGAACCTTTCTGTGTGGAGTTTGTATGTTCACCCTGTGCTGTGTGGGTTTTCTCCGGGAGCTCCAGTTTCCTCCCACAATCCAAAGACATGCATGTTAGGTTAATTGGTGATTCTAAATGGTCCCTAGGTATCTGTCTCCTATTGGCACTTAGAATGACGCTGAAGAAGATGGTGTCAAAATGTCATTCTGTGCACCAATAAAGGCTGTAAATTGGACAGTGTGCGTGAGACTCTCTTTCCTTAAAGAGTTTGATGTCCTTGAGCTGAGAGGCACCTGTTACAGCTTCAGATGACTGGGGAGGGAGCACAGAAGCTCCTTTTTCCACTGGATTCCTTAGAATAGAGGGTTAGTACGAGTGAAGCGCTCTGAGTGGTCTTTGAGACTAGAAAAAGGGCTATGCAGATAAGGCGGCAGGCAAAGGCAGAGACCTTCGTGGTCTGATCCCCGACTTTTGAAACTGGCTTTTGGCATGTGGAACGTCACCTCTCTGGTGGGAAAAAAGCTGGAGCTGGTGCACGAGGTTGCAAGATACCGGCTAGATATTGTTGGGCTTACCTCAACGCACAGCTCTGGTTCTGGAACCAGTTTTCTAGAGAGGGGCTAGAGCATGGCCTACTCTGGAGTTGTCCTGGTTGAGAGACGACGGTCTGGGATGGGTATTTTGGTATCCCCCCACCTTGCTGCCTCGACAGTGGAGTTCTCCCCAGTGGACGAAAGGGTAGTTTCCCTCTGCCTTCGGGTTGAGAAATGGGTCCTGACCGTCATTTGTGCCTATGCACCAAATGATGGTTTAGAGTACCCACCCTTTTTTGAGTCTCCGACTGGGGTGCTAGAGGGTGCTTCTCTTGGAGACTTCATTGTCCTACTGGGGTACTTCAATGCACACGTGAGCAACGACAGTGAAACCTGGAGGGGTGTGATTGGGAGGAACAGCCTGCCCGATCTGAACCCGAGTGGTGTTCAGTTATTGGACCTCTGCACCAACCGCAGTTTGTCCATAATGAGCACCATATTCAAAGCATAAGGGTGTCCATATGTGCACCTGGCACCAGGGCACCCTAGGTCGCAGGTTGATGATCGATTTTGTTGTCGTGTTGTCAGACCTGTGACCACATGTCTTGGACACTCGGGTAAAGAGAGGTGCAGAGCTGTCAGCTGATCACCACCTGGTGGTAAGTTGGATCTGATGGCAGGGGAGGATGCTATTCAGACATGGTAGACCTAAACATATAGTGAGGGTGTGCTGAGAACGTCTGGCTGAGGCCCCTGTCTGGGAGGTCTTCAACTCCCACTTCCAGAAGAACTTAGACCACATTCCGAGGGAGTCTGGGCAAATGGAGTCTGAATGGGCCATGTTCTCCACCTTCATTGTTGAAGCAGCTGCCCAGAGCTGTGGCCGCAAGGTCGTCAGTGTATCTCATGGTGGTAACCCCCGAACCAAGTGGTGGACACCAGTGGTGAGGGGGGCCATCAAGCTGAAGAAGGAGTCATATCGAGCTTGGTTGGCTTATGGGACTCCCGAAGCAGCTGGTTGCTGAAACAAAAACTCAGGTATAGGAGGAGTTTGGAGAGGCCATGGAATGAGACTTCCGCTCGGCTTCAAAGCGATTCTGGCAAACTGTCCAGCGATTCAGCAGGGGGAAGCAGCTCCCTGTCCACACTGTGTATGGTGCAGATGGGATGCTGCTGACTTCTACTGGGAACATTGTCGGGTGATTGAAGGAATACTTCGAGGATCTCCTCAATCCGACTGACATGCCTTTCACAGAGGAAGCAGGGCTTGAGGATGAGGGAGACTTACAACCGTGAGACCTTATTAAACATCAAGGTACTGCACGCTGCAAGAATCGTGGCGCTTGGTTGTGACCTGGACATTCTACGCCAGCATGGAATTCTGTCGGAGTTTCCGCTGGGAGCTACCCGGGAAAGGAGGAGGCGTAAGCAAAAGCGAGGAAAAAGGGCCGGGATTCATGCTAGGCTAAAGGCTAACCCCTCCAGACCAGCAGTACCGTCGCTCCTTCTCTCTAAATTCCGCTCCCTCGACAACAAGTTGGACGAGCTGCGTCTGCTGAGAGAAACCCGGAGAGAGTGGAGGGACTGCTGTGTGCTTGCGTTCATGGAGACATGGCTCCATGACAACATCCCTGACGCGGCCATTCAACTGGAGGGTACAACATCGTTCCGGGCGGACAGAGAAACTGCGAGCTCCAGTAAGAGCCGTGGGGGGGGCCTATGCATCTATGTTAACAAGAACTGGTGCGTTAATGCCACGTTAGTATCTAAACACTGCTCTCCGTTGGCGGAGTTCCTTATTGTAAATTGTCGGCCATTTTATCTGCCGAGGGAATTCACCAACGTGTTTGTAGCTGCTGTTTATATAGCGCAGAGTGCTAATGCTAAAGCTAATGCTAAAGAGGAACTCGGAGAGCTGCATGATGCTATTAGTGAAATTCAAACTTCACACCCGGACAGCTTTGTGGTGGTTGCAGGGGATTTAAACCACACCAGTTTAAAGACTGTGCTCCCCAAGTTTAAACAATGTGTAGACTTTAAGACCAGAGGAGAGAATATGTTGGACTTGGTGTACACAAACACAGATGCATATAAGGCAACACCTCGCCCCCACCTCGGCCTTTCTGACCACATATCCATGATGCTGGTGCCTGCCTACAAACCTTTACTGAAGTGCAGCAGGCCAGTAGTGAAACAAATCAGGATTTGGCCAGAGAGTGCAACCTCAGCACTGAAAGACTGTTTTTTGCACACAGACTGGGAGGTTTTCAAAATGGCAGCCTCCCAGGAAGACAAGAGAGATGTGGAGGAGTATGCTGAAACGGTCACCAGCTACATCGCGAAATGCACAGAGGATGTCACTGTAGTGAAGACTATCACTGCACGGGGCAACCATAAGCCCTGGATGACTGCAGAGGTGCGCTCGCTGCTCGCAGCCAGAGATTTATTTATTTATTTATTTAGCGAATGCAAAGTCCTTAAGCCAAGCAGTTGCCTCCTGGTTTGCTGTATGGAGGGTGTGTAATCCTCCTTCCAGTCTTTGGAGCGGGCAAGCCTCTATGATGTGTTCCATAGTTTGCTCCTCTCCACATGCGCACAGTGGGCTAGGGCTACTGCCCCATCTGTGAAGACATGGGGGCAATGGATCAGCGTTCTCGTCGCGCCCTCCGCCAGTACCCGGGCTCGCCTGGGGAAGCTAATGATCCTACCAGCAGACTAAATTCGAAGAGACGACGCCTCTGTGCCAAGTCAAAGAAGAATCCTAGTCACAGTCCTAAAGCCGAAAGCAGCCAGAGATGCAGCCTTCAGAGCGAAGGACAGGATCGCCCTCCACTCAGCCAGGTCTGCGCTCTCAAAGGGAATTAAGATGGCGAAGCGCGCCTGTGCGGAGAAAATCCAGGGACACCTCTGTGACACTAGGAACACCAAGCGGATGTGGCAGGGAGTTCGGGCTCTGACAGACTATAAGTCTAGGCAGGGGGTCAATGATGATGACGCTTCGCTTCCAGACAGGCTCAACGACTTCTTTGCACGTTTTGAAGCATCAAACCTGACAGTCAGAGGGAGGGCTGGCCCATCTCCACCATCGGTTGAGCCAGCTATCACCATCAACACAGCGGACACACGGAGGACCCTAACCAAGGTCAACCCACTTAAAGCTGCAGGTCCGGACAACATCCCGGGACGTGTGCTCCGAGACTGCGCGAGCAAGTTGGCGGATGTCCTGACTGACATTTATAACATCTCCCTTAGTCAGGCCATCGTTCCCAGATGCTTTAAGACCTCTACCATAGTACCGGTGGCAAAGAAACCAGTTGTGTCCTGTCTGAATGACTATCGTCCTGTTGCACTGACACCAGTTGTGATGAAGTGTTTGGAACGGTTTGTCAAACCACACATCACAGCCTGCCTCCCTACATCACATGACCCGCTCCAGTTTGCATATCGTTCAAACCGCTCCACGGAGGATGCTATAGTCTCCACCCTGCACTCTGTCATCACCCACCTGGATCAGAAAGACACCTACACCAGACTCCTGTACACTGATTTCAGTTCAGCATTCAACACCATTATTCCCCAGAGACTGATGGAGAAATTACTCCTTCTTGGTCTGAACACCGCCACATGTCTCTGGATCCTGGATTTCCTGACCGAGAGACCTCAGTCTGTCCGGGTTGGAAATAACATATCCAACTCTGTCACGCTGAGCACCAGATCCCCTCAAGGCTGCATACTCAGTCCACTGTTGTTTACACTTCTAGCACATGACTGTGTATCCAGACACAAGGGGAACCAGATTATTAAGTTTGCAAACGACTCCACGGTGGTGGGACTTATTCAGAGGGATGAGGAATCAATGTACAGGGAAGAAGTGAGAGACCTGGAGGGCTGGTGCAGGGAGAACAATCTGGTGCTCAACGTGGACAGAATGAAGGAGATGATTATCGACTTCCGGCAGTCACAGCCTGAACACGTCCCTCTCAGCATCGGCGGCCATTTAGTGGAGAGAGTGGAGAACATAAAGTTCCTCGGAGTGCAGATCTCGCAGGACCTGACCTGGAGCAAGAATTCCTTGGGGATCAGGAAGCGGGCCCAGCAGAGACTGCACTTCTTGAGGAAACTCAAACAGGCCTCTCTCCCCATCTGCATCCTCAGGACCTTCTACAGAGGTGTGGTGGAGAGTGTTCTGACGTACTGCATTGCAACGTGGTACTCCAGCTGCAGTATGTCAGACAAAAAAGCCCTACAGAGGATAGTTAAGGGAGCTGAGAGGGTAATTGGAGTTTCCCTCCCCTCTGTACAATAACTTTTTCAGAACCGTTGTAGGAGCAGGGCACTGAACATTGTCAAGGACCATTCTCACCCTCTGCATAAACACTTTGAACTTCTGCCATCTGGTAAACGATTCCGAAGCATCAGAGGCAGAACCACCAGACTGATTAAAAGCTTCCTTCCACAAGCTGTTAGGATGCTGAACAGCTGATCCGGAATCTCTCATACATACTACTGCACCTTACGGACATTATGTATATTATTTGTATATTATAGTTCTGGTTAATTTTCAAGTATGTCTCAGGGAAGTGTGAATGGCTGTGGTGGGGTGGGGGGGTGAGGGTGTGTGTCTTAAATTATGTTCTTTTTACTTATATGGATGCCGAGAGAAACGTAATTTCATCTTGCCTGCACTACAGTTGTATGTACAGCAACATGACAATAAAGGTTGATTTGATTTGACAACTCGCCCATCACAGGTACGGAGGTCGCCAAAGTGGTCAAAAAACTCTTTGGTGGCTGGGCCTTGGGGGTGGACGAGATTCACCCAGTGTACCTCAAGGCCCTGAATGTTGTAGGGCTGTTATGGTTGACACGCCTTTGCAATGTTGCGTGTCGGTCGGGAACAGTGCCTTTGGCATGGCAAACTGGGATATGGTTCCTCTTTTTAAAAAGGGGGACCGGAGGGTATGTTACAACTTTAGGGGTATCACACTTCTCAGCCTCGCTGGGAAGGTCTTTGCCAGGGTACTGGAGAGGAGAGTCCAGCAGCTGGTCAAACCTTGGATCCAGGAGGAGCAATGTGGTTTTCATCCTGGCCATGGCACATCGGACCAACTCTTTATCCTCTCGACATTCCTTGAGGGTTCGTGGGAGTTTGCCCATCCAGTCTACATGTGTTTTGTGGACTTGGAGAAAGTATTCGACTGCGTCCCTCATGGTCTCTTGTTGGGGGCGGGGGGGTGCTGTGGGAGTATGAGGTATCAGGCTCGTTATTGCGAGCTATCTGATCCATTGCAACAGTTTGGTTCGTATTGCCAACACCCAGTCAAACTCGTTTCCAGTGAGAGTTGGACTCCTCCAGGGCTGCCCTTTGTCACCAATCCTGTTCATAATTTTTATGGACAGGATATCTAGGTGCAGCCAAGGATCAGAGGGTGTCATGTTCGGTGACCACAGGATCTCATCTTTGCTGTTTGCAGATGATGTTGTCCTTTTGGCTTCATCGACCAATGACCCACAGGTCTTGCTGGGACAGTTTAGGTGCTTTTCCACTAGCCCCGATCAGCCCCGATTGAAAACCCGGCTCTACTCACTTCGGTTCGGTTCAGCCTCAGTTGCTTTTCAACTACTGCTGGCACACCTGCTGTGGGTGGGATTTGTTGAACAGCAGGCGGCGCCACACCCTCGTGACGTGAAACACGCGACTGAATCCTCCACAACAAACAAAATGGCTGATGACGAGGAGAGAAGGAGAGAGGAATGACTGTGGCATGAAACTGGTTAAATCTATGGTGCTGACTTGTGCTCTGCGCAATCTGTGTGAGAGTCATGGAGAGACGTTTGACACTACATTGGATGATGCAGTAGATGAACCAGTGGTGGCAGCGGCACAGGGAGCAGAGGAGCAGGGTGGTGATATTGTAGCGAACTCAATATAAGCACCCTACTTGGCTTGCCAAGTGGGTTGACCCTATTGGTGACACAGGTAGAGTGCGGGACTCCGGAGGGGGAGGCGTGAGTTCAAACCTGCCGGTGGGACGTTGCCATGTCAAGCTGCACATTACAATATAATATGTGATGCAATACTTGCCTATTTTGTCCACATTTATGTGCATACATATTTCAAAAATGTTTTTTGTAAATAAAATGTTGTGCATGGTCCATCTACCTGTCCTCTTGTTCATAACGCTTATCTGTTAAGAAGGTGCGAAGCCATCAGCCTAATGATGAGTCCACACTTCTGTTGTGATAATTGCTCACGCTGAGCGCTCTGACAGCCCCGTACGCTGTGGGGGTCACACACGACATGTTCCTCCCCACACTCTCAATTTTTTTTCCCGTATATTTTTCTCTTTGGCGTACAGAAATGGCAATACGCCCGTATTTGCTAAAATTGCATTTTCCCCGTATTAAAATACGGCGAAACCGTATCACTTGACAGGTATGTAATTACATGCAGAAACACCGCACAGGCCATCTTCACAAAAATCCAGCTCGACAAGCCACTTTTGCTTAGGTGGAAATGCAAATTGAACTATAAATCATGTGCTGATACATGTCATATTTTCCCATGTAAAAGTCTCCCACTTTTACTTACAAATTGATTTTTAATTTTTGGGAAAAGGGAATATAAATTTTGCACTTGTTGGTAACAACAGTTGTGTGCAACAAAAACACAGTTGTGTATCCTTGTCCGATTTGTCTGCTGTTATTAGTGCCAAATTTTTGCTAGATTCCGTCTTAATTTATTAAATTTTGACTGGTGATGCAACACTCAACTTACACGTACTTACCTTTATCAGTGTCTACAAGTTCAAGCACACCTGTACAACTGCTTATAACATAAAAAATGTACCCGTTCAAGAGAAATGGATTCAGCATTGCAAATTTGTTTAAAATAAAAAAAAACCTACCAAGACATTACGTTTCGTTGTGTTGTTAAAAATGAAATTACCATTAGAAGGCTATACACCTGACCTGATGAACAGCAGCATGTGGAGTGAACAGAGAATGGAATGTGTATGTAATTATTGGCTTTTCTCATACGGTGTCATAACAGATAAATCAGACTTTTGATGCAAACAATACAATTTTATTCCAGAAGCAAAATTTACAAACAAAAAAACAGACTGGGTGATGACATCTCTGCGAGCTCTTCCCTTCGTAACGCAGCGTCCTGCTGCAGGGCTTCATGCGCATCTGCCCGCACATCTGCGGCCACCTGTCGCAAATGCTGCATGTACTCCTGATTCTTGCCGCTGGTCATGTTGCCGTTCCAAGAGCCGCATCTCTTCGTCATGCATGTGTTGACCATCGCTAATGTAAGGTCAGCGATGAGAGTTGTCTGTTTTCGTCTTGCCTAGATGGAAAGACAGAAAGGCATGGTCGTTAAAGCTGGATCACTACATATATTATGGAATTACACAGGTGAAAGTCTGTGGTGGAATGTCACTATTATATTATGCTTCATTGCTGTATATAAGCTGAACTGTCATGTTGCTGCCCCTCAGTAGAGCAGATTTTGCAACACGCAGGGTGCTGTCTTCGGCTGCAGCCCCCCTGCAAAACTAAAAAGGATTAAGATTAAGAATATGGATGGATGGATGGGTAATGTTTAAACTAGTTGCTTGTAGTGTGGCCGCAGAAATCTGAATGGGTTAATACAGTCAGCTGACGCGAAGCATTTCAATGAAGCACGTTGATTTCAACGGCAGTTCATGAGCTTTAGTTGTTTTTCTAAAACAGGAGTTACAACAGCACTTCAATCACCACACCTAAAAATGGTTGTGGAACACTGATAAGTGAAGACCAAAGAATAACCTTTTTGCACATTTAAAAAGACGTTTTCAATTAATTAATATGCAGCTACAGGAAATTGCATTAATCAATTTGGTACATAACTTGTTAGGCTCCAGCCCCCCGCGACCTGTAAAGGATTAAGCGGTAGAAGATGGATGGATGGATGGATGGATGGATTTTCGACCCTGGTTTCCGCTGCTGGACCTGTTTCAACCAAAAAAAAAAATCGTGGTTATTGTGCCTTACCGGCACTTGAACGTGATCCAGATGGAGCTGGTGATGTGGAGTCGATTCAGCTGGCGCTGCGCCAGACGCACACGCAGACGCAGCGCCAGGAGAGTGCGCTGTGTCCATCATGTCCGCTGAGGTGGACCCCTGTGATATGAAATGCGATTCTAGAAAGAAAATGCACGCAATTTAAAACTTAACACCAAAGTGCAACATGTACACAACACTCTCAAGTTTTTAACCGGAACACAATAAGCGTAATTCAGCGTTTTGTTCGTGCTAATACTTAACACAAAGCAAGCGTGAATCTGCAGTTGGCTGCAAAACAATAGGCAAGCCTCAGTAACAACCATTACCCACAATCTAACAACCTTCCTATTTCTTAAAAACAGTGAGCTTGGCACAGAAAGGATAAAGTGGTGAAAAGATGCACAATATCAAAACAACACTCACCATCCACGGTTTCCAAGGCCGTGACCGTGACTGTGGCCGTGTCGAGCCCAATGTCTCTCAGTGAACCACTTCCACTCCTTCCGATCCGCTGAACTTCAAGCAATGTGGTCCTTCACTGCTCGGTAATCGCTTTTCAGCTTTTTCAGCTTCTCCTGACACTGTTTGGCAGTACGGATGTGCCCTTGGGAACCCATCTGCTCGGACACCTGCATTTCGAGTAGATCCGTCCAACTCACGCTGGATGCGATCGTCGGCTAATATAGAAAGAAAATTGCGCACCTCCTAATATATAATATTAGGAGTATATTATTATATAAGTATATTATACAGTATATTAATATGATATACTGTATTAAAGGGGCGCACTGTGTTCACTGCTGAACAATTACAAATGGCGGTCGTGGAGTAAATTCAGCAGAAAAAGTCGCTTTCATGACGTTACGACCTGACCAATCAGCGGCGACCAGTCTCTTAAAGTCATATCACAGCCATACTCAGCCCTACTCAGCTCGGTTAGACCCTGCCCTGGATCAGGTACGAAAAAAGTACCTGCTAACCAGTGCTGGGGCTAATGGAAAAGCGCCTAAAGCGGGCTGAGTGGTGCGGTGTAGGGCTAAGTGAGGCTAGTGGAAAAGGGCCTTTTGTTTCTGAGTGTGAATCAGCTGGGATGAGAATCAGCACCTCCAAATCCTGAGTCTATGATCCTCAGCTGGAAAATGGTGTATTGTCCTCTCCGGGTTGGGGACAAGCACCTGCCCCAAGCGGAGGAGTATAAGTATCTCGGGGTCTCATTCACGAGTGAGGGGAGAATGGAGCGAGAGATTGACAGATGGATCGGAGCAGCCTCTGTAGTGATGTGAACGTTGTACCTGTCTGTGGTGGTGAAGAGGGAGCTGAGCTCTAAAGCAAAGCTGTCAATTTACCGGTCAATCTATGTTTCTACCCTCACCAATGGTCATGAGCTTTGGGTAATGACTGAAAGAATGAGATTGCAGATACAAGCGGCTGAAATGAGCTTTCTCCATAGGATTGCTGGACTCACCCTCAGAGACAGATTGAGGAGCTCAGTCATCCGGGGGGGGGCTCAGAGTAGAACCACTGTTCCTCCACATCGAAAGGAGCCAGTTGAGGTGGTTTGGGAATCTGATCAGGATGCCTCCTTTGACGCTTCCCACTTGAGGTGTTTCGGGCACGTCCCACTGGGAGGAGACCCCGGGGTAGACCCAGGACATGCTGGAGAGACTATGTCTCCCAGCTGGTCTGGGAACGACTTGGTATCCTCTCTGAAGAGCTGGAACAGGTGGCTGGGGAGAGGGAAGTCTGGGCTTCTCTGCTTGAGCTGGTGCCTCCATGACCCGGACCTCCAGAAAAGTAGTAGAAAATGGATGGATGGATTGCAACTCGGAGTGAGTTCAAAAGATTGATGCTCTGATTCGCACTGATTCATGCTTGAATGCGTCTATGTCAAGTCATAAAATCTGTGGATTTTTAATATTATATACAGATGTGGACAAAATTGTTGGTACCCCTCTGTTAATGAAAGAAAAACCCACAATGGTCACAGAAATAACTTGAATCTGACGAAAGTGGTAATAAATAAAAATTCTATGAAAATTAACCAATGAAAATCAGACAATGCTTTTGAATTGTGTTTCAAGAGAATTATTTTAAAAAACAAACTCATGAAACAGGCCTGGACAAAAATGATGGTACCCTTAACTTAATATTTTGTTGCACAACCTTTGAGGTAATCACTGCAATCAAACAATTTCTGTAACTGTCAGTGAGACTTCTGCACCTCTCAGCAGGTATTCTGGCCCACTCCTCATGAGCAAACTGCTCCAGTTGTCTCAGGTTTGAAGGGTGCCTTCTCCAGATGGCATGTTTCAGCTCCTTCCACAGATGTTCAATAGGATTTAGATCAGGGCTCATAGAAGGCCACTATAGAATAGTCCAGTGTTTTGCTCTTAGCCATTCTTGGGTGTTTTTAGCTGTGTGTTTTGGGTCATTATCCTGTTGCAAGACCCATGACCTGCGACTGAGACCAAGCTGTCTGACACTGGGCAGCACATTTCTCTCTAGAATACCTTGATCGTCTTGAGATTTCATTGTACCCTGCACAGATTCAAGACACCCTGTGCCAGATGCAGCAAAGCAGCCCCAGAACATAACCGAACCTCCTCCATGTTTCACAGTAGGGACAGTGTTCTTTTCTTGGTATGTTTCATTTTTGCGTCTGTGAACATAGAGCTGATGTGCCTTGCCAAAAAGTTGCAGTTTTGTCTCATCTGTCCATAGGACATTCTCCCGGAAGCTTTGTGGCTTGTCAACATGCAGTTTGGCAAATTGCAGTCTGGCTTTTTTATGATTTGTTTTCAACAGTGGTGTCCTCCTTGGTCGTCTCCCATGAAGTCCACTTTGGCTCAAACAATGACGGATGGTACGATCTGTCACTGATGTACCTTGACCTTGGAGTTCACCATGAATATGTTTAGAGGTTGTTCTGGGCTCTTTTGTTACCATTCGTATTATCAGTCTCCTCCTGCGGCCACATCCAGGGAGGTTGGCTACAGTTCCGTGGATCTTAAATTTCTGAATAATATGTTCAACTGTAGTCATAGGACCATCAAGCTGCTTGGAGATGGTCTTATAGCCTTTACCTTTAACATGCTTGTCTATAATTTTCTTTCTAATCTCCTGAGACAACTCTCTCCTTTGCTTCCTCTGGTCCATGTTTAGTGTGGTACACACCATGTCACCAAACAGCACAGTGACTACTTGTCACCCTTTCAATAGGCCGACTGACTGATTACAAGTTTGTAGACACCTGTGATGTTAATTCTGATGCTCATTCTGATGCTAATTCTGATGAACCACAATTCAAAAGTATTGTCTGATTTTCATTGGTTAATTTATTTTTTTTTAAGATAAGATAAGCCGACGTTGTACCGGTCTGTTGTGGTGAAGAGGGAGCTTAGTTCTAAGGCAAAGCTGTCGATTTACCAGTCAATCTACGTTCCTACTCTCACCTATGGTCACGAGCTTTGGGTAATGACCGAAAGAACGAGATCGCGGATACAAGCGGCTGAAATGAGCTTTCTCCGTAGGATTGCTGGACTCACCCTCAGAGATAGGGTGAGGAGCTCAGTCATCCGGGAGAGGCTCAGAGTAGAACCGCTGCTCCTCCACATTGAAAGGAGTCAGTTGAGGTGGTATGGGCATCTGATTAGGATGCCTCCTGGACGCCTCCCACTTGAGGTGTTTCAGGCACGTCCCACTGGGAGGAGACCCCGGGGCAGACCCAGGACTCGGTGGAGAGACTATGTCTCCCAGCTAGTCTGGGAACGCCTTGGTATCCCCTCTGAAGAGCTGGAGCAGGTGGCTGGGGAGAGGGAAGTCTGGGCTTCTCTGCTTGAACTGCTGCCTCCGCGACCCGGACCTCCGGAAAAGCGGTAGAAGATGGATGGATGGATGGATAAGATAAGCCTTTCTTAGTCCCACAGTGGGGAAATTCCAGGATTGCAACAGCGCAGGGATAGCAACACTCAGAGCAATAATTAAGAAGATAAGAAAATAAGAGCAGTGAATATACATATGTACACATAAATATATAAATATATATACACAGTGCGGAGCATTGTAGCTAGATGGAATAAACAGCATAACCGTCTATTTAGTTACCCTACATGGTATGAATATGTACCCATACATATTGTCACCCTCCGTAGCGACTGATATTGTCCTAGTTGTATACTGGAGGGGACCATTTGTGTAAGTCTGTTGCGTCTTTTGCATTCAATACTATTAGGTCGTCACATTTTGCAGCTAATCTGGCCCTTTATTCCATCCTGCAGCATTTGGACTCCCCGGGAACCTATGTTAGGATTCGGTTTGTGGACTTCAGCTCTGCATTTAATACTATCCGCCCTGCTCTGCTCCAGGACAAGCTGATCCAGCTCAACGTGCCTGACTCTCTCTGCAGGTGGATCACTGACTTCCTGACGGACCGAAGGCAGCACATGCGGCTGGGAAAGACTGTTTCGGACTCTGTTAGCATCAGTACCGGATCACCTCAGGGCTGTGTACTTTCTCCCCTGCTCTTCTCCCTGTACACCAACTGCTGCACCTCTAGCCATCAGTCTGTCAAGCTGATTAAGTTTGCAGACGACACCACCCTCATCGGGCTCATCTCCAACGGCGATGAGTCCGTTTATAGGAGGGAGGTGGCCCGGCTGACGTCTTGGTGCAGCTACAGTAACCTGCAGCTGAACGCTCAGAAGACAGTGGAGATGACTGTGGACTTTAGGAAAGTCACAGCCCCTTTATCTCCCCTTGTCCTTACAGATTCTCCTATCACCGTTGTGGATTCCTTCCATTTCCTGGGTACCACCATCACCCGGGATCTCAAGTGGGAGCTGACCATCAGCTCCCTTATTAAAAAGGCCCAGCAGAGGATGTTCTTTTTGCGGCAGCTGAGGAAGCTCAAGATCCCCACCAAGATGTTGGTGCAGTTTTATACGGCCATCATCGAGTCCATCCTCACCACCTCCATCACCGTGTGGTACGCGGGAGCCACTGTCAGGGACAGACTAAGACTGCAGCGCGTTGTGCGCACTGCTGAGAAGGTGATCGACTGTAAGCTTCCATCCCTCCAGGACCTGTACATCTCCAGGACCTGGAGGCGTGCAGGTCGGATCACAGCCGACCCTTCACACCCTGGATACGCACTGTTTGCTCCGCTCCCCTCCCCTCAGGCAGGAGACTACGGTCCATTCGGACTAAAACTTCTCGTTACATGAACAGTTTTTTCCCCTCTGCAATCAGACTGCTGAACTCTAAGTGACTTTATTAGACTTTTGTGCACCAGGTACAGCAGCTCAACTGGACTCATGTACAATTATCATTCTTTTTTTCACTGCCGAACTGTACTACGTGGGACTCCACATTATCCACAATATCTGTTGTTTGTTAATATATTTAAAAATCGTATAGAATAGCATTACTTATTTTTATTCTATTTTTATTGCATGTATAGTTTTCTATTTTTTTATCTCTTGTGTTAATTTATGTCTAATGTTGCAGCATTGCACCGGGACAAATTCCTAGTTTGTGTATTACATGAACAGTGGCAATAAATCTTATTCTGACTCATTTTTGTGCTATCTCTGCAAGCAGCCCTGCTTAGGTTATACAGTCTGACAGCTGTAGGTAGGAAGGACCTGTGAAACCTCTCGGTCGCGCACCTAGGATGATGTAGTCCACTGCTAAATGAGCTCCTCAGTGTGTTCAGTATGTCCTGCATAGGGTGGGACTCGGACTCCAGCAGAGATGACAGTTTAGCCACCATCCTTCTCTCTCCTATCTCCTCCACTGGGTCAAGGCGCTGCCCCAGGACAGAGCTAGCTTTCTTGATTAGTTTGTTCAGTCTCTTCCTATCGGCTGCTGTAATGCCACTGCCCCAGCAGACCACTCCAAAAGTGATGACTGATGCCACAACCGTGTCGTAGAATGTCTTCAGCAGCGCCCCTTGTACACCAAAAGACCTGAGCCTCCTCAGTAGGAACAGCCTGCGCTGTCCCTTCTTGTAGAGTGGTCACACAATACCGACTCAGTCTAGTTTATTGTTCAGATGAACACCCAGGTACTTGTAGGATGACACCATCTCAATGTCTGTTCCCTGGATGTTTACTGGTGCTGTGAGGGGTTGTCCTTGCCTGCGGCAGTCCACCACCAGCTCCTTAGTTTTCCTCACGTTGATCTGGAGGGAGTTCCGATGGCACCAGTCCACGAAGTCCTGGATAAGCCCTCTGTACTCAGCTTCATCTCCGTTGGAGATGAGGCCGACAATCGCAGAGTCATCAGAGAACTTCTGTAGATAGCAGTGTGTTGTGTTGTGTGAGAAGTCCACAGTATAAAGGGTGAACAGGAAGGGAGCCAGAACCGTTCCCTGGGGGGCCCCCGTGCTACTGATCGTGTCGGACACACAATCCCGGGTTCTCACAAACTGTGGCCGGTTAGTGAGGTAGTCCAGGATCCATGATGACAGGTGTTGGTCCACCCCTGCGCACAGCAGCTTGTCCTTCAGGATCATCGGTTGGATGGTGTTGAAAGCACTGGAGAAGTCAAAGAACATGATCCTCACCGTGCTCCCGGGCTTCTCCAGGTGGGACAGGGAATGGTGAAGAAGGAAGATCACTGCATCCTCCACCCCAATGCCATGCTGGTAGGCAAACTGGAGTGGATCCATCGCTGGTCCCACCAGGGGGCAGAGGTGAGCAAGGAGCAGTCTCTCCAGCGTCTTCATCATGTGAGACGTCAGGGCCACTGGTCTGTAGCTGTTCAGGTCTTTGGGGTGGGAAGTCTTTGGTACAGGTACCACACAAGATGTTTTCCACAACTGTGGTACCCTCCCCAGCTTCAGGCTTAGGTTGAAGATGTGCTCCACAATCCCACACAGCTGGTCTGCACAGGACTTCAGGAGCTTTGCGCTGATGCCGTCCGGTCCCGAGGCCTTCCTCAGCTCCGTCCTCACCTGGGCCTTAGTGAAGGTCAGGTTGGGGGGCTGTGTGCTGGGAGTGGGGGGGTATTGGTGGAGTGGGGTGTGGACAGCAGGTCTCGATGACTTTAGAGGCAGCAGTGGTTGTTGTGCAGTCGGGGGGGGGCGGTTGGTCAAACCTATAAAAAAACAGGTTCAGATTGTTGGCCCACTCCCTGCCCCCCGTGGCCTGGGAGGAGGTATTCTGGAGCCCAGAGATGGTTTTAAGGTTTCTCCAGACCCCACCGATGTCACTCTGTTGCAGCTTGTCCTCCATCTTCTTCCTGAAGCTGTCCTTGCCTTCTCTGATCTTCCTCCTCAGCTCCCTCTGTACGGACTTCAGCATCTCCCTGTTCCCCGACCTGAAGATCCTCTTCTTCTCTCTCAGAAGTGTTTTTATCTCAGGGTTGATCCAGGGTTTGTTGTTCGAGCAACACCGTATGGTCTTGGTGGGTACGGTGTTGTCCACACAGAAGTTGATATAGTCTGTGAAGGTGTGAGTGAGGCCATCGATGTCCTCACCATGTGGATCGCAGAGCTGCTCCCAGGCAGTGGTTTCAAAACAGTCCTTTAGAGCGTCCATTGCCTCCTCAGACCGTAACTTCACTGTTCGCATGACCGGAGGTTGTCTGTGTACAAGGGGTTTGTATACCAGCAGGAGATGAACCAAGTTGTGATCCGATCTCCCGAGTGGGGGGAGTGGTGATGAGGTGTACGCCTCCTTAGTGTTTGCGTAGAATAAGTCCAGTGTTTTATTGTCTCTAGTGTGGCATGTGACATACTGGGTGAACGTGGGTAGAATGGGAGACAGTGAAACATGGTTGAAATCACCTGAGATGAGGAGAAGAGCATCTGGGTGTTCTGTCTGCAGCCTGCCAGTTACTAAGTGAATGGCGTCATGCGCTGTCCCCCCGTTCGCCGTTGGATTTGCATAAATAACAATGCAAATCACGTGTGAGTATTCCCTCGGGAGATATGTAGGCCGCATGCTAACAGCTAGCAACTCCATGTCTTTGTTGCAGTGTTGTTGTTTAACCGTGATATGTCCCGGTCTGCACCAGCTGTTATTGACATACATTATCACTCCTCCGCCCCTTGCCTTCCCACTGTCTGGTGTTCGGTCTGCCCGTATTGCGTGGAAACCCTCCAGTTCGATGTTCGATTTATTACCACTTTTGTCAGATTCAAATTATTTCTGTGACCATTGTGGGTTTTTCTTTCATTAACAGAGGGATACCAACAATTTTGTCCACGTCTGTATGTGTGAAACTTGCAAGAGCTCCTGTGTGACCCAGCATCCACGGGAAAGTCCAGTCACGACGGAACACAGACCACCACGGCAGCTGACGGTGTGGTCAAACCCAAAGGCAGACAGCACACAGGACCTGTGAAGATGGCGAAGAGTCCAGCAAAACCAAAGCTGCACACAAGACCCGCAAAGGCAGCATCTACTTCCCAGCATGCTCGAAAAACAACGCAGGTCACCCCATCCCCTACACACAAGGACACCCCCCGTACAGCATTGACGAAAAGTCCCAACAAAGTCTCAAACACGCCAGAACTACGCCACGACCCACTGACATGAACACCCCTTCCAGTGAAAAGGCAATCCTGAACCTGCATGAAGAAGCACACCACCACACCGCAGCCCCACTGAAGTGCTAGAGAGAGCCGCCCCACGCACAACAGCTGGACAGCCAGAGCAGTGCCCCGCCCCCACCCCCACCAAGGAAAACGCTCACCAGCACCCTGCCAAATCACAAGTCAAATAAAAAGATCATCATTGTAACTGATTTTGGGTCAGTTCTTTATTTGATCATTTATGTCTATCATTAGTATTCCTGCTACAGTTTGCAGCATTAGGTCTCTGAGATTTTTTTTTTTTTCCTGTGCATAGGTGTAAATCGGGGGGCGGGGACAGGTCCCCTCCAACCTGGTAAAAAGAGAGAAGTGTTCCCCCAATATGTGCCCTTCAGAGGTAAAGTGGGCTATCCCACAAAACCATTATTTTGAGAAAATGAGCTCTAAAGTTGAAATATTCTCAAAAAATCAGTGTGCCTATATCATTAAAAAGTTACCCCCTATAATTACCTTCAAGGTGTGACTTAAATATGAAAATATATTTAAATCACATAAACTTTAGAGCTCATTTTCTCAAAATAATGGTTTTGTGGGATAGCCCACTTTACCTCTGAAGGGCACATATCATCATAAACCGTTTTACACTGTATCTATATTTGAGGCCCCCAAACTATGCAGAAATGCTTTTCTCAAAAATTTGTAACTTTTTTCCTCATAATTTTGCAAGATTCTTTTCTCGTAAATTTGCATCTTTTTTTGTAAATTTGCTACTTTTTCATGGTAAAGTAGCTGCTTTTTTTCTTGTAAGTTAGTAACTTTATTTTTGTAAATTTGTGACTTTTTCTCGTAATTTTCAAAACTTTTTTCTCGTAAATTTTCATATTTTTTTCTTGGTTAAATTTCAAATCTAGTTGACTGAACTTTCATATTGTAATTGTAAGGACAGAAAATTGTGGGTGTTTTCATATGCAATATAAAAGTCAAACTAATTGAAATTGAATACAACAATTGATCCAAGATGTTGATCCAAGATGGCGCCCACAGTGGTCGCCATGGTGCTTCGCTGCGCTTTTTTTTGTTTGTTTTTGTTCGTCAATTGTGTGTCTGCCTGCTCTTACACCCGTGAAGAGCTACTAAATATCAGGACTTTCACTCCCACGGACCTACTCCCAGTTTTTTTGGGTCCTGCCGCCGATCTGGTTCACTTTTTAGCCCAAAAAGTGAGACAGCGAAAAAGAGGAAGACGAGCGGGCGCCCTCGTGCGGCTTCGCAGGAGAGGCACGCACACGGCCTTGCCTGGGATCTTTCTGTCCAACGTCAATTCTCTTTATAACAAAGTAGATGAACTGAGACTGCTGATGCGATTAAAGGACCCCTCCACCTCGTGTGCCCTCTGCTTCACTGAGACCTGGCTCAAGGAAAAGACACCGGACAGCGCGCTCCTCCTCGAGGGATTTCAGCTGTTTCGTGCAGACCGCGACACAGGGCTCTCCAGCAAGACCACAGGCGGAGGAGTCTGCTTCTACATCAACAACAGCTGGTGCTCCGATGTAACTGTGATCTCCCAACACTGTTCTCCCGCTCTGGAATATTTATTCATCAACTGCAAGCCATTTTATTCCCCGCGTGAGTTTGCTTCATTCATCCTGGCCGCTGTTTACGTCCCGCCCGACGCGGACGTGCGCGAGGCTCAGCACGCGCTCGCGGATCACATTCAGCAAGCGGAGCGGACTTTCCCGGACTCTCTGGTTATTGTGGTTGGCGACTTTAACCAGAGCAACCTGAGCCACGAACTCCCCCGGTACAAACAGTTTATTAAATGCCCCACCAGAGGAGAGAACACGCTGGATCACTGTTACACTACAGTTAAGGACGCGTATCGCGCTGTTCCCCGCGTTGCGCTCGGACTATCTGATCATGTGATGGTCCACCTGATTCCCACATACAGACAGAGACTGAAGCTCACTAAACCTGTTGTGAGCACTACGAGGAAATGGACCAGTGAAGCTGGGGAGGAGCTGAGCACGTGCTTGGAAATAACTGACTGGGACATGTTTAAAGGAGCCACACATGATCTGGATGAGTACACGGACACTGTGACCTCATATATCCACTTTTGTGAGGAGAGCATTCTTCCATCGCGCACCAGGGTGAGTTACTCCAACGACAAGCCCTGGTTCACAGCTAAGCTCAGACAGATCAGGAAGGAGAAGGAAGCAGCGTTGAAAAGTGGAGACAGGGACTGCTACAGGGAGGTCAAATACCGGTTTAGCAGAGAGCTGAGGAGAGCTAAATCTGTGTATTCTGAGAGACTCCAGCAACAGTTCACTGCTAACGACTCTGCTTCTGTGTGGAGAGGACTCAGGCAAATCACCAACTATCAGCCTCAGGCTTCTAAGGGACAGGATGACAAAGCCCTTTGTCAAAGACTGTCCCAACACTATGCCCGTTTTGACACCTCGTCAGCTGTGTCCAACTCCCCCCCTCCCCCCCAGCGCCACTGCCTCCATGGTCCCCACTTCATCAAAGGCGGCCCCCCCTCCTCCCCCCTTCACTTCCGCCCTCCCAAGAGAGCAGACGCTTTTTTCTTCTCTCCTGCTCTGACTTTTTCCTCCCCTCCTAATTACTGGATCCCAGCTTGCTGTTGTCTGTCTGCGTCCAACTGCGACCGCCGAAAAGAAATTATGGAGTTAATAAGCTGGGCTTTGAACACAATTGACACTATTTTTTCAACAAGGAAAAGTGCTCCGGGGGAAGCTGTCTGCCCCGCTGGAACGGCTCCAGTGGGCTATTTACGTGACACAGGTAATTGGAAAATGCTGTGTCTCTCTAATCTCTCTATCGAAGATATTGAAGATTTGTTTATCTTCGTAATCTTGGTGATTGGGATAATTCTGATTGGGACGGGAATTGTCTTGGTTTACCGCAAATTGCTGAAGATGGATTCAACCTATCAAAATGCCGGCCAGGCGAGGTGCATCCAACAAATTGAAAAACTGGAGAAGACCCTGATAGCGACTACTGGAGAATTGTCTCGTAAGGTGGATTACATCATGGGTTCGCTCAGGTCTTTCCACGACGAATTCAAAGCTGCGCAATGAAGGATTAATGTACTGAATCTACAGAAGAAATACAAGTCTTCTCTGTGATCAGTCCTATTTGGCATTATTATTCCCCATGAAAATTCCTCCTGGCTGTCTGCAGACTGTGTTTTTTCAAAATCATGAGCACAAGGCCTTGGACAGCCAGCTGCAGCGCCAGATAAGACTGGCGCCAGACAGACAAAACATCTTCTGCCAAGGGTCCTTGGGTCTCTCTTATTATCATCAACACTGCTCAACACCGCACACACATTGATCCATGAACTGAATAAAGACAACACTGCTCTCTTGTGTCCTGTGAATTCTGTGTGTAGCGAATATATGTGCATGAGCTTTTTTTTTCCTTGAACTCTTAATATTGATTAAGTATGTAACCAGTATTTTGAATCAATGATTTTTTTGCTCCTTCCTATTGTATCATCTTTATGCGACCTGTACCCTCCTGCTGATAGGCGCGTTGCAGATCAGAATCAGAATCAGAATCAGAATCAGGTTTATTGCCATTGTTCATGTAGTACACAAACTAGGAATTTGTCTCGGTACAATGCTGCAACATTAAACATGATAAGATAAGAGAAATAAACTATACATGTAATAAAGTGTAGGATAAGATTAAGTGATACTGGTCAACAGTTAAAATATATATTAGCCAGCAGCAGATACTGTGGAGAACTATATAGTGCAGTCGGTAATGCAGGAAGAAAACAGTGATGATTGACATGAGTCTGGTTGAGCTGCTGTACATGGTGCACGAGAGTCACTTAGTGTTCAGCAGTCTAATGGCAGAGGGGAAGAAGCTGTTCATGTGACGGGAGGTTTTAGTCTGGATGGACCGAAGTCTTCTACCAGAGGGGAGGGGGGCAAACAGTACATGACCAGGGTGTGAGGGATCGGCTATGATCCGGCCAGCACGCCTCCGGGTCCTGGAGATGTACAGATCCTGGAGAGATGGGAGCTTGCAGCCGATCACCTTCTCAGCAGTGCGCACGACGCGCTGCAGCCTTAGTCTGTCCCTGGCAGTGGCTCCTGCGTACCACACGGTTATGGAGGTGGTGAGGATGGACTCGATGATGGCTGTGTAGAACTGCACTAACATCTTGGTGGGTAGCTTGAGCTTCCTCAGCTGCCGCAGGAAGAACATCCTCTGCTGGGCTTTTTTGATGAGTGAGCTGATGGTCAGCTCCCATTTGAGGTCCCTGGTGATGGTAGTGCCTAGGAAGCGGAAGGAATCAGCAGTGGTGATGGGAGAGCCTGAGAGGGTGAGGGGGGGCAGAGGAGTAGTGACTTTCCTGAAGTCTACAATCATCTCCACTGTCTTCAGAGCGTTCAGCTGCAGGTTGTTATTGCTGCACCAGGACGCCAGCTGGGCCACCTCTCTCCTGTAGGCGGACTCGTCGCCGTTGGAGATGAGCCCGATGAGGGTGGTGTCGTCCGCAAACTTGATCAACTTGACAGACTGGTGGCTGGAGGTGCAGGAGTTGGTGTAAAGGGAGAAGAGTAGGGGGGAAAGTACACAGCCCTGGGGTGATCCGGTGCTGATGCTAGTATAGTCTGAGACAGTCTTTCCCAGCCGCACATGCTGCCTCCGGTCCGTCAGGAAGTCGATGATCCACCTGCAGAGGGAGTCAGGCACGTTGAGCAGGGACAGCTTGTCCCGGAGCAGAGCGGGGCGGATGGTGTTGAATGCGGAGCTGAAGTCCACAAACAGGATCCTGGCGTAGGTTCCCGGGGAGTCCAGGTGCTGCAGGATGGAGTGGAGGGCCAGGTTGACTGCATCGTCTACAGACCTGTTGGCTCGGTAGGCAAACTGCAGCGGGTCCAGGAGAGGGGTGGTGATGGACTTGAGGTGGGACAGGACCAGGCGCTCAAAGGACTTCATGACTACAGAGGTGAGCGCTACAGGTCTGTAGTCATTAAGTCCAGTGATCCGTGGCTTCTTGGGGACAGGGATGATGGTGGAGGATTTGAGGCAGGACGGCACGTGGCATAACTTAAGGGAGGTGTTAAAAATGTCTGTGAATACAGGAGCCAGCTGTTTCGCACAGAGTCTCAGGGTGGAGGGAGACACGCCGTCTGGGCCGGGGGCCTTGCGCGGGTTCAGTCTGGAGAACTGTTTGAGCACATCCTGCTCACTGATGATAAGGGGAGGGGGGGAGGTGGGGGGGGGTGCCTTAAATGAAGTAGGGAATGTGGAGGCTGTGGAGCTGGAGGGAGGGGGGGAGTTGGACACAGATGACGAGGTGTCAAAACGGGCATAGTGTTGGGACAGTCTCTGACAAAGGGCTTTGTCATCCTGACCTTTAGGAGCCTGAGGCCGATAGTTGGTGATCTGCCTCAGTCCTCTCCACACGGAAGCCGAATCATTAGCAGTGAACTGCTGCTGGAGTCTCTCTGAGTACACAGATTTAGCCCTCTTCAGCTCTCTGTTAAACCGGTATTTAACCTCCCTGTAGCAGTCCCTGTCTCCACTTTTCAGCGCTGCTTCCTTCTCCTTCCTGATCTGTCTGAGCTTAGCTGTGAACCAGGGTTTGTCATTAGAGTAACTCACCCTGGTGCGTGATGGAAGAATGTTCTCTTCACAAAAGTGGATATATGAGTTCACAGTGTCCGTGTACTCATCCAGATCATGCGTGGCTCCTTTAAGCATGCCCCAGTCAGATATTTCCATGCACGTTTCCAGCTTCTCCTCAGCATCACTGGTCCGTGGCACGGAAATGCAGGTTCATTACTGTGTCAAGTCAAATTCTCTCGTATGTTATCAGTGATCTGTTAATGTACTTGGCAATAAATCTTTTTCTGATTCTGATTCTGATTCCTCCCCCCCTGCCCTTGCCATCAGTGAGCAGGACGTGCACAGACAGTTCTCCAGACTGAACCTGCGCAAGGCCCCCGGTCTGGACGGCGTGTCTCCCTCCACCCTGAGACACTGTGCGGAGGAGCTGACTCCTGTCTTCAGACATTTTTAACACCTCCCTGAAGTCATGCCACGTGCCGGCCTGCCTCAAAACCTCTACCATCGTTCCTGTTCCCAAGAAGCCACGGATCACTGGACTTAACAACTACAGACCTGTAGCGCTCACCTCTGTAGTCATGAAGTCCTTTGAGCGCCTGGTCCTGCCCCACTTCAAGACCATCACCACTCCCCTCCTGGACCCGCTGCAGTTTGCCTACAGAGCCAACAGGTCTGTGGACGACGCAGTCAACCTGGCCCTCCACTCCATCCTGCAGCACCTGGACTCCCCGGGAACCTACGTCAGGATCCTGTTTGTGGACTTCAGCTCTGCATTCAATACCATCCGCCCCGCTCTGCTCCAGGACAAGCTGTCCTTGCTCAACATGCCTGACTCCCTCTGCAGGTGGATCCCCGACTTCCTGACGGACCGGAGGCAGCATGTGCGGCTGGGAAAGACTGTCTCAGACTCTGTTAGCATCAGCACCGGATCACCCCAGGGGTGTGTACTTTCCCCCCTGCTCTTCTCCCTGTACACCAACTCCTGCACCTCCAGCCACCAGTCTGTCAAGCTGATCAAGTTTGCGGACGACACCACCCTCATCAGGCTCATCTCCAACGGCGACGAGTCCGTCTACAGGAGAGAGGTGGCCCAGCTGGCGTCCTGGTGCAGCCACAACAACCTGCAGCTGAACGCTTTGAAGACAGTGGAGATGATCGTGGACTTCAGAAAAGTCACAGCCCCTCTGCCCCCCCTTACCCTCACAGACTCTCCCATCACCACTGCGGATTCCTTCCGCTTCCTGGGCACCACCATCACCCAGGACCTCAAGTGGGAGCCGACCATCAGCTCCCTCATCAAAAAGGCCCAGCAGAGGATGTTCTTCCTGCGACAGCTGAGGAAGCTCAAGCTACCCACCATGATGTTGGTGCAGTTCTACACGGCCATCATCGAGTCCATCCTCACCACCTCCATCACCGTGTGGTACGCAGGAGCCACCGCCAGGGACAGACTAAGACTGCAGCGCATTGTGCGCGCTGCTGAGAAGGTGATCGGCTGCAAGCTCCCATCCCTCCAGGACCTGTACATCTCCAGGACCCGGAGGCATGCAGGTTGGATCATAGCCAACCCGTCACACCCTGGACACGCACTGTTTGCCCCCCTCCCCTCAGGCAGAAGACTTCGGTCCATTCAGACTAAAACCTCCCGCTACATGAACAGCTTCTTCCCCTCTGCCATCAGACTGCTGAACACTAAGTGACTTATTAGACTCTCGTGCACTATGTACAGCAGCTCAACCAGACTCATGACAATTATCACTGTTTTCTTTTTGCACTACCGACTGCACTATGTGGAACTCCACAATATCTGCTGCTTGTTAATATATTTAAAAATTGCATAGATTAGTATTACTTATTCATATTCTACCTTTTATTGCATGCGTAGTTTTTTATTTTTATCTTTAGTGCTACTCCATGTTTAATGTTGCAGCATTGCACCGAGACAAATTCCTAGTTTGTGTACTACATGAACAATGGCAATAAATCTCATTCTGATTCTGATTCTGAATCACAAAAAGCTGTGACTGTATGGAAGATACAGATTTTTAAAAGGGGGAGGGGCAGGCCTGAAATACAGGAATAGATAGACAGTGCAACCCTTCATTTTTTAAAAATATTTTCTAAAAAAAATGAAACAAGTCTAGTGATTTATTGAAATGTGTAAACATACATATGATTACAGTATACAAGGCAAAAACTGAGTTAGTGCATTTCTGATAAGCTTGAATGTCAGTGTTTGGTCTGACCATCTTTCTTCTGCAACCCAGCCTGAACTCTTAGGTAAACTTACCTGTCATTTCTTTAAGCAGTTGAAAATAATGCTGACACAGACCCTGTTGGTAGTCAACTTAAAAAAAAAAATCAGTTTTAGAAGTTTGGAATTATGAGTTCATTTACACTAACCAGATTACTGCCAGACCTGTTGAATCAAGAAATCACTTAAATAGAACCTATCTGACAAAGCAAAGTAGGCTAAATCATCTCAAAAGCAACACATCATGCCATGATCTAAAGAAATTCAAGAACAGGTATGAACCAAAAACCCAGAAGAACATGTAAAGAACTCCGTTTGGACACTGGTCCATGATCCAACAATCAGAAAGAGACTGGGGGGCAAAAATGGCATCCATGGAAGAGTTCCAAGGCCAAAACCACAGCTAACTAAAAAGAACACAAAGGCTCATCTCACGTTTGCCAAAAGACATCTTGATGATCCTGAAGACTTGTGGGAAAAATATTCTGTGGACTGATGAGACAAAAGTTGAACTTTCTGGAAGGCATGTGCCCCGTTACATCTGGTGTAAAACTAACACACCATTTCATAAAAAGAACATACCAACAGTCAAACATGGTGGTGGTAGTATCATGGTCTGGGGTTGCTTTGCTGCTTTGGGACCTGGATGACTTGCTGTAATTGATGGAACCATGCATTCTGCTCTCTACCAGAAAATCATGAAGAAGAATGGCTGGCCATTAGTTCATAACCTCAAGCTCAAGCTCTCCAGTGTGGTGAATTAAAACAATTCTCAAAGAAGAGTGGGCCTAAATTCCTCAACAGTGATGGAAAAGACTCATCACCAGTTATCACAAACACTTGATTGCAGTTTTTGCTGCCAAGGGTGGAACAACCAGTTATTAGGTTTAGGGGGCAATTACTTTTTCACATAGGACCAGGTAGGTTTGGAGAGCTTTTTTCCTAAATAAATGAAATCATCATTTAAAAACTGCATTTTGTATTTACTCTGGTTATCTTTGTCCATCCATCCATCTATCCATCCATCTTCTACCGCTTTTCTGAAGGTCCGGGTCGCGGAGGCAGCAGCTCAAGCAGAGAAGCCCAGACTTCCCTCTCCCCAGCCACCTGCTCCAGCTCTTCAGAGAGGATACCAAGACGTCCCCAGGCCAGCTGGGAGACGTAGTCTTTCCAGCGTGCCCTGGGTCTGTCCCGGGGTCTCCTCCCAGTGGGACGTACCCAGAACACCTCAAGTGGGAGGTGTCCAGGAGGCGTCCTGATCAGATGCCCAAACAATCTCAACTGGTTCGTTTTGATATGGAGGAGCAGCGGTTCTACTCTGCACCTCTCCTGGATGACTGAGCCCCTCACCCTATCTCTAAAGGTGCATTCAGACCAAACGTGAATGGGTGGCACGAATCCATACAAAGTGAATGGAAAGAGGTGAGTACACGTGAAGTTGCACATTCACGCCTTCGTGTCCGAGGTAATATGCTAGCTTTGAGATTCTGCCGTCACTGGAGTAAAAGTATCACCATTGCAGAGTAAACTAGTTTGAAAATGAGACTCACTCACCTGGAGACAGGAGGACTGGAAGCTCTTCAGCTGAATCAGGATTGCGGAGTTATTTACCCACGGTTTCCTGTCACGGACATGCTTGCAAGCTAGCAATGGAAACACTCATCATCTTATAAATTTTGGAGACAGGGACAACTTTGTCAGGTGAGCCCTCTGTTGGATAATGTAAACCTAAAGCAATGACGTTATTTGGAGGATTTCCACAGTAGGCTGAACACAGCTGCAGAAGTTATAAAGGCAACTTGGCCTGTCTGCATCTCTCTCAGACGATGAATTCATGTTTATTCACACATTTACTTATTTTTATATTTATAATGTAATCAATCGCACCGCCCGAAAAATTTGCTCACTCACGTTTGGAATGAACACACCTTAAGGGTAAGCCCAGCAATCCCATGAAAAAAGCTCATTTCAGCCGCTTGTACCCGCGATCTCATTCTTTCGGTCATTGTCCAAAGCTCATGACCATAGGTCGAGGGTAGGAACGTAGATTGTCCGGTAAATCGACAGCTTTGTTTTGGAGCTCAGCTCCCTCTTCACCACAACAGATCGGTACAACGTCTACATCACTGCAGAGGCTGCTCTGATTTGTCTGTCAGTGTCTTGCTCAATTCTCCCTCACTCATGAATGAAACCCTGAGATACTTGGGGCCTCCACTTGGGGCAGGAGCTTGTCCCCAACCCGGTTGAAGGGAGAGATCTTGGCGGTTAGCTTTGTCTGATACTACAATGTGTTTGATGATCTGAAACATTTAAGTGTGACAAATGTGCAAAAATAGAAGAAATCAGGAAGGGGGCAAATCCTTTTTCACAACACTATGCTGATGTTCACTTGGAAACATTTTAGGGGCCTGCAGAAAGGAGCTAGTGTTAGCCACAACGTCTGACATTCATAGTGAAGTTTAAAGACGTTCATATGGGTTGGAAGGTAAATGAACTTGGGGCTAGCATGCCCAGACTGCTCCACTGTCAGCTCAAAACATTGCCTAAAGTGGCCAAAGAGGCACAAATATATGGTACCAGTTCAGTGTGAATTGACATTTGGAAAAAAAAATCCTCACTGCAGCACCACATTTTTGCATCACAGCAGTGTGAAAGAGCAGAATTTTCTTCCCCATTTTTGCTTTCATGGAGTTTGGGTTGGAGTGTGCTAATGTTTAGGCTCGTCTTGTACTGGGCCATAGAGAGCCAGTCAGAAGAAACTATTGGGAGCACACATGGTACATCATTTTGGCAGAAAAAACTGGTCCGAAGCCCTCCATATAAAATCACAATGAAACAACAGAGGAAGTCTAACTCCCACAAGTGACAGTTTTAAATGGATTAACACAAGAAGCTGTGTTGATCTCCTGTAATGAATCGAATGAGAATGTGACTGTCATGGGTGGCTCTCGCGAGCCACCATAAGACGCCACACAGTCACCAGTGAGTTCAGTGAGTTTTATTTACAGTGAAAATATAGTGACAACACAGGCTGCAGAGACAATGACTCTTGAGTCTACTCACAACAGGAGGCATAGGCTAAACAGCTCTACAGGTCCATAGCAGGAGACAGTCATACAGTAGGCAGGCAAGGTTGGTGATAATAACTACACCGGCTGCTAAGGCAGAGACTCACAGAGATCGTTACACACCGGGAGGGGTAAGGCTATACAGCACACTTACTGGTTCCGGGGAACGACGGTCAAACCAAAAGCAGACGTAATGTGAAATAGTCCAGGCATCCGTAGCATGACTGAGAGTGAACAGGGACGTGAACAGACACTGCTGCGAGATGCGATCGCCAGCGTGGGTTAAAATAGCCTGAGCGCTAACGACCACAAATGCAGTACAGCTGTTGAGGGTTTGACAGCTGGGTAGAAGCCTCCCCGAGCACTATCACAATAAGAGCTCGGAGAGCTAGAATCATAACGCCGCTGTCAAACCCTGACAAGAATAACCCGAGCACCAAGGCATAGTGCCCGGGTCATGACAGTAGGCCCCCCTCCCATGACGGGCTCCGAACGTCTAGTGACACCTAACCCCCCCCCCCCCCCAACCACAGGTGAGCGGATTGAGGGACAGGCAAGGAGGGAACCAAAAAAACCTAACAAGACCTAAAACAGAAAGGGACAAGAATACATCACCCGACATATCCAATTTCCCCCCAGAACAATGACGAGAAAAAAAACAAACCCGAGAAAAAAAACAAAACAAGACATGACTACAAGGAAAAAAAAAAACCAATCCTAAACAGCAAACAACACCTGACCCTGAAAGTTTTCCCACCGAGACCACAGACAACCTGTCTAACTCCAGTGTACATAACCTAGCCAAAGAAATACGCCCAAACACACAGTAACTATAGAAACAAAACAAGAAATAAATGCAAACACATGACTCTGGAAAAAAGGAAAGAAATACATGACTGTAACTATGGAACCAAAAGAAATAAATGCAAACATAACTATGGAAGAAAGGAAAGAAATACATAACTGTAACTAACTAACTAACTAACTAACTAACTAACCTGCACTTATATAGCGCTTTTCTAGTCACAAAGACCACTCAAAGCGCTTTCATTAATACTAACCCTCTATTCTAAGGGCCTATAGGAAACAGATATCTAGGGACAATTTAGAACAGCCAATTAACCTAACATGCATGTTTTTGGCATGTGGGAGGAAACCGGAGAAATCCCGGAGTAAACCCACGCAACACGGGGAGAACATGCAAACTCCACACAGATCACTGTTGGTCAGGGGCTGGGATCGAACCCACGATCCCACGATCCCCACAATCCCCCGGCCAAGGGTAAACTGTGCTGCCGCAGTGCTAACCACTGTGCCACCGTGCAGCCAACTATGGAAACAAAAGAAATACGTGCTAAACACGGTGACTATGAAAAACAAAAAAACACAAACGAAGCCAGAAATATATGCAAACACCCGGTAACTATGGACAAAACCCCCATACTATAGCCCCTCAAGGAAAGAGGGGAGGACAAAACAACAAAGACAAAACTTGATCATAGCCCCTCAAAAAGAAGAGGGGAGGACAGAACAAAAAACAAAACCAGACTATGGATTGCAAAACACACATGAGGCAATGTAGATTGCTTTACCTGACTTAAATAGTAAGGATTACAAAACACATGAGGCAAACTAGATTGCTATACATGACTTTGACAAAAACCTGACACCGTATGGGCCAAAACAAAAGATGATCGGCGGAGATCCAACGCCCCCCCAGGCAGAGCTCCGGCGACCTCCCTGCCTCCGATGGCCCACGGATAGTTCCACAAAACAGTACATGATCAGGCAGCCTGCCCCAGTCCCAGGCCCCCAGAAACAAGTCCTCTGGTGCCCGAGCCAGGCCACCCAGTAGCAGACACAGTTTATCGGGTGACCAACCCAAGACGCCGAACGCACAAAGCAGTTCCTCGGGTGGCCGACCCGCATCCCACAACAACCAGGACCGTGGAGGGATAGCATGCAGTCGCCCGCCTAATAAAGACCAGACATGAGGGCGCCAGTCTGCCAGACAAAACCCTCCAACAGCCCCCAGCTGGTGGCTCCTGAGAGGGGAACAATCATGAAATTGGACCCCCTCGAATCCTGATTGGGTCACAGCCGCACCTGCGCTGGACCCCCACTGGACCTCGTCGGACCCCGACTGGGTCAGGACGGACCCCGATTGGGTCACTGCTGCACCCACGTTGGACCCCGACTGGGTCACCTCAGCCCATGCGTCGGACCCCGACTGGGTCAGGACGGACCCCGACTGGGTCACCGCTGCCCACGTGTCGGACCCCGACTGGGTCACCTCGGCCCATGCGTCGGACCCCGACTGGGTCAGGACGGACCCCGATTGGGTCACCGCTGCACCCACGTTGGACCCCGACTGGGTCACCTCGGCCCACGCGTCGGACCCCGACTGGGTCGGAACTGCACCGGCGACGACCTCCATCCCTGAACCTGGGACCCCCAGTCCCATGACCTTGACAGACTCCAGACCGGTAACGCTGTGGAGGGGCTCAGAGAACAGGAGAGGACCGGGATCAGTTCCACCGGCAGCGCCAGAGCCCAGCGAGACGACCTCGGGTGCAGCAGATGGCTGCCCCTCGCTCGCCTCCCCATGAGGCAGGCAAAAATGCTGTAACACACCACAAAGGTAAACAAAGAAGAGCACTTGCCTGCACTCGGGCTCTGGAGCCGTCCAGGACTTTGTCGATCCGGGTTCAGGTAGACTCTCGTCGTCGGGCTGCCACTCGGCTGCGTCGAGTGCCACAGCCGGCCTGATGATTTCTGCAGCTGGATTCCCTCGCGTCGCTGTCCACACCGATAACCCGCATGGTGTGGAGACGGGGGACCCCCGACCTGCTGATTCGGGCTGCATCTCTGAGGAACTAACTAACTAACTAACTAACCTGCACTTATATAGCGCTTTTCTAGTCACAAAGACCACTCAAAGCGCTTTCATTAATACTAACCCTCTATTCTAAGGGCCTATAGGAAACAAATATCTAGGGACAATTTAGAACAGCCAATTAACCTAACATGCATGTTTTTGGCATGTGGGAGGAAACCGGAGAAATCCCGGAGTAAACCCACGCAACACGGGGAGAACATGCAAACTCCACACAGATCACTGTTGGTCGGGGGCTGGGATCGAACCCACGATCCCACGATCCCCACAATCCCCCGGCCAAGGGTAAACTGTGCTGCCGCAGTGCTAACCACTGCGCCACCGTGCAGCCAACCCTGGGGACGCTCACTCGTCGGCTCTGGCTCCTCACCGCAGTCCGTTCTCCTCCTCTGTCCAACACAAGGCTGCAGGGCCGGGATATCTCCCAGAGCTGCAGGCCTCCCCCTCGTCCGATGGCGTGGAACTGACGCCGAGGACCGCGCAGCAGGAGGAAACACAGAGGCAGCAGGTTCAGTATAATTAGCTACAGCTGGAGAAGGAAACTCGGGGAGCTGCGAACCCCGAGCTTCACCCCCAGGAGTCAGACAAGACAAATCACTACGATTAATGGTAAAGTGAAATTGAACTTGCCTGTCTCCCGAAGGGAAGATGGTGCCAGCTGTAGAGGACGTTGCTCCTTCCCTCGCTCGCTGGATGGTAACACAGGACCCATGGACGGAGCCCACCGGCGCAGGACTCAGATCACTCTCAGCAGCTGGCTGATTGAGTGGGTCACTCCGGTGGCCTGGAACTGGATCCGGAATAGGAGCTTGCTGAAGACGTACTAGACCTCGGCGTCGGCGCTTCCGCCGGCCTCCCGGTGGTGCGAACTCCAGGGCTGGATCAGGATCCGTAGGCCATGGGCAGGAGTGCCTCTCCTCCTGCTTTACGTTGCGTTCCTCCTCCAGCATCAGGAATATCTCGCGTTGCGCGACGATATCCTCCCTTCTCACGTCGACTTCCGGGTGGTCGGCCCAGCGGGGAGAGAGATGACGAAGAACGTCTTCCACAGCGTCTAGGTACCAGTGTATGCCGTGATGGTAGTCCAGCAGGGAAGCGGAGATGAGCAACTCCACAACTTCCAGAACTCCCATCAGCTCGTGGCTCGGACTCCAAGCGCGGCCCCTCCGCGACAGCATTCCTCTCACACACACACACACACACACAGAGTACCCAGACGGAAGCAGCAACTGTCCAAAAACTCAAACTCACAGGTGAATTGCGTCTCGGGTTGGCGTCACCGTAAACGCCGTTTTGGCAGCAGTGTACTGTCATGGGTGGCTCTCGCGAGCCACCATAAGACGCCACACAGTCACCAGTGAGTTCAGTGAGTTTTATTTACGGTGAAAATATAGTGACAACACAGGCTGCAGAGACAGTGACTCTTGAGTCTACTCACAACAGGAGGCATAGGCTAAACAGCTCTACAGGTCCATAGCAGGAGACAGTCATACAGTAGGCAGGCAAGGTTGGTGATAATAACTACACCGGCTGCTAAGGCAGAGACTCACAGAGATCGTTACACACCGGGAGGGGTAAGGCTATACAGCACACTTACTGGTTCCGGGGAACGACGGTCAAACCAAAAGCAGACGTAATGTGAAATAGTCCAGGCATCCGTAGCATGACTGAGAGTGAACAGACACTGCTGTGAGATGCGATCGCCAGCGTGGGTTAAAGTAGCCTGAGCGCTAACGACCACAAATGCAGCACAGCTGTTGAGGGTTTGACAGCTGGGCGGAAGCCTCCCCGAGCACTATCACAATAAGAGCTTGGAGAGCTAGAATCATAACGCCGCTGTCAAACCCTGACAAGAATAAACCGAGCACCAAGGCATAGTGCTCGGGTCATGACAGTGACCTCATTTCATCTTCACACAGGAGCCAATGTGAATTCAGTGAAGTTCCATGAGACTGCTTTGCACCATGCAGCTAGAGTCCAAATTGTGGACATGATCGAGCTGCTGGTGGAGTTTGGAGCCAACGTGTACGCCAGCGACAACATGGGAAATAAACCCGTGGACTACACACCACCTGCTTCTCCCTCCTATGCCTGCCTCAGGTTTTACGAAGGTAAATATCTGCTTTACAGTCACTCTGACAAGGGATCAGTGGTCTGTTACTGTGATTCTGTTAACAGCTATGCTTTTGCCTCTCCCTTCTTCTCAACAGGTAACCCCCTGAGCCTGCAGCAGCTTTGCAGAATTGCTGTGAGGATGATGCTGGGTACCAGAGCATCAGAGGTCATTGATCAGCTGCATATTTCCCATCGCATCCACAGCTACCTCCAATACTGTGATCAACCTGCATCGCTCAGCGACCTCTACTAAGAGTCATTTATGGAAATTTTTAACTTAAAAATCTTAATGGAGTCTTAAATGTACAGACATACTCTAAGTTTTGTTTTTTAATGTTGTTTTTCCATGTTAGTCTCCCCATCTCTAATTTATTTGTGATGGTGTTTGATTGTATCTGTTTAATGCACAAACAGCCACATACTGACACTGTTGGATAGCCAGGCGTGTTACGCTGAAGGGAACTGGCATCATTCTGTGTAACTGTGAGGATGGAGAGTTTGTGCCAGACGGCTGTACTGTTAAAATGCTGTGTGTTTCCACATTGTTCACGCTCTAGTGATGTAGATTAGTGGACACGATGAGCCCTTTTATGACGAGCTTGTCAAAAGTGCAAAACTCAGGTTCGTGTCCAAGTCAGTTTTGCTGTTATGGCAGTGTAAAAAAATGACTTTGCCCCAACAAAAAGTGAAGAAGAAAGATGTCTAAACTGTGTTTGTGTGTGTGCCAATCAGAAAGACTCCTGTCATCACCTTTAACTGTCAGCAGCACCTGATCTAAGATGGATTGTTATTATAATGGTTTGCTTACTAACTAACTAACTAACTAACTAACCTGCACTTATATAGCGCTTTTCTAGTCACAAAGACCACTCAAAGCGCTTTCATTAATGCTAACCCTCTATTCTAAGGGCCTATAGGAAACAGATATCTAGGGACAATTTAGAACAGCCAATTAACCTAACATGCATGTTTTTGGCATGTGGGAGGAAACCGGAGAAATCCCGGAGTAAACCCACGCAACACGGGGAGAACATGCAAACTCCACACAGATCACTGTTGGTCGGGGGCTGGGATCGAACCCACGATCCCACGATCCCCACAATCCCCCGGCCAAGGGTAAACTGTGCTGCCGCAGTGCTTACCACTGCGCCACCGTGCAGCCCGGTGTACTTACCTTGTAGGGCACATCGGTTTTGCATTTTTGAAAGGACATGCTTGTTCGCAAAGTGAAAATGCATGCAAACACCATTGGTCTGTGCTGCTTGGCATTAATTACAGTTAATATCCACACAGTTACAGTGGGGGAAAAAAAAGTATTTAGTCAGCCACCAATTGTGCAAGTTCTCCCACTTAAAAGATGAGAGAGGTCTCCAATTTTCATCATAGGTATACCTCAACTATGAGAGACAAAATGAGAAAAAAAAATCCAGAAAATCACATTGAAGGATTTTTAATGAATTAATTGGTAAATTCCTCGGTAAAATAAGTATTTGGTCAATAACAAAAGTTCATCTCAATACTTTGTTATATACCCTTTGTTGGCAATGACCGAGGTCAAAGGTTTTCTGTAAGTCTTCACAAGGTTTTCACACACTGTTGCTGGTATTTTGGCCCATTCCTCCATGCAGATCTCCTCTAGAGCAGTGATGTTTTGGGGCTGTCGCTGGGCAACACGGACTTTCAACTACCTCCAAAGATTTTCTATGGGGTTGAGATCTGGAGACTGGCTAGGCCACTCCAGGACCTGGAAATGCTTCTTACGAAGCCACTCCTTCATTGCCCGGGCGGTGTGTTTGGGATCATTGTCATGCTGAAAGACCCAGCCACGTTTCATCTTCAACGCCCTTGCTGATGGAAGGAGGTTTTCACTCAAAATCTCACGATACATGGCCCCATTCATTCTTTCCTTTACACGGATCAGTCGTCCTGGTCCCTTTGCAGAAAAACAGCCCCAAAGTGTAATGTTTTCACCCCCATGCTTCACAGTAGGTGTGGTGTTCTTTCTCCTCCAAACACGATAAGTTGAGTTTTTACCAAAAAGTTCTATTTTGGTTTCATCTGACCATATGACATTCTCCCAATCCTCTTCTGGATCATCCAAATGCTCTCTAGCAAACTTCAGACGGGCCTGGACATGTACTGGCTTAAGCAGGGGGACACGTCTGGCAGTGCAGGATTTGAGTCCCTGGCGGCGTAGTGTGTTACTGATGTAGCCTTTGTTACTTTGGTCCCAGCTCTCTGCAGGTCATTCACTAGGTCCCCCCGTGTGGTTCTGGGATTTTTGCTCACCGTTCTCGTGATCATTTTGACCTCATGGGGTGAGATCTTGAGTGGAGCCCCAGATCGAGGGAGATTATCAGTGGTCTTGCATGTCTTCCATTTTCTAATAATTGCTCCCACAGTTGATTTCTTCACACCAAGCTGCTTACCTATTGCAGATTCAGTCTTCTCAGCCTGGTGCAGGTCTACAATTTTGTTTCTGGTGTCCTTTGACAGCTCTTTGGTCTTGGCCATAGTGGAGTTTGGAGTCTGACTGTTTGAGGTTGTGGACAGGTGTCTTTTATACTGATAACGAGTTCAAACAGGTGCCATTAATACAGGTAACGAGTGGAGGACAGAGGAGCCTCTTAAAGAAGAAGTTACAGGTCTGTGAGAGCCAGAAATCTTGCTTGTTTGTAGGTGACCAAATACTTATTTTACCGAGGAATTTACCAATTAATTCATTAAAAATCCTTCAATGTGATTTTCTGGATTTTTTTTTCTCATTTTGTCTCTCATAGTTGAGGTATACCTATGATGAAAATTGGAGACCTCTCTCATCTTTTAAGTGGGAGAACTTGCACAATTGGTGGCTGACTAAATACTTTTTTGCCCCACTGTATTTTACTGAAGGAAAGCAAAAAAGAGAAGATTGAATTAATGGACTAGAAATTATATTAGTTATTGTAAGTTCAACTTGGCACACACAGACACGGTCTTCTCATTAGCTCATTCAGGTGAAGCCAAAAGGAGCTAATGCGATGATGCGTCGTCCGTCTGTCCACATTTCACTGAAATTGCTGCTACTCCTAGACATTTGCTCCAGTGCTTGCCAGACTCACTCACAATAATCCTCAGGTAGGTCTGCATCCAAGTTATGCTGAAGGTCAAGGTCATTGTCAAAGATCAAGAGATTTGAATGTCTGTGATTTAAAAAACAATATTACTCCTTAGATGGGTCTTCATCTAAGCTTGCTTAGACCACCCACAATTTTATCGATAAAAATTGTGGGTGGTCGTGGGGTTGATTAGCTTTTGGTACTTCTGTGAATCAAGCTATTCAGCTAATAAACAAGTCTATATTGGCCACATGAAGAATTAATAGTAGTGAGAACAACGTAAATGTAACTGGTACAACAATGAAATATGACGGGAAAATAAAATAGATCATTGAGACAATTCAAAAACTTTACTGCAAAAGGTTGCCTTGAAATTTTAAGTTTTCTCAACTTTTTTTTTTTTTTTTTTAACGGTGCATTTTTCTTCCATACAAGCACTAGAGGGGATGCCCATTCACTGTTGGACTTGTGAATAAGCTCACGTTCCTCCATCTCCATCAGCACTTGTCGCAGCTTATGATGCTGGCCTGGTGGAACTCGATGGTATGGGAGTCTGAATGGTTGGTTGTCAGATAAGTGGATGCGATAAAGTCTTTTGCCAGTCCACAGTCGAGTTTACTTTTTGAAAACTCGGCCTCATATTGATGTACAAGCTGTAGGAGTTGGGCTTTCCAGTGGTATGAAACCTCACAAGAGACAATGTTTAAATCTTCTAGCCCTAGCTTCTGCAGGCTGTCATGGAAACTTGAATGGGGAAAAGGACCATGACTGATTTCTGCCTCGGCATACATTGTTTGACTCTGGGCCTTGAATGTCTCTGGTGTTCAGGATGCGGACAGGGACTCACCTATCACCACTCATGGAAGCCTCAGTTCTGCATACAATCACATCCTTTTTGTGAACTTGTGCTTTAGTGGTTCAGTCAGGATGGCGCTGCCTTCAGAAATGGGGGATGATGCAGGGAGTCTGCCCCATACCAAGTGTTCCTGCTTAGGGAGTAGAGTCACAGCCTGAGTTAATTTGACAGTACCAGTAACATCTGGCATTTTGTCACCCCTCCACCTATTAATGCCTGACAGCATGTTCAAAAACTGCACCATTTCAGGAGCGTTTGTTGGTTCAGGTTTACTCAAGACATGCCAGAAGTGGGGGGATAGTCTGAATTGTCTGAGGAGATGTTTGATGACATTTGTCTCTAAAATTAGCTGATCTCTTTGGCCAGGAACGATAAGGACAGGTACACTGAATGCACACTCATACACTTCCATTTCCAGGTGGTATATACACTTGGGCTCTACCTGAACTCCACCACAGCCTACAAGTGTGATGCTGGTATGGGTGTCACTTGGCTCTGATATAACTCTATCACTCATTAGCTTCTGTTCTGCCTCTTCATTCATGGTGCATGCCATGGAGCCTGTGCCAAGAAGAGCTTGAAGAGTGACTTTATTATTCACCAAAGCATTAGTGTAAAACAGACTGTCAGCTTTTTCGAGTTGCATCATATTTTGGAAAAGTGCAAGTCCAGATGGAGCACACTTTAGACTTTCTCTGTATACAGTTCGCACAACATCACAGGGGTTGAGGGTTTCACATTCATCACTCACACAGTCCCCTCCCAAGTGTGAGTATACTAGTTTCCCTGCGTGATACTGTGCTGGGTGATGGGTTCAGTAACACTGGGGCAGTCTTTTCTCTGATGACCCACTTCTAAACAGCCTATTCATCTCCTTTCTCTCGTGCAGTGGGTGCGTGTGGAGTGTGCATTATTGCCACAAACTCTGCACTGGGGGAAACTGGCTGGGGCTAGAGGCGGTGCTCTTACTGTGGGGGTTGTGGGCTGCTTATTACACTCTAGCACCCTTTCTAGCATACTGAGCACACATTCCAGAGCACCTGATTCTGACATAGCAGTTTCACAAGCCTGAGCTGGATTACTTTGGGCACACTTTGCTGTGTTCACATAAACAACGTCCAATCCAAGCTCAGGGGGACTGACATCGGTTGCTGCAGCGGCCACTAGAGGAGGCTGTGACTTAGCAGACACAGGGGGCTTTCTTTTTGCGTAACTTTCTCTTTGATACTCATCAATGGCTTCTTGAACTTCTGTTATTGACCATTTAATTATGGGCTTGCACTTAAACACACAGGCAAGATTAGGGTCTGGGCAATTTCTGATAAACATCATGGCCACCTCTGCATCCATGTTCTCCATCTTGGTTCTTTGACGTTGCAGGTGCCTGTCAGCTGCTTCAGCAACAATATTTAACCCCACCAAGTAGTCTACTGGTGTTTTTTTGGCAGCTGGGTGGGTAGCATAAAAGTCAGCTAATGGCTAGGAAGACCCTGGGCTCTCACTAAAGTAATGCCTTAATATAGCATAAATAGATAGATTTGTTTATTTGACAGGGACAGTGCAATAAACATAGACAATTAATCAATGACAATCAATCTGATGTGTTGCACAGAGTGTATAGCTATTAGCTAATTTGCAACTCTTGTCCCTGGATGGGCTTTAGAAAGGAGAAACAAGTAAAAAGAAAAAAAAAGGAAAGAAAAGGAATACACAATAACCACATACATCAATGCAAAAAACATAAATACATTATAAATACACAATTATAACAACCTGACACACATTTGCCTATTTCAGGCCTCCCTCCCTTCGTCACTCACTATAAACAAACACATTCATTCCTTCCCTTCATTCACTCTCACCCTGCAGACAATCATTTCATACATGGGTACATTCTTGTTTATTTTTCAGCCAGTTTTTAACCTTTTTAGTGAATGTTTTAAAGTCCGTTATTATTTTAATTTCATTTGGCATTGTGTTCCAGATGTGACTGCCCTTTATAGAGAAAGCTGTTTGTCCAAATGTGGTTCTGCGGTGGAATATTTTACAGTTATTTTTAACAGAACTCCTGGTGGCTCTGCTGCTGTCCTGTCTTTGGATGAAACCAGCAAGTGGCTCAGGTGCTGATTTATGGAAACATTTGAAAGTTAATTTCAGTAAACAGAGGTCAATGAAACTCAAAACTCAATAGGTTGTATTTTTTTAAAATATTACAGTGATGCCACCTAATGGGCTTTTTGTCCAAGATTTTTAGGGTTTGATTATATAATGAACCTATATGTCTTATTGTGGAAGGGGCTGCTTGAGCCCAGACTGTCAAACAATATGATATATGAGAAAAAACCATAGAATGCATATACAGTACAGCTGCTTTGTAAGGTATGTAATATCTAATTAATTTAAAGCAGTTCAGATTTTTTTTTTACTGTTTTTGAAATTTTCTTTATATGAAGATTAAATTTGAGTTGAGGATCTAGTACAACGCCAAGGTATTTGAATTCTGTAACTAAACTGATGTCATGATCATGTATATTAACTTTAAAACATTGCAGGTTACATTTTTTGATTGAAAAGCACATTGAAACTTTTCTGAAGGTTCAGCAATAGATGGTTCTGGAGGAGCCACTCTTGGACATCAACCATACTTGTAGACAGCACATCTGCAGCCTGTGCTGGAGTCTTGGTAGCTGTGTAAATAACTGCATCATCTGCATAAAGTTGGCATGTTGCAGCAGAGCAGTGTAGTGGCAAGTCATTAATAAAAACGCTGAAAAGTAAAGGACCAAGAATGGACCCTTGTGGGATACCCATACGGTTGTTTAAAAATGAGGATTTATCCTGGTGAACTTTTACACACTGTTCTCTATTCTGGAGATAAGATGCAAACCAGTCTAATGTGTCTGGAGAGAAGTTAAAAGATACCATTTTGGATAAAAGCAAACTGTGGTTTACAGTATCGAAAGCCTTTTTGAGATCTAGAAAAACAGCTCCTACCACATTACCCCTGTCCAAGGACTGTTTGACATTTTTAATAAGGCAACAATTTGCTGTTTCTGTTGAGTATCCTGGTCTAAAACCAAATTGATGTGGATGAAGAAGTTGACTGTCTTGTAAGTAGTCTATCAGCTGTGTAGCTACAACTTTTTCAAGAACCTTAGACAGGACTGGTAAAATAGAGATTGGGCGGTAATTGCATATATCGTCTTTACTGCCTGATTTATGAACTGGTATGACAACAGCTTTTTTCCAACCAGATGGAAATGTACTAGACCTAATGGAGAGATTAATGAGATGAGTCAGTGGTTTGATTAATATTTTGCTGTGCGTTTTGAGAAAGGAGGTGCTCATGTTGTAGATATCATTAGTTTTTGAGTTTGACAGTGTTTTGACAATACCAGCAATTAACTCCTCATTTACCTCATCGATGTGAAAAGAATCTGTTGGAAGCATTGAATTTGTGTTGTTGAGCACATTTGGCGGCACAAAGTTTTTTGTTAAGTCTTCCACAGAGCCCACAAAATATGAATTAAATTCATTTGCCAATGTAGCCTTGTCACTGATGGTCTTGCCATTGATTCTAAGTTCCTTTACCCCCTTCTGAACATTTTTTTTATTAGTTAAGTTATTTAAATGCCTCCATAGGGAACTGTTGTTACCCTTTGCATGATCTATCAGTTTATTGTAATAAGATACTTTTGATTTTCGCAGCTCTTGTACCACTTTATTTCTTAAACTTTTGTACACAAGGTGATCATTTTGCAGTTTAGAGGTTAATGATGTTTTCAATGCAGAGTCTCGCCTCTTCATAAGTTTTCTTATTTCATTATTTAACCATGGTAGGTTAATCTTCTGTTGTCTACTTTTAATTTGCTTTGTAAATTTTTCTATGGACTTAGTAATTGTTGCAGTTATAAAATTACAACAATCATCTACTTCATATATAGACATGAGCTGCTCCCAATTTTGATTCTCTAAGTAATGTTCAAACTCCTCATTTTTTGATTTGGGAATAATAAAATTTGATTTGTCAATATCGACTCCTCCAAAATACTGTAGTCGCTTTTTAGTGAGTTTTCTGACAGCAAGAACCATGTTATGATCTGAGAGACCAGTTACAAGATTATAGGTTCTGGTTATTCGTTCTGGTTTATTAGCGAATACCATGTCAATAAGTGTTCTCGATTGTTTGGTTATCCTGGTGGGTCCTTTGATCATTTGTTTGTAATTAAATTTAGTCATGAGGCTTTTCAGTTTCTGTTTTTCCTTATTATCAGACCAGTTGATATTGAAGTCACTATAAAATATGGTTTCTCTGCTCCTCTCAAGTTATGGTTTCAGGGTTGGCGATTGCACCAGAGGGCATGTTACTTTTCAATCAATCAATTAAGGTTTATTGTCAATACTACCGTACGTGCAAGACATACAGGAGAATTGAAATTTGACTTGACATTGGGCGCACTCTATAAGCGCATCCCAGCGCTGCGGCAGCCTTGAGGCGCCAGTCATACAGTGGGGGTAAAGAGGGAAGGGGTAGGGGATGACACAGTAGGCGAGAGAAAAAAAAACATAGTTATCAGAATAGCGCTCAGTGAGCGAGATTATGATTACAAGAAAAAAAACCCTCAATGCACATTTAGCAGACAAACGATACACACGTTGACAAAGAGCGATGAGAGACCAGTGTGTGTGTAATCAGCATATATAATCAGTGTGAGTGCAGTGTTGAATGTATCATTTGTTGATGTACAACAGAGGGGGGCGCCTCCTGGCAACGGATAGTTGTTATGATCATGTTTTTAAAACACAGATAAGCATGTCCAGAGTCTCTCTCTCTTCGTGCATGCCAGATGGCAAAGTTCTGTATTAGACACATGATAGCGCTGTCCTTGAAGAGTCCAGTCTGCTGAACAACAGCAATTGATGTTAATTGTTTGGGTTAGAAACCAGCCGCTTCTTCTGCCTTATCTTCATCGAGGAGGAATGTAAACAGGGCACCAAAAAAACAAGGTCAAATCTGCACAGTGCACTCAGAGAATAGAATTTTCCTCTCTCATGCGATTCTGTGCTTCATAATTTCCATATACAGGCTTAAAAACATTCCCTGGAGAGCACTAGCGACTCGAGATGTATTCTACCATCTGAATCAATTACCATTCAGTTCACCATGCCGCTTCGTGCACTTCCCAACTGGTCGAATTTGGTGAAGGAGCTTGCCTGGGTCCGCATTTTGAACAGCTCTCCACCTTCCTCAATTTCTGAAACATCAGGAAACTCCAAAGCCAAAGTAGAAGTCCTGTGATCATAGCCAATAGATGTCTTCTGCATCTCCAGTCGAATCATACAGACACATGAGATCCCAATGTCCATGAGTCTTCCCCTTGGGTTCCCCCTGACCCGATCTTCTTTTAAAGTGGTGACAATCACATTTAAGCCGCTTTCCAGATCCATAATTTCCGTTTGGATTAAGATTCAGCTAGAAGAAGAGCGACTAAAACGCAGACAAAAATGCAACATTGCAAGCTGGGATCAGAAGGAAGAGGATTAGGAGGGAGAGGAGGGAGAAAAGCGTCTGCTCTCTCTGAACCCCCTCTGGCAGTGTTCTTAGCCTTACCAAGAAGATGGTTCAGGATCTCCTCTTTTTGCATGTCACCAGAGAACCCTCTCTTCTGCAGATAGATTTCCATCAAATCTATCCATTCTTGAACAATGTATTTATCAGTGCCATCACCTCTATACATAGGGGTTTTTTAATATCTGGCCTGACAACCAAGCTCATTTTGGAGAGGTCAAGTGTGGCTTCAGGGGTTCCAACTTTGCACAGTTAGGATGGGGCCTCATTCATGGCAGGCGGGGCTTGACTTGCCAATAGGCGGTTTGCAATTGACTCCCCAATTTGACTTCCCAGCTCAGTGATAAGCTCACGTAGCTCATTTTGGGTGCCTTCATTACTGGATGCGGGAGTGGAGGACTGGAGTCCAAATGCAAGGCTGTGTGTTATGTGATTTGATTGTAATGGCTCATCACTGTGCGACATTATGAGAGGATAATTTCTAATAACCTCATGTGCCCCAGAAAGACCTCTGTTGAAGTTTTCCTTTTTCTCTTCCTGGAGGAGTGTTCAAAATTTTTACCAGTTATCACAACACTATTTCAAACACATCAAAGAATCAAATATCACATCCATCCATCCATCCATCTTCTACCGCTTTTCCGGAGGTCCGGGTCGCAGAAGCAGCAGTTCAAGCAGAGAAGCCCAGACTTCCCTCTCCCCGGCCACCTGCTCCAGCTCTTCAGAGAGGATACCAAGGCATTCCCAGACCAGCTGGGAGACATAGTCTCTCCAGCGAGTCCTGGGTCTGCCCCGGGGTCTCCTCCCAGTGGGATGTGCCCGAAACACCTCAAATGGGAGACGTCCAGGAGGCATCCTGATCAGATGCCCATACCACCTCAACTGGCTCCTTTCAACGTGGAGGAGCAGCGGTTCTACTCTGAGCCTCTCCCGGATGACTGAGCTTCTCACCCTGTCTCTGAGGGTGAGTCCAGCAATCCTGCGAAGAAAGCTCATCTCAGCCGCTTGTGTCCGTGACCTCGTTCTTTCGGTCATTACCCAAAGCTCGTGACCATAGGTGAGAGTAGGAACGTAGATTGACTGGTAAATCGACAAAGCCAACAGGACAACATCATCTGCAAACAACAGAGATGAGATCCTGTGGTCACCAAGCATGACACCCTTCGTTCCCTGGCTGCGCCGAGAAATCCTGTCCATAAAAATTATGAACAGGATCGGTGACAAAGGGCAGCCCTGGCGGAGTCCAACTCTCACTGGGAATGAGTCCGACCAAGTGCTGGCAATACGAACCAAACTCTCACAACGGTCGTACAGAGACCGAATAGCTTGTAACAACAAGCCCGATACCCCATACTCCCAAAGCACCCTCCACAAAAAACCACGAGGGACACGGTCAAATGCCTTCTCCAAGTCCACAAAACACATGTAAACTGGTTGGGCAAACTCCCACGAACCCTAAAGAATTCTCGAGAGGGTAAAGAGCTGGTCCGATGTGCCACGACCAGGACAAAAAACACATTGCTCCTCCTGAATCCGATGGCCGGACTCTCATCTCCAGTACCTTCCCAGATAGGCTGAGGAGTGTGATCCCTCTATAGTTGGAGCACACCCTCCGGTCCCCTTTTTTGAAGAGAGGAACCACCATCCCGGTTTGCCATGCCAAAGGCACTGCCCCGGACCTCCACGCAGTGTTGCAGTGGCATGTCAACCATGACAGCTCTACAACATGCAGGGCCTTGAGGTACTCAGGTCGAATTTTGTCCACCCCCGGGGCCCGGCCACCAAAGAGATTTTTAACCACCTTGGCGACCTCAGCCCCTGTGATAGGCGAGTCATCCCCCTCATCCACAAGCCCTGCTTCCTCTGAGGAAGGCGTATCAGTGGGATTGAGGAGATCCTCAAAGTATTCCTTCCACCGCCCAACGATATCCCCAGTCGATGTCAACAGTGCCCCATCCGCACCATACACAGTGTGGACAGGGAGCTGCTTTCCCCTCCTGAGCCGCCAGACAGTTTGCCAGAATCTCTTCGAGGCCAACCGAAAGTCTTGTTCCATGGCCTCACCGAACTCCTCCCATACCCGAGTTTTTGCTTCAGCAACCACCCGAGCTGCACTCCGTTTTTCCTGCCGGTACACCTTAGCTACTTTGGGAGTCCCACAAGTCAACCAAGATTGATAGGACTCCTTCTTCAGCTTAATGGCCCTCCTCATTACTGGTGTCCACCACTTGGTTCAGGGGTTGCCACCACGAGATTCCGCGACGACCTTGCGGCCACAGCTCTGGGCCGCTGCTTCAACAATAGAGGTGGAGAACATGGCCCATTCAGACTCCATGTCTCCAGACTCCCTCGGAATGTGGTCTAAGTTCTTCTGGAGGTGGCAGTTGAAGACCTCCCGAACAGGGGTCTCAGCCAGACGTTCCCAGCACACCCTCACTATACATTTGGGTCTATAAGGTCTGAATGGCATCCTCCCCCACCATCGGATCCAACTCACCACCCGGTGGTGATCAGTTGACAGCTCTGCACCTCTCTTTACCCAAGTGTCCAAGACATACGATCGCAGATCTGATGACACGATAACAAAATCGATCATCGACCTGTGACCTAGGGTGTCCTGGTGCCAGGTGCACATATGGACACCCTTATGCTTGAACATGGTGTTCATTATGGACAAACTGTGGTTAGCACAGAAGTCCAATAACTGAACACCACTCAGGTTCAGATCGGGCGGGCCGTTGCTCCCAATCACCCCCCTCCAGGTTTCACTGTTGTTGCCCACGTGCGCATTGAAGTACCCCAGTAGGACAATGGAGTCTCCAAGAGGAGCACCCTCCAGCACCCCAGTCACAGACTCCAAAAAGGGTGGGTACTCTGAAACATCATTTGGTGCATGGGTACAAATGATGGTCAGGACCCATTTCCCAAACTGAAGGCACAGGGAAGCAACCCTTTTGTCCACCGGGGAAAACTCCAATATCGAGGCAGCAAGGTGGGGGGATACAAGAATACCCACCCCTGCTCGTCGCCTCTCGCTCGGGGCAACTCCAGAGCAGGCCAAGCTCCAGCCCCTCTCCAGGAGTCTGGTTCCGGAACCGCAGCTGTGTGTTGAGGTGAAGCAGACTATATCTAGCCGGTATCTCTCAGCCTCATGCACCAGTTCAGGCTCCTTCCCCACCAGAGATGTGACATTCCACATCCCAAAAGCCAGTTTAGAAAACTTGGGATCAGCCCGCCAAGGTCTCCGCCTTTGACCGCCACCTGATCCACATAGCACTGGACCCCCATGATCCCTCCTGCAGGTGGTGAGCCCACTGGAGGGCGGACCCATGTAACTCCTTCGGGCTGAGCCCGGCCGGGTACCATGGGTAGAAATCTGGCCACCAGACGCTAGCCATCGAGCCCCTCCCCCAGGCCTGGCTCCAGGGTGGGGCCCCGGTAACCCCATACCAGGCGGGGTACACTGAATCCTTGTTCTAGTATTTATCACATATCTGTGATATCTAGTAAATATCACATGAGAAATTCTATTCCATACTTATCTTTTATTTTCTGAATCATGCAAAGAATAGTTTCACAGCTGTGAGGTCTCAGTCTCAGCACGACCTGAATAGACTGGACCCAGAACAAGAGTAAAACGTGATACATATATTCTTCTAGTCTGGGGGGGGGGTGTCATCCCCCAGGCCTTCCAACAATATCTCTTCTTGTTGAGCTGATCACATCCTGGCTTCTTCATGAGGTGCTCCTTGGTCTTCCAGTGGCTGGCTGGCTGCTGTCAGATGCTTCATATTGCTCTTACACTGTGTTCTTTACTTCACAACCCATATTTGAACCTCATAATCAATTTTTATAACCCAGTAGAGTTAGAGTAGAGTAGAGAACTAATTTCCTATATCCTGTTATGTATACTGTAAGCTGCAGCATCCTTTGACATTCAGAGCACAGCATAATGTGAAGAAATTCTGTCTAACTTACAGTATCTAAGCAGTCTATCTAATCTAAACATTTTATCACAGAATCCCTCTTTTGGCTCCAACATCTTAAGGCAGGTACATTAACACACAGACCCAGGATATGCTTTTATTCATTGATTATGGCATGAGCGAAAAACCTGTTGGCAGGTACAGTGGGGCAAAAAAGTATTTAGTCAGCCACCAATTGTGCAAGTTCTCCCACTTAAAAGATGAGAGAGGTCTCCAATTTTCATCACAGGTATACTTCAACTATGAGAGACAAAATGAGAAAAAAAATCCAGAAAATCACATTGAAGGATTTTTAAAGAATTAATTGGTAAATTCCTCAGTAAAATAAGTATTTGGTCACCTACAAACAAGCAAGATTTCTGGCTCTCACAGACCTGTAACTTCTTCTTTAAGAGGCTCCTCTGTCCTCCACTCGTTACCTGTATTAATGGCACCTGTTTGAACTCGTTATCAGTATAAAAGACACCTGTCCACAACCTCAAACAGTCAGACTCCAAACTCCACTATGGCCAAGACCAAAGAACTGTCAAAGGACACCAGAAACAAAATTGTAGACCTGCACCAGGCTGGGAAGACTGAATCTGCAATAGGTAAGCAGCTTGGAGTGAAGAAATCAACTGTGGGAGCAATTATTAGAAAATGGAAGACATACAAGACCACTGATAATCTCCCTCGATCTGGGGCTCCACGCAAGATCTCACCCTGTGGGGTCAAAATTATCACGAGAACGGTGAGCAAAAATCCCAGAACCACATGGGGGGACCTAGTGAATGACCTGCAGAGAGCTGGGACCAAAGTAACAAAGGCTACCATTAGTAACACACTACGTCGCCAGGGACTCAAATCCTGCAGTGCCAGACGTGTCCCCCTGCTTAAGCCAGTACATGTCCAGGCCCGTCTGAAGTTTGCTAGAGAGCATTTGGATGATCCAAAAGAGGACTGGGAGAATGTCATATGGTCAGATGAAACCAAAATAGAACTTTTTGGTAAAAACTCAACTTGTCATGTTTGGAGGAGAAAGAACACCATACCTACTGTGAAGCACATACTTTGGGGCTGTTTTTCTGCAAAGGGACCAGGACGACTGATCCGTGTAAAGGAAAGAATGAATGGGGCCATGTATCGTGAGATTTTGAGTGAAAACCTCCTTCCACCAGCAAGGGCATTGAAGATGAAACGTGGCTGGGTCTTTCAGCATGACAATGATCCCAAACACACCGCCTGGGCAACGAAGGAGTGGCTTCGTAAGAAGCATTTCCAGGTCCTGGAGTGGCCTAGCCAGTCTCCAGATCTCAACCCCATAGAAAATCTTTGGAGGGAGTTGAAAGTCCGTGTTGCCCAGCGACAGCCCCAAAACATCACTGCTCTATCAGATCTCTAGAGGAGATCTGCATGGAGGAATGGGCCAAAATACCAGCAACAGTGTGTGAAAACCTTGTGAAAACTTACAGAAAACATTTGACCTCTGTCATTGCCAACAAAGGGTATATAACAAAGTATTGAGATGAACTTTTGTTATTGACCAAATACTTATTTTACTGAGGAATTTACCAATTAATTCACTAGAAATCCTTCAATGTGATTTTCTGGATTTTTTTTTCTCATTTTGTCTCTCATAGTTGAGGTATATCTACGATGAAAATTGGAGACCTCTCTCATCTTTTAAGTGGGAGAACTTGCACAATTGGTGGCTGACTAAATACTTTTTTACCCCACTGTATATGTCAGTAAGTAATCATTTTCATGCATTTTTATTCATTGATGCATATTTACAGGCAAAAATTCTCATGCCGACCCCTCTGCCAGACAGCCTTTAACATAACTTTTATCAGTGAGTTAAGATATAGTAATATGGATAAATGATAAGCAAGCAAAAACATTTCAAATCAGAAGATATCACTATCCATGTATGCTGTATCCGGGCCTCAAGACCTGCCATACAACAGAACTTTAAACCTTCACATCTATTCTGACTACATGACCGCAAATAGCACAATATTTTGATGATACCTGTAAAAAAGCACAAGAAATAAGAAGGGACCAGAGGTTACTCGCACATGGCTCACCGCGGGGTGGGAGGGTACCTTCAGCGCAGCCCCTATTCATGTAGATTCATATGCATGAGGGTAGTGTTGGATGTGTGTAAAGTGAACAGAACAGTGGATAGCAGAAAGACATGATATATATACATTTCAAACAAAAGTTTCTCCTCTATCACTGTCATCCCCAGATTCACAATGGTTATTGTCATGGAGGAGAAACTTAGATCCCACTTGTACTTGAATCATCATCCTTTGGGTTGTATCTTTGGACAGAGTAGTGGTTATGCATCTTTCTAACAGCATTCTGAGACATGGGATACAACAACAGCCCACTACCAGAATCACTGCAATGGAGATGATAATTACCAGTATTATTGATCAAACTACTCCTGCCCAATGTCCAAAAACAGACTGCAACCATGCAGTAAAAGCATCTACCTCATACGCAGTATTTTGGACAAATTCTGTTCTTAGGCCTTCTAAAATGTCTATAGCACGTGTAATACCGCCATCTGGGCTCAGTTAAGCAGTATAGGTGACATCACTGCTATGTGCGTTGACTATGTCAGCAACAGTCTGCAGTAGAGGTCAATCTGGCTTAACAGCTCTAGCTCAATGAGTCATATAAATCCAATTACTGATGTTACTTGTACTGCACATGATGTGGCTTTTATCACTTTATAAGGTCGTTGCCACTTAGGTGAGTCCCAGTGGGGCCTTATCACTTTTTGCCAAACCCAGTCACCAGGTTCCAGTGGAGCAGTATCTCCTTGTCTGTCCTTACTGAGGATATCTAGAACCTGTTGAGAGAGAGCTTCAGATATTTTTCTGAGACTCTTAATGTACTGTGACAATTCTACGACTTGACTGTTTCTAGGAGTCAAAGGTGAATCAACAAATGGACCAGGCATCTTTCTCCCTGTTAGTAGTTCAAGAGGAGTCAGGCAGAGCTTTGTGTTGGGGGCAGATCGCAACGCCATTAATGCTAATGGAAGTGCATCAACCTATGTCATGCCTGTCCTCATGCATTGTTTGGCTAGTATTCTTTTCAGTGTACCATTTGCTCTTTAAACTAGTCCTTGGGAGGATGGATGCACCACAGAACCAAACTTATGTCTTAAGCTTAAGACACATTTAGTTTCCTTCATATGTTTATTTGCAAAATGTCTGCCATTGTCTAATCTGATTATTCCTGGAAACACATGTCTAGGAGTCACTTCCTCAGTCAGCCTTTTAATCACTTCCTTTACACTTTCTGTTTTACATGCTTTAGCCTCAACCCATCTTGAAAATGTGTCTACGCACACCAACAGATATCTGCACCCTCTGCATCTGTTTTCAGGGCCCATGTCTGTAAAATCAATCACAATGTCTTTCCAAGGCCCCTCAGGGGCTGGAAAGGATCCCATAGAGGCCTTTAACGTGTGTTTAGGATTGAACTTCTGGCATGCTTCGCATTCAGAAACAACTAGTTCTACAAGATCAGCCAGATGTGGATGCCACCAGTGTACTGCAGTCAAGGCAGAAATTATTGTTTTTGAGATATGGCCTCTCAGGTGTGCTTCTCTGCACAACAACAACAAAACCTTAGCTGGGGCTACTAGCCTTCCATCAGCTGATCTCCACAAACCTTCTTCATTCTTCTTTGCGCCTTTCTCTATCTACCTACTCTTCTCTTCAGGACTTTCCTTCTCTTGTAGCTGCTTAATTTCTTCCTCACCCAATCCCATGTGCTTCTGATCTTCTTTCTGCACCATCATATTTGCCTGGGTAGCATAGCCACCTGCTTGCTTAGCAGCCAGATCAGCAGCTTCATTTCCTTTAGCTACAACAGCATTTCCTTTTTGATGTCCCTTACACTTCAAAATTGCCACCCTCTTTGGTTGACCCATGGCCTCCAACAGCTCACCCATTTCAGTTATGTGTCTAATCAGTGTGTTAGTTGAAGTGAGGAATCCTTTTCTTCTCCAATGTGACAAATCAGCATGTGCAGCCTAGTGAGCATAAGCTGAATCAGTGTATATGTTTGCCTCTTGTTGTTTTGCATAGTGACATGCTTTAGTGAGAGCTACAATTTCCGCTTTTTGAGCAGAGGCAGGCTGGTCTACCATTCCTGCCTCTACAGTTTGAAATGCACCTGGCTTTTCATCATATTTTACAACTGCAAATGAAGCACTCAAAGATCCATCTGTTTTCCTGTAACAACATCCATCACAAAAAAGATTCAAATTTGGATGTTCAAGTTCATTTGCTTGGAGATTTGGTACAGCTTTCATGTCTGTTTCCACAATTGCACAACAGTCATGAGGTTCACTTGCGAGCATGTCTTCTGCCATGTTTGTGCCTTCACTTACGTAAATGACATTTGGTGCTTGTAGTATTCAACCTTTGTGTTCTTTTGGCTGAGAGTGTGAACAACACACTTTGTAGATATGAAGCTACTCCGTGCATTGTGTGCACAATCACAGTGTGTGTTGCATGGTATTGTGAGAAGTTCTCTCCAATGCTTTAGCTATCACAGCAACATGACGTGTGCATGGTGGATGTCCTTTTTTCTATATTGTCCAGTGCTGAACTGTAGTACATTAGAACTGACCTTGACCCTATACCTTCCCCCTTCTGATACAGCATGGCATTTACATTTCCGTGCTGTTCAGAAACATCCAAGCAAAATGGGAAAGTGTAACCAGGTGGTTTGAGTGAACATGCATGTGACATCAGTTGTTTTAGTTCAATGAATGCACCCTCAGCTGAGGTGGTCCATAGCAATGGTGACGTGAGGTTTTTGTGTCCTGCTTCTTTAAGAAGGGGTTGAATGAACGCGGTGTAATTTGGGACAAAATTTCTGCTATATTCGGTAAGACCCAAAAATGACATTGTTTCCCTCACAGTGCATGGTTTGGGGTGTGAGAGAATTGATGACCTCTGTGATGGAGACACCGCAGAATCGCCTGAAGTAATCAGTCTGCCCAAATAGTGAACTCTAGGGAGACAACACGGTACCTTTCTGCAGCTTAATTTGTAGCCCTTCTGGTGTAGATGTTTCAAGAGAATCTCCGTAGCTGAAAGTACAGAGGCAGCAATAGGGCCTGCTAATAGCAGATCATCAACATACTGCAGCAACAATGTGCCAGGGGGCATGAACAAATCCTGCAAATGTTGGCGCAGTATGTGATTAAAAATGGCTGGTGAGCCAACAAAACCTTGTGGTAGCTTAGTGTATGTGTATTGTTGTCCTTGATGGTGAATGCAAAAAAATGGCCTGCTGTCTGCATGTAGTGGGATGCTGAAAAAAGCATTAGAAATGTCCACCACAGTAAAAAAAAAAAAAAAAATGTGCTGTGGTGTAATGCTATTCAGGAGCAGATAAGGATTTGGAACAGTGTAGTTTGTAGGAGAAACAACTGAGTTCACACATCTCAGGTCATGGACCATCCTGTAGTCCCTATAATAGCTCAAGTAGGTTAATTTTGTCTTCTTTTAATTATTTACCTTTTGTTCTTATTAAAGACAAAAATAGAAAGGAGATATTTTTTACTTTCATTACATGTTTCAACTGTGCACTGCAGCCTTTGTCAGAAGAGTCAGCTGATTGCTGCCAGGTGTCATTTTATCAGCTGACTTTCGTAGGCGGGGCCAGCCCAGCAGACCTGTCAGATCCACCGAGCCGGCCCCGTTTTCCGCTGTCCGATAGTCTCTGGAGAATGTGGTCCCAGCCATCGGCTGACTCTTCTGACAAAGGCTGCAGTGCACAGTTGAAACATGTAAAGAAGGTAAAAAAAAAAAAAAAAAAAAAATCTCCTTTTTATTTTTGTCTTTAATAAGAACAAAAGGTAAGATAAGATAAGATAAGATAAGATAAGCCTTTATTAGTCCCACAACGGGGAAATTCCAGGATTGCAACAGCACAGGGATAGCAACACTCAGAGCAACAATCAGAAGGCAAGAAAAAAACAAGCAAGCAAGAGCAGCTAATATACATATGTACGTATTACTATAAAATATATATATATACACACACACACAGACACACAGTGCAGAGCATTGTAGCTGGATGGAATAAATATGCAAGTATATAAACACACACAGTGCGGAGCAATGTAGCTAGATGGAATAATATGTAGATATATAAATATATAAACACACCCAGTGCTGAGCATTATAGCTAGATGGAATAAATATGTAAATATATAAACACACACAGTGCAGAGCATTGTTGCTAGATGGAATGAAACAGCATAACCGTCTACTTAGTTATCCTACATGGTATGATTATGTGCCCATACATATTCTCACTTTAAATAATTTAAAGAAGACAAAATGAACCTACTTGAGCTATTACGGGGAAGTTATGGACAAAATTGTATCAAAGACTTCCACCGGCTGGAGAAATTGGCGAAAACACGGGCACGCTACAGAAACCACGTGAGATTTAACCTCCGTTGCAGAGATGAGGATGTCACACCCGCAAGCCTCAACATAAAAAATCCAATCCCGACCAAAAATACAGAGAAAATTATCAATAAAGCACGGAAAGACCTGATCAAAGAACAGATAAGAATGCCGACAAACAAAGTGGACAGAATCAACAACCAGATCAAGGAGGAAATGGACATTTTCAAGAAACACTTCCCGACCGACCAGGAAACGCAGGAGCAGATAGAAGCACAATTAAAACACGCACACGAACAGGAATTCACTATAACGAAAAACTGCCATTAAAAGAAACTAAAAAAAACTCACAGAAAGGAAGAACGGACAAAGACAAACACACACGGAAATGAACGCTAAGTGGGTCAAAAACTTATCAAAACACACACTCACGGACACGGAGAAAACAGTGCTGAGCAGAGGACTAAACGTCGCCATCACACCAGCCAAAATACCCCATGATGAATACATCCTCACAACAGAACTCGCATGTGAAAAAATCCAGGATCAAGGGGAAAAAGCATCACTCCAGAATGCAGTCGCAGGAATCCTCAAAACGGCCATACTACCACAAAGCAATGTTACAAATGAAGAAAAAGCATTAAACTCACTCAAGACAGCTAAAACAATCACAATCATAGACATGGAAGCATATGAAAAACAGATGGAAACCATGGTGGCAGATAACAGCACATATGAAATCATAAAAACAAACCCCACAGAAGAAAAGAAAAAAAAATGCTAAAAGCCCTTCTTAAAAGGAACTCTGATTATATTGGCATGGTAGCTCTATATGCTTTATTTTTATGTTAGTAACATAACTATAATATAATTTTTTTGAAAATAATTCCCAGTTTTACATATTTTTAAAAAACTTTATTACGATTTTTGTTTACATCGCAAGGCATTCTGGGTAGTGACGTAGAATGGTTGCAGCCGTTTTTTCTGTCTTATACAAGCCAAGAAACGAAGCTATGAACTACTGCCATTTGTCAGTGAAAATGCCACATTGCGGCTTTTGGATGTAATTTCCAATCAAAGGGAAATAAAGAGAGCGGGGTGAGCCTCCATAGCTTTCCTAAAGAGGGAAAGTGGAGGAAAAAGTGGGGCGGCAGCAGCTCAGCAGGTGGAGCAGGTCGTCTAATAACCCCATGGTTGGCGGTTCGCATCACGCTCTCCCCAGATATCCTGCCGTTGTGTCCCTGGGCAAGACACTTCACCCGCATTGCCTCCAGTGCCCATAACACTGGGTATGAATGTGTGAAAATGTTTAAATGCTCGGTGGTGGCCGGAGAGGCTGTTGGCGTGGATTGGCAGCCACATTTCCCTCACTCTGTCTGTGATCACGCGCTGTAGCGCATGCCTGATAAAACTGACATATGTAATAATCACGCTGTGATAATAGCACAATATCGCTCAAAGCGCGCGCATGAGACATGTCTGTGATCGCACGCTTGTGTTGACCGTTCCTGCCTTTCGTCTCCTAACCGTGGTTTTGGGATGCAGGGGAGATGTATCTTCCTCCGCGGTTTAATTCCCGAGTAAACCTCACTCTTGTGGTACACAGAAGCACAGGCCGTTTTGCTGAAGCGTTGGGGCTTTATTTATATACCGCACTGTTGTCAGCAACAAATTCTACCTGCTCTGGTCGCCTCGCTCTTTCTACTTATCCGCACCAAATCACACACCGTTCGCCACACACACCGGGGAGGGGGGGGGGCGCCTCGGCTGCACAAACGCCATCACTCACTCACGTCCACGCACCGAGCTGCTGCCCCATCCAAACACACGCACCAGACACATCCAACAACACTTGATAAAGCTGACATATGTATTAATCACGCTATGATAAAGCACAATATCCCGCAAAGCGCACAAGTGTGCGCTTTGCGCACCAGTGTGGCGGATGAAGTAAGGGAACCCAGTGTTGAGGCACGGAATAATTGCAGGCAGGACACTGCAAACTGAAGTTTAAAAGGGTGTTTATTTCATCCTCCAGCACGAAGCTCACTCCAGCGCTGTGGAGCGAGCCCTTTTTTTTTTATTACTTATTTTGTACCCGTAGGTAGATTTGTTTTGCAGTCTGGTGACAAGCTACCAGCTGCCAGTCACTGCGTGCGCAAGCGCCCCTTAACTCCCTAGCCTGCATGTTTTTGACATGTGGGAGAAAACCGGAGAAATCCCAGAGTAAACCCACGCAAACACGGGGAGAACATGCAAACTCCACACAGATCACTGTTGGCCGGGGGCAGGGATCGAACCCGCGATCCCCCAGCCGAGGGTAAACTGTGCTGCCCACTGCGCACTGTGGTTAGTACAAAATAAGTAATTAAAAAAAAGGGCTCACTCCACAGCGCTGGAGGATGAAATAAACACCCTTTTAAACTTCAGTTCGCGTGTCCTGCCTGCAATTATTCCGTGCCTCAACACTGGGTTCCCTTATTTCATCCGCCACACTGGTGCGCAAAGAGCATGCTCATGCGCTTTGAGCGATATTGTGCTATTATCACAGCGTGATTAATACATATATCAGCTTTATCAGGCATGCGTTACAGCGCGTGATCACAGACACTCAGAGTGAGGGAAATGTGGCTGCCAATCCACGCCAACAGCCTCTCCGGCCACCACCAAGCATTTAAACATTTTTACACATTCATACCCAGTGTTATGGGCACTGGAGGCAATGCAGGTGAAGTGTCTTGCCCAGGGACACAACGGCAGGATATCTGGGGAGAGTGTGATGCGAACCGCCAACCATCGGGTTATTAGACGACCTGCTCTACCTGCTGAGCCGCTGCCGCCCCACTTTTTCCTCCACTTTCCCTCTTTAGGAAAGCTATGGAGGCTCACCCCGCTCTCTTTATTTCCCTTTGATTGGAAATTACGTCCAAAAGCCGCAATGTGGCATTTTCACTGACAAATGGCAGTAGTTAGGAGCTTCGCTTCTTGGCTTGTATAAGACAGAAAAAACGGCTGCAACCCTTCTACGTCACTACCCCAGAATGCATTGCGACGTAAACAATAATGGCGATTTACATCGTAATAAAGTTTTTTAAAAATATATAAAACTGGGAATTATTTTCAAAAAAATTATATTATAGTTATGTTAGTAACATAAAAATAAAGCATATAGAGCTACCATGCCAATATAATCAGAGTTCCTTTTAAACCCCTATTAGAAAGTAAAAAAATCACAAAGGACGCATATGATCACCTGATTCCCACAGCCAGCATCACCCCTCGAATCTATGGAACCCTAAAAATACATAAGGATATCCCACTGCTGCCAATAATAGACAGTATCAGATTAGTTACATACAACTTATCAAAAGCCCTGGTTGAAATCATCAAACCCCTCCTTGGACTATCAGAATACCACTGCAAAAACTCAAAAGAGTTGGCACAAGAACTCAAAAATATGAAAATAGAATCAGACAAGATCCTCATTTCACATTGTTCACAAAGACCCCTGTTGATGTCACACTACATACAGTGGGGCAAAAAGTATTTAGTCAGCCACCAATTGTGCAAGTTCTCCCACTTAAAAGATGAGAGAGGTCTCCAATTTTCATCATAGGTATACCTCAACTATGAGAGACAAAATGAGGAAAAAAAATCCAGAAAATCACACTGAAGGATTTTTAATGAATTAATTGGTAAATTCCTCGGTAAAATAAGTATTTGGTCAATAACAAAAGTTCATCTCAATACTTTGTTATATGCCCTTTGTTGGCAATGACAGAGGTCAAACGTTTTCTGTAAGTCTTCACAAGGTTTTCACACACTGTTGCTGGTATTTTGGCCCATTCCTCCATGCAGATCTCTTCTAGAGCAGTGATGTTTTGGGGCTGTCGCTGGGCAACACAGACTTTCAACTCCCTCCAAAGATTTTCTATGGGGTTGAGATCTGGAGACTGGCTAGGCCACTCCAGGACCTTGAAATGCTTCTTACGAAGCCACTCCTTCGTTGCCCGGGTGGTGTGTTTGGGATCATTGTCATGCTGAAAGACCCAGCCACGTTTCATCTTCAATGCCCTTGCTGATGGAAGGAGGTTTTCTCTCAAAATCTCACGATACATGGTCCCATTCATTCTTTCCTTTACACGGATCAGTCGTCCTGGTCCCTGTGCAGAAAAACAGCCCCAAAGCATGATGTTTCCACCCCCATGCTTTGCAGTAGGTATGGTGTTCTTTCTCCTCCAACTACGACAAGTTGAGTTTTTACAATAAAGTTCTATTTTGGTTTCATCTGACCATATGACATTCTCCCAGTCCTCTTCTGGATCATCCAAATGCTCTCTAGCAAACTTCAGACGGGCCTGGACATGTACTGGCTTAAGCAGGGGGACACGTCTGGCACTGCAGGATTTGAGTCCCTGGCGGCGTAGCGTGTTACTGATGGTAGCCTTTGTTACTTTGGTCCCAGCTCTCTGCAGGTCATTCACTAGGTCCCCCCATGTGGTTCTGGGATTTTTGCTCATCGTTCTCGTGATCATTTTGACCCCACGGGGTGAGCTCTTGCGTGGAGCCCCAGATTGAGGGAGATTATCAGTGGTCTTGTATGTCTTCCATTTTCTAATAATTGCTCCCACAGTTGATTTCTTCACATCAAGCTGCTTACCTATTGCGGATTCAGTCTTCCCAGCCTGGTGCAGGTCTACAATTTTGTTTCTGGTGTCCTTTGACAGCTCTTTGGTCTTGGCCATAGTGGAGTTTGGAGTCTGACTGTTTGAGGTTGTGGACAGGTGTCTTTTATGCTGATAACGAGTTCAAACAGGTGCCATTAATACAGGTAACGAGTGGAGGACAGAGGAGCCTCTTAAAGAAGAAGTTACAGGTCTGTGAGAGCCAGAAATCTTGCTTGTTTGTAGGTGACCAAATACTTATTTTACCGAGGAATTTACCAATTAATTCATTAAAAATCCTTCAATGTGATTTTCTGGATTTTTTTTCTCATTTTGTCTCTCATAGTTGAGGTATACCTATGATGAAAATTGGAGACCTCTCTCATCTTTGAAGTGGGAGAACTTGCACAACTGGTGGCTGACTAAATACTTTTTTGCCCAACTGTATAGTGCAAGAATGCCTCAGTAATGACAGAACTCTAAAAAGATGCACCAATCTCACAGTTCATGACATATCTGAACTATTACAATTTGTTGCAAAATCCACCTATTTTCAATACAGAGGAAAAATCTACAGACAAAAAGCAGGATTTGCAATGGGAGACCCACTATCAGCCATCATGAGCAGCTTTTTCATGGAGGATCTGGAAAACAAAGCCATCAACACAGCACCTACACAATGTAAACCCACCCTCTGGAAGAGATACGTGGACGACATTCTGGAGAAAATAAGGAAAGGACACACACAAGAACTCACTGACCATCTAAATAGCACGGACAGCACTGGGAATATAAAATTCACACACGAAGAGGAAGAAAATGGCACCATAGCCTTTCTAGACATGAAAATCAACCACAAAGATGACGGCAGTATAAAAATCACAGTCTACAGGAAACCAACCCACACAGATCAATACCTACTATGGACATCAGAACACCCCACAGAACACAAACTATCAGTTGTCAGGACGTTATATGAATGGGCCACCATCATCACAGACCAAGAAGACAGACAGGAGGAGGAAAACCACATAAAACATGCACTCATATGCTGCCAATATCCAGTATGGGCCATAAACAAAGGGAAACAGCAAGTCAAAAACAAAGAAAACAAACAGGAATCGAGACAGAACAAAAGCCGAAATCAAAAACAAGGACACCATAACTATACCATACATCTGACGGAAAACAAAACCAATTCAAAGGATCATGAAAAAATAAAAAAATAAACAGCAGTAAAACCACAGAAAAAATTAAGACAATTATTAGTACACCCCAAGGACAAAATAGAACAAGACAAAAAATGCAATGTAATATATGAAATATCATACAGATCATGCAACAAAACCTACATTGGAGAAACCGGAAGATCATTCACCACAAGGAAAAAAGAACACCAGAAGGAATGTGAGAAGGAAACACAAGGACGACTCACAAGATCACAAAAAGAAAAGGCAGAACAAGAAACATTAAAATCAGCAATATCAGATCACTGCAAAAGAAATAATCACATCATGGACTGGGACAACGCAAAAATTATTGGATCGGAGAGCAACAGACACAAACGCTGGATCAAGGAGGCCATAGAAATGAGGAAGCGGGGAAAAGATACCATGAACCGGGATGAGGGGGCCTTTATGCTTTCCCACACCTGGGACCACATTCTCCAGAGACCATCAGACGGCGGAAAGCGGAGCCAGCTCAGTGGATCTGACAGGTCTGCTGTGCTTGCCCCGCCTACAAAAGTCACCTGATAAAATGACACCTGGCAGCAATCAGCTGACTCTTCTGACGAAGGCTGCAGTGAACAGTTGAAATATGTAAAGAAGGTAAAAAAAAATCTCCTTTCTATTTTTGTGTTTAATAAGAACAAAAGGTAAATACATCCTGTAGTCCGTTTTGCCAGGCTTCTCTACAGGAAGAATTGGTGTGTTCCATGGAGACTGTGTCAGCACTAGAACCCCTGCCTGGAGAAGACCCTGTATTGTTCCTGCTATACCTAGCTCCTTCTCCCTTGTGAGAGGATACTGTGCTCTCCCTACTGGTTGAGCATTTGCTTTCAATGAGATTTTAACTGGTGGACAGGTAATCAGTCCAACATCTGCAGAGCCATCTGACCACAGGGTGGGGAGCAGAGCGTCCAATAGTACACTAGAATCTGGGTGATCAGTGTTTTCTCTACCATGTGTTCTGTCTAACTGCAATGTTTGTGGAGTGGCCTGAATTGTGATATTGCATGAGATGCGATAACAATCTGCAGATGGTGAATAATGTAGGTCCCTGCATTGTGTGACAACCCAGTCAGTCAACTTAAGACAGTTTCTCACCATCGGTCTCAGTGCCCTTGCCTCCTCCCCTGTAGACACCCCCAGCATGACATGGGGTGCAGCAGTGTCCGAGAGGGCATACAGAGGCAACAAGTCTTTGTCCAGATAAACTGCAGCAGCAACTCCTTGTGGTCCCACATAAATGTCTTTACACACCAAGTGCTGCACTCCCACCAAGGCTTCCCACTGATCATCATACAGTTCCTGATCATCATGTGAATAGTTCATTGTGCAGTGGAGAGGATCATGTGGGGGGTCATAAGGTCGGACAGAGTCAATCCATGGTGCCCATGTGACATATTTGTCAATCAGTGAATTCTTATCAGCGCTTACATCATTCAACTGCAGCCACCACACAGTAGCAAGAGAGGTTTGATCCTCCTCTTTGTCTGCTTTCTGTAATTGCAATTGTGGAGCATTTAGGGAAGTTGACAGATCTGATGTGCACCGTAACATTGTCCCATCTGGCAGACACACAACAGTTCCAGTGGAAGCAAAATAAATGTGTGCCCTCACTTTCAGTAACACATCTCTTCCCAGAAGATTTACAGGACAGTCTGGAGAGTACAGGAAGGAGTGGACAAAATCCAGTCCTGCCAGTGAACAGTTCAGTGGCACTGAGAAAGGGAGACGTTTTGGGGTCCCAGAGATGCCAACCACTGATGTGTAGTTAGAGGACAGGGGTAGAAAGGTTGATATTGATGAGGAGCGAGCCCCTGGGTCCACTATAACTTCGTAAGTCTTGTCTCCCACTGTGAGCAATAGCATTGGATGAGAAAGTGCTATCTCGTCTGTGTAGCTTTGTAATCATTGCTGACTAGGCATCATGCTGTGGTTGGAAGCCATGTGTAATTGCTGAGGCAGCTGTGTCTGCAGTGGCTGATCTGGCCACACCCCGGGTGCTGGAGGAGGGGTGGGTGTATAGTTTGTTCAAACACTTCCACTACCAGTAGGTGGAGCTCTACAACCCGATGGCCTATTTTGCCACACCTTAGGCACATGCCACTTGGTGGGGCTGATGCTGATCCCATGCCTCCCTTGTATGCACCTCTTCCACGCCCTCTTTGTAACGAGCGTTGTTGCCATTGTTGGTGTATTTGTTGAAGTCCCAACACAAAGGGCTCAGCAGGGACAGAACCGATAGTGGGCTGAGGGGTTGTCACTGTAATGGCTGGAGCCTGTACAGTACTTTTCTGTTTTTTATCCTTATTCACTACATCCCTAGCTACTTTTAGTTGGGCCTTTATCAGCTGATTAGACAAATCTGCTGTCTCTGTATCTTTTTCATCTTGTTTTTTATTATATTGTCTCACATAGTGATGCACATGAGACAACCAATCTTCCCAGGGGCGGGTGTTTAAACCCACGACTGCTTCCAGAGCAGCTCTAACAGGTTGTGGGACTGATGTCTGGACCACATTGAGGAATACCGCTTGTGTAGTTGGGTTATTTCAAGGATTTTCTCCAGCCATATCAGTCCACAGAGCCAGACACCGATCTACATCAGCTCCTGCTTCTTCTCCTTTTTTCATAGGAATGTCTGTTAGTTCTGCACTTGTGAGATCTACAGGGAGCATTTCTCTCATCACTGTAAAAATGTTATCACTGTGCAGTCTGAATGGAGCCTCATCAGGCTCATCTATGGTCCTTGCTTCCTCCTCTATGTTTTTAATAGGGATGTGATTTGGGGATGGGGAAATTATCTTAAAATTTAGCAGGGGGTCTGGGGGACATAGTCCCCCAGTGGGGACCAGGGCATAGCCCCGGTGGGGGGGGGGGGGGGCCAAGGGGGGCAAAGCCCCCCAAAGCTCCTGGGTTTTTATGATTTTTAAGTACCAGAACTGTGCTTAAATGACATAAAACAAACAGCTGAATGTCACTTATTACTGTATAATACTGACTTATGTTCCAAGAAGATAGCATTGCTAAAATATTCCAACAAGCATTATCCATCACGTGTGGCGTTAAAAATATTTTTTAAATAAAGTCTAAAACATCTTCAGCAGGCAAGATGAAGAAAAGTGAAAAGTGAACTCCTGTGGCAGATATAAGGCGTTTGATCGCCTCTAAGGCGTTTGATTGTGTTAATCACAGGATATTGTTTAGGAAAATGATTGACAGGGGGGTTCTCAAGTACTTAGTACGTATCCCGATTTACTGGTACGCACATCAGAAGATGCTGGTGAAATGGGGGAAGAGTCATTCATCCCCATCTGGTGTGAGCAGTGGTGTCAGACAGGGCAGGATACTGTCCTCTATTCTATTTAATCTTTATATGGATGAGTTGTCAAAACAACTGAATGCCTGTAAAACTGGGTGTTTAATAGAGAATAAGTTAGTGAATCATTTTATGTATGCTGATGATCTAGTTCTTCTCAGTCCAAGTAGTGCTGGTCTTCAGGAGTTATTAAGAGTGTGTACTGCTTATGGAGAGGAAAATGACATAAAATATAATACAAATAAGAGTTTTGTGCTGATTTGCCGCACTAAAGAAGATTTGTTAATGAAATTCCCTGTCTTTGAATTGGCAGGCAGGGAATTAATTGTCAGGGATAAAATTAAATATCTGGGACATTTTATTAATGATAGAATGACTGATGATGATGATATTTTCAGACAACACTGCAAAATCTACATGCAAGAAAATATTCTTGCACGCAGGTTTGGTTTTTGTTCAGATGAGGTGAAACTGGTTCTTTTTAAAACCTATTGTACACCTTTATACACTGCTCATTTATGGATAAATTATAGGAAACAAAGTATGCAGAAATTACAGGTTGCTTACAATGATGCTTTAAGAATTTTACTTAAAAAGCCTGGATGGTGCAGTGCTTCTGAGTTATTTGTCTCATCACGTGTAAATACACTGCATGCAGTAATAAGGAATCCTATGTATAAATTCATCTGTCGGCTTGATGTATCTAGAAATGAAGTATGTATCTAGAAATTCAAGTCATGTCTAGCATTAAGCTCAGTTCTATTCGCTGTCAGTCACAGTTTACAAGGTTCTGGTACAGTAGTCTTTTGAAGTCTTTTTAAAGTCTGTACTGTTTTTGCACTTTTAGTAGTTGTGTCTTATTGTTTTGTAATTTTTTGATTGTTTTTCTTATTATCTGTTTTCAACTGTCTTGTTTTATTTTATTTTATTTTATTTATTTTATTTTATTTTATTTTTGATGGACCATGAGTCTGGAATAAAGTCTTTGATTGATTGATTGATTGATTGATTGATATAAAGGTCTCCATTTAACCATGAGAAACTCCAGGTTAGCTGAGCAGTGTCTCCCAACAGTGACAGAGTTCGTGCACCAAGCCTTGTTAATATAAATGCATACTCCCCCACCTCTGGTCTTACCGGAGTCATTAGCTGCTCTGTCTGCCCGGAGAGTGTGCCATCCGGCCAACTCGACAGCACCGTCAAGTAATTCAATTCAATTCAGCTTTATTTATAATGCGCCACATCACAACAAAAGCCGTCTCGTGGCGCCACACAAGTACTCCACTATGTAGCCATATTTCCGTGAAAATCATGATATTGCAGTTCATAAGTTTCTTATTGTTGGTGATCCGAAGCCGTAGCTCATCCATTCTGTTCTCCACTGACCGTACATTAGCGAGGAAAATGCTGGGTTGAGAAAGCCGGTGCGGGGTTAGCTTTAGCTTAGCTCTTAGCCCTCCGCGCTTCCCCCGCCTTTGTTTACGGTCTCTACGCCGCCTGCGAGCCCTTCCGCTCGGCCGGGTAGCTTACCTAGCATCGGGTGTTCTCCAGAGCTCAGGGATGAAACGTAGGTTGCTGATAAAAAGGTCGTTATTTTGTAATCCAATGTCCAAAAGTTCATTTTGGGTGTAGGATGTAAAAGCGAAGCTGTTCTGAACGAACAGACCCGAAATGAGCAGAAATATCGCTGCTAATCCACAAAATCTGAAGAGACGCTGAGCCTCGCGTTATGCAAGCGCCGCCATCTGGTCTGAAAATTTTTGGAAGATAAAAAAAGCGGAATTCCGCGAATTAGCGGAAAAATCACATCCCTATTTTAAGCATAGAAGGGGAGGTGTGAGTGGCCACTATTCTCCTGGTGTCTGCCATACATAGGCGGCAACCAACTGTGGCCTTCTGCATTGCCCTAATCCACGGGGATGCTCCCGAACGGAGGGAGTATATTGCAAATGCCTTTAAGGTCCTTAAAAGACCATTCTGTATATTGAGTGGCCCCAGTTTCAGTAGCTATCACGGGCATATGCTTATAATCTTACTTTAAATGTGGTTCCTACTTGTAAACACGTATGCTGTGGTGCTTTTTCGGTCAAATTTTCCATAGTCGACCCATAGTCAACAAATTTCCACTGTTTTTGTATGCCTGAGGGTGACAATACATTTTTGTCTGTGTAGTCATCGATTTTCTTAGGGGAATGATCTTTGTAATTTGTTCATTGCAACCCCTACATCATCCTTACCATTTTCTGTTTCTAGTTTTGGTAAGGGGGTGGAGGCAGCAGCTTTCTCCAGTTTACTGGGGAACTACTCCTCCTCCTCGCTGTAAGAAGAGTGTTTGAGTTGATCCAGTGACTCTGTTGGTGTTAGTCTCTTTTTTTTTCTTCAGTTTTTCTTTCTTTTTAGCACTATGAATTATGGGAGGAATCATAAGTTTTAGAGCGTATGATTTTTCTCTTACACAGTTTCCTATAATGATACTTTATGTAACACCACAAGAAAAGCACATGATTATCATAAATTCCTATTGCCCCTTCTGATCATTATCATTAATGTTCTTACTTGAGTCGACTGTCTTGCGCATCTTGGAGGGAAGAAAAACACCTCATGGGTAAAACCAGGTCTGTGGTGGACCACTCCCAGTTACACGGGGTGAGACTGGACATCCTGGCAGATAGGCACATCTGGTGCAAGGTCTGTGGTGGACTTTTGCCAGTCGGTGCATCGTGACATGCACTACACAAAGAGCAGAAATAAACAAACCTATCATCTGGTCAGTCACTGCAACAGATACTGGAGTCAGTTTGTCTTGGCCTGTCCTTGCCACTGATAATACCTCTATCTGCCAAGAATGTGTCACTAGTCCAGCAAAAGCTAGCGGTACTCAAATACTTTGCAAGCAGTTTCATGAAATGGTCAGTCAGAGAGCAACTCATACCGGCTCGAACGTCGCCCGGGTTAACAAGATCAGGAGTTCCTGGCAGCGGAAGGCGAATTACAGAGCTGCGTGGAGGAATCTGATCAGACCTAAATGAAACAGTCATTGTTGCCCCTGACAGACTGCTATGATGGTGATGATGATGATGATGATGATTATCATCATTCATTCATTTTCTTCCGCTTAATCCTTTTCGGGTCACGGGGGGGCTGGAGCCTATCCCAGCATCTTTGGGCGAGAGGCAGGGTCCACCCTGGACAGATCGCCAGTCCATCGCAGGACCAACACAGAGAGACAGACAACCATTCACTCTCACAGTCATACCTAAGCACAATTTAGAATCCCCAGTTTGATGCCAATGAACCTAACTTGCATGTTTTTGGCATGTGGGAGGAAACCGGAGAAATCCCGGAGTAAACCCACGCAGACACTGGGAGAACATGCAGACTCCACACAGATCACTGTTGGTCGGGGGCTGGGATCGAACCCAGGATCCCCCGGCCAAGGGTGAGTTGCTGTGCTGCCGCAGTGCTAACCACTCCACCACCACGCCGCCCTTGATCATTATTATGATAATGACCCAAGCCACTGACAACTCATTATTGTTTGCAGTAGTTTTTTGGATTTATTTTTATACATCAGTTTATTCATTAATTTATCTGTATATAATTTGCCAGTTCCTGTCATCCATTATTATTGGTATTAAGTTTTTAATTTTCTTTTTAATTCTGTTAGCTGTTATCTAAAAATCCTTGAGTATGACTTAATGAAATGATGTGGCTCAGAGTCAGCTATTTGAAGGCCAACAAAAACTATTTCTTTTTACTAATTTGCTATATTCTGTTTAATCTGTTTATTCATTAATTACATTACTTTCTCAATTATTTATTTGTTTACTTATTGTTATTTGTATGTCAAAATTCCTTATCAACTCTCCCTGTTACTTAACAGAAAAACAGGAGACTTCTGGTTTAATTAGCAGTCTTGATTCACAGATTCTTTTGTTATCTAATTAGTTTTTTTTTTATCGATGTTTGTCCACTTGGTCTTTTAGTGTTGTGTCTTTTAACTTATAATTTTTGACTTTTGTGTGCCTGCAGCTTCAGACAAGCCCCTCACTCCTCAGTCTCTCTCTCTCCTGCATTTCTCCTTCACTCGTGTATGTGTGTGTGTGTGCCTGCACACACTTCTTCTACCTCCCTCTTTTTTTTCTGTCTGCCTCTCAGTTGCCTTTTCTGTCCTCTCACATATTTCCTTTACAGTAAAGAATGGTTTAGACAGCCATGATTGTTAAATTTTCCTATACAAGCTACGGGAAGAAAAAGTTAGTAAATATTTACAACCCTGAGTCCAAACTCAGAATTCTTAACTCCTTACTGGTAATTGCAGCGTCTACAAGCTTCTACCTGTCATTCTAATAACGCAGGCGGTAGAGCACATGGCCTGCAATGCCAGTGGGTCGCAAATTCTTTGTTTCTGTTAGACCAGACAAAAAATATTGTAACGTCGGGGCTGTGTTAAGGGGAGCAGGGATTTTTCTGGCATGTGTTGCCAGCAGAGGACGTTATATTCATGTGTGTTAAACTGTTATTACTGTGTCATTATAACTGCGTTATAATGACACAGCAGTGTTATAGTTAGAATTACAACAGGAATGATTATGTGTCTGTGTAACCCTTATTGAAATGGAGGTCTGGGAGAATGACCTCCCCTCCTGTCTGTGGTCAGTGTGTGTTTCAATAAAGCCTGTTTTGTCGCAGCCATCTGCTCCTCTTCTTGTGTGAACCTCGCCTACGTCACAATACATTTCCCAGGGGGCACTTCGGGCTTTATCATCCAACCCACACAATGCACTGCCTCTTAGCCCAGACAACCAGAGATGGGAATTCGGGATCAGAGCTAACCCCTTTCACCCTACACCACTCTTCGTGTCTTAAAATGGGGTATAAGAGGATAACCACCCACACAGTTCTATCCCCACAAAATTCACAGAGACAAAGCAATGACAACATACATGGAATGCACAGTATCTACAGAAGCACTTGTGTGTGTCTTTCCCCTTTGCCATTTATAACTTTTTACCAATCTAACTCCATAACAGAGCCTATTTACCTTAACTTTGCGTCCAACATTAAAACCATTGACAGCTTTTTTATGGAAATCAGCCCAGCTGATTTTTGAATGAATGAATGAATGAATGAATGAATGAATGAATGAATGAATCTTTATTTTGGATAGATTAAAAGTAAAGATTAAAAAAGAAACAGAATAATATAACAAACGGGAAAAAAATTAAGGTCAAATTAGACAATAACTCCTCTGATTATACAGTTCAACATAAGTTATCTGAAATGGTTGATGGCTGAAGCTGCAGCTTATATTGCCCACCCATATTCCATCCAAGAATTCAAAAGAAAAACAAAACAAGAGCGATTACAATTCAGAACAAAGCTAAGACAAAATGTGACAAAAAACTAAGCTACAGCACAACACAGGCTGGATATGACAATCCTTATGTGATTTTACATGTCATCTTGTATATATGTTTGGAGTATTTCTTCCTTTAGTTTTTGTTTAAATTGTCCAAGCGTTGTACATGATTTTAATTCAGGTCCAAAAGCGTTCCATAATCTGACTCCTTGCACTGAGACACAGTGTTGCTTGGTGGTAGTTCTCACTGAAGGTTTTTGAAATATACATGTTTCTCTGTAAGCTGCTTTGTTTATTATCCTAATAGCTCTCTTCTGAAGCATAAAGACTGGATATATGTTTGTTTTATATGTATTTCCCCATACTTCAGTACAATATGTAATGTATGGGAGTATTAATGAATGATAATGTATATAATGTGGGTTGATTCAGCAAATATTTCACTCTGTGTAATATCGCAATTGATTTGGATATTTTACCTTTAATATAATTAATATGTGACTTCCAACACAGTTTATTATCAATTATTACTCCAAGAAATTTAGTTTTGGATACCCTTTCAATCTCTACACTATTTACACTGAGTTTAGATACTGAGTTGTTGTGATGGTTGTTAAAAACTATAAATTTTGTCTTACTTAAATTCAGCATTAATTTGTTTGAATCAAACCACAGTTTAAGCTTTCCTAATTCCTTTCCGAGTGTATCCAAAAGTTGTTCCAAAGTGCTTCCACTGCATAATAAATTAGTGTCATCTGCAAACAATATTAAATCCATTTTTTCCGAAACTTTACATATATCATTTATATACATATTGAATAACAATGGCCCCAAAACTGAACCCTGTGGAACTCTGCAAGTAACCTTCAGTAACTGCCAGTTTTTGCCACCAACACATACATACTGATATCTGTTCTTTAAGTAACTACATAACCAGGACAGTGCTACCCCCCTAATACCATCATTTTGCAGTTTCATTAACAATAATTTATGATCCACTGTATCAAATGCTTTTTTAAGATCCAGGAATACCCCAACTGAATACTCTTTATTTTCAACTACAGTTGATATTTTTTCTATAAATTCCATTAGAGCAAATGCAATTGTCCTCTTGTGTCTGAACCCATATTGCTGCTCACACAATAAATTATTCTTCAGTATGAAGTTGTCAATTCTCTCATAGAATATTTTTTCAAGTATCTTGGAAAATTGCGGCAATAGTGAAATAGGTCTATACTGTAGTTTGAAAATTCCCCTCTGTCACCCGTCTTGTATATCGGAATTACTTTAGCTATTTTCATTGCATTGGGAAATATACCTGTTTGGAGAGACAGGTTACAGATATACGTCAGAGGCTTCACTAAGCATTCAATGATAGTTTTGACTAAAAGCATGTCAATACCATCACAGTCCAGGGGAGGGACTTTGCACCAGGAGATTGAGTCTGGGTTTTCTGCCCAGAGTGAAAAAGGGGACTGTCACCAAAACTGGTGAGCCATTGGTCAGGACCGTGCAAATTCCTATAGCGACTGTCAGATGTAGTGTACAGGGTGAGGCTGCAGAAAAGGGACCGAGTTGTGGTACTCCACCGTGACCGTCTCGCCCCATACCAGCTATCTGCCTCGTGGGTGGTTGAGCCGGGGCCTTCATCCCGACCAGATACTCTGGCCGAGGCACAGATGGACACTAATGGGCCTGTACGTACTGGTCGCCGACAAAGGTGGCCGCCCTGACACCTAGATGGATTCGTGTTGGACTTTTGAGCTGGACATTATTGTTCTGGGCACAGAAACCAGTCCAGGGGTAACAGTGTAACGTGGGGGCTGTGTTAAGGGGGCGGGGATTCTCCTGGCATGCTTGCGCCGCAGAGGATTCAAAGAGTGTTATTATTTGTGTGTTCTAAGTGTTATTGCTGTGTCATTATAACTGCGTTATAATGGCACAGCAGTGTTATAAGACCAGTTAGCATTGTGATTGATCATGTGTTTGTGTCACCATAAGTGAGATGGGGGTCTGTGTGAATGACCTCCCCTCCGTTCTGTGTTGTGTGGGTGTGTATAGATAAAGCCTGTTTCGTCACAGTCATCTCTCCTTTCTTGTGTGAACCCTCACACGTTCTGTGTTCTGTTTGTGTGGTAAGGGGTGGTGGCTCCGCCTTTCTGTCACGCCACCACCCATGAGTATAAAAGGGCTGCATGCTGGAGGGCCGGTCTCTTGGCCGTCTCTCTGCGCAGAGGATTGTGTGTAGTTAGGTGCACTGTGCCCTGTTAATAAACATGTGTTCAGTTCAACACTTGGCCTCATCCTTAGGCTCCAACCACCGACAAAACAATTAGCAGTAGTATTAGCATTATTAAATTTTATTATTAAAAAGCTCTTCTCAAATTACCTACCTTGTTTGGGCTTGCCTTCCTCACAATTACAAGTCTGTGGTGACCCAGCACAATGCAGACTGATACTATTTCACACTCAGCAGGGCTGGAGGAAACGGAGGACAATTTGCATAAGGACAGAGAGCCCGTGGGGGCAATCAGAACAATGGACTGTTGTGTATACATCCCCTGGATGAGGGAGAGGACATCCGGGTGCCAGATGGTCACGCTAATGATATGTATTGACTGATATGTATATCACTAGATAGAGACGAAAACGACGTGGGTGTCATGCTGGTGTAAGACGGCGGGCAAGGAATATAAGGTACAGACCCACCCTCCCATCCATTATTATGGGGAATGTACGATCGATTCTAGGAAAGACAGATGAGCTAGCGGCTATCTCCCGCTACGATAGCATATACCGGGAGTGCTGCCTTATGCTATTCACTGAGACGAGGTTATCAGAACTAGCAGCAGATGCTAACATTGAACTGGAGGGTTTCCACGCAATACGGGCAGACCGAACACCAGGCAGTGGGAAGGCAAGGGGCAGTGGAGTGATAATGTATGTTAATAACAACTGGTGCAGACCGGGACATATCACTGTTAAACAACAACACTGCAACAAGGACATGGAGTTGCTAGCTGTTAGTATGCAGCCTACCTATCTCCCGAGGGAATACTCACACGTGATCTGCATTGTTATTTATGCAAATCCGATGGCGAACGCTGGGACAGCGCGTGACGTCATCCACTCAGTAACTGGCAGGCTGCAGACAGAACACCCAGATGCTCTTCTCCTCATCTCAGGCGACTTCAACCATGTTTCACTATCTCCCATTCTACCCACGTTCACCCAGTATGTCACATGCCACTCTAGAGACAATAAAACACTGGACTTATTCTACACAAACACTAAGGAGGCGTACACCTCATCACCACTCCCCCCACTCGGGAGATCGGATCACAACTTGGTTCATCTCTGGCCGGTGTACAAACCCCTAGTGCACAGACAACCTCCGGTCATACGCACAGTGAAGTTATGGTCTGAGGAGGCAATGGACGTCCTAAAGGACTGTTTTGAAACCACTGCCTGGGAGCAGCTCTGCGATCCACATGGTGAGGACATCGATGGCCTCACTACATCACCTTCTGTGTGGACAACACCGTACCCACCAAGACCATACGGTGTTGCTTGAACAACAAACCCTGGATCAACCCTGAGATAAAAACTCTTCTGAGAGAGAAGAAGAGGATCTTCAGGTCGGGGAACAGGGAGATGCTGAAGTCCATACAGAGGGAGCTGAGGAGAAAGATCAGAGAAGGCAAGGACAGCTTCAGGAAGAAGATGGAGGACAAGCTGCAACAGAGCAACATCGGTGGGGTCTGGAGAAAACTTAAAACCATCTCTGGGCTCCAGAATACCTCCCCCCAGGCCACAGGGGGCAGGGAGTGGGCAAACAATTTAAACCTGTTTTTTAATAGGTTTGACCAACCGCCCTCCCCCCCCGACTGCACAACAACCACTGCTGCCTCTGAAGACATCGAGTTCTGCTGCCCACACCCCACTCCACCATCACCCCCCCCACTCCCAACACACAGCCCCCCAACATGACCCTCACTAAGACCCAGGTGAGGACGGAGCTGAGGAAGATCAAGGCGAGGAAGGCGTCGGGACCGGACGGCATCAGCGCAAAGCTCCTCAAGTCCTGTGCAGACCAGCTGTGTGGGATTGTGGAGCACATCTTCAACCTGAGCCTGAAGCTGGGGAGAGTACCACAGTTGTGGAAAGCATCTTGTGTGGTACCTGTACCAAAGACTTCCCACCCCAAAGATCTGAACAGCTACAGACCAGTGGCCCTGACGTCCCACATGATGAAGACCCTGGAAGGACTGCTCCTTGCTCACCTCCGCCCCCTGGTGGGACCAGCGATGGATCCACTCCAGTTCGCCTACCAGCATGGCATTGGGGTGGAGGATGCAGTGATCTTCCTCCTTCACCGTTCTCTGTCCCACCTGGAGAAGCCCGGGAATGCGGTGAGGATCATGTTCTTTGACTTCTCCAGTACTTTCAACACCATCCAACCGATGATCCTGAAGGACAAGCTGCTGTGCGCAGGGGTGGACCAGCACCTATCATCATGGATCCTGGACTACCTCACTAACCGGCCACAGTTTGTGAGAACCCGGGACTGTGTGTCCGACACGATCATCGGTAGCATGGGGGCCCCCCAGGGAACACTTTTGGCTCCCTTCCTGTTCACCCTTTATATTGCGGACTTCTCACACAACACAACACACTGCCATCTACAGAATTTCTCTGACGACTCTGCGATTGTTGGCCTCATCTCCAACGCAGATGAAGCTGAGTACAGAGGACTTATCCAGGACTTTGTGGACTGGTGCCATCGGAACTGCCTCCAGATCAACGTGAGGAAAACTAAGGAGCTGGTGGTGGACTGCCGCAGGCAAGGACAACCCCTCACAGCACCAGTAAATATACAGGGAACAGACATCAAGATGGTGACGTCCTACAAGTACCTGGGTGTTCATCTGAACAATAAACTAGACTGGCCACACAATACTGACGCACTCTACAAGAAGGGACAGCGCAGGCTGTTCCTGCTGAGGAGACTCAGGTCTTCAAGCGCGCCACGCACAGGGACAAACCAACTCCACAGACTGATACAGCGTCCTCCACCGCTGCGCATGCCCGAGAAACACGGCCGATCGCCATCCTTGGAACCTTCAGGGCTGCTCATGCACCTGAAGCAGGCATGCAGCCCGCACACAGGACTTTGTATGGGCTTCTCAGCCACGGCGCACAATGGGAGTTTAGCCGATTGCTGTCCCCGATGGCTTTAGGGCTGCCTCTGCACCTAAAGCCAAACCGCCAAGTCCCTCACACAGCTGCAGATGTTTCACAGCCGCTACGCATCCTCGGGGAATTTGGCCGTTTGCCTTCCCCACATCCTCGCTGGACCGAGCCCCGAGAAGAGTCAGAGACTTAATTTTTTCACAGCCGCTGTGGATCACCACCAGGTTGACCGAGAAAGTCCCTCACCATCGCGGATCCACACGCAATTTTTGCGCGGCCCAGACACCTTTGATGTCCCGGGCCAGTACTCACTTACTCCCACCCCCCTCCCCCTCCTCCTCCACAGCGCTCTTTCTGCACCTCACTCCCTAAAGCCGTCCGATTGCCGGTTGGCTCCATTACGTCTATGAATGAGCATCACTATAAAACCATATGAATATTGAATGAATGAATGAATGAATGAATGAATGAAAGAATCTTTATTTATTTCGGATAGATTAAAAGTAAAGATTAAAAAAAGAAACAGAATAATATAACAAAGGGGGAAAGAAAATCCAACAAGGTCAAATTAGACAATAACTCCTCTGATTATACAGTTCAACATAAGTTATCTGAAATGGGTGATGGCTGAAGCCGCAGCTTATATTGCCCACCCATATTCCATCCAAGAATTCAAAAGAAAAACAAAACAAGAGCGATTACAATTCAGAACGAAGCTAAGACAAAATGTGACAAAAAAAACTAAGCAACAACACAACACAGACTGGATATGACAATCCTGATGTGATTTTACATGTCATCTTGCATATATGTTTGGAGTATTTCTTTCTTTAGTTTTTGTTTAAATTGTCCAAGCGTTGTACATGATTTTAATTCAGGTCCAAAATCGTTCCATAATCTGACTCCTTGCACTGAAACACAGTGTTGCTTGGTGGTAGTTCTCACTGAAGGTTTTTGAAATATACATGTTCCTCTGAAATGATATTGTTTCTCCCTTATTTGGAACAACTTTTGGATATTTGTGGGCAGTGATAGATTCTTCACTTTAAACATTATTACTGCAGTTTTAAAGTCAACCAGATCTTTCAACCTGAGAGCTTTTAATTTAAGAAAAAGTGGGTTTGTTGGTTCCCTGTAAGCAGCTTTGTTTATTATTCTAATAGCTCTCTTCTGAAGCATAAAGAGTGGATATATGTTTGTTTTATATGTATTTCCCCATACTTCAGTACAATATGTCATGTATGGGAGTATTAATGAATGATACAAAGTCTATAGTGTGGGTTGATTCATTCAATATGAGAAGAAAGAAAGACAAAATCATTTGCATACGGAGACAATCTTGAAATCTCGGATACTTGGGTGCTGAAAACAGTCACATCAGTGTTTAAGTCAATTAAAAATGTTAAAAACGAGTATCATATCAGTATCAGGGCAGCGCGGTGGTGCAGTGGTTAGCACTGTGGCCGCACAGCAACTCACCCTCGTCCGTGGGATCCCTGGTTCGATCCCAGCCCCCGACCAACAGTGATCTGTGTGGAGTTTGCATGTTCTCCCCGTGTCTGTGTGGGTTTACTCCGGGATTTCTCCAGTTTCCTCCCACATGCCAAAAACATGCAAGTTAGGTTAATTGGCATCAAACTGGGGATTCTTGATTGTCTTTAGGTGTGACTGTGAGAGTGAATGGTTGTCTGTCTCTCTGTGTTGGCCCTGCCATGGACTGGTGATCTGTCCAGGGTGGACCCTGCCTCTCGCCCAAAGATGCTGGGATAGGCTCCAGCCCCCCCCTCCGTGACCAGAAAAGGATTAAGCGGAAGAAGATGAATGAATGAATGAATGAAAAAAACGAGTATCAGTTACATTGTAGAGGCTGGGTTAATCATCTCAGACTGGATGCAGAGAGTTAACAGGGAAGGACAATAGCTATGGAGATCATGGTGAGGTAGCAGGAAGAAGGAGTTGGGGGGAGACGGGATGAATGTATTGTGATGCGAGATGTCATGCAGATGTGAGATGGGTGGTTGGTATAAAAGGAGAACCCATTGTGTATTGAGACATGCTTTTCTGTGTATGACTGATGTGAGAGTGAATAAAATCGTCTGCTGCATAAATCAGTCTCGTATTTACACTCTCCACAACATCCGTCTTTAAATCAATAACGTCATTAAAACCGAGCATCTTTATTTTTTTCTTAATTTTTTACCATGCTCAGGTGTTGTACCTTACAACAAGTGTCGTTTATTTTATGTAATATTCGACTTCTTGTGCAAAAATGAAGAAAATGCAGTAAATGCCCCACGATAGACTGCTATGATGATGATGATGGCTCTCTGGCGTTTGTTTTACATCAGCACCAATATGGCGTCCGCGCTTGGCCACCTAAAACTAGCGTTGAGCACTCTTGTCTTTTTCTATCTCTTTGACGCGGACCCGGTTGGAGCTCGTGCTTGGCTGGCCTGGCGCCGCTAACAGAACTTAGAAGATGGAAATAGAAACGTCTCAGCCGTACTTCTTTGGAGACATTGGTAGGTAGACGACATGTCGCTTGTTCGTATTTTGACCTGGTGCTAGCTAGGAAGTCAGAAAACCACCACATTCAGTGGGTGGCGCGTTGCTCAGTATTCTATGTCTGTGTGTAAACGCTTTATTATCAGCGGCCGGCAGAGACGTTTACCTACAGAGAAAAACAGCTGTTTCTAGCATAGGCCAACATGTGCAGCACACACGTAACCGCTCACTTTATTAGGTACACTTGTTCTACTCTTAATGGTGAAGAGACAACCGTAAACGTATAGAGGAGTTGCACTGACGTCACACGGGTCACTTGTCTTTTGTTTACGGCGCCATATTGGACGGCCGCGCGGTATCAGGACATTCCGTAGCCTTGCCGCTCCTTCCAAGTCACTCCGTACACACATCCGTACCTGCGTAATTAAATACCAAACCAAAATGTTGTGATTTCTGATCGCATCATATACTCTTAAGGTACCTTCACAGCAAACATGAGCGGGCAGATTTTTTTCGCAGCACGAATACATTTTAACTCAGTGTAAACATCCATCCATCCATCTTCTTCCGCTTAATCCTTTTCGGGTCGCGGGGGGGGGCGCTGGAGCCTATCCCAGCATATTTGGGCGAGAGGCAGGGTCCACCCTGGACAGATCGCCAGTCCATGGCAGGGCCAACACAGAGAGACAGACAACCATTCACTCTCACAGTCACACCTAAGGACAATTTAGAATCCCCAGTTTGATGCCAATTAACCTAACTTGCATGTTTTTGGCATGTGGGAGGAAACCGGAGAAATCCCGGAGACACGGGGAGAACATGCAAACTCCACACAGATCACTGTTGGTCGGGGGCTGGGATCAAACCCAGGATCCCCTGGCCAAGGGTGAGTTGCTGTGCTGCCGCAGTGCTAACCACTGCACCACCGCGTCGCCCCATACAATGGATATCTTACATAAAATCATTGCACAGCTTGGTTATATGAAATACATGATCATACATGACAAAAGAATATTTTTTCAACAGCAAAATGTAACTTGATTGTACAGTACATAGCACATTTCTATAAATATAGGCCTATACATGTATATAAATGAGCTTGGTGTAAGCTTATAAAAGAATGTATCTACAATATAAAAGTTAACGTTTATCACAGTATTGTTATTATCTAATTAAAATATCATACCTGCCAACTACTCCGGTTTTGCCGTAATGGTTACGGTTTTCAAGACCCCATTCCGGGTTATGGCTTTATTAATCAAAGTTACGGTTTTTCACTAAAAATTCAGTCAAAAATTTTAAATCATAAAAAAAACACGAAAGCAATTCCAAACACGAGATCGCTAGGAATCGTATCTAAATTTACCTGAAGCATTTGCTAAGCTAATGCTATCGCTATAGCTAACGCCATAGCTAGTCGTAGCACCTAACACCGATACAAAGAAATGACAACGTCCCCGGTGATTGGGGCTCGCCAGAGGAACCAACCGAGGCAACAGTTGGACGGGAGCTGGATCGGAGTTCAAGTACAGCAGTGGTAGGAGACGGGGACCAGTGGAGGAGCAGCCGGGGCCCCAGCTGGATAAGAGCCGGAATCGGAGCCCAGCTACAGCGGCGGGGCTCAGCGGAGGAACTGCTGAGGAAGACGGCGGTAGGTGGCGGGGCTCAGTGGAGGATCTACCGGGACCCCAGCTGTACAGGAGCAGGATTGGAGCTCAACTACAGCGGCGGTGGGCGGCGGGACTCGGTGGAGGAGCCGCCGGTACCCCGGCTGGACAGGAGCTCAATTGCAGCAGCGGTAAGCAGCGGGACTAGCAGCGGAGGAGGCTAGCTGAGGCCCAGCTGGATTCAAGGTCGGTCAGCTCGGATATCAGCGTCACCAGCAGAGATTGTTTTACTATCAACAGGTCAGTAAAAATGCCACCAAAGAAGGAGGAAATGGAAGAGATCAAAAAATCAGAGATTTTATCTTCTTGGAACATAAGTCAATATTATACGGTAATAAATGGCATTCAGCTGTTTGTTTTATGTCATTTAAGCACAGTTCTGGTACTTAAAAATCATAAAAACCCAGGAGCTTCGGGGGGCAAAGCCCCCCTTGCCCCCCCACCGGGGCTCTGCCCCGGACCCCGCTGGGGGACTATGTCCCCCAGACCCCATGCTAAATTTTCAGATAATTTCCCCAACCCAAAATCACATCCCTGGGTAAAGAATGACATACTGAGGCAGGCCAGAAAGTTACGGTGAACAGAAGTTTACCTAAATGAACATCTAACAAAAACTAATGCTGAAATAGCACGGCAAGCACGGATGCTGAAAAGACAAAATAAGATACAGGCAACATGGACAAGAAATTGTAGAGTTTGGATTAAACTAAATGGAACACCTGAGGAAGCAAAGAGTATAATAATCAGAGAGATTACTGAATTAAATAAATATAGATGAACACTGATTAAGAAAATTAAGAGACTATGATAATCCATATCCACACACATGGCAAGTCTTCTTGTGAGGAATACTCCAAAGCATTTCCAGGAATTATTATTGCGGACTGTGAAAGCATATTCAGCCATGTGAACAAGAACAAAACTGAGTTCAGGTCCACTCTGTCAACTAAAGTTCTGGGCAACCTCATGACCAGGAAAATGATGATGACAGCTTCGGGTAACAAGTGCCACAGTGTGTTCCATTCAAAGGACCAACTGAAGCCTTTTTATTCCCCGCGGGAGTTTGCTTCTTTTATAATGATCGCTGTGTACGCCCCTCCCGACGCGGACACGCGCGAAGCTCAGCGCGTGCTCGCGGATCACATTCAACACACAGAGCGGAGTTTTCCAGACTCGCTGATTATTGTGGCTGGCGACTTTAATCAGTGCAATCTGAGCCACGATCTCCCCCGCTACAAACAGTTTATTAAATGCCCCACCAGAGGATTAAACACACTGGATCACTGTTACACCACAGTGAAAGACGCATATCGCGCTGTCCCTCGAGCTGCGCTGGGATTATCTGATCACGTGATGGTTCACCTCATTCCCACATACAGACAGAGATTGAAGCTCACTAAACCTGTTGTGAGCACTACGAAGATACGGACCAGTGATGCTGAGGAGAAGCTGGAAACGTGCATGGAAATATCTGACTGGGGCATGCTTAAAGGAGCCACGCATGATCTGGATGAGTACACGGACACTGTGAACTCATATATCCACTTTTGTGAAGAGAACATTCTTCCATCACGCACCAGGGTGAGTTACTCTAATGACAAACCCTGGTTCACAGCTAAGCTCAGACAGATCAGGAAGGAGAAGGAAGCAGCGCTGAAAAGTGGAGACAGGGACTGCTACAGGGAGGTTAAATACCGGTTTAACAGAGAGCTGAAGAGGGCTAAATCTGTGTACTCAGAGAGACTCCAGCAGCAGTTCACTGCTAATGATTCGGCTTCCGTGTGGAGAGGACTGAGGCAGATCACCAACTATCGGCCTCAGGCTCCTAAAGGTCAGGATGACAAAGCCCTTTGTCAGAGACTGTCCCAACACTATGCCCGTTTTGACACCTCGTCATCTGTGTCCAACTCCCCCCCTCCCTCCAGCTCCACAGCCTCCACATTCCCTACTTCATTTAAGGCACCCCCCCTCCTCCCCCCCTCCCCTTATCATCAGTGAGCAGGATGTGCTCAAACAGTTCTCCAGACTGAACCCGCGCAAGGCCCCCGGCCCAGACGGCGTGTCTCCCTCCACCCTGAGACTCTGTGCGAAACAGCTGGCTCCTGTATTCACAGACATTTTTAACACCTCCCTTAAGTTATGCCACGTGCCGCTCTGCCTCAAATCCTCCACCATCATCCCTGTCCCCAAGAAGCCACGGATCACTGGACTTAATGACTACAGACCTGTAGCGCTCACCTCTGTAGTCATGAAGTCCTTTGAGCGCCTGGTCCTGTCCCACCTCAAGTCCATCACCACCCCTCTCCTGGACCCGCTGCAGTTTGCCTACCGAGCCAACAGGTCTGTAGACGATGCAGTCAACCTGGCCCTCCACTCCATCCTGCAGCACCTGGACTCCCCGGGAACCTACGCCAGGATCCTGTTTGTGGACTTCAGCTCCGCATTCAACACCATCCGCCCCGCTCTGCTCCGGGACAAGCTGTCCCTGCTCAACGTGCCTGACTCCCTCTGCAGGTGGATCATCGACTTCCTGACGGACCGGAGGCAGCATGTGCGGCTGGGAAAGACTGTCTCAGACTATACTAGCATCAGCACCGGATCACCCCAGGGCTGTGTACTTTCCCCCCTACTCTTCTCCCTTTACACCAACTCCTGCACCTCCAGCCACCAGTCTGTCAAGTTGATCAAGTTTGCGGACGACACCACCCTCATCGGGCTCATCTCCAACGGCGACGAGTCCGCCTACAGGAGAGAGGTGGCCCAGCTGGCGTCCTGGTGCAGCAATAACAACCTGCAGCTGAACGCTCTGAAGACAGTGGAGATGATTGTAGACTTCAGGAAAGTCACTACTCCTCTGCCCCCCCTCACCCTCTCAGGCTCTCCCATCACCACTGCTGATTCCTTCCGCTTCCTAGGCACTACCATCACCAGGGACCTCAGGTGGGAGCTGACCATCAGCTCACTCATCAAAAAAGCCCAGCAGAGGATGTTCTTCCTGCGGCAGCTGAGGAAGCTCAAGCTACCCACCAAGATGTTAGTGCAGTTCTACACAGCCATCATCGAGTCCATCCTCACCACCTCCATAACCGTGTGGTACGCAGGAGCCACTGCCAGGGACAGACTAAGGCTGCAGCGCGTCGTGCGCACTGCTGAGAAGGTGATCGGCTGCAAGCTCCCATCTCTCCAGGATCTGTACATCTCCAGGACCCGGAGGCGTGCTGGCCGGATCATAGCCGATCCCTCACACCCTGGTCACGTACTGTTTGCCCCCCTCCCCTCTGGTAGAAGACTTCGGTCCATCCAGACTAAAACCTCCCGTCACATGAACAGCTTCTTCCCCTCTGCCATTAGACTGCTGAACACTAAGTGACTCTCGTGCACCATGTACAGCAGCTCAACCAGACTCATGTCAATCATCACTGTTTTCTTCCTGCATTACCGACTGCACTATATAGTTCTCCACAGTATCTGCTGCTGGCTAATATATATTTTAACTGTTGACCAGTATCACTTAATCTTATCCTACACTTTATTACATGTATAGTTTATTTCTCTTATCTTATCATGTTTAATGTTGCAGCATTGTACCGAGACAAATTCCTAGTTTGTGTACTACATGAACAATGGCAATAAACCTGATTCTGATTCTGATTCTGATTCTGATTCTGAAGAAAGCTAAGAGGTGCACCATTGAAAACAACAATGCTTGAGAGTTACCATAGAGTTTGTCCTTGATCTTTTCCATCAGCATATTTGCATTGACAATTTAAGGAAAATAGAAACATGATTGTTGAAGAAATATGAGGTTGTTAGCCACATTTTAACTTGATTTAATGCTAATATTTGTTTGCCGTCGGGAGGCTTTGCCCCCCTGAACCCCCACCAGGACTTTGTCCTGGACCTACCGGGGCCTGCGGCCCCTGGACCCCGGCTAGCTACTAGGCTTTTCAGGTTTTAAAAGTTGGCAGGTATGAAATATGAATAAAACACTTCACGAGTCTCATAATAAAAACTTTTTGAAGTCTATGGCAAAAAGGATAGGAAATAAATAAGAGTATGGATCTGAGAGCTCTTAGGCACAATATATTTTGAGTAAATTTCTGTAATTAATTCTATCTTTGTTTCAATTACCGTACTTCAACAATGCGTTCAATTGCCGACACCACAAGTTCTGAAAAAAGCAAGAAAACATATGTATAATTGTCTTTAATATAAAAATATATTAATATATCATATCCTTGATTTCCATATGTTATAAGATTTCAGGTAGTGAAAAAAGCTTTTTCTTTGTCTTATTTGTTTATACAATCTGCAATTGTGGGGGTTTCCCCTACAGTTGAAAGTGCTATGAGATGACTGTTGTTGTGAAATGGCGCTATATAAATAAAGGTGAATTGAATATACAGTTTAAGTTATGTGGAAATATGGTACATTTCACTGACGCTATCTGAAAGTAATCCAGAAGTAATCTGTAATTGATTACTTTTGATAATGAGTAATAAAGTAAAGTAAGGGATTGCATTTTTAAAAAGTAACTAGTAATTGGTAATGGATTACTTTTTTGAGTAACTACCCCCAACACTGGTTATGTCGATAACCAGTACTTCAATAATGAGGCTGGAGGTGCAGTAGAACATAACTTTATTGATGCACTCACAGTGTGTCACAGGCGCTCCCGTCTAGGCAGAGGTCTGGTCGTAAAGAGGCTGTGCCTCTTCCGCATCTGCCTTTTATACCCAGGGTGGAGGTGGAACAGGAAAGGTGGAGCCGCCACCCATAACACACAACAATATGAAATACAGTTAGGCCCAAAAATATTTGGACAGTGACACAAGTTTTGTTATTTTAACTGTTTACGAAAACATATTCAGGATACAATTATATAATCAATATGGGCTTAAAGTGCAGACTCTCAGCTGTAATTTGAGAGTATTCACATCCAAATTGGAGCAAGGGTTTAGGAATTACAGCTCTTTAATACATAGCCGCCTCTTTTTCAAGGGACCAAAAGTAATTGGACAATTGACTCAGAAGGCTGCAAAAAAAAAAATAACAAGGCTGCATGGGCTCTTTCCTCGTTAACCTGTCATCAATTAAGCAGTTAAAAGGTCTGGAGTTGATTCCAGGTGTGGCGTTTGCATTTGGAAGCTGTTGCTGTGAACACACAACATGTGGTCAAAGGAGCTCTCAATGGAGGTGAAACAGACCATCCTGAGGCTGAAAAAAAAGAAGAAATCATCAGAGAGATAGCAGAAATGTTAGGAGTGGCCAAATCAACAGTTTGGTACATTCTGAGAAAAAAAGAGTGCACTGGTGAGCTTGGGAACTCAAAAAGGCCTGGACGTCCACAGAAGACAACAGTGGTGGATGATCACAGAATCCTTTCCATGGTGAAGAACAACCCCTTCACAACATCCACTCAAGTGAAGAACACTCTCCAGGAAGTAGGTGTATCAGTATCTAAGTTTACCATAAAGAGAAGACTTCATGAGAGTAAATACAAAGGATTCACCACAAGGTGCAAACCATGAATCAGCCTCAAAAATAGAAAGGCCAGAATTGACTTTGCCAAAAAAACACCTGAAGAAGCCAGCCCAGTTCTGGAACAGCATTCTTTGGACAGATGAGACTAAGATCAACCTGTACCAGAATGATGGGAAGAAGAAAGTTTGGAGAAGAATTGGAACAGCTCATGATCCAAAGCACTACATCTTCTGTAAAACATGGTGGAGGCAGTGTGATGGCATGGGCATGCATGGCTTCCAATGACACTGGGTCACTTGTGTTTATTGATGATGTGACAAAAGACAGAAGCAGCCGGATGAATTCTGAAGTGTATAGGGATATACTTTCTGCTCAGATTCAGCCAAATGCAGCAAAGTTGATTGGACGGCGCTTCATCAATGATCCAAAACATACTGCAAAAGCAACCCAGGAGTTTTTTAAACCAGCGAAGTGGAATATTCTGCAATGGCCGAGTCAATCACCAGATCTCAACCCAATCGAGCATGCATTTCACTTGCTCAAGACAAAACGTAAGGCAGAAAGACCCACAAACAAGCAACAACTGAAGACAGCTGCAGTAAAGGCCTGGCAAAGCATCACAAAGGAGGAAACCCAGCGTTTGGTGATGTCCATGGGTTCCAGACTTCAGGCAGTCATTGCCTGCAAAGGATTTTCAACAAAATATTGAAAAGTAACATTTTACTTAGGGTTATGTTTATTTGTCCAATTACTTTTGAGCCCCTGAAATGAGGAGCGTTTGTATAAAAATAGCTACAATTCCTACATGTTTAATCATATATTTTTGTTCAACCCCTTGAATTAAACCTTAAAGTCTGCACTTCAATTCCGTTGTAGTTGTTTCATTTCAAATCCAATGTGGTGGCATACAGAGCCCAAATCATGAAGATTGTGTCACTGTCCAAATATTTCTGGGCCTAACTGCAGATCATATTTAATACATCACCCCCCCCCCCCCCAGGAAAGTTCAAAACACACCAACTAGGCCCTCCCAAATTTGCAACCCAAATCACACACTAACAATGAACAGAATATTTAGGCCTATCCATGCACACAAAAACTAAAACCAAAACTCAAATTAGAGGGGGACAGGTGGACTACTGTCCCACCCCATCGACGGATTATTCTGCCATCTTTATCTATCTATATATCTATATGATATGATATCTAATATGATATCTAATGCTCTGCACTGTGTGTCTGTGTGTGTGTGTATATATATATATTTTATAGTAATACGTACATATGTATATTAGCTGCTCTTGCTTGCTTGTTTTTTTCTTGCCTTCTGATTGTTGCTCTGAGTGTTGCTATCCCTGTGCTGTTGCAATCCTGGAATTTCCCCGTTGTGGGACTAATAAAGGCTTATCTTATCTTATCTTATCTTATATATATCTCTCTCTCTCTATATATATATATATATATATACACTACCGTTCTACGTTCACTACCGTTACTACGTGCCGACCTGCCTCAAATCCTCCACCATCATCCCTGTCCCCAAGAAGCCACGGATTACTGGACTTAACGACTACAGACCTGTAGCGCTCACCTCTGTAGTCATGAAGTCCTTTGAGCGCCTGGTCCTGTCTCACCTCAAGTCCATCACCACACCCCTCCTAGACCCGCTGCAGTTTGCCTACCGTGCTAACAGGTCTGTGGACGACGCAGTCAACCTGGCCCTCCACTCCATCCTGCAGCACCTGGACTCCCCGGGAACCTACGCCAGGATTCTGTTTGTGGACTTCAGCTCCGCATTCAACACCATCCGCCCCGATCTGCTCCAGGACAAGCTGTCCTTGCTCAACGTGCCTGACTCCCTCTGCAGGTGGATCACCGACTTCCTGACGGACTGGAGGCAGCATGTGCGGCTGGGGAAGTCTGTCTCGGACCCTGTTAGCATCAGCATAGGATCACCCCAGGGCTGTGTACTTTCCCCCCTACTCTTCTCCCTTTATACCAACTCCTGCACCTCCTCCCACCAGTCTGTTAAGCTGATTAAGTTTGCGGACGACACCACCCTCATCGGGCTCATCTCCAACGGTGACGAGTCCGTCTACAGGAAAGAGGTGGCCCAGCTGGTGTCCTGGTGCAGCCATAACAACCTGCAGCTGAACGCTCTGAAGACAGCGGAGATGATTGTGGACTTCAGGAAAGTCACAACCCCCCTGCCCCCCCTCACCATCACAGGCTCTCCCATCACCATTGCAGATTCCTTCCGCTTCTTGGGCACCACCATCACCCGGGACCTCAAATGGGAGCCAACCATCAGCTCCCTCATCAAAAAGGCCCAGCAGAGGATGTTCTTTCTGCGGCAGCTGAGGAAGCTCAAGCTACCCACCAAGATGTTAGTGCAGTTCTACACGGCCATCATCGAGTCCATCCTCACCTCCTCCATAACTGTGTGGTATGCAGGAACCACTGCCAGGGACAGACTAAGGCTGCAGCGCGTTGTGTGTACTGCTGAAAAGGTGATAGGCTGCAAGCTCCCATCTCTCCAGGACCTGTACATCTCCAGGACCCGGAGGCGTGCTGGCCGGATCATAGCCGATCCTTCACACCCTGGTCACGTACTGTTTGCCCCCCTCCCCTCAGGTAGAAGACTTCGGTCCATTCGGACTAAAACCTCCCGGCACATGAACAGTTTTTTCCCCTCTGCCATCAGACTGCTGAACATTAAGTGACTTATTGACTCTCGTGCACTATGTACAGCAGCTCAACCAGACTCATGTCATTCATCACTGTTTTTTCTGTTGCATTATCAACTGCACTGTGGTACCCCATATTATCTGCTACTTGCTAATTTATTTAAATCTGCCTTGACTAGTACTACTCATTATTACTTTTATTATTATTATTATTACTTATTTTTCTACACTTATTGCACGTTTTTAGTCCTTTAGTTTTTTAGTTTATCTCTTTATCTCATCATGTTTTTAATGTTGCAGCATGGCACCGAGACAAATTCCTAGTTTGTGTACTACATGAACAATGGCAATAAATCTGATTCTGATTCTGATTCTGTTCAAAAGTTTGGGGTCACTTAGAAATTTCCTTATTTTTGAAAGAAAAGCAGTTTTTTTCAATGAAGATAACTTTAAACTAATCAGAAATACACTCTATACATTGCTAATGTGGTAAGTGACTATTCTAGCTGCAAATGTCTGGTTTTTGGTGCAATATCTACATAGGTGTATAGAGGCCCATTTCCAGCAACTATCACTCCAGTGTTCTAATGGCATACCTGTCAAGGCATACCTCATGCCTCCCTTATTGGGGGGGCTTTCACACCTGTACTGAGTACTTAAAAACTGTATTTGTCGGCAGATGAAAAAAAACTGAAGCAAAAAAACCCAAACAAAAAACAAACAAGCAACAACAATTGCAACATGAACTATTTCAAACATATTTATTCAAATGTACACTTATATGGACACCATCTTGAGCCATAACTTTTTGGTAATGTGAAAATAATAAGCCAAGTAGCACAAAAAATAAATAAATAAATAAATTAAAAAAATAAATGATAATATTAATAATAAATAAATAAAAATAAGTGAAAAAAACAATATTTTTCAAATTTACATTAGCACAAGGTAGATTGCTTAATTTGAAAGTACACAATAAGAATAGTTCTGAATATAGTTCTTAATTGTCAGCTAGATATATACACTTGGAATTAAAGAGTTTTTAATTGTCAGCTTTGTTACACTAATGCACTTGGATGAACTTGAAACAAGAAAATGTTCACTGATGCTACTTGTTATAGTTCCAAGTAACAGCCTTTGCTGACTCTAGCATTTCTTTTGAAGGCTTGACCTTGAAGCATGGAGTGTCACAATTCATTTTCACTTGCATGAAAGAAGTCACAGTTTCTGGGAGCATACTTTTTCTGAAGTCGGTGTGAATTTTCCTGACCATGCTGAAAGCCCTCTCACTGTCAGCATTGCTGTGAGGAAGGCAAAGCAGTGCTGAGTACACTTTGAGGAGCTGGGGGAAGCGGGGCCACAATTACCGGGACTTACACTTCACTGCTGCAGAAATTGCAGAAGGTCATCAAAAGCAATCATCATGCTGACCAAAGGTGTCCGCTTCCTGCAAGATAATGCCAGGTTCACAACTTACACGTTGCCCAGAGGGAAGCACAGTCCTGCGGCTATTTAATCCTTCCTCACCCCACTTCCCCTTCCTACCTTACACCATTGACTTCCACCTTTTTTCAACAATGAAGTCATTTTTGAAGGGCAAGCCCTTCCAAGACAATGAAATGCTGATTTCCATGGTCAAGTTGTGGCTTCTGGCACAGCCTGCAGACTTCTACAGGTGAGGTCTCCACAGCTGCATAAAGCAATAGGAGAAATGTGTAACCCTTGGTGGTAACTATGCAGAGAAACACTAATAAATGTGCCAAGGTTGAGTCTTCTCAGTCCATGGAAGATGACAAAGGGGAAATCTCTTATGAACAGCCCACATAAATGTGTAACATTTCTATATTTTAGCTAAATTATATAAAATTGAAAAGCCTGTTTTTTAGTGCCATAGCTGTCATGGAGCAGCATATGCCCTGCTGAATCTGAACAGCGCTGTCAGTCAAAGATGGTGTTTCCCTATTCTCACCTACTGTAAATCATCACCTTCATTGGGTTTGATCTACTGAAAGCTGAAGTTTGATACTTTATATCCAGTGTGTCTAGGAAGCATGAAGGACTAAAAAGGCGCCGACCTGCAGTGTGGGTCTGGCTGTCAGGTACGATCTGATGCAGATGAGCGTATGCGTATGCTCGTCCGCCGCTACAAAGGCGGTTTTGAGTCTGTCTATGCCAATTTCTCGAAGCTCGGACTCTCCCATTCTTTTCGATGACGTCCAGTCCCTCAATTTCCCTTTTCTTCAAGCTTTGTTTTCTTCGCCGGCGGCGCGCTGCGTGAAGCCATTTGAAAATCATAAAAAGACTGCTTAGGTGCGCTCAATGTCGCCAGGCATCGAATTACTGTTCAGTTGATTTTAGGTTCTCTCAATAATTTTTTTTTTCGCTGTATATTTTTCTTTTTGGCGTACAGAAATGGCAATACGCCCGTATTTGCTAAAATTGCATTTTCCCCGTATTTAAAATACGGCGAAACCTTATCACTTGACAGGTATGTAATGGTACAATGTGTTTGCTCATTGCGTCAGAAGGCTAATGGATGATTAGAAAACCCTTGTGCAATCATGTTAGGTCTGCAATGCTGTAATTGCTGTAAATAGAGGATTCTTTGACGAAAGCAAAGTTTGAAAGAAAAAATTATTATTTCAAATACAAATCATTATTTCTAACCTTGTCAATGTCTTGGCTGTATTTTCTATTCATTTTACAACTCATGGTGGTAAATAAGTGTGGCTTTTCATGGAAAACACAAAATAATTGTCTGGGTGACCCCAAACCTTTGAACGGTAGTGTGTATATATATATACAGTATATATATATATATATATATATATATATATATACTGTATATAGTCCATGAAAATAAAAACAAACTGCCGTGTTTCTAATATAACTGAAACAACCCCATGAACTTTTATACATACAGGCAAACTCCCATTCAACAATTAGCCAGTCAACATTTACGTTCACACATTGCTATTGGCACACCCAACAAAACCACCCCCATAACCCGGGCAAACCACACAGTAATATATACTTTAAACATCACTTGTTTTTCTTTTTTTTTGGCAAGATGGCAAGATGGCGCCGTTGTGTGTGGCTGGACGTCTGCCTGTGCTATGTCTTATGTGTTTAGTTGTCTTCTTGTTTCTAGCTCAGAACGTGTCATCCCTACTGGTTTATGATCGCCTGACTCTTATAAATTTTCGCAATTCTGTGGTCAAATTCTTGACCTATGAATTTAATGGTCAGCCTCCTCCGCCTCTGTTGGCGTCTATACCATCCTATCTGAGATGTGCACCCAGCGGACTGCTTCGGAACAGCCGCCACAAAAGACGCCGCAAAAGACGAGGTCGGAGAGGTGGAGTATCATGCAGACTGAGGGCTTACCTGGCTTCTTCTTCAACTCACAACCCTCATCAACTGCTGACTGAACTCTCGAGGAAGCATTTCGGTTTTGACGTACGTCAATCCATGGATTACCGCTACCGATGGCTGTTGCCGACTGTCCCAGAGGCTGGATACCCACTTCCCTGCCGCCGGCCCGTGTGGATTCGCAGAAGGAGCTGCGCACCGGAAAATCTTCACCTGATCAGTCGTGCTTCCCAGCAGGCTGATCAGTGTTTGATCCGCATGGCTCTGATTAACACCAGATCCATCTCAAATAAGACTTTTATTCTAAATGACTTTTTTACTTCACATTCCTTGGATTTTCTTCTGATGACAGAAACATGGGTTAAACCAGGTGAGACCACCGCCTTCTCTGAGCTCCTCCCTCCCGGCTGTTCTTTCTTCAGCTCCCCCCGAGCATCTGGTCGGGGTGGGGGTCTGGCTTCTGTTTTTAATGACAGTTTTAAATGTCGCCTTCTCTCCACAAATACTTATTCCTGCTTTGAGCTGCAACTATTTGTGGTGGATCTCACAGGTCCTATGTTGTTTGCTGTTGTCTATCGTCCTCCAAAATATAATAAGGACTACATTAATGAGTTTTCTGAATTTTTGGCAGATGTTATGCCAAAATATGATAAACTTTAGATCTGTGGGGACTTTAATATTCATGTCTGTTGTCCATCTGATCAGCTGGCATCTGATTTTAAAAGACTGTTGGCAACATTTAATTTAGATATTTTAGCGGATAAACCTACACACCGTCTTGGTCACACTGTGGACCTCGTTATCTCTTTTGGACTATCAGTCTTTCTCAAAGAAATTTCTGAGTCTGTCATCTCAGATCATTTCCCCATCATTTTTGAACTGCTGACCCCTTCATCACCCAGCAAGCCTGTGGCTCCATCATGCTGGCGTCGCATCATCACTTCTTCAACACCAGAGGAGTTTTCTGCTGCTTTTAGGGATTCACGGTTTTTTGCCTTGAATGGACTCGTTTCCCCTTCCCATCCGGATAATATTCTTTCCTCTTTTCATACCACCTGCTCTGGGATTTTGGACTCTTATTGCCCCATTTCGGCTTAAAAAGGCTAAACCGAAAACAGATCCCTGGCTAAATGACACTACCCGTGCCATTAGACAGCGGGTCAGGCAGGCTGAACGGAGACGGAAAAAGGACAAATTACATGTTTCTCTGGGAATTTTTAGGGATTGTCTTGCTGATTACCAGAGGACCGTGCAAAAGGCAAAATTTCAGTATCTCTCTGATATTATTTCCAGCAGCAGTCACCGTCCTAGAGTGCTATTTAACACAATTAACTCTTTTAGAGTTAGAGTTAGAGAGAGAACTTAGACTTTCTGCTGCACATCCACCAGCCATAATGCTCTGCACTGTGTGTCTATATATATACATTTATAGTAATATGGACATATGTTTACTAGATGTTGTTTTTTCTTGCCTTCTGATTGTTGCTCTGAGTGTTGCTATCCCTATGCTGTTGCAATCCTGGAATTTCCCCATTGTGGGACTAATAAAGGCTTATCTTATCTTATCTTATCTTTATAAACCCATGCACTCAGACTGTGACAGATGATTCGTTTACAACATGCGAGACTTTTCTTCATTTTTTTATTGATAAAGTGGACTCTGTCAGAAGAGTTATTAATAACAGTTTTAATGGAAGCTTGTCTATTGTCCCGGGTTACGCTGCTGTGCTTGAACAGTTTGAGTTGGTTTCTTTATCATCACTTGCTGATATTGTAAGGTCTCTGAAGCCTACAAATTGCTCACTGGATGTTGTTCCCGCTGGAATCCTGAAAAGGGTTTTTAATACTGTTGGGCCTGGTCTTTTGGTTTTTATTAATTCCTGCCTTAGTTCAGGATTTGTCCCACCTGCTTTTAAACATGCTGTGGTTAGGCCCCTTCTTAAAAAACCTCACCTTGACCCTTCAGTTTTATCTAATTTTAGACCCATTTCTCATTTGCCCTTTTTATCTAAAGTTTTAGAAAAAGTTGTTTTTATACAGTTGCAGTTTTTTTTAGAAGACAATTCTATTTTTGAGAAGTTTCAGTCTGGGTTTAGGTCTCGTCACAGCACTGAGTCTGCCCTGCTAAAGGTGCACAATGATATTATGATGTCTGTTGATGCCAAATGTCCTGTGGTCTTAGTGCTGCTAGATCTTACAGCAGCCTTTGACACTGTGGACCACACTATCCTTCTGTCACACCTGAATCACTATGTTGGCATCCATGGCACTGCACTTAAGTGGTTTGAATCCTACCTTTCTAATAGAACTTTTTCTGTAATGATTGGTGACATGTCCTCTTCTAGTGCCTCTCTCTCCTGTGGGGTCCCACAGGGCTCTATTCTTGGCCCTATTCTGTTTTCATTATATATGCTGCCACTCGGATCAATAATAGCCAGGCATAACATGTCTTTCCACTGTTATGCAGACGATTTGCAGCTTTATTTACCTTTGAACCCAGAACAAACTAACTCACAAAGTGTTCTATTGGATTGCATCATTGATATTAAGTTGTGGTTAAGCCAAAATTTTCTCCACTTAAATGAAGAAAAAACAGAATGTATTGTGTTTGGGGATACTGTAACGGCTGGCTTTGGTACCCTCTCTTTAAGGCTCAGTTCAGCTGTCAGAAATTTGGGGGTGATTTTTGACAGCCATTTAAAATTTGATAAACAGATTGACAATGTAGTCAAAATGAGCTTTTATCAATTACGTTTGTTATCCAAAGCCAAACCTTTCCTGAGCCGTCATGATCTTGAGATAGACATCCATGCTTTAGTCACGTCTCGACTTGATTACTGCAATGCACTTTATGTTGGCATCTCTCAGTCTTCTCTTGGCCGCCTTCAACTTGTGCAAAATGCAGCGGCCCGTCTTTTGACCAGCACACCTAGGCGAGAGCACATTACTCCGATCCTTTTTTCACTTCATTGGCTTCCAGTCCATTTTAGAATTAATTTTAAACTTTTGCTTTTTGTTTTTAAAGCTCTTAATGGCCTTGCTCCGGTTTATATGTCTGAGATTTTGACTGTCCGTGACCAAGGCAGAGCTTTGAGGTCATCCAGTCAGCTTTTGCTGGATGTGCCTAGGTCAAGGTATAAACATTGGGGTGACCGAGCCTTTTCTGTTGCCGCCCCCAGTCTCTGGAATAATCTCCCCCCTGACCTACGTGCTATCTCTGACCTGACCCTTTTTAAATTAGAACTTAAGACATATTTGTTTAGGATGGCTTTTAATACCCAGTAGTGGTGATATTTACATTTTTTGTACATGGGCAATTCACATAACACTCAATGAAAGGAACATATTGACTACATAGCCTAGGCAGTTCACAACATAATATGCAGTCTAACCCATTGCCCCCCTGCTACCACACAGTCCCGATGGAGAAGCCACCCCCCTAGACCTGTCTGGTGGATCCTGCCCAGAGCATCTTCGTCTCTTCGCCCATGGAGATGAGCCACGTTGGAATCTCGACGCCTCCTTCTCATCGTTGGTGTGCCGCAGCTCGTTGGGGTGTCTCCATGAGTCATCGGACAGCTGGAGGTAACCGTCCTCCCAAACAGCCACCACCTGCAGCCGCCTCTGGTCATTCTGTCGCTTCCTGTTGCCATGGATCCCTCTCAGCCCAGCCTCCTCTCTGGGTCGAACCACATCAGCGACTCCCAGAGGAGCTCGACTCAGCTTCCAGTGTCCACAACGTCTCAACTGGACCTCCTCTCTGGGTCGAACTACACCAGCGACCCCTTGAGGATCCCCACTCGGCCTCCAGTGTTTCTGTGTGGCATGTCAGTTCTCTGTGCCAGCTGGTCCTGCCCCGCACTCTTTCATTTGTAATGCCGGCGAAGCCATCACAGCCCCTTGCTTCTCAGTACTTCCCAGCCGAATTCTGGAAGCAGAGGGAGCCATCCTCTCGGCTCCATCCGCCGTCACGGGTGTTCCACCGTGCTGCCCAGTTCCCACATCCAGGGTAACTTGGGCCCTGGCACCGGAGCTCTCCCGCGATAGCTCTGGATGGAATTGGTCCTGTCCATCTCCCAGAATATTAGGCCAATCGTTGTCCCATACCACATCGTCCACCACAGTCAGAACCGGTCGGTCCCACAAAGCACAGCCCGACCACTCCTCTCCGACACCACTGGTGATCGTGAAGCCCAGGCCGTAGAACATGTCGCAGCCCATCACATTCGACCCACTTGACGGTCATCACGAACTGGACGTTGGACATCACTGCCGACTTGTATCTCGCCATCAACTCCAGCAAACCCATGATGGCCAGCTTATTACCTCCGTAGCCACAATATGGCATCGGCAGTCCTCTCACGTGGTAATATGGGAACAAACTCCTCACAGTAGGCCAGTTCAACACAGAAACCGCTGCTCCCGTGTCGACCAGTAACGACACCTCCACGCTGTCCAGAATTACCTCACAGTGTATACGGTCATCTGTGCTCAGCGAGATGGTGTGAATAACTGTAGGAGTCGTGGCGGGGGAATCCATTTCGCGTCGCCGTTCCCCTTGCTCAAATTTTGTACAGGCCCTGAAGAAATGATGTAGGAGTCCACACTTGCCACAGCGTTTGCCCCTCGCCGGGCACTCTCTTACCTTGTATCGGTGCTTGGTGGACCCACAGCCCATACATCTGGGCGACCCCGGATATGAGAAGAAGAATATAGCATATAGCATATAAGAATATGCTACCCTTAATAGCGGTATCTTCCGTGTCTTCTGCGCTATCATCACTACCCGGGTCCACAGCCTGCACCGCTGACTGTGATTCAGCTTGCCTCAACGTAGTTCTCTCACCGAGGTCCTTAGATAGTTTATCCGCAGCTTCAAACTGTTGAGATAGCTCAATTCAGACCCACCCCAATTTAGCCTAAATTGGGGTGGGTCTGAATTGTGTGTGTGTGTGTGTTTTGGATTTCTATAAGGGAGAGGGAAATGTCATATTGTAGAGAAAGGATGCAGGTGAGGCGACAAGCCGGATGACACAGAATCTTTATTCTTTCTCTAACAACATATCAGCAATACAGCCATAAGCCTTCAGCGCCAACGCACTGAGGCTGAAAAGCCTCTCAGGTCTCTGTGCACTCTCCTTTTATATCTTTATTACCCATGCATAGAGACCCGAGGTTCTCGCCACACACATTGTTGTATGAACAGTAGAATTGTGTGGCACATTGTCATCACATAACGCCATGTTGCTCCAACACCCTCCTTCTCACAGCGGTGCTGGTAATTCTTCTTCTGCCCGGTGTGTGTGGGTGGGGTGCATAGCCTCTACAGTCCTGTCTGATCCCCCCCGGTGATGCTTCCTTCTTCAGTCTATTATTCTCCTCTCCACCCTGCTTTCTGGGTGTGAGGAAACCCCCAAATACTGTGCCCCCACAATATAGTTATTTATATGGTTATATGTTCTATACTTTTGTGTGGCACGGGGTGGTGGCTCCGCCTTGTGGTCACATCACCACCCGTGACTATGAAAGGGCTGCAAGCAGGAGGGGTGGTCTCTTTGCCATCGTCTGCGTGGTGGCTGTGTGTTGCTCCTGTGCCCTTTAATAAACATATGTTCAGTTCAACACCTGGCCTCGTCCTTGGCTCCATATACAGACATAACACTACCCACTGTGGAAATCCCCAAAATAACATCATGCTTAGGTTTACATTATCCAACGAGGGGCTCACCTGAAAAAGTTGTTCCTACCTCCATCCCGATTCAGCTGATTCTAGTTTACTCTCCAATGTTGATACTCATATTTAATTACGCAGGTACTGAAGTGGGTACGGAATGGCTAGGGTACATTGCTATTTGGGTACGGAGTGACTTGGGACAGAGTGGCAAGGGTATGGAGTGTCCAGTAACCAAATCACCAACAGTAAGCGTGAGTGAGTGTAATCAACAAGATAAATGGCTACACAGAAATCAACACCATGGTGCAGACTTTTCTGTGCTTGGTAGCTGATTAAAGAAATCCATTGGGAGCTGGACGGAGCGACCTGAAATTAATTCATGGCCACGGTGGAGGCAGACGGGAGGGAGTGTGATGTAGACCTGACCACGGCATCATAATTGTAGAAAACTGATAGAGGATGGTGAGTGATGTGATATTATGCATCTTTGCCGTTATTTATCCCAGTGGTGGAAAGCTCACGTTGAAGAAACACCGTTGTCTCCTGTATGCAGACAATGAGCTAGCTAGTTAGCCATCAATGCTAACTCCGTGCTCTGCTTGTATTTTGCACTTGTGTCAACAACATCTGATGAAATAAGCTAGTGTTAATCCTGGTTAAAAAGTAGTTTTGTTGCACTTTCGTGCTGTGCATGTACTTAAGTTGTGTGTGTGTTTTCATTCTAGAGTTCCCACTGCAGGCTGAAGATCTGCTGAACCAGGACCAGCAGCACATCCAGTTGCTTCTCAGTGAGGCAAGAGAGCATGAAACAGGAACAGGTCAAGTGGACTCCTGACCATGTGAGCACCCCAAGTGGACCCTGGGGTCTAATCTGTACATGTACATTTTCAATCCAGTGATTTACAAACTGATTCAGAGCTTTCTAAAGTCTTATTCAGAACATTCTAGTCCCACATACCTATTCTGTGGATTTTCATCTGGGGGCAGCCAGTGGTAACGAGCAGCAGCGGTGAAGAAGAAAAGTCTTTTGAAAGCAGAAACAGAACCACAACCTTCTCCGGGTCAGCTTAGTTGTCATCTTACATACACACACACACACACACACACACACACCTTTTCTCTCTTCTTCATAGCAGTCTGTCGGGGGTGGCAATGACTGTTTCATTTAGGTCTGATCAGATTCCTCCACGCAGCTCTCTCCTTCGCCCTCCACTGCCAGGAACTCCTGACCTTGTTAACCTGGGCGACGTCTGAGCTGGTATGAGTTGCTTTCTGACTGACCATTTCATGGAACTTCTTGCAAAGTATTTGAATACCGCTAGCTTTTGCTGGACTAGCAGCACATTCTTGGCAGGTAGAGGTATTATCAGTGGCAAGGACAGGCCAAGACAAACTGACTCCAGTATCTGTTGCAGTGACTGACCAGATGATAGGTTTGTTTATTTCTGCTCGTTGTGTAGTGCATGTCACAATGCACTGACTGGCAAAAGTCCATCACAGACCTTTGGACAGATGTGCTTATCTGCCAGGATGTCCAGTCTCACCCTGTGTAACTGGAAATGGTCCACCACAGACCTGTGACAGATATTGTTTTTACTTCTGCCAGGATGCTCAGTTTCACCCTCCACGCCCTCGGAAGGGCGGGGATAAGGGGAAGTAATCTTGTGTACATTCAGAGGAAAATGCAGGCAGCAATAGACCAAGTTGAACAATAGGCAAACCAGTGGGCTTTTGAATTATCAGTCTCAAAGACACAAGTGATTTGCTTCTCTAAAAGTCACAAAGAAATTTCTTTAAAACTTTATGGCCAAAAGTTAGAGCAAGTACAGGTAGTTCGCTATTTAGGTGTGTTATTTGATGAAAAACTAACCTGGAAGCAGCATATCGGAAAAACTAAAGGAAAATGTAAGAAAATAAATAATATTTTGAGATGTCTGGCAGGACAGGACTGGGGGGCCTCTAGGGCCTCTCTGTTGAGGGTGATGTATATATATCTTTTACACTTGGTGACCGGGAAAATCTTTCCAACAGTTTTACACAGATTGTTGTTGTTCTCCTTCTTCGCATTTACATATCACTGGATTGAGAATGTACATGTACAGATTGGGTCCCGGGGCCCACCTGGGGTGCTCACTTGGAAGTGTTCACTTGGTCAGGGCTCCACTTGACCTGGATCTCCTGAAACTACCTTGTGAAGGGAGGAGATGGCTCAGAATGCTGCCTTCAATCAAGCGTTCCTTTGTGTGCTGGGCCACCTTGAGAGTGGCCGGCGTGTGTGTGACCCATTATGAATTTTTTTACAGTTTAAACTTTGAATTTTGCACATTCTAAATAATCTGGATTTTGCTGGTGATTGTAATAAACAATTTAGTGACTTATGTGTTTGCATCAAGATTTTCTGTTTGTTAAGACACCGGTGGGAAAAGAGTCAACAGTACAAACCAAACGTTTATCAGTGACGTTAAAAATAGTGGCTCATTTTTAAGAAAAAATAACCAAAAACAGTTATTTTATTTATTGAAGACTGTATTGTTGGATGTGCCAGTGCAGAAGACACTGCACACTTTAGTGATAGTACCAGTATATGGAGGAATTCAGGGCCATATTAGCATCTGGATTCCCTAATAATGGGTTAGGGTTTAATGGGATTTAACATGTTTTAACATAAACTACTTTATGGCTCATAATTCTGTTGACAGACTTACACCAAACCAAAAGTGATTTCTCAAACTGCTGGATTATTCTTAGACAGCTTTTCCAGTCTTTTAGCATTTAATTTATGTCATTAAATCTTGGTCTTGGTATCCTTCACAAATAAAAGAAACAAACGTGGAGACATACACTACTGTTCAAAAGTTTAGGGTCACCCAGACAATTATTTTGTGTTTTCCATGAAAAGTCACACTTATTTACCACCATGAGTTGTAAAATGAATAGAAAATATAGTCAAGACATTGACAAGGATAGAAATAATGATTTGTATTTGAAATAATAATTTTTTCCAGATACTTAACCTGCTCAAAGGAAGGTCAGTTTTATAGCTTCTCTAACCAGCTAAACTGTTTTCAGCTGTGCTAACATGATTGCACAAGGGTTTTCTAATCATCCATTAGCCTTCTGACGCAGTGAGCAAACACATTGTACCATTAGAACACTGGAGTGATAGTTGCTGGAAATGGGCCTCTATACACCTATGTAGATATTGCACCAAAAACCAGACATTTGCAGCTAGAATAGTCATTTACCACATTAGCAATGTATATTAGATATTAGAGTGTATTTCTGATTAGTTTAAAGTTATCTTCATTGAAAAAAACAGTGCTTTTCTTTCAAAAATAAGGAAATTTCTAAGTGACCCCAAACTTGTTAACGGTAGTGTATTTGCAAAAGGCACAAAAGTTTATTGTCAAAATTCCTAGTGCAATTCAAAAGGAGTACATAGTACATTATTCACACATAGAATATATATTTATACAGTATCTACATGTACAGTATATATCCAGTAAATGTATTTCTCCATGAAACCTTGTGACTGTATTATTTTAATTGCTTTTAATCCTAGATGAAGTTTGTTTTGGGTTAAAAATGCATCACAATTGTTAAATATATTCTATTATACCTAACTCAGTACTGTTTACCTGTTGAAATATATATTTCACAGCTAATATAACCCCGTAACTACAATATGGCACCAGGCGATCAAGTTTTGGCAGCTGATCACTTTTTGCTACAACACCACCACAGACTCAGTGCTGCTGGAGCAGCTACATCCCATGATGTCTCAACAGTCTCTCCATGATTTTCACACAGATCAGAACAATTTGTTGCACAGGAAGCTAAACGTTTCTACAGACATTCTGAAGTTCTGTAACCACTGAGCGTTTGTGAAGCTGGGGTGACATCCCACCACTGGGAGGCTCGGTCAAATGGCCAGATCAATGGTTTGAAGCAATAATTTTGCCACAAGAGAGCCATCTGAAAAACACACACAGCATACATATTTTAGGACCTAATAGCGATAACTTTCCACAATTACAGTGTAGTATGGGGGCTTATTAGTGCTTAACTGTCATTAGCAATCATTAGCTTACCTTCATATGTGATCTAGTTTGTATCCTCATGTCTTCCGCTGCTCCATGGCTTCCTGAACTCTCCAGTACTTTTCCAGTGTTTTGTCTCGCCACCTGTAGCCTTCTCTGGCTCTCCTTTTTTGCCTTTACTGTGACAAAAAGCCAGCCAGCAGCAGGCTCACCTCCTTATCCATCTTGTGTTTTTCTTGTCACACACAAACGATGTCATGGGAGTGTCGGGCCGCCTTGCTGTAAAGATCTCACTCACTTAAGGTGGTATTCAGTTGTAATGGAAAACAAACTGTCACAAGTGTCATGCTTGGTGACCACAGGATCTCATCTCTGTTGTTTGCAGATGATGTTGTCCTGTTGGCTTCATCCAGCAATGACCTACAGCTCTTGCTGGGACAGTTTGCCCCTGAGTGTGAAGCGGCTGGGATGAGAATCAGCACCTCCAAGTCCGAGTCCATGGTCCTCAGCCGGAAAAAGGTGGATTGTCCTCTCCGGGTTGGGGACAGGCTCCTGCCCCAAGTGGAGGAGTTTAAGTATCTTGGGGTCTTATTCACGAGTGAGGGGAAAATGGAGCGAGAGATCGACAGACGGATTGGAGCAGCATCTGCAGTGATGCGGACGTTGTACCGGTCTGTTGTGGTGAAGAGGGAGCTTAGTTCTAAGGCAAAGCTGTCGATTTACCAGTCAATCTACGTTCCTACTCTCACCTATGGTCACGAGCTTTGGGTAATGACCGAAAGAACGAGATCGCGGATACAAGCAGCTGAAATGAGCTTTCTCTGTAGGATTGCTGGACTCACCCTCAGAGATAGGGTGAGGAGCTCAGTCATCCGGGAGAGGCTCAGAGTAGAACCGCTGCTCCTCCACATTGAAAGGAGTCAGTTGAGGTGGTATGGGCATCTGATTAGGATGCCTCCTGGACGCCTCCTACTTGAGGTGTTTCAGGTACGTCCCACTGGGAGGAGACCCCGGGGCAGACCCAGGACTCGGTGGAGAGACTATGTCTCCCAGCTGGTCTGGGAACGCCTTGGTATCCCCTCTGAAGAGCTGGAGCAGGTGGCTGGGGAGAGGGAAGTCTGGGCTTCTCTTCTTGAACTGCTGCCTCCGCGACCCGGACCTCCGGAAAAGCGGTAGAAGATGGATGGATGGATGGAAAACAAACAGCACCGTGTTGAGTCGGGCTGAGTAGGTCAGTGGTCATGTGCCACATTGTTTTTTTGCCATTGTGGACGGCAAATAGCCTGGACCCTGTGTTGAGAATAATAATAATTCCACTAGCATGTACTCAGTCCGACTCGCCACAGTGTTGTTCCGTTTTCCATTATGATTGAAGTGAGATCTTTACAGCAAGGCGGCCCGAGACTCCCATGACATTGTTTGTATGTGACAAGCAAAACACAAGATGGATATCAAGGCAAGCCTGCTGCTGGCTGGCTTTTTGTCAGAATAAAGGCAAAAAAGGAGAGCCAGAGAAGGCTACAGGTGGCGAGACAAAACACTGGAAAAGTACTGGAGAGTTCAGGAAGCCGTGGAGCAGCGGAAGATTTGAGGATACAAAGTAGATCACATCTGAGGGTTAGCTAATGATTGCTAATACTAGTTAGCACTAATAAGTCCCCCGTACTACATTGTAATCACGGCAAGTTATCGATATTAGGTACTAAAATATGCATGCTGTGTGTGCTAGCTAGCTCATTGTCTGCATACAGGAGACAATGGTACTGTTTGTTCAAAGTGAGCTTTCCACCACTGGGATAAATAACGGCAAAGATGCATAATATCACATCACTCACCATCCTCTATCACTGTTTTCAACAATGATGATGCCGTGGTCAGGTCTACGCCACTCTCCCTCCCGTCTGCCTCCGCTGTGGCCGTGAATTCTTTTCAGGTCACTCCATCCAGCTCCCTCTGGATTTCTTTAATCAGTTACCAAGCACAGAAAAGTCTGCACCTCGTCGTTAGACCACAGTGTTGATTTGTGTGTAGCCATTTATCTCGTCGATTACACTCACACTGGCTGTTGGTGATTTGACTGTTCGTTGCCGTTCAAAATGGCGCAGTAAACAAAAGACACGTGGCCTGTGTGACGTCAGTGCATCCCCTCTATAGATCACTAGAGTGCCCGTCGGTAGCTGTCATGCGAGTCAGCCAAGCATGGCAGCCATATTGCTGCTGACAGGAAACAAGTCATTGCCCCACAGGCATGCACTGCATTTTCTTCATTTTGGCTCAGGAAGTTAAAGGCCCTCCCTCACCGTCACGCTCAGTGTCTGATCATGGTAGAAAATGAAAAAAGTTCACTTTTAACAGCATTATTACTTGATTTAAACACTGATGTGACTTTTCAGCAGCCAAGTATCGACTTTTCAAGACTCTCCTGTGTATTCAAGTGTTTTTTTAATGTTTCTTTCTTCTTATATTCATATGCTTTGCATAGCAATGCTCATTCATCACAACAAATAATAATTAATGCTACTACTACTAACATTAATAGTGATAATAGTTAATAGAAAAATCATATTTAGGACAAAAAATATTGGTACTACGAGGGGGGCTGAAAAGTTGATAGTGGTCAGATTTGACCAAATATGGTTTATTTAATATGGTCAAATATGGTTTATTTGTCAACCAGTGCTGCAGCACTGATGGAAGAAGTGTGTGGACGGAAGGGGAGACTATGATGAAAAATAAACCACATTCGGTCAAATTTGACCTCTGTCAACTTTTCAGCCCCCCCTCCCTCGTAATGTAGTCCAGTGAGAGAGCGAAAGATTTTGCAGGATATTTGGACATTCACTCTGGCTCATGTGTCTGCGAATGAGGGACAGCGGAGACGACGGCTGTGCTGAACGGTGCCTTTTATTAGCCAAAACTGCTAGCACGTGGAACAGATGAAACCAGCTAATGTTAGCAGGGTGCAGGCTGTGTATGACTAGAGGCGGAGCACAAAAACCCGGGCTGCCGCCATCAGTCTCTCATTATAGGCACGGCATGATGACGTCACCCGTGCCTGCGCCATCACGTCCATGCCGTGCATAGTGTTATGGCAGCACAGGACAGATCAGCCTTGAACATTCAGAGGTTTTAACACTCTGTTTAGGGTTGTCACAAATACCAAAAAGTGGTATTTGTGACAACCCTAAACAGAGTTAAAACCATCACGCAGGCAACATAACTCACTTCTGTTGTTGAATTATTATATAGGTGTTTGCAACTAATGAATGAATGACTGAAAAAAATCTCAAGAAATGCAAGCACTTGGTTAGTGTCTAACAGAGTAGAGTAATTGCCTGCACATGCATTTATTGCAATACAAAATATTTGCCTTGTCCTCTGTTTTGGGTTAATATAACTGAAGAGAAAAAGCATGCTGAGGTCTGTTTTTTTTTTCATGTTTAATCTGTTCCCCTGCAGGCTGCTGGGCAGAGAGGACGGAGGTGCACAAGGCGGCGTCTCTGGGCCAGGCCTCTCAGCTGCAGCACCTCATCCAAAGTGGGGCTTCGGTCAACATGGTGACCATTGACTCCATCACACCGCTGCACGAGGCATGCCTCCGTGGACAGACCCAGTGTGTGCAGCTGCTGCTGGAGGCTGGAGCCCAGGTGAGGTCCAGAGACAAGTGGACACCTGTCTGTGAGTGGTCACATTTGTTGGAATCAGTTTACAGTTTGAAGTGTTGGATAATTTTCAACTTCAAGTTACTTTGTGGTGCATTTGGGATCTTTGTGGTCTTATTGACACCTTCTGGCTGCAAAGTGAACTGCAGCCCTGTTCCCTTCACTCATTTCTGGGAAGGACACTTTTAAGGTAGGGTGGATAATTTCCTGCAGAGAGGAGAAGAAACAGCCATTTTTTTTTAACTCCCAGAGCTTCTTCTTCCTCCTACTCTTCTAAGGGATCTCTCCAGAGCCACACTCTTTTAGTCACAGATAATCACTTGTTGGAGCCACAGGTTGGAGATCCATGAACTAGAACTGGCTAATACTAGCTGACAATGACCCCAGTTACATAGTTACAATAAACCGATTTCTGACAATAAACTGACAATGCCAGTAATCCGTTTTCTCGTGTTTACATGCACCGATTAAAGAGATTACTGGAGCGTAAACCACTTGAGTTAATGACCCCAGTTACATGACCTTTATTGGCTTGTTCTGTTAACATGACTATTTGAATAATTAGGTAACTGCAGAAATCCCATCATAACTGGTTTATTAGTGTACATGTAAACACTGATGCTGTAAAGAGAGCTGATTTAATAATAATAATGGATTAGATTTATATGGTGCTTTACATATGAAGTGACATCTCAAAGCACTTACAGTGAGTCCATTATTCAGTCACTCCAGACAGACATTGATAGCAGTAAGCTACTACTGTAGCAGCACTACACACACACGACACATTGTGAATTTGTGGGATATGTAATCCTTTGGGAGGAAAAAAATGTAACCAAGAAAACGCAGAAAAAGCCCGTCTGTGCATATAAACTTTAATGACTTGATGCTTCTCAGGTGGATGCGAGGAATGTTGATGGTAGCACCCCACTTTGTGACGCCTGCTCAGCGGGCAGTCTGGAGTGTGTTAGGCTCTTGCTGAAGCACGGGGCCAAGGCCAACCCTGCCCTCACCTCCCACACAGCCTCACCCCTCCACGAGGCCTGCATGGGAGGTGAGCACCTCTTCTAGCATTTCTGTAGCCCCGTTTTCATGACAGGAACCAGGAACCAATTTTACAGGAACTTCCCCTGTGGCGTGTGCCTCCACTGCATGAACCTCCCTGAAAGCTGAAGTTTTCAGGAACTTGTAGCGGCCAAAAAAAAAACGCCGTGGTCAGGGGTAGGCACTCCAGAGCGGCCCCAAACACTGCTGGGTGGCTCAACTCAGTGCTGATTGGATAAAAGTCAGCATCACACTGTAAACAAAACAGAAAAAAAAGAGAAGCAGCAAATTTGACCAGAAAAAGATAATGGTGAAGATGTAGGGCCCTATTACCACCAGTCATAAGCAAACTTTTCCTGCCTTACACCATTGTTTTGTTTCTGTCAGCCATTGTCTGTTTTTTACACGTTGCTTCATGCCATTTAATTGCCAGTAGACAGTGTGGTGATTTTGAACTGGGGTGGGGGGGTGGGGGCTCATTCCAGAGAGGTGTGGCCGTGTCGTAGTCTCCTGTGCTTCAGTATTATGGTGCATTTTATGACAACAGGCACACGGTATGACTGCCGGGGCAAGGTCACCTGCACCACAGTCAGGGTTCTCAAGCAGTGGGAGCCCCTGGACTGCCGCACCCCCCCCCCCCCCCCCCAAGGGGCTGCCAAAAGCGAGCTTGCTTAATGGCAGGGTCAGCAGTGGACGGGATGCTGCACCGGCTCTCCTCCTCCCCTCCCACCTGGGAGGGACTGGGACAAAGAGCCACAAACCTTGGGAGACCCCCGCACGAGACAGGTTAGACCCTCGGTCGGCGAAAGCAACAAGAGAGGGAGCCCTCCAGCCCCCTGTGGAGCCTGGAGCGACTCCCATGCCACTATTAATGATCTTTCTGCAGCTTCATCTATGGAGGTATCCAAAGTTGGGGTTTGATCGTCTCCTCAGCGCTCCACCAGGGCTGTGACAGACCCCCGTGGGGCCAATCCGAGGACCTCATTAAACCATCCAACCGGTAGTAGTGACAGAGAAAAAAACGGTGCGTGAGTTTTTGAAAATTTGTTCAGGCATCGTCCTCTTTTCCTGAAGTTTCAAACCCATTCATGTCTGCAGGTTGCATCCCTGTGTACTATGTTAAAGCAGGGGCGGTTCTAGGATGTGAGCACCCAATGAGCCCCCCCCCCCCCCCCCCCCACACACACACCCCTGTATATTCTAATACAGTTTGGGATTATTATTATTATTATTATCCATCCGTCTAATACCGTTTATCCGGGGATCCAGGTCGCGGGGGCATCAGTCCAGGCAGAGTAGCCCAGACTTCCGCCCAGTTCACATAGCACCATGATCCCCATGATCCCTCCTGCAGGTGGTGAGCCCGCTGGAGGGCAGACCCATGTACACTGGGTCGTTGATGTAATGGAGATCCACTGGACCGCTCTTAGTCTGGCCCTTCACCCAGGACCAGTTTGCCTTGGGAGACCCTACCAGGGGCAAGTTGCCCCTGACAACATAGCTCCTGGGATCATGCGGGCACTCAAACCCCTCCACCACGATAAGGTGGTGCTCTAGGGAGGGGTGTTATTATGATTAATATTATTATTATTACCATCTCACCTGGTTCTCCCTTCACTCTCTCCCTCTCCATCCTCCTCTCTTCCCCTTTGTACTGACAACCAACCACAAATATATTGTGATCAACCAGAAAATAAATAGAATAGAAGTGAATTAATGAAACTGAGGGCAGAATTGAGGTCAGTTTGTCTGGTAACAAAAATGTGAATAATTTAGATTGAAAACAGGCTCTGATCATCTTTTCTTGATGTTATAGAGACCATTTACAGATTCTAAGGATGTGACGCACACAGGCGTGTCATTTTAAAGATGTTTTCAGCAGATAGAATGATCATTATATTGTTGGGCTTATTAACACAATAATTTTAAATCAGAAATTCCTTTTACAGGAGAAGCTGTATTCTCCTTTGTGGGTTTGAAATAAATAAAAACAGGACTCATTTCCTCCACCAGTAATTGGATACAACATGCAGACATTTCTCCTCATAGCTTCTTTATACTGTCTGTTACTACAGCGTCACACGTTCCAGAACAAACCAGACAGAGTTCATTATGAACTGTCCTGAAATGTTCCCAGAACATCTTCTCACCTACTGTGGACAGTGAAGTGATATCATTTTGACCTCAGCTTCTCACCTGAATCTGGCTCTTTTCTCTAAAAAAGACTTTATGTCCATGATGATGATGGGGGACTGGAAGACCACACATGACACACAGACACACTGCAGCACCCCTAAAAAAAAGGCCTGGCTTCGCCCATGCGTTAAACCTTTCATTCTGATTATTCAGCCCAGCATTATCTCTTTGCCTTTTGTCCTCTCTAAAAAAAAGTAACTGGATATCAGCTATGATTGATGCCTGCTTATTGCCAAGCAGCATTACTATTGTGTGCATTGTCGCTTACGCGCATGCTTGACGACTGCACAACCTGTCTTAAACAAGCCGTCATGATCAGAGTTCACTTTAGATAATGCGCCTCTGTGCATTAAAGGGATGGGCTGTAGCGCTTTGGATTGAATTATCCAAAATACCTCTGAATAATTAGGACAGCCTCTTTGCACTTTGTGCCCAGTGGAAAATTTGCTGTTCTATCACTTGGCCATGCAGTGCGAGCTTCGGGACACCACGAGCATTACAGCGGAGCAGCACATAACACCAGCTGTTACTGCTGTCCTTCGCCGGGGTGTGAACTCACACAGCTGGCCAACAGGAGGCAAAGTCCCCGCAGGTGCTTCTCCCGGTGTGTTTATGTAGCTATGCCGTATAATGCCTCAAAATTTAAAAGTAAGCACCGTCATGATTGTGGAGAGGAGCGGCCAGATACACAGCCACACATGCATCAGGGTAGTACGAACATGGTGGAGAGGCAAGGCGCAGGACCAGCAGCTCGGTCTGTCCATGGCCAGAGAGTGGACACACTGGCAGTCAGCCAGGGACGGAGTCCCCACTGGTGCTGCTGTCAGAGCTATGTCGTATAACCGCTCCGTTCCTCTCCACGATTATTAAACAAAAACGGTGGAAAGTTGGTCTCATGCATTCTTTTAAACCTGTTTTACTTTACTGTGCAGCATCATGATCAAAACTTTCAGACGATTACGTCACGATCAAAACCTCAGGACGCTGATGGTTCCTACACCTGTAATGGAGACATTACAGAGGAGAGGACCGGCCCTTATCAAGTTCCTGTGCCCTAACATTGGTTCCTGTAGTGGAAACGAGGCTTGTATCTCCTAAGAGGCAAAGCTAATGTCTGTTTTATGATTTAATTTCTTTTAAATTTCAGGTAGCTCTGACTGTGTGGAGCTGTTGATTTCCATGGGGGCATGTCTTGAGGCATACGACCTTTACTACGGGACACCGTTGCATGTGGCCTGTGCTAACGAGCACACGGATTGCGTTAAAGTGCTGCTCAATGCAGGTGAGTTTCAGTACAGGACAGGATAGAAGAAACCAGTTGAGTCTTTGTTGACTGCGCCTTCATTTAAAGGAGAGCTGTCTATTGTTTCAAAAATGTTTGTACTTAGAGACTTGTGTCCATTAAATGAACTCCAGACTACCAGGCTAGGATGCACTGATGGTTAAAATAATAAGTTTGCCTTTGGCCGATAGCTAACCATAACATTTTTTTTAATAATTACATGTTTAGACTACATGAACAAAGAAAACAACGAATAGCTGGGAGCACTGGGAGGCTTCCTTCATGTTAAACTGGCTTTTCATGGGCCTCTTCACTTGTAGGTGCTAAAGTAAATGCTGCCAGGCTCCATGCGACTCCTCTGCACTACGCTGCCAAAAACATGCGAGTGGAAATGATTGAGATACTGGTGGAGTTCGGAGCCAACATCTACGCCAGAGATCAACATGACAGGAAGCCCGTGGACTACACCAGCCCCGGGTCCCCATCTGCAGCCTGCCTACACTTCTATGAGAGTATGTCTAGAGTTACTCAGCACTGAGTTAGTCCAGCTGTGAATGGGGTGTTGGTCATAGGCATCTAGCAGGGGGCAGGACAGGAACAGTTTAGTTATTTCCAGCAAGCGTCACATTGATGTTGTTTGGTATAATATTCAGGTAAGAGTGTTTTCATAATACTACAATGTAAAGATAACAGTTTGTTGTTATCTCATTTGTAGTCTGAGTAGTGTGTCTGGGCAGTAGTTAGTACTGTTAATGCACAGTTAAGAGTCCTGGTTTAAATCCCTAGGTCAACAAGGGTTTAATCCTTTTTGTGTGTTCTTCTTTGCTTGTCTAGGATTAAGGCCTATCCATACTCCACAAGAACAGAGAAATGTGTTCTCTCTCCCAGGGCTGCAAGAGCAAAATGACATCATTTTGTTCTTGCAGCCCTGGTTTGGGAGTTCTTGCAGCTTGTTCTTGACATGTCATCGTGGCAGAACTTTTTTCTTGCGTGGTGTCCAAGAACTACTGTGTGACTGGTGAGAAATTTGAATTTCCCAGGAGTTCTGCACTTTTATGATTCAAAGGCTTTATTATCATTAAGAAAAGCTACATTTCCTGAGCAATGAAATTCTTACTTTGCTCTCCGAACAAACGCCAAGGTAATAGATACAGAAACAACAGTTCTAATAAGGTCATGACACACTAACACAGTAACTCAATCCTAACACTAATGGATGCTAAAACACACACCAACACACAGTTAGGCAGTTGGGACTCCTTAAGCCCACCTTGATACTAAATACTAAAACTAATGAGTACTAATAACACACACTAGGCAGTCTGGGCAGTTAAAGCAGTCAGACAAGAGGATTGAAATTAAAAATCCACTGGATGACTAAAGTGATAGTGGTATATTGATATCTGAGATGATGTGAACCGGAGATGGCATGAACCTGTGTACAGTGTGCAAATGAACATTGTGCAACAAGCAGTGTATAATTACAAATTACAAAATTTGCACTTGAGTTTCTTGTGAAGTATGAACTGTCCTGACCAGAAAGAACTTTGTTGTGGCCATTTCAAGAAAATGAAAAAAAATTCTCTGTTGTTCTGGAGTGTGTAAAGGCCTTTAATCCTGGTGCTCTGGTTTCCTCCCACAGTCCAAATGTGGGAGCATGTATGTTAATTTAATTGGTGATTCTAAATTGGTCCCTAGGTATCTGTCCCCGTTAAGCCCATAGAATAGAGTTAATATCCATCTCTTATGCACTTTATTTACAGGGGTGTGAAAAAGTGTTTGCCCCTTTTCTGATTTCTCATTTTTTGTATGTTTGTCACACTTACATGTTTCAGATCATCAAATTTAAATATTAGACAAAAATAACACAAACACAAACTGCAGTTTTTAAATGAAGGTGTTTATTATTAAGGGGAAAAAAATCCAAACCTACATGGTCCTGTGTGAAAAAATGATTGCCCCCTAAACCTAATAACTGGTTGGGCCACCCTTAGCAGCAACAACTGCAATCAAGCGTTTGTGATAATTGACAGTGAGTCTTTTACAGCACTGTGGAGGAATTTTGGCCCTCTCATCTTTGCAGAATTGTTGTAATTCAGCCACATTGGAGGGTTGTCGAGCATGAACCACCTTTTTAAGGTCATGCCACAACATCTCAATCGGATTCAGGTCAGGACTTTGACTAGGACACTCCAAAGTCTTCATTTTGTTTTTCTTAAGCCTTTCAGAGGTGGACTTGCTGGTGTGTTTTGGATCATTGTCCTGCTGCAGAACCCAAGTGCGCTTCAGCTTGAGGTCACAAACAGATGGCTGGATATTCTCCTTCAGGATTTTTTGGTAGACAGCAGAATTCATGGTTCCATTTGCCACAGCAAGTCTTCCAGGTCCTGAAGCAGCAAAACGGCCATGGACCATCACACTGTCACCACCATATTTTACTGTTGGGATGATGTTCCTTTTCTGAAATGCTGTGTTACTTTTATGCTGGATGTAATGGGACACACACCTTCCAATAGTTCAACTTTTGTCTTGTCAGTATTTTCCCAAAAGTCTTGGGATCATTAAGATGTTTTCTGACAAAACTGAGACGAGCCTTTATGTTCTTTTTGCTCAGCAGTGGTTTTTGTCTTGGAACTCTGCCATGCAGACCATGTTTGTCCAGTCTCTTTCTTATGGTGGAATCGTGAACACTGACCTTAACTGAGGCAAGTGAGGCCTGCAGTTCTTTGGATGTTGTTGTGGGGTCTTTTGTGACCTCTTGGATGAGTCGTTGCTGTGCTGTTGGGGTAATATTGGTTGGCCGGCCACTCCTTGGAAGGTTCACCACTGTTCCATGTTTTCACCATTTGTGGATAGTGGCTCTCAGTGTGGTTCGCTGGAGTCTGAAAGCTTTAGAAATGGCTTTATAACCTTTTCCAGACTGATAGATCTCAATTACTTTGTTTCTCATTTGTTCCTGGATTTCTTTGTATCGCAGCATGATGTCTAGCTTTTGAGGATCTTTTTGTAAAGAACTGAGGTCCACACGAATAGTGTTTCAGACAACATTCTCTTTTAAAACAAGGTAAGGGAACACAAACAGGCGGCAACATTAACACATCGCCATTTTCATATTCACTCGGTGAAGGTCAACTGTGACCTGTGACGTCACCACAGTCTTTAAAGACACACCACCACATATAAATGTCCACATTACAGTGATCCCTCACTTATCGCGGTTAATGGGTTCCAGAACCGACCGCGAAAAGTGAAAAACCGCAAAGTAGCATCACACCTAATGACGTCACCCATAAATAATACGTACGTTCATTCTCTCACTCTCTCTCTCATATGATACGTGTGTGTGTGTGTGTGTGTAAGTGTACATACATACGTAGATGTAAATAAAGTGTACATAAATATGTTTTTAGAACTCTTTTATAACAAGATACGTATCTCAAGATGAAGATGATTTACTGCACAGGTTAATGAGAGCTTTACTGCTCCTCAGGTGACGCCTCATCGTGAGGTGCTAGAGGCGCAGCATCGTCGAGGGCAGCTGGAGAAGCTGCAGGAGGCGGCGTAGTGGCTCGACGGGAAGACTGTTTAACACAAAAAGGCACAAGAGAACAGCGAAAAGTTCCACGCGGCGAGACTAAGCAACACGAGCGATAAAGAACAATGAATGCGGTCTTCCTTCGCTGGGTATGGGCGCTCGGCAGGGAGAGAAGCTGGGTAAAACGTCTCGGCCAATCAGCTTGCGAGATTCCCGAGCCGAGCCAACACGAGAACAGCGAACAGAGAGGTGGATTTTGAGTTGTGCGGGCTCTCCGTGTTGATACCTGATGTTCTAATGTAGTCTCCCTGCCTTCTGCTAGCGCCCACCCATTTTTTCTCAATTTTGAATTTTTGATGAATATTTTTGAAAAATCCACGATGCACTGAGGGTGCGAAAGGTGAGGCGCGAAGTAGCGAGGGATCACTGTATATGACATCTCCCCCTTTTTTCAGTTTTTTTTTTTTCAGAACAAAACAATTTTTTCAATTCAAACCATTTTTCATTTTCATTTCACCCTTCCCCACAGCCCATGGGTTAACTATTGAACAATATAGCCACACTTATCACAGTGAACACGTGATTTTCTCTCCTCTTTTTTCATTTTTTTTTTTTTTTTCTCTTACAAATCTAGTCTCTGCACAGGTTTGCTCAATCTACCAGACCGGGTAAACAACAGTCCATGCTTTGGGTCTGGCGGTTTGACACAGGATACTGGTAAAATAGTGTCAGCGGCAGCTGCAGTTTCAGGCTGCTGTTTGACGATCTCTGGCTGCAGGTCATTTGGAGCTGAAGAGTGTATCTCTCTGGCTGTTTCAGGAGCATGTTGCAAGTGACGGCGGTTGCGTCGCAAAGTTGTTTTCTTTCTTAGTTGTTTTCTTTCAAAGCTGTTTTCTTTCTTATTGAAACACCTTTCTTATTGAAAGGTGTTTCAATAAGAAAGGAGCGAGGTGTGCTGCTTTCTCCAGTGACAACAGCGGGTGTTTTCCAGGATTTCTGATGGTCCAGTTTTGTGAGGACTGAATCTCCTGGCTTTAACGAAGGTAGGGGTTTAGCTCCATGGCGCTGATTAAGGTAGAATGCTTGTTTCTGTTTCTCCATTGCATCCTTACTCCTGACGACTTCTAGATCAGGCCATCGGGGCTGAAGATTCACTTCCAGTGTAGGAAGAGTTGTTTTGATCTTTCAACCCATAAGTAGCTCTGCAGGACTCACGCCTGTGGTGGTGCCGGGCGTTGACCGAAAGCACATGAGGGCGAGCAAAGGATCTTGCTGCTTTAAGATTCTTTTTGCTGTTTGAACTCCTCTCTCTGCATGTCCGTTCCCTTGAGGGTTGTGTGGACTTGAGGTAATGAGCAAAAAGTCAAACTCCTTTGCAAACTTTTTAAACTCTTGGCATGAGAATTGAGGCCCATTGTCAGATACAACCACATCTGGACAACCAAACCTCGCGAACACTGCCTTCAGCTTTAAGATCACCTGAGAAGCAGTGGTTACTGGCAGATGAAGTATCTCGAGGAACCGAGAGAAATAGTTTGACACAACAAGGTTAAGTGTGCTTGTTATGCTCACACAGGTCAACATCAAGTTAGAGGGGTTGACAAGAGAGGCTCTTTTCGCTGAGCTGGTTTCATCTCACGACACACCTGACAGGACTGGACTTTGCGTTTGATTTCAGATGAGATGCCAGGCCACCACACAGATGTGCAGGCCCGCTCTCTACATTTTGTCAGACCTTGATGTCCATCGTGTATTCGATCCAAGATGTCTGCTCTGAGCACATCCGGAATCAGCATACGGCTTCCTCTGGTGATAATTCCATCGCATTCAGACAGTTCATTTTTGATGGGAAAATAGTCTCTGATAGCTGCTGGGACATTGCCTATGTATTCTGGCCATCCTGACTTGATGTACTGCAACACCAACTGTAGGTTACAGTCAGCTGCTGTAGCGGTCTTTATGGTGTCTATTTTATGTGAAGTAGCTGGCATGTTATCAATGACTGCTGCTATGTAACACGCCACATCAGAGTGAGTATCAGTCTCGTTTTCTACGCACTGTAGTGGACTTCTTGAGAGTGTATCAGCCACTGCCAAGGTCTTTCCCGGAGCATATTCGGCTATCGGTTTGAACCTCATAAGTCTCATGAGTAGCCTTTGGCACCGTATTGGCACCGTATTGGCACATTATCCAGGTCCTTTTTGTTCATGAGTGGCACCAAGGGTTTGTGATCTGTGACCAACTTAAAGTCTTCCAGACCACAGAGGTACTTCTCAAATCTCTCACATGCCCAGACACTCGCCAAACACTCCTTCTCTATCTGTGCATATCTAGTCTCGGCCTCTGACAGACGACGTGAGCAGTATGCCACAGGTTTCCAGTTTCCATCATGCAGTTGCAGCAGTATTCCACCTATACCATAGCTGCTGGCATCGGCTGATACGGCAGTAGGTCAGTTCACATCATAGAATTTCAGAACTGGAGAAGTAGACAGAATGTCTTTGATGCGTTGAAATGCCTCCTGCTGAGAATGGTCCCACATCCACACTGACTTGGATTTCAGCAGTTCATATAGTGGCTGGCCCACTGTTGACAGATTTGGGATATATTTCCCTTGATAGTTAAACATGCCCAGGATACGCTTGAGGTCATGCACGTTCTGTGGTGGAGGGAGCTCGCAGATTGCCTTGACTTTATCAGGGTCGGGTCTCACGCCTGATTTGTCGATTTCTTGGCTCAAGAAGTGAAGCTTGTTTTGTCTAAACTTACATTTTTCTCTGTTCAGTTTAAGTCCGGCTGACTCGATCCTTTCCAGTACCTTGCTGAGACGCTGGTCGTGCTGTTCAGGAGTGTCGCTGTACACCAGTATGTCATCCATAAAGATAGCCACGCCTTCCAGGCCGTTGAGGGTTTCTGTCATTTTGTGCTGAAAAATTTCAGGAGCGCTTGTGATCCCAAATGGAAGACGTTTGAATGCATATCTCCCAAAGGGTGTGATAAAGGTTGTTAATTTACTGCTTTCTGGATGGAGAGGAATCTGCCAAAACCCGGAGGCAGCATCCAATGATGTGAATGTGGTTGCTCCACTAAGTTTTGCAGTGATTTCCTCTGCAGTAGGGAGAACATACCTCTCTCTTGGTACAGCTTCATTTAACCTCTTTAAATCGACACAGATCCGCACTTTTCCATTTTTCCTTGGGACTGGTACCATTGGTGCACACCAATCTGTAGGATCAATCACAGCTTCAATCACATTATTCTCCTCCATACGCTGCAATTCCTCCTTAACCTTCTGCAAAAGTGGCAAAGGGACACGACGGGCAGTGTGCACTGTGTATGGCTGAGCATTCTCTTTTAACAGGATTTTAACTGGTTCTGTTTTAAGTGTTCCATGCTCACCAAATGCTTTGTGTACTTCTTCGACACGCTTCACAAGCCCCATCAACGTTGCTGTATCTCTGCCCAGCAAATTGTTTGCATTATTGCCACTGATGACATACACAGGAAAAGTATATGGTTTTTCCTTGTATTCTGTGAAGGCTTGAAATTTCCCTATACAGTCCAACTGACCACCCGGGCTGCACAGTGTGACATTAGATGGCTCTAATTCCTTCTTAGGAACCAGTTTGTTAAATGTCTTTTCTCCCATAATGTTTGCATCTGCACCCGTATCAATTTTAAAATTGACTGGTGTTGTTCCAATTGTAAGCTGTATGGTCCATGGGTCATCATTTCTGTCTGCTTTTGTGACTGTGCCAAAAAAAAATGGTGTCTGGGAAACTGTCTCTTCAGTGACTTCTCTGACTGATTTACTGTGACATTTCTTTTCCCAGTGACCCACCTTTTTACACTTGTTGCATGGTGACTTCATGGCTGGGCACTTTTCAGGATCTTTGTGTTTTAATTTTCCACATCTTCCACACCATGAGTCTCTTTGCTCTCCACTTTCTTTCCTCTTAGGTCCCCATTTAGACCTTCATCTGTCTGCTGCTTTTCCCTGGATCTGCACCGTAGCGTGTGCTTCCCCCTGCTGGTGAACCTGGAGGGCAACCTCCTCGGACTGGCAAACTGTTTGAATAGTTTGGGCAAGTGTTAGATCAGCCATTAGCTGCAATCTACATGACAGCTCTTTATCGAGGATGCCCACAACAATTCGGTCACGGATATGTTCGTCTCTGTTCACACCAAAGTCACAGTGTTCTGATATCTCATAAAGGACTCTGATGAACATTTCCGCTTTCTCACCAGGCCGCTGCATCCTCTGGTGAAAACAAGCGCGCTCATGGATCACGTTCCGTTTAGGACAGAAGTACTTGTCGTATTTCCCTAACACGACGTCAAACTTCTTTTGACCCGTTTCCTCCGTGAAGGTGAAAGATTTGAAGATGTTTTCAGCTTCAGGGCCCATGGCGTAAATCAGCGAACTGACCTGAACTTCGCCGTCCTCCTTACTCAGTTTTGTAGCCATCTGAAAACGCAGAAAGCGCTGCTTCCAGTCCGCCCATTCGTTTGGACGATGAAAAGGAAAACTTTCCGGGGGACTAAACTTGGCCATCTTACTGAAGCAGAGCGTCCGTCAAGCACTTCTGACACCATGTAAAGAACTGAGGTCCACACGAATAGTGTTTCAGACAATGTTCTCTATTAAAACAAGGAGCGGGAACACAAACAGGCGGCAACATTAACACATCGCCATTTTCATATTCACTTGGTGAAGGTCAACTGTGACCTGTGACGTCACCACAGTCTTTAAAGACACACCACCACATATAAATGTCCACATTATATGACACTTTTGGTCTACTTTACTTTGTCAGGCAGGTTCTATTTAAGTGATTTCTTGATTGAGAACAGGTGTGGCAGTAATCAGGCCCAGGTGTAACTAGAGAAATTGAACTCAGCTTTCCAAAGATGTGATAAACCACAGTTAATTTATGTTTTAATGGGGGGGGGGTCACTTTTTCACACAGGGCAATGTAGGTTTGGATTTTTTTTACCCCTTAATAATAAACACCTTCATTTAAAAACTGCATTTTGTGTTTACTTGTGTTATCTTTGTCTAATATTTAAATGTTTGATGATCTGAAACATTTAAGTGTGACAAACATACAAAAAAATGAGAAATCAGGAAGGGGGCAAACACTTTTTCACACCACTGTAAAATCCTGTTAAATGTCATTTACTTCTTGACACCACATCAATGCTGTTTGATTCCCACACTGGAAGTGAACCAATCCTGGAGAATGATTGCCCACAGAGCAGAAAATTAGTTAGTTAGTTAGTTAATCCCTTCACACCTGAAGGTGTATATGGGCAGCGCCTATCTCCGTTTCTCTGACCCTAGGCCACACAGCTACTGTAAGTAGTGAAAGCTACAGTGGGGGGTCAGTCCTCTGGTAGCTCTGTGTGTAACTTTACTTTCCCCATTCCATTATGCGGAGCACCACGCTAGAAGGCAGAAAGCACCATTTTTATATGGTCTTTGGTATGACCCGGCCGGGATTTGAACCCCTGCCTCCCGGGTGTGGGGCAGATGCTCTACCAACTGAGCCACCACTCCGGTTTGAGCAGAAAATTAAGAACAGTAAATTTGTCAAGGTTTTTTCTTTCTTTTGGGCTGTCGCATTTTTGGGAGATTACACGCAGCCTGTGTCCAACAGATGCGTTTTTTGTCACCTGACCATCCTGAATGTCTTTTTTTTTCAGTGCTTCTGCACTGTGCTCTGGAAAGAAAAGAAGTCTGTGCCCTGTATCCCAGCAACAGCTTGTCACAAACAGCTCAGCATTTCTGCTTTTCCTATGGTCAGACTTTCTACTTATTTTTTAATACCGGTCTCTAAATGACAATGGACAGGAAACGTATTCTAGCATTGGTAGCAGCTCTGGATGCAAAATATAATGACAGGGAAAGCAGGAGTGTGAGTACCGGCTATACTGGCATCCTATGTCCCGCCTTTCCTTAATTCTGACTGGCTGCTTAGAAAGGTCTGACATTGACGAGTTCAGCTGCAGCCTGAAAAGTTGAACTTTTTTCAACTCTGAGCACCCTGAGCGAGCAAAATAAATCCCACAAACCCATAAACAAGTCAACAATTCAAAACTAATCAAATGTCCGTTTCATATATATATATATATATATACTGTATATATACAGTATATGTATATATATGTATATATATATATATATATATGTATATATATATACACATATGTCCCATAGATTAAAATAAATTAAAAAACATGTCATACACACCATTTATCTTTTGTTCATATGAAAGACAAAAACAATATACAGTATATATGTATATTATATATATGTATAATGTGTGTGTGTGTATATATATATAAAACAGACATTTTTTTATTTTTTTTTGTCTTTCATATGAACAAAAGATAAATAAATAAAAGAAGACAAAATGAACCTATTTGACGTCATACACACCATGTTATCACCAAATACTGAACATTGTCCTCTTACATATATATTTTCTTTTTTAATTACCCCTTCTCTCTATTTCTCTTTCATTCCTGCGTGTCTGAACTGAGCTTTGATCTAAAAGCATCTGTTTTCTCCAGCATTTCAGTCAACGTTTGCCAAAGGAGCTTAACTTAGGCTGACTTAGGCAAACTCTCCATAACTTAGAGGAACTTTTACAAACTGAGTACAACTTTCACCAACATTTATTTCCAAATGTTGGCAAATTTTCAGCATGCTGAAAATTCTCAACAAATACAACTTTCTCCAGCAAACACCAACTGTCATTAACTTTGATCAACTTTTGCTAGCAGAGCCAGACATTCGCCAAAACGTCAGTAAAAGTTGGTCCAAACGTTGTAGTGTGAATCCACCCAAAAAAGCAAGTCCAGGATGGCAGGAAGCTTCCACAAATGCTGATCTTTATATCAGCGTCACCTGACGCTGATGTCAGCTGACCTGTGCTGAGTATTCCTTTGCTTAAGTTAACCTAAGTTGGCAACTGCTACACATGCGCCAGCCTAAGGTGGCAAAAGTTTGACAATGCTAAATGCAATGCTGGCAAATGCTAGCAAAAGTTCATAGAAGTTTGTAAAAGTTGGTGTGTTCTCACAAACATCATTTCACCAACGTTTGGACTGATTTCTCTGATTTTTTAAAATGTCAGTAAAAGTCAGTCCAGACGTTATAGTGTGAACCCAGCTTTACTTACATTCAAATAGCAAAAGCAATAATAACAACCAATCTGCTCCTGTCAAAAAACCCACACTTTGAGTAGTGAATCAGACCCTTTAAATCCTTGACGTACCATTGAAATGCCCAACCCTCTCAAACTTCCTGTCAGCCCTCGAGTCATGTGATGTGACTGACATAACGAGGCCTCACTTGCTACGGTCACATGACTGTAGGCGTGCTGAAACAGCACTCGATACACGGCTCATGACACTTCTGTTTCATATTGTTCCAGTCAGGGTCGAGTACGAGGTGTGGAGCGTAACATCACTAGCTTTCCCAGTTCCACTTTTCCCAGTTCTCTGTTCCTTGCCCTTTAACCCGGCTACAGTCAATAATGTTACTTCCCCTCACCCCCTAGAGTCACCTGGGGAACATAGCAGTGAGGTCAGTAATGGGGAAGGGGGGTGTGAGGAAGGAATTCATAGCCGCAGAACCATGCTTCTGTTTGGGCAACATGTGAGAACTGCAGAGGCATGCGTCTTTTTGGTGGCCCTCTCATCATGAAGTGACTGTTCTTTTGGTAGAATTAATTTCCACAATTTTTTCTGAATTTAATCCTCCCGTAAAACACCAAACGTGTGTATTAACCAGTGTGTGATTGTTGCTCCATGTCTTTGCAGCAACTCCCATGAGCCTGCAGCAGCTCAGCAGGCTGGCGGTGAGGCAGAAGATGGGCACCCACGCTCTGGAGATCATAGGTCGTCTGAACATGCCAAAACTGATCCTCAGCTACCTGCGCTATCAGTGAGCAGCTGGATCACACCTTTAAATCCCTGGCGTACCGCTGAAATGCCCGACCCTCTCAAACTTCCTGTGAGCCCTCGAGTCACGTGATGTGACTGACATGACGAAGGACTGGAATATATGGAGACCGCATCATTCTCAGAAAAATGCTGTAAAGCTGTTGCTGCATCATGAAAGTGGGGAGCTGACAGTGACGTGTCAAGCACAGTGTATTTTTTGTCTTTCACTTTGGTCTTGAACATAAACCAAGGCAGGCGGCGCATGCACAAGTTAGACTTAAGTCCATGTAGCAGTACCTTATGATTTTAGATACTCACCATGATGATTAGCAAGCAGGCCGACATACTGCGTCACTCCTGCTACAACCAGTAGAGTCCTCAGCTGGGAGCCCCGAGTGGTTTCAGCCCATTATTGCTAGTGTGAAAAGGGGGTGGGCCCACGTCACCCACGTCTTTGGACGTGCTCAGCTGCTTGGCTACAATGCAGGCACTGCTTCTTACTTCTTCCACCAAAGAAAATGAGTAAAAATATCTACTACAAAAGTTACTTCACTAGTTAGTGGCTAACTGAGCTTTTTCTTGTAGATGTGTGATATTTTTCTTTAAAATTTAAGACATTCTTATCTTAAATTTCTGACTTTTTCTCTTTAATTTTTCTAATAAATTTCCAACATTTATATTTTTTAACTTTTTGACTTTTGTTGTAAATTTTCAACTCTTTCACTAGTAATTTTACAATTTGAGTTTTTTTCCCCTCATATATATACAGGTACAGCTCAGAAAATTAGAATATTATGAAAAAGTTCAATATTTTTTGTCACTCATTTCAGAAAGTGAAACTCATATATACAGTAGATTCATTACACAGTGAGTGATATATGTCAAGTGTTTTTATTTTAATTTTGATAATTTTGGCTTACAGACCATGAAAATCCCAAATTCAGTTTCTCAAAAAATTAGAATATTACATAAAATTAATTTAAAAAAGTAGTTAGAAATGTTGGCCGACTGAAAGTTTGTCCATGTACCACTCAGTACTTGGTCAGGGCTCCTTTTGGATTAATTACTGTATCAATGTGGCGTGGCATGGAGGTGATCAGCCTGTGGCACTGCTGAGGTGTTATGGAGGTCCAGGTTGCTTTGATAGTGACCTTCAGCTCGTCTGCATTGTTGGTCTGGTGTTTTTTCATCTTCCTCTTGACAATCCTCCATAGATTCTCTATGGGCTTTAGGTCAGGAGAGTTTGCTGGCCAATCAAACACAGTGATGCCATGGCCATTAAACCAGGTTTTGATACTTTTGGCAGTGTGGGGGGGGTGCCAAGTCCTGCTGGAAAATGAAATCAGCTTCTCCATAAAGCTCGTCAGCAGAGGGAAGCATGAAGTGCTCTAAAATGTCCTGGTAGATGACTGTGCTGACTTTGGTCTTGAGAAAACACAGTGGACCAACAGCAGCAGATGACATGGTTCCTCAAGTCATCACTGACTGTGGAAACTTCACACTAAACCTCAAGCAACTTAGATTCTGTGCCTCTCCACTCTTTCTCCAGACTCTGGGACTTTGATTTCCAAATGAAATGGAAATTTTACTTTTATCTGAACAGAGGTCATCTGCTGGTGTTGGTCCACTGTGTTTTATCAAGACCAAAGTCAGCACAGTCGTCTATCAGGAAATTTTAGAGCACTTCATGCTTCCCTCTGCTGACAAGCTTTATGGAGAAGCTGATTTCATTTTTCAGCAGGACTTGCCCCCCCCCCCCCCACACACACACACACACTGCCAAAAGTATCAAAACCTGGTTTAATGACCATGGCATCACTGTGTTTGATTGTCCAGCAAACTCTCCTGACCTAAACCCCATAGAGAATCTATGGAGGATTGTCAAGAGGAAGATGAGAGACACCAGACCCAACAATGCAGACGAGCTGAAGGTCACTATCAAAGCAACCTGGACCTTCATGACACCCCAGCAGAACCACAGGCTGATCACCTCCATGCCACGCTGCATTGATACAGTAATTAATCCAAAAGGATCCCCGACCAAATACTGAGTGATATACTTTTCAGTCGGCCAACATTTCTATTAAAAAACTATTTTTTAAAATTAATTTTATGTAATATTCTAATTTTTTGAGACACTGAATTTGGGGTTTTCATGGGCTGTAAGCCATAATCGTCAAAATTAAAATAAATAAACACTTGAGATATATCACTCTCTGTGTAATGAATCTATATAATATATGGATTTCACTTTCTGAAATGAGCGACAAAAAAATATTGAACTTTTTCATGATATTCTAATTTTTTGAGATGCATCTGTAGACTAAAATATAAGCTAGTCACATGTGCCCTCTAATAAAATACAAAGTCATACAAAGAAACACTAATCAAATATTTCCTGAGTCAGAATTGATATGCAATGATGAGAAGAAAAACTGAAATAGAAAAATATGGCTCTCAATAATTTCAGATATGTGAAAGCAAAGGTTACTTAAAGGGTACAACCAAATGTACTTGAGCAAAAGTACAGATTTTTGTGAAAAAGTTACTTGAGTACATGTACTTGAGTAAATGTAACTACTTGCTATTGATTTCTGAACATAGAGTGCCCTATTACGACAATCTAAAGCATGCATTTGTGCCATGCTTCTCGTTTTGCATCTGTAGATTTGTTAGTTTATATCAGCACATAGTCTGTTTTTCACGCTTTGAATCATGCCATGTAGACTGTGCGCCTGCTTTACGCTGAAAGGAGGGGACTCATTTAAAAGAGGTTTGGCATTGGCACAATTTTGGCACATTTATATTTTGTTGCATTTTGTTACAGTGTGCTTTTGATCAACAAAAACAGGTCTTTCATCAGTAGCACATTAGCGCTATTTCAGCAGCATATTTTGAAATTGTAGGCGTGCAGTGCTGATGAGCACATGAGGAAAAACAACATGCAGTGGGATTTTCTTTTATTTGAGTTGCAACAGTTATAATCTAATTTAAGTATTGTTACCCATTGTTATAATATGATGAGACCCTTAGTAGTTTTTAGTCCATCCACATTTTCATTTTATAGGACTCCTTATAGGAGTGTTGCCTATTAGGGATTAATTTATTCATTTTTAGTTTAATGAGTGATTGAAGAGGGAGTGTGCGTGCATTTCAGACTGCAACATTCAGGAGAGGTGTGAAGGCAGGAGAATCCGCTCTCCACCGAGCCTCGGCTGGTGCAGCCTTTCTGATTCTGGACAGACTGGTGATTCGGTGGTTGCAGTGGCCAGTGTTGATCTGGTCAACAGAGGCAGCCATGTCTAAAACCCGCAGTGGGGTGGAACTGTCAATCTGAAGATTTCAAACTACAAACCTCTCTGCTGTGACAAAGTATTCTGTCCACATACGTGGCCTATCATGTCTGCGTTCTCAGTCAGCTCCTTCGATCTTGTGTCCGTTCCCCTGGTGAATGAAAAACACACTCAGCTGTTGTTTTTCTGTTAAATGTGTTAATCTGAGGAGAGTAAATACAGACTATCCACATATACCTCTATAATATACTTATTCCAAATCATTTGAAGAAACAGTAGACAATATTCCACTGCACAGAGAGAGAAAAAAAAAAGGTGTGGCTTCACAAAATTTTTCAGCAGATTGTCCTTTTCCCAAAGCTTCAAACCCATTCATATTTGCGTGCTTCACAATGGAGTAGAACAAGTCAGGCATGCATCCATGTGCGCTATGATAAACCTAAATTAATTAAATTCAGCTCAATTGTTAAATCATATCCTTCCCTTCTCCGTAAAATAGTTGACTGGGCTTTGACTGTAATTATTGCCTGGCTTAATGTCAAACAGCGTTAAGGCCCTGTTACACTTAGATGATTTGGGCAGTGTTTGCCAAACATATAAGAAATATGGAGAATACACTGACATACGTCAAATCAGTTAGGGTAAGTTTTGTATAAATTAAGAGCACGCTGAAGCATGTTGGTATATGGTGTTGTACGCCGAGCTTCTCTGTTTCTGACATCCAGTGTATGGCTGAAACGTCCCGCATATGCAGAGCATAAGTAGTAGGGAAGTTATGCATTTGTTCACACACGTGACTCAAAAGTTACTCATAAGTTGAAATACATCGAGATAAATGTCTAGCGTACCCAAAACTTATTTATAACATAAGTAACACTCTTTGAACCTATGTGTAACTTACTGAAGGGATTTCTAACTTACAGCTACCATATAATGGTGTATTTGCAGTGTTGGTTCACAGGAGGAACCTGTAAGTATGGATGAACTGATCTTGTTCTATTCAGTCAAAGTAAAAATGTTTCATACTTTGACATGTTTCAACTGTGATGGTCTCTGTGTAGACTAGGTGACACCTTTACTAATCGAGAGCTGACTTGATCCACCTGCTCTCTGTTCTGATCAGCTCAGCTGCTGCCTGCAGCACACACACACACACAGAGCTACACGCACGTACTTGTTCTTATAACGGGACCTGTCGGCGACTGTCCGAGCCAACTTAAGTAACACTTTCAAGCTACAGGATATTATGAAGATCCAAACTGCTGTTTAGTCCTCCTTGTCATGTTTTTACCTTTGACTGCAGTCTGTACCATCAGCTGTCCAGTGTTGTTCTGATAGATATGCCAAAATGTCAGAACACTGGAGCAGCTGAATCCAATCAGCTGATCGCCCAAAGCACAGAGCTCAGCAGTTTTCCATGATAAATCACACTTTGCTCTCCCTTGGTCGCTGCTCTCTGATGTTTTTGGGTTCACACCAGCAAAAGCACACTTCATGCATTATCTTTTTTTTCTTCCTCTTTATTGAAAATAAACTTTCTTATTGCTATTAGTTTGCATGCTTTTGAGCCAGGTTGTGACAACTGTCATCCGATGTCAGTGACGTGTCACATCAGCTGTTTTAGATATGACTGACCTGACAGATTTGACAGCCCCACCATGGTCTTTGGAGGGGAGAATCTCAGTTGAACAGAGATGATCTCTTGCGCACCTTGGATTCTTGAATCAGGAGGGGACGGCAGTTTGGCATAACAGCACTATGCGGAAGTTAGGATAAGTTGTGCATAAGTAGACTGTGGTTGGGCATAAGTTGTGAACGCCAGCAACACGCTAAACATTTGTTTTTATAAGTTATCTATAAATTATTGAAACATTCTATATAAGTTACTAATACGTTATGTATACGTCAAACTCATTATGGATACACAATGTACAGACGTGGACAAAATTGTTGGTACCCCTCTGTTAATGAAAGAAAAACCCACAATGGTCACAGAAATAACTTCAATCTGACAAAAGTGGTAATAAATAAAAATTCTATGAAAATTAACCAATGAAAATCAGACAATGCTTTTGAATTGTGGTTCAACAGAATTATTTTAAAAAACAAACTCATGAAACAGGCCTGGACAAAAATGATGGTACCCTTAACTTAATATTTTGTTGCACAACCTTTTGAGGCAATCACTGCATCAAACGATTTCTGTAACTGTCAATGAGACTTCTGCACCTCTCAGCAGGTATTTTGGCCCACTCCTCATGAGCAAACTGCTCCAGTTGTCTCAGGTTTGAAGGGTGCCTTCTCCAGACGGCATGTTTCAGCTCCTTCCACAGATGTTCAATAGGATTTAGATCAGGGCTCATAGAAGGCCACTTTAGAATAGTCCAGTGTTTCGCTTTTAGCCATTCTTGGGTGTTTTTAGCTGTGTGTTTTGGGTCATTGTCCTGTTGCAAGACCCATGACCTGTGACTGAGACCAAGCTGTCTGACACTGGGCAGCACATTTCTCTCTAGAATACCTTGATAGTCTTGAGATTTCATTGTACCCTGCACAGATTCAAGACACCCTGTGCCAGATGCAGCAAAGCAGCCCCAGAACATAACAGAACCTCCTCCATGTTTCACAGTAGGGACAGTGTTCTTTTCTTGGTATGCTTCATTTTTGCGTCTGTGTACATAAGAGCTGATGTGCCTTGCCAAAGAGTTCCAGTTTTGTCTCGTCTGTCCATAGGACATTCTCCCAGAGGCTTTGTGGCTTGTCAACATGCAGTTTGGCAAATTCCAGTCTGGCTTTTTTATGATTCGTTTTCAACAGTGGTGTCCTCCTTGGTCGTCTCCCATGAAGTCCACTTTGGCTCAAACGACGATGGATGGTGCGATCTGACACTGATGTACCTTGACCTTGGAGTTCACCATGAATGTGTTTAGAGGTTGTTCTGGGCTCTTTTGTTACCATTCGTATTATCCGTCTCCTCCTGCGGCCACGTCCAGGGAGGTTGTCTACAGTCCCGTGGATCTTAAATTTCTGAATAATATGTGCAACTGTAGTCACAGGAACATCAAGCTTCTTGGAGATGGTCTTATAGCCTTTACCTTTAACATGCTTGTCTATAATTTTCTTTCTAATCTCCTGAGACAACTCTGTCCTTTGCTTCCTCTGGTCCATGTTTAGTGTGGTACACGCCATGTCACCAAACAGCACAGTGACTACTTGTCACCCTTTAAATAGGCCGACTGACTGATTACAAGTTTGTAGACACCTGTGATGTTAATTAGAGGACACATCTTGGCTGAACATGTCCCTATGGTCACATTATTTTCAATCATTTCTAGGGGTACCATCATTTTTGTCCAGGCCTGTTTCATGAGTTTGTTTTTTAAAATAATTCTGTTGAACCACAATTCAAAAGCATTGTCTGATTTTCATTGGTTAATTTTCATAGAATTTTTATTTATTACCACTTTAGTCAGATTCAAGTTATTTCTGTGACCATTGTGGGTTTTTTCTTTCATTAACAGAGGGGTACCGGTACCAACAATTTTGTCCATGTCTGTATACGGCCAAAAGTGAAAATTTTGGCGTATGCCAGCATTTTAGACCAATTTTTATACATTTGGCCAATGCTGCCTAAATCGTCATGGTGTGACAGGGGCTTTACTATCACACACAGCTTCATTTCGCTCATGCTCGTGCTCATTGGCCAGTGCAAAACCCATCTTCTAAACAAGCCATCATGGTCACAGTCTGCTTTAGAGCATGCACCGCTGTATATTAAAGGGAAAGGCTGGAGAGCTTCTGGTTAGATTATTGCGTGATACACCTAAAACACACCTCTGAATAATTAGACCAGCCCCTTTGTGCTTTTTGCATAGGCACGGTTCAGAGACTGTTTTCCCATTGCTGTGATAACAGAATGGTGTTGGATATGCCCACAATTGTGCCCTGCACCAATAGACTGTTGACTTGATCGTTGTAATAGGGTGAAAAGTGTTTTAATGTCAACCCTTAGTTCAGCATTCAAGCTTGATTTAGATGTGGTTTATGTGTGACAAAATTACTGTATGTGAACTGCAACAGTTTGATTAATTGAAAAGCTCATTCAGCACTGAAGCAGCTATTTCGGGGTCGTATACAGCAGATAAAATAAGTATTGAAAGCATCAGCATTTTTCTCATTAAACATATTTCTGATGGAGCCATTGATCTGAGATTTTCACCAGATATCAGTAACAACCCAAGTAATCCATAACTACAAAGAAATTAAGGCAACTGTGTTCACAAAACAAGTTATATTTAATAAAGTTGAATGACACAGGGAATAAGTATTGAACACGCTTGGTGAAAATCATTTAATTCAAATCATTTTAGTAGAAAACGAGCTCCCCGTGCGCCTCTCTAATGTGCACGGCGAGGAGAGAAAGGACGAGAGGATATGAATGAATGAATGAATCTTTATTTCGGATAGATTAAAAGTAGAGATTAAAAAAGAAACAGAATCATATAACAAAGGGGGAAAGAAAATCCAACAAGGTCAAATTAGACAATAACTCCTCTGATTATACAGTTCAACATAAGTTATCAGAAATGGGTGATGGCTGAAGCCGCAGCTTATATTGCCCACCCATGTTCCATCCAAGAATTCAAAAGAAAAACAAAACAAGAGCGATTACAATTCAGAGCAAAGCTAAGACAAAACGTGACAAAAAAAACAACTAAGCAACAGCACAGCACAGACTGGATATGAAATTATGTCATATCCATATAATGTCATCTTGTATGTATGTTTGGAGTATTTCTTCCTTTAGTTTTTGTTTAAATTGTCCAAGCGTTGTACATGATTTTAATTCAGGTCCAAAATCGTTCCATAATCTGACTCCTTGCACTGAAACACAGTGTTGCTTGGTGGTAGTTCTCACTGAAGGTTTTTGAAATATACATGTTCCTCTGAAATGATATTGTTTCTCCCTTATTTGGAACAACTTTTGGATATTTGCAGGCAGTGATAGATTCTTCACTTTAAACTTTATTACTGCAGTTTTAAAGTCAACCAGATCTTTCAACTTGAGAGCTTTTAATTTAAGAAAAAGTGGGTTTGTTGGTTCCCTGTAAGCAGTGATTTAAGTGCAGGGTTACACCAAACACACATTTATTAACACAGTGACACATACAACAGGCACGACAGCTCGGGTACGCTAAAGAGTCCGTCAGGACGCCCAATACACACACCGGAGGGTAAACTGGGCAAACAGCCACGGCGTAGCGGCTGTGCTGCACAGGAATGCTGCAGAAAGCGAAGCAGCACAGCGGCGAATAGACACACTGCAGTTTACTCACGGTGAGGGGGTGCTGTCTGAGAAATCCCAGGATTCCAACGAGCACACACAGAACACAGTCCTTCATTGACGTGGTGGTTAGAAAGCAGAGAACGATCATCTAACACACACAGTGATCCAGCCGTATCTGTCTAGCAAAGAGCTTCTTTAATACAGATGCCGCTGGCGTGACAAATAGGGAACACCTGGGCGAGGCACGGACGGATGATTACCGGGACTGGAAACAGTTGATGAGCCAGAAGGAGACCAAGGGGGCGTGGCTGGTCCAGCAGCCTGTCAGCAGCGTGAGAGAAAGGAGATGACAAATGCTGACTAACAGCTGCTGGTCAGACAGTGGCTAGGGACATGGAAAAACGTACCAGAATGCATCAAAATACACATACCCAGCAAAGCCAACCCCATAAAGAGATCGAGGCCGAGCCGGGGAAAGCCAAGCCGGCTCAGCACGTGACAGGGCCCCTCCTTCTAGGGGTGGACATCGTAAGAAACCCCCCCCCACCACCACCACCACCACCAGTCCCCACAGGCAAAACAATAACACACAAACCCGGGTGGGAGGTAGGGGGAACAGGAAAGGAGGGAACACAATACCCCGCCCAGGGTCCACAATTACCCCCCCCCCCCCAAGTCCACGGGCGTTGGGGCTCAGGAGGCCAACCAGAGTCCCAGGCCCAGCAGAAGTTCTGGTGGATGGAATCCGGCGGCCTGCCGGAAAACATGGGCCACCAGACCCGGGGAGTCAATTCTTCTGGTGGTCGGCCCACATTGCTCAGCCACCAGGACAGAGGGGGTGAAGCAGGACCTACCAGAAGGCTGACTGGAGGGCAACCGGACTGGGGAGAGGGAACCTCCGTGGCGTCCTCAATAGCACCCGCGGTGAGCCCCGACTGGGCCAGCTCTGCTGCACCTGCGGTGGCCCCTGACCGGGCCAGCTCCGCTGCACCCGCGATGGACTCCAGCGGGAGCCTAGCTGCACCCGCGGTGAACCCCGACTGGGGCTCTCTGGCACCCATGGTGGACCCCAATTGGTCCAAAGCTGCACCCATGGTGAGCGGACCAACCCGCAGGAGCACCAGGCTGAGGAGACGATTGATGGGAGGAGCCCTGACGACGTCCTCCTTCGGCAGGACTGGACCCTCGGCGACCTCCAGGGGTGACACACCCTTTCTGGCAACCCTAGTTGAAGGCTCAGGGGAAGCAGGAGAAGAAAGATGGTTAGGGTCGCCGGCAGCGGCGGAGCCTGGCGAAGGAAGTTCAGACACGACTCTCCTCACCCAGAGCCAGGCAAGATCTCTCTCGAACTGACATAAGAAAAACAAGAGAGATAACTTGCCTGAGCTCAAGCTCCACCGCGGTCCAGGACTCCGTCGATCCCGGCGATGAACACTCGGGCCCAGCCTCCAAGAGGTCCAGCTCAGGCTCCCAGTCCGCTGCAGATGCCTTTGCAGCTGGCAAGATGGTGATAGCAGTCCTATAAACCTCCTGCTGCAGTTCCAATGCAGGGGATTCCACCGACGTGGCTGCAGGGGGACCTCTGTACTGGCTCCAGAAAGGGATCATCCGGAATCACTGGCTCCTCCATCGTCTGGCGGCTCGGTTCTTGGACTGACAGGCACTCAGGAATAGAAGGAGACACAGAGGGAGTGGAGGATAAATTCTCCACTGCAGCCAGAGGAGAGGACCCAGCGGACTGCTGAGACCGGGCCTCTCCCTCGGGAGACAGACAAGAGTTTTTTGTGGGTAGGTTGAATTAAATGAAAACACACTTGCCTGTCACCCCAGCATTTGATGTTCTCGGCTGTAGCTGGCGAGATGGTGGCGTCAGTCTGATGCTCCTCCTGCAGTGGTTCCAACGCTGGGAAATCCTTCGGCGTGGCTGCAGGGGAGCCTCTCCATGCTGGCTCCGGGAATGAATCATCCAAGGCTACTGGCAACTCTGCCGTCTGACGGCCCTGACCTTGGGCCAGCAGGCCCTCAGGGGAAATGGGAGGAGACACGGAGAGGAGAAAGGGTGATTTGATATCTGCAGCTGGAGGAGAGGACCCAGCGTACTGCTTAACCTGGGCCTTTCCCTCGGGAGACAGACAAGATTTAATACTACTTGGTGAAATAGAAAGATAAAGTACTCGCCTGTCATCCCGGTTGTTGGTTTTGACAGCTGCAGACGATAGACAGTCATCCCTCTCCGTGTCAGCGGTGATGTAGGCCCCTCTGCAGACTGGTGGAGGAGCCGTCTCCATGGCGACGGAGGTGGGAGTGGCTGGGGTGACTTCAGCAGACCTCGGAGCGACAGGAATTGCTGCAGACAAGGAGGGCTTCTCCCAGTGTCTACTGGGACGACGTCGATGACTGGGTGCTGGAGCTGGAGGAGCCGGGATGGGAGCGGGCATCTCGCGCTGGCGGGAGGCAGGAGGAATGGAGTCCCGGGAGCGCTTGACTTTTGGCGCAAGCTTGGTCTTCTTAGGGGATTTCCTCACCCCTTCGCCGCACCCACGCCGCAGTGCTGCCAATTGGTCAATCCTCTTCATTCCCTTGGCATGCCAAGCGAGCTGAGGGCACCATCGGACCTCTGCCTCCGCCAGACCTACGTACCAGAGAATGTCCTCCGGGGTAGAATAAGCGCTGGCCGACGCGATGAGCTCGTCGATGTCCGTCAGTGTCTTGCAGATCTCCCATCCCAAGCTTAAAGGATAGCTGTGGAGCACCGAATCCATGGCCCACTCCAACACAGCTCAGTCACAAAAAAATCACACAAAAAGAAGGAAAGAAAAAAAAGATGTGTGGGTGTACCTGCTAAATCCTATGATTCGGTTGGATCATTCTGTCATGACGTGTTAGTTTTTGACAGCTCATGCACACGATGCCAAACACAGGGTGAACCACACAGAGGGCCATGTTTGACAGTTTTATTAATCTCAACACAGTGCTGCACAGCTACGGAAACAGTCACTCACCAGAGGAAATGGACCTGCGGAGAGAAGATGAGAGCCGTGAGCTGAGGAGTGGAGTAAGGGGAAAATGGGCGAGCCAAATTGCCACTTACTTGGGAAATCCAGGGATGACCGGCAGGACCCAGCGGGGAATAGACGTGGTGGTTAGATGGCGGAGACCAATCATCTAACACACACAATGATCCAGCGGCGTCTGTCTAGCGAAGAGCTCCTTTAATACAGACGCCGCTGGCGGGACAAATAGGGAACACCTGGGCGAGGCACGGACGGATGATTACCGGGGACTGGAAACAGCTGATGAGCCAGAAGGAGTGGGAGGGGGCGTGGCTGGTCCAGCAGCCTGTCAGCAGCGTGAGAGAAAGGAGATGACAAATGCTGACTAACAGCTGCTGGTCAGACAGTGGCTAGGGACATGGAAAAACGTACCAGAATACATCAAAATACACATACCCAGCAAAGCCAACCCCACAAAGAGATCGGGGCCGAGCTGGGGAAGCCAAGCTGGCTTGGCATGTGACAATAACAGCTTCTAGACACCTCCTGTATGGAGAAACTAGGTGCAGGCCTTGCTTAGGAGTGATTTTAGCTCATTCTTCCACACAGACTGTCAAATCTTGAAACTTCTGTGCGTGTCTTCTATGAACTCTGATCTTCAGTTCATTCCATAGATTTTCAATTGGATTCAGGTCAGGTGACTATTGTCAATTTTGGTCTCATCTGACCAGACTATATTCTCCCAGTATTTACTGGCTTGCCCAAATGTTGTGCAGCAAACTTTAAATGGGCTTCAACATGCTTTTTCTTCAGCACTGAAGTCTTGAAGGTGAGCGGGCATAGAGCCCATGTCGGTTGAGTGCATTACAGGTCTATTTGGAGCTCTTCACGAGTGGGCTTTGGCTCTTGGATAACTGTTCTAGTAATTCTTTTGACTCCTCTGTCAGAAATCTTGCAAGGGGCTCCTGGTTGTGGCCTGTTTACGGTAAAATAATGTTCTTTCCACTTCCGAATGATGGCTCCAACAGCACTCACTGGAACATTTAGCAATTCAGAAATGCGCTTGTATCCAATGCCATCATTATGTTTTGTAACAATAAGGTTGTGAAGGTCTAGCAAGAGCTCTTTGCTTCTGTCCACATGAGTTGTTTGTGGTGTGACAATCTGTTATTCATAGACCTTTTTAAAGGCCATCTGTCATGGGCAGCGGGAGCATGCCCCTCCCCTCCGGTCTCACTTTCACTAATTCATCACTGCACCTGAGGCAGAAGACACACCTGCGCCTGTTCATCAGCCAGCGTACATAAGGACGCTTCCTCTGTGCAGTCTACGCTGGCTCGTCTGGGTATACTGCCCATGTTTAGGCAAGCTAAAAACAAGTCTTAAGTGTTAACACGCTGTTAACCTTAATTCTCTTCTCTTTCTCAAGTTGCTGCCACCGTGTAGGTGTGTCACCGGGACTGCACACGCTCTCCTACCTCACCACACTGTCCCTCAGCAATCTACTCCACCCGGTCAGGCACCATCAGCTCATCTTTCCCCCTTACCCTACTGGTTCGTCTATTCCCTGCTGGGTCCTGCCGGTCCTCTCTGGACTTCTCAAGTAAGTGGCAGTTTGGCTCGCCCATTTCCCCTTACTGTACTCCTCAGCTCACTGTTCTCGTCTTCTTTCCACAGGACCTTTCCTCTGGCGAGTGGCTGTTTCTGTAGCTGTGCGCTTTGGGTTTTGCTATTAATAAAATTGTCAGACGTGCCCCTCCGTGTGGTTCCTTCCTGTGTTTGGCATCGTGCATGTGAGCTGTCAAAACTTAATTCGCTATGACACTATCAGTCAGGACTTAACCAGCTGAAATGAATTTGCACTGATGGGGGATGGGATGGCTTCCTAAATTCTGATGAGTTTCAGCTGGTTTGTTGGCTTTCTATGCCTTTTGCACCTCTTTTTCTTCATGTGTTCTATACTTACAGTGGGGCAAAAAAGTATTTAGTCAGCCACCAATTGTGCAAGTTCTCCCACTTAAAAGATGAGAGAGGTCTCCAATTTTCATCATAGATATACCTCAACTATGAGAGACAAAATGAGAAAAAAAAAAATCCAGAAAATCACAATGAAGGATTTTTAATGAATTAATTGGTAAATTCCTCGGTAAAATAAGTATTTGGTCAATAACAAAAGTTCATCTCAATACTTTGTTATATACCCTTTGTTGGCAATGACAGAGGTCAAACGTTTTCTGTAAGTCTTCACAAGGTTTTCACACACTGTTGCTGGTATTTTGGCCCATTCCTCCATGCAGATCTCCTCTAGAGCAGTGATGTTTTGGGGCTGTCGCTGGGCAACACAGACTTTCAACTCCCTCTAAAGATTTTCTATGAGGTTGAGATCCGGAGACTGGCTAGGCCACTCCAGGACCTTCAAATGCTTCTTACGAAGCCACTCCTTCGTTGCCCGAGCGGTGTGTTTGGGATCATTGTCATGCTGAAAGACCCAGCCACATTTCATCTTCAATGCCCTTGCTGATGGAAGGAGGTTTTCACTCAAAATCTCATGATACATGGCCCCATTCATTCTTTCCTTTACACGGATCAGTCGCCCTGGTCCCTTTGCAGAAAAACAGCCCCAAAGCATGATGTTTCCACCCCCATGCTTCACAGTAGGTATGGTGTTCTTTCTCCTCCAAACACGACAAGTTGAGTTTTTACCAAAAAGTTCTATTTTGATTTCATCTGACCATATGACATTCTCCCAATCCTCTTCTGGATCATCCAAATGCTCTCTAGCAAACTTCAGACGGGCCTGGACATGTACTGGCTTAAGCAGGGGGACACGTCTGGCACTGCAGGATTTGAGTCCCTGATGGCGTAGTGTGTTACTGATGGTAGTCTTTGTTACTTTGGTCCCAGCTCTCTGCAGGTCATTCACTAGGTCTCCCCGTGTGGTTCTGGGATTTTTGCTCACCGTTCTCGTGATCATTTTGACCCTACAGGGTGAGATCTTGCGTGGAGCCCCAGATTGAGGGAGAATATCAGTGGTCTTGTATGTCTTCCATTTTCTAATAATTGCTCCCACAGTTGATTTCTTCACACCAAGCTGCTTAACTATTGCAGATTCAGTCTTCCCAGCCTGGTGCAGGTCTACAATTTTGTTTCTGGTGTCCTTTGACAGCTCTTTGGTCTTGGCCATAGTGGAGATTGGAGTCTGACTGTTTGAGGTTGTGGACAGGTGTCTTTTATACTGATAACGAGTTCAAACAGGTGCCATTAATACAGGTAACGAGTGGAGGACAGAGGAGCCTCTTAAAGAAGAAGTTACAGGTCTGTGAGAGCCAGAAATCTTGCTTGTTTGTAGGTGACCAAATACTTATTTTACCGAGGAATTTACCAATTAATTCATTAAAAATCCTTCAATGTGATTTTCTGGATGTTTTTTTCTCATTTTGTCTCTAATAGTTGAGGTATACCTATGATGAAAACTGGAGACCTCTCTCATCTTTTAAGTGGGAGACCTTGCACAATTGGTGGCTGACTAAATACTTTTTGCCCCACTGTATTCCCTGTGTCATTCCACTTTATTAAATATGACTTGTTTTTGTGAACACAGTTGCCTTGATTTCTTTGTATGTATGGATTACTTGGGTTGTTACTGATATCTGGTGAAAATCTCAGGTCAATGCCTCCATCAGAAATATGTTTAATGAGAAAAATGTTGACGTGTTCAATACATCCATTGTATATACCATCACAGGAATTCTGACTTTGTAATCTTATCAGTTTTCCCTGGACTTATATTAACATCTTTAAAAAGAAAATGAGGCAACATTCAGATCAAAGAAACACTAGTGGTGCTTCATTTACCAAATGCATTTGCTTCCTTATTGCAAAGCTTGTTTTAGATGATGATGTAGTAGGTGAGGGTTGGCAGAAATACTCCTTCAGACCTGAGATGCAATATCACTGTCTTTTTTTTTTTTATAGAAATCAGTTTGGTTTTACTGTATGTTTTTTAAAAAGAAAGATAAGACAAATATTACCAATCTGTTGTATCTGTATCTGTTGTAATCTGTTGTTGGAACTTTTTTTTAAAGTAAACTTTGCCTGATATTTAAAGTGTGCTGCTTGCTTACAATACAGTTCAGTAGAGGTGCACACCACCAGATCATCACAAACTTCCCTCTGTATAGTGAATGAAAGAATAAGGTTCCATCCATCAAAAACTACTGTACTAAAGATGTATGTATATTTAATATATTGTGGTGACCCACCACAGTCTACATGGACATTCAATTTTCACACTCAGCTAGGTGGCAGGAAGCAGAACAATTTGCATACGGACAGAGAGCCTCTAGGAGACAATCAGAACAATGGACTATTGTTATACATCCCTGGATTAAGTCCGGGCGCCAGTTAATCATGCGATTGATATGTATTGACTGATATGTATATCAATATCATATCTGGGCTGCACGGTGGCGCAGTGGTTTAGCACTGTGGCAGCACAGTTTTGCCCTCGGCCGGGGGATCGCAGGGATCATGAGATCGTGGGTTCGATCCCAGCCCCCGACCAACAGTGAGCTGTGTGGAGTTTGCATGTTCTCCCCGTGTTGCGCGGGTTTACTCTGGGATTTCTCCGGTTTCCTCCCGCACACCAAAAACATGTAGGTTTGGGGCGCTCGCGCACGCAGCGACCAGCAGCTGGTGGCTTGTCACCAGACTGCAAACCAAGTCTACCTACGGGTACAAATAAGTAACAAAAAAAAAAAAAATATGCAAATGTGCCATGCATTCTCTCTTGTCTGTATAAAAGAGCTGACTATACATGCCTCAAAAATATACACAACACACAGCACAGCACACACAGCGCTACAGTGTGTCTCTTTTGATGATGGAGGAAATAAAACTCTGAAACCTTCCAGCTCGTAGCATCTCGCCTGAACTTATTTGTTCCTCCACAATATCATAAGTTGTCTGTTCCTATGTATTTTCAGATTGAGTAGCTCTTAGAAAACTAAAAAGTGTCTATACTGATCCAGATGTGCCTCCAAACTTAACAGGCTCATTCTTGACCCAAGGCACCGTCTGGTGAGAACTTAATGTCCTGCAGCTTTTTGAATAATCCTACTGACAGACAGAAAGACAAAAGGTAGTGAAAACATTATCTCCTTGGTTGAGGAGTAAGTTTGTGAATGGTATTACAGACCAGAGGTGTTCGAGAGTGCCTTTACTGTTATATGCACAACTTTTAAAGAAAGAAAAAAGTTGTAAATGTATTCAGAGAAGAAGTCCTTATGCAATATTGGAGAACTTCACAAGTTGATGTCTGTTGGCCGTACTGCTGCGGCTTCAGACCAGTGGCTGCCAGGAAGTCTGCTGTCCTTTTCAGGTTGTCAGCTGTCCCCCATAGCTTCTTGGTGAGGCAGGTATCCTCTGGCCAGAAGGCCTGACGTTCTGCTTCATGAAGTGGGCCAGTCTGAGTTTGCTCTTCTGAGCCACAGTTACAGTGGGCTGTGTCTGTAATCCGCAGTCTTCTCATGTGTTTGTTTAGTCCACCAGTTTGTTGGCAGAAGATGATGGTTTGCCATTTTCTCTCTGTCTTATGAGTCTGGTCCTTCTGTGGGTTATAATAATCCAAATGTATTTCATTCCAGTCTGCTTTATACTTCTGAAGCATGAGGAGCGTCTTGGCTTCTATGTACTGTAGGACGGACACCTTCTATTGCCAGTCTATCTGCCTGCTCATTCATTGGAGAACGCAGCAGGACTTGAGGTCAGACTTCTGAACAGAATAACTCCTCATCATCCTGCTAGTGTTGGACAATACAGTGAATATACTTGATGTGCCGATATATACATCCATATGAGATGGATTATACAGCAGTTCATTCCAGCCAGTTTGATTCAACACCAGCCATTCTCAGAGGGTTGATAACAACATAACATTCACTCCTTTTGCACAATACCCATGTCACTCCTCACCATAGACATATGCACCCTGAGCAAAATAAAATAAGTATTTGCATTTGGTGCTGGTGGATGGTAACCAAGTTGTGAGTAGAACTTCAAAAAGAAGAAAGAAGAGCAAAAGACAAAAAATAGAGAGTAGACAATTTATTAAAAACATTTAAACTCAGGCTTTTCATCAGCTGATAAAAAGTTTAAGACCATAACCTTTAAAAGGCAGAATCTGCACAAACACCTGGCTTTCATGCCATATTCTGTCAGGCATTCACACTGTCATGACTTCTGATGGCAGAGGCAAAAAAGGCTTTCTGGCTTTGAACATGGCAGGACTGTTGAGCTGCACAAGCAAGGCGCCTTGCAACGCACCATTGCTGCTGAGGCTGGATGTAGTAAGACAGTCATTTTAAATTTTGTAAAAGATCCTCAGGATGACTTCCGGTCTGGACACCATGGTGATAGCAGCTTAACGCTGAAGCTCCCAGACCCCATCCGTGAAAACACCATGAAAATCAAATTTAACGGATTTATGGAAGAGTGAAAATTAAAAGACAAAGTCATTATGCCTAAAGGAAAACAGAAGAAATCGACATTTCCCAGGCCAAGACACGCATCGGCCAGAGAATCTGACCTGGAGGACAATAACCACTCGGAAATAGAGGAGCAGAATGAGGCTAGCAACACGGTTAGCTTAAAAACAGTACTCCAAGAATTAAGAGAATTTCGCCGAGAGTGTTGGGCCGAATTTCGTGAAATTAAAGACGAAATAAAAAGGACAAACAACAGAGTGGACCAGGCTGAGGCCCGAATCATGGAAGCAGAGGAAAGAATAAAAGGGCTGGAAGAAACCGTGCTGGAATTACTTAAATGACAGACAAGACTGGAGGCTAAGCTAACCGACCGGGAAGGAAGACTAAGAAGGGACAACATAAGAATTCATGGTCTGAAAGAAGGAGTCGAGGACGGTTTCAACACAATGGCTACATGCGTGGAAACCATACTGAGAGAGAAATTGGAAATTCCCCAATCCACCGATTTGAAAATAGAAAGGGCGCACCGTTCATTAGCCCCAAGGCCGTCGGCGGAAGCTCCCCCACGATCGGTGGTGGTGAAGTTTTCCAACTTCAGAACAAAAGAAGAGGTTTTGAGACTGGCTTGGCAGAAAAAAGGATTTATGCACCAAGAAAGAAAAGTCTTTGTGGAGCATGACTACGCCCCGGAGGTCCTTAAAAAGCGTCGGGAATACGACGACGCTAAAAAGGTACTAAGAGAGAAGAAACTGCGCTTTCAAACTCCATTTCCGGCGAAGCTGAGGGTTTTTTACGGGGAAGAGACGTGTCTCTACAACTCGGCGGAGGAAGCAACCAGGGATATGGCGAAACGAGGGCTCCCGGTAATGGTGTATAAGCCCGCAGCAGACCCGATCGAAAGAATCAAGGCTCAAACATGGTGCATGCAGAGACCCTCAAAATCCACAGGCCAGCAGCGGGAAACCCAGCGCCAGGGCTATAAGGAAAAACTGGACGCTTTCAGGAGGGAATAACGATATTTTTAATCAATCTGCGCATCCAAACCTCCTCCAACAAGGTAACAAACATTAAAGGAGATGCAGAATCAGCAAGTATGAAGTGGTAAAACATTTCATGGAACAGTCATAATATTAGAAACAAATAAGTCTTTAAAAAAAAAAAACTTGTTAAAATAGAAATGTGACAATGATCCACATGAACTCTCCACACTAACAAATACTGTATTACCGTGATTGTTTGCTGTGATGGTGGTGGGAGGTTGCGCACAATTTCATAAGGTATAGGCATTAAAAAAAAAAATCACTACAAGTTCGGATTGGGATCTGAAATTCACGTTAAAAACATGGGACAACTTACAGGGGTAAGAGAGGGCCCTCAACACGTAACAAAGTTTGAGGAATTTCCCTCAGAGCCAACGCACCATCAAGGCTTCTCTAAGGTCACTAAAAAGACCTCAGTTTAGGAAGATCTTTTGACAATTTTTTGTTTTAAAGTTTTATATACTATGGACTTAATGTTTTTTATGCTCTTAATGTTCTTTCAGTTTTTGAGTAGCATAAAAGAGGGCCACTATACTGTTATACTAAATAAGACAATACAATGGAGAAACAGGGTGTAACTAAAATAATCTCATATAATGTAAAAGGGATCCTGAATCCAGTTAAAAGATCCAAGATTGTAGGCAAAATGAAAAAAGACAAAGCAGGAATAATATTTTTACAGGAGACCCAGCTAACAGACTTGGAGCACACTAAACTTAATAGACAAGGGTTTAAACTGATCTCTTCATCTTCATATAAGTCAGGGAGGAGGAGGAAGGTATCGACATTGATCTCAACCAAAATTATATTTGAAAAAAATTCAGAACACAAAGATAAAGAAGGGAGATTTAGCATGGTACTTGGTCGGCTAGAGGGAGAAGATATCACCCTGCTGAATGTTTATGCACCTCCAGGGGCTAACTGGAAATTTTATAAAAATGTATTTGACCTAATGATAACTAAAGCCCAAGGTTTAGTGATATGTGGTGGAGACTTCAATCTAAGACTGAATCCATACTGGGAGGCATCAGGTAATTCTCCACATCAAAATAACACTCAAAGTAGAAAAACTTGGACGCTACTAAAAGAAATGGGAATCTGTGACGTGTGGAGGGAATTCAACCCCAGTGTAAAAGATTACACATTTTACTCAGCACCACATTCATCATACTCAAGGATTGACTATTTTTTTATGTTTAATAGAGACATTGGGAGAGTAAAAACATGTAAAATAGGACTGATGGATCTCTCTGACCACAGTCCGATCTATATAATAATAATGCATCGGTTTTATATAGCGCTTTATCATATATACTCAAAGACGCTTTACAAATAGGTACATTATTCATTCACTCCAGACAGGCAATATGGACTTAAATATCCAAAAATACACAAATAATACATTTTCTTGGAGGTTAAATTCAAATGTGCTGAAAGGACCGCTGAAAGGACCACTGAAAGATGAATTGGAATAAGATATTCTCAGATATTTGGAAGAAAATGATAATGGAGAAGTATCCCCTTTAATACTGTGGGACGCATCCAAAGCTGTAATAAGGGGGAAGATTATCGCAAAACTGGCACTCCAAAAGAAACTGAGACAAGAAAAACTAATCACATTAGAGTCAGAACTTAAGAAACTAGAAAAAGAGCACAAAGACAACACTCATTCTAATGACTCGCTCAAAATTAAGGAAATTAAAAAACAAACGAGATCTACACAATAGAAATCCAGAAGAAACTTACATTTCTGAAACAAAAATATTATGAAACAGGTAGCAAATCGGCAAAATTACTAGCCTATAAATTGAGGAAACAACAACGGAGAGAGCAGTCTACAAAATCAGAGACTCAGTATCAAAGGAAATAAAATTTAGAATTCAGGAAATTCTTAAAAGCTTCGAGAATTACTACAAGAACTGGTACTCCCTCAAAAAACACAAAAACGCATCCGAAGTCTTCCTAAATACAATAAATCTTCCCCAACTTACTGAGTCACAAAATAAAAAAACTACTGTCGGAAATATAACCTAAAGAATTAGAAAAAGCAATTATGAAACTTGAAGCTAACAAATCCCCAGGAGCAGATGGCTACACAGCAGAGTGGTACAAAACCTTTAAACAGCAACTATCTCCTCTCCTCCTGAAAACATTTAACTATGTCCTCCACACAGGGGGAAATCCCCCCTCCTGGAGAGAAGGGGTCATTGCAGTCATACCTAAACCTGAAAAAGATAAACTAGACTGCTCCAACTACAGACCAATCAGTGTGTTAAATCAGGACTATAAACTTTTTACCGCTATCCTTGCCAAAAGGTTAGAAAATATACTGACAGACTTAATTCATTTAGACCAAACAGGTTTTATAAGACAAAGACAGACACAAGATAACATTAGACACACTTTACACATAATTCATCATATAAAAAAATATAATTTAAATGCAGCCATATTGGGGTTAGATGCTGAAAAAGCATTTGATTCGGTTGACTGGTCTTTCCTATATAGAATCTTATCCAGTTTCAATTTTCATAACAACTTCATTAGAACTATCCAGGCATTATATAAAAAAACCAACAGCTAATATAAGGATTAACAGTAAATTATCATCATCTTTTGAACTGGAAAGAGGATGTCGTCAGGGCTGCACCTTGTCTCCACTGCTCTTTGCAATCTTCATAGAACCTCTGAGCCAATGGATAAGACAGAATCAAAAAATTCAAGGTATTACACTTGGTCAGAAGGAACATAAAACAGCACTCTTTGCTGATGACATTTTAATATACCTGGGGCAGCCGGACACCTCTTTTCCAGAACTAATCTCAGTTTTTTCAGAGTATGGAGAGTTACCGGGGTACAAATTAAACATGCATAAAACCCAAATTTTAACATTCAACTATGACCCAAATCAATATTTAATAAGCAAATTCAAAACTAACTGGGAGATGGAATTTATGAAATATCTGGGGGTCAATATCCCGAAACAACAAAATTATAACACTAAACTATGATCCACTGATGGCAAAAATAAAATCTGATCTAGCAAGATGGAATATGATACCATTCTTGGGTACTGCACAAAGAATTGAAGCAGTCAAAATGAATATACTTCCACGTCTTCTATACCTTTTCCAAACAATACCGGTAGAACCTCCCCCCAAAAAACATGGCAAGAACTGGACAGAAGGATCTCAAGATTCATATGGCAGGGCAAGAGACCTAGAATCAGATATAGAACCCTACAGCTAAACAAAGACAAAGGTGGGCTCGCGCTGCCAAATATCAGGGACTATTTTAAAGCCGCGCAAATTAAAACTTTAGTAGAGATATGTAACCCAGACTACACTGCACAATGGAAGGAGATAGAATGCCAAATAACAAGTGACATTCCCCTACAGGTGATAATAGAGAACAATGCCTTACCTAAACTTTTGAATAACACTAACCCGTGGATAGAGACCCCGCTAAAAATTTGGTTTAAGATAGTCAGAGAGAATTAAACTAAAGAACCCTATCAATTATTGCAATGGATTTCCTGTGATCAGGACTTTACTCCTAATAAAACAGACACTAGATTTAAAAAGTGGAAAGAGAACGGACTGATAAAATATTACGATTTTTTTAAAGGGCAAACTTTAAGAAGTTTTGAAGATTTGAAAAAACAAGGTCTTGTAAATCAAGACCTTTACAGGTTCTTTCAGCTTAGACACCACATAAACAATATACTTAAAAAGGAGGATTTGGAAAGGGCCCAGTCAGGTGTTCTGAAGGTCTTCTTAATGGCATATAAAGGGATCCCAGGGATCAGATACATTTCTAAAATATACCAAGGTCTTCAAGACTTAAAAGGAGACAACACATCATATATAAAAGAGAGATGGAAAAAGGAGGGGAATTTCACTTTACAACTGGAAATATGGGAAAAGCTAAATAAACAACAATGGAAAAGTACCTCATCCCTGCTGTGGAGAGAATTTGGATGGAAAAATTGGTAAGATTTTTCAGAACACCTGCACAAAAGAAATTTACTCGTAAGGGGTTGAATTGTTGGCGCTTGTGTGGTGAAAAGACTGCAAATCATTTTCATGTGTTTTGGTCATGCCCAGTTATCCACCAATACTGGACCAACGTACAGACAATATTGGGGAAAATATTCAAAGTAACAGTTCCCTTTTCTTTTGTAACTTTGTATTTGGGTTTACTACCGGAATCACTGGAAAGACGAGGAGAAAAATACTTATTCACTGTTTTAATATTGGCAAGTAAAAAAGCCCTAACAAAAAAAATGGATGTTGAAAGACTGTCCTACACCTGAAGATTGGATTAACGTGATTCGGGACATTTATTTGATGGAAAAGTTGACATTTGCACTGAGACATGACATGGATGGGTTCTTGAACTTTTGGCAACCCTGGAACGCATATGTGTCTTCCATTAGATCTAATCTTTGACAAACACCATTTCATTAATGGCACCTCTTGTGGGGAGCGTGAAATAACGAAGCTGAATTGGTTCTTAATTCAGGTTTTATTCATGCATTTCATCCCCAGCCCTCTCTCAAGAACACAAGAGCATGAGCTGCATCAGACCTTCACATTTTATACATTTCACACAAAGGGAGAATCACATATCCCTGTCAAAACCCCCTATTGACATTAACTCTCCCTCCGGTCTCTCAGTCCTCCACCTGTCTCCTAGGAGGTCGGGAAGTCCTTTCAGTCCCTTATCGCCGTACCTCCATCCTCTTGTTGTTAACCGCAGGTGGTCCAGACATATTGTTCCATTCAGGACGTGAAGTCAATCCACACATGCAATCTCCAGCATCCCCTTTATGCTTATGCATATGTGGGCCAAAATACATGGGCTACATAACCCCCCCCCCAAACGTCGAAGAATGGACAATATATTAAAATTCAGAGAACATGTTAATATCAACAGCACAGTCTATACCACATGACCACATCAAAAATCAGTGATAACATCAACAGCATAGTCTATACCACATGATCACATCAAACATCAAACAGTCAGTCCGTACGCTGTCTGGGCTTCAACCGTCTTTTGAATCTGCTGTAGGCAGGTCTCCGCGTCCCTGAGGCGCCGTCCTGCAAAGAATCTGCTGTCTGCGGAAGAAAGTGGTTATTTGATCCCTGCGGGGGCTCCGGGACGCGTTCCCTGAAGCGATTGCTAAGCTAACACTAGTTAGCTTAATGCTGGCGCCAGTCTCTAAATAACTAACCTACAGCGATCGGATATACCTCCGGTGGATTACCCCTTTGATTGCTTTTATCCGGCCACTGTGAGTAAACTGACCAGCGATTCCAGCGCTTCCTTGTGATTCACTGATGTGCCCTACCTGAAGCGATTGCTAAGCTAACGCTAGTTAGCTTAATGCTGGCGCCAGCCATTCCACCTAACACCAGCCTGAATCAAAGCCCAGCTGCGAGGCCCAGCGGAGATACTACCAGGCAGGCGGCTATTTGTTGACGGGGCTCAGCAGAGTTTTCACCCAGGCAGACGGCGGTAGGCGGCGGTGCCCAGCGGAGGACTTACCGTGACTGCAGCGGCGGTGTGCGACGAGACTACCTGAAGCGATTGCTAAGCTAACGCTAGTTAGCTTAATGCTGGCGCCAGTCATTCCACCTTACACCAGCCTGAATCGAAGCCCAGCTGCGAGGCCCAGCGGAGATACTACCAGGCAAGCGGCTATTTGTTGACGGGGCTCAGCAGAGATTTCACCCAGGCAGACGACGGTAGGTGGCGGTGCCTAGCGGAGGACTTACCGTGACCTCAGCGGAGCTCGGTGGCAGCGGCGGTGTGCGACGAGACTCGGTTGGAGGAGCGGGACGGGAGACCAGTTACGGCGGCTATGAGCAACGAGACCAGCAACGGAAGGGGCTAGTTGGCTAGCTGAGGCCCAGCTGGATTCGAGGACGATCGGATCAGATTCTGGCGATATAAGCAGAATTTATTTTACTATCCACAGATTTTCTTTTTCCTTCTTTCCAAGAAAGACTGAAGATGGCTGCCACCGGATTAAAAAGTGGGCTGATGGGCACCACTAATAAGCCTTCTCTACTTATCTACTTCCTCTTCGTTTTGTCTTTGTGTGTCTGGACCTGCAACAAGAAGGATTTTCCGACAAACTCAACCAAAGGTGAAGTTAAAAAGTTTTATCTGTATGGATTTGGGCTTGGACATCTCACCCTACACTCTATGTGGTCTTTAAAAGCCCTGAGCAAAAACTTCCAAATTAAGGCAAACATGGCTGTTAAGCAAAAATCACAATATGGCAGAGGATATACAATTAAAGTTCTGTTAGTTCTGCTACTTCTGGCAGGAGATATTCACCTTAACCCTGGACCTGCCACTATTAAACAGCAGACCACTGGGTTAGCACAAAACCGAGCTGTACAAAAGCAAAAACAACATTTATTTTTCCAAACTGTTAATCATGCACGAGTTCTTTGGGACACCAAGGCTAAACCAAAGGGGATCCTCGGCGGTCATTTAAACATACGGAGCATAATCCCCAAAAGAGATGAGATTTCGGTGTTGCTGTTGGACTCAAATCTGGACTACCTTTGTCTCTCAGAAAGCTGGCTACACAGGAACATAGACACTAATATGATCGATATTGTGGGCTACCAGTGTTTTAGAAAAGACAGGCAGGTAGGGAGGGGAGGAGGTGTTTTAATTTACATCAAAGAGAAATATAAATGTCAACTGGTTGATTTGAATACTTCACTTGAATGTTTAGCTGTTAATGTATGTCTCTCTCCGGTAATGAATTTCAACATTGCAGTATTGTACAACCCACCGTCACACAACTCTTCCTTTTATAATGAATTAAGTGATCTGGTTAAACAACTTGAGAAGAACAGAGAAACAATAATTCATGGTGACTTTAATATCAACTGGTCTGATAAAAAAGACAAACAAAAACTGAAAAGCCTCATGACTAAATTTAATTACCAGCAAATCATCAAAGGACCCACCAGGATAACCAAACAATCCAGAACACTTATTGACATGGTATTTACTAATAAACCAGAACGAATAACCAGAACCTATAATCTTGTAACTGGTCTCTCAGATCATAACTTGGTTCTTGCTGTCAGGAAACTTACTAAAAAGCGACTACAGTATTTTGGGGGAGTCGATATTGACAAATCAAATTTTATTATCCCCAAATCAAAAAATGAGGAGTTTGAACATTACTTAGAGAATCAAAATTGGGAGCAGCTCATGTCAACATGTGAAGTAGATGATTGTTGTAATTTTATAACTGCAACAATCACAAAGTCTATAGAAAAATTTTCAAAGCAAATTAAAAGTAGACAACAGAAGATTAGCCTACCATGGTTAAATAATGAAATAAGAAAACTTATGAAGAGGCGAGACTATGCACTGAAAACATCACTAACCTCCAAACTACAAAATGATCACCTTGTGTACAAAAGTTTAAGAAATAAAGTGGTACTTGAGCTGCGAAAATCAAAAATATCTTATTACAATAAACTGATAGATCATGCAAAGGGTAACAACAGTTCCCTATGGAGGCATTTAAATAACTTAACTAATAAAAAAAACGATCAGAAGGGGGTAAAGGAACTTAGAATCAATGGCAAGACCGTCAGTGACAAGGCTACTTTGGCAAATGAATTTAATTCACACTTTGTGGGCTCTGTGGAAGACTTAACAAACATTTTTGTGCTGCCAAATGTGCTCAACAACACAAATTCCATACTTCCAACAGATACTTTTCACATCGATGAGGTAAATGAGAAGTTAATTGCTGGTATTGTTAAAACACTGTCAAACTCAAAAACTAATGATATCTACAATATGAGCACCTCCTTTCTCAAAATGCACAGCAAAATATTAATCAAACCACTGACTCATCTCATTAATCTCTCCATTAGGTCTAGTACATTTCCATCTGGCTGGAAAAAAGCTGTCGTCATACCAGTTCATAAATCAGGCAGTAAAGACGATATATGCAATTACCGCCCAATCTCTATCTTACCAGTCCTATCTAAGGTTCTTGAAAAAGTTGTAGCTACACAGCTGATAGACTACTTACAAGACAGTCAACTTCTTCATCCACATCAATTTGGTTTTAGACCAGGATACTCAACAGAAACAGCAAATTGTTGCCTTATTGAAAACGTCAAACAGTCCTTGGACAGGGGTAATGTGGTAGGAGCTGTTTTTCTAGATCTCAAAAAGGCTTTCGATACTGTAAACCACAGTTTGCTTTTATCCAAAATGGTATCTTTTAACTTCTCCCCAAATACATTAGAATGGTTTGCATCTTGTCTCCAGAATAGAGAACAGTGTGTAAAAGTTCACCAGGATAAATCCTCATTTTTAAACAACCGCATGGGTATCCCACAAGGGTCCATTCTTGGTCCTTTACTTTTCAGCATTTTTATTAATGACTTGCCGTTACACTGCTCAGCTGCAACATGCCAACTTTATGCAGATGATGCAGTTATTTACACAGCTGCCAAGACTCCAGCACAGGTTGCAGATGTACTGTCTACAAGTATGGTTGATGTCCAAGAGTGGCTCCTCAAGAACCATCTATTGCTGAACCTTCAGAAAACAGTCTCAATGTGCTTTTCAATCAAAAAATGTAACCTGCAACATTTTAAAGTTAATATACATGATCATGACATCAGTTTAGCTACAGAATTCAAATACCTTGGCATTGTACTAGATCCTCAACTCAAATTTAATCTTCATATAAAGAAAATTTCAAAAACAGTAAAAAAAAATCTGAACTGCCTTAAATTAATTAGATATTACATACCTTACGAAGCAGCTGCACTGTATATGCATTCTATGGTTTTTTCTCATATATCATACTGTTTGACAGTCTGGGCTCAAGCAGCCCCTTCCACAATAAGACATATAGGTTCATTATATAATCAAACCCTAAAAATCTTGGACAAAAAGCCCATTAGGTGGCATCACTGTAATGTTTTAAAAAAATACAACCTATTGAGTTTTGAGAGCTTCATTGACCTCTGTCTTCTGAAATTAACGTTCAAATGTTTCCATAAATCAGCACCCGAGCCACTTGCTGGTTTCGTCCAAAGACAGGACAGCAGCAGAGCCACCAGGAGTTCTGTTAACAATAACTGTAAAATATTCCACCGCAGAACCACATTTGGACAAACAGCTTTCTCTATAAAGGGCAGTCACATCTGGAACACAATGCCAAATGAAATTAAAATAATAACGGACTTTAAAACATTCACTAAAAATGTTAAAAACTGGCTGAAAAATAAACAAGAATGTACTCATGTATGAATTAATTGTCTGCAAAGTGAGAGTGAATGAAGGGAAGGAATAAATGTGTTTGTTTATAGTGAGTGACGGAGGGAGGAAGGCCTGAAATAGGCAAATGTGAGTTATGTTATATGTGTTAAATGTGAGTCAGGCTGTTATATTTGTGTATTTATAATATTTATAATATTTATGTTAAGTGTGAGTCAGGCTGTTATATTTGTGTATTTATAATATTTATAATATTTATAATTGTGTATTTATAATTTTTCTGCATTGATGTATGTGGTTATTGTGTATATTTTTTTTTTTTCCCATCTTTACTTGATTCTTTTTTCTAAAGCCCATCCAGGGACAAGAGTTGCAAATTAGCTAATAGCTATACACTCTATGTGCAACACATCAGATTGATTGTCTTTGATTAATTGTCTATGTTTATTGCACTGTCCCTGTCAAATAAACTAATCTACTACCTGGGGGGTCTGCCACGTCGAGGTGCCCTCGCTACCCGTACAGACTCGTCGTTCATCACAAAGGCAGGCTTTAGTCCTTCAATACTGACTGTCTCTTTTCTGTCTCCCAAATCTAGCACAAAATGCTTATCACCTGTCTCCAGCACCCTATATGGCCCATCATATGGCGGTCGGAGGGTTGGTCTTAGAGCCTCGTGCCTGACAAAAACGAACTCGGCATTTTTTAAAGCTTTGGGAACAAAAACGCGTGGAAAAGTGTGATGAACGGGGCCCGGGAGCATGTCCGCTCCCGTGCCGATCGGTGGTCCAAGAGCCGGGAGGCGTCCCGGTTCCGGATGCTCTGGTAGAAACTCACCGGGCAGCCTGAGAGGTTGTGCAAAAACTAACTCCGCTGGGGAGGCATTTAAATCCTCCTTAGGCGCAGAACGCAACCCTAATAAAACCCATGGTGGTTTGTTTACCCAATCTGCATCCGTAAGCGACGCTCTGAGGGCTGCCTTCAAAGACCTATGAAAACGCTCGCATAAACCATTAGCCTGAGGGTGATAAGCGGTAGTATGGTGAATTTTCGCTCCTAAGCTGCTGGCCATCGCTGACCACAGCTCAGAGACAAATTGAGGCCCTCTGTCGGACGTAATATCCGACAGGACCCCGAAACGCGCTACCCAGGCCGTAAAAAAAACGCGAGCCACCTCTGTGGCCGTGGTCGATGCCAGTGGGACCACTTCCGGCCAGCGTGTGGTTCGGTCCACCATTGTCAAAAGATGTGTGAACCCCTGCGATGACGGTAGGGGGCCCACGAGGTCGACGTGCACGTGATCGAATCTTTTGGCCGGAATGTGGAACGGTTCTAAAGGGGCTCTTGTGTGCTTATGAATTTTGGCCCGCTGACAAGCCATGCAGGTATATTGCCCACTCTTTTACGTGCTTGCGCAGGCTCGGCCAAACAAACTTCTCCGCTACCATTTTCACAGAAGCGCGCACCCCTGGGTGTGCCAGGGAGTGAACAGAGTCAAAAACGCGGTGGCGCCACGCGGTCGGAACTACTGGGCGTGGCCGCCCGGTTGACACATCACAGGTTAGGGGGGGCATACCGGTTTGCAAACACCTGCTCTCCAGCCTTAACCCTGTTGGTCCAGACTGGAGCGCGCGCACATCCGCATCTCTGCCCTGCTCCGCTGCCATGGCTGCGTAATCTATCCCCACGTGAACCGGGGCCGCGTGCGCTTCCGCACTGCTATTTTGCTTCGCGGCTGCCATAGTATAATCTGCCCCTGCGCGCGCCGGTGCTGTGGCCGCGCGAGAGAGGCAGTCTGCTACTATGTTGAGTTTACCCGCTACGTGCTGAATATCAGTGGTAAATTCCGAAATTGTGGCCAGCTGCCTCTGCTGCCGGCCCGACCACGGATCTGAAATTTTGGACATCGCGAAAGTGAGCGGCTTATGGTCAACAAAAGTGGTGAAACGCCGACCTTCCAGCCAGAACTGGAAATAGCGGATGGCCAAATGGAGCGCTAACAGCTACCTGTCAAACGTGCTGTATTTCCGCTCAGCTTCGCTCAAGGATTTGCTGAAGAATGCTAGCGGCTGCCAAACACCGGCAACGTGCTGCTCTATAACTGCCCCTATGGCCAAATCTGATGCGTCGGTAGTTAGCGCGATGCGGGCCGATGGGTCCGGATGAGCTAGAAGCGCGGCTTCAGCCAAGGCTTTTTTTACCTCCGTGAACGCGCGCTTCCGCTCCGGGGACCACTCGATTGTATTGGAGGGTTTTTGCTTTCTGAGTGCGGCGTATAATGGCTGCATGAGCTGCGCTGCGTGGGGTAGGAAATGGTTATAAAAATTTACCATTCCTAAAAATTCCTGCAATGATTTGACCGTTTGTGGTCGGGGTCGGGGAAAATCTGCTACGGCGCGCACCTTATCCGGCAGCGGAACTGCCCCAATCTCCAGCATCCCCTTTATGATTATGCATATGTAGGCAAAAATGCATGGGCTACACCTCTCTTTGTTCCAATGCTACTCAGATGCTTTTTTTATTTTTCTGCTCTTTTGTTTTTTCTGTTTTTTTTGTTCTTTTTTTCTTTTAATTTCTCTTTTTCTTTCACTTAAAAAAAGGGTGTTGTAATAATTTTTTCCAATGTTGTCGAAAAACAAAAAAAGCGGGGAATATGTGATGAAAATGTAAACAATGCAATGCTGTAATGACATGTATACCCTTTACAAAAACTTAAATTAAAAAAAAAAAAATCCTCACGATTATGGGACAAAAAAATCAAGTGGTAAACCCCACAGAGCCAGAAGATCCTATGGGCTGTCCGTGAAGACACAAGCCGATCCTTGACCCAAATTAAGGCCGTTAATGATGTTGGCTTCAGACCAATAACCATCTGACAGCATCTACAAAAGAAGGGCTTAAAGAACAAAAAAACATCTTTAAAGGCCATGTCTTCTCCCACACCACAAACTTCCCTGGTTGGACTTTTCAAGGAAGCACCGAACATGGGATGTTGAAAGGTGGCAGAAAGTTTTATTCTCTGAGGAGAAAACAGATAGATGTACTTTATTGATCCCAAACTGTGAAATTACAGTGTAACAGCAGCATGACAGTAGACAACCAAAACGACAGAAACACACACAGCATAAAAAGAAAAGGGAATTACCCATGGAAATGAAAACTGCCTAGATAACTTGTATACATGGCAGATGACTAGATGATGACCCATGTGGATACATGAATCGTACTTGCTGTAAAATACAGGACTATCGGGAGCAGAGTGCAATGTGAGGTACCAAAAAAAATTAACCTGAACAGTCCTGATGGTTTCTAATGTTACTGTCATGACAAGGAGATCCCTCTGGAGCTGTTTTCTACACGGCAAAGTGGCTCCATCATGATCTGGGCTGCTTTTTAGCCCCTGCCGGTCAAAGCCCAAAAGGGTCAGAGAATCCTGTGGGAAAGACTGGCGGGGAATTATGTTATGGGTCAGTCAGTCTGTCCGTCTGTCCCACTTTTGTGAAATCAACTCCTCCTACAGTTTTGTTCCGGTTGCTTTGAAACTTGGTGCCAGGATTTGATATACACTGAGGACGCGCATATTTCAACTTGATTCTGATTGGATGATTTTTGCAGCAGTTGTAGCCTCTGACCTATGGCCTCTTATTTCACTTCACTTCATAGACATTAACTGTCTTGTCAAATCAACTCCTCCTACAGTTTCTTTCCAAATGTTTTTAAACTTGTTACCATGGTTTGATATACTCTAATGATGCACATATTGCAATATGACTCTCATCGGATGACCCTGAGGTCAAAGGTCAGAGGTCCAATTTTCCCTAAATGTTCAAAACACAATAACTACTGAAAGAAATGATGTAGGCTTTTAAAACCGATGCAGTAGTTGTATCTAACACACATCTTGGATGACTTGCACCCTGACCTGACTTTGGGCTTGGGGTCAAGGGGTTAAAGGTCAAAGTTAATATTCCAGTTGCACTATGGTAAATGCTAAATGCTAAATTATTACTATAAAACGAGTAAAGCTAGGACCACCAAACTTGGTACACAGGTTCACCTTGGGATCTTGACCTCTGACTATGGGTTTGGGGTCAAAAGGTCAAAGGTCAGTGTTAACATTCCCTATGCCTTGTTACTGTACAATGAGTAAAGTTAGGATCACCAAACTTGGTACACAGGTTCACCCTGTGACCCTGAAGTGTGACCATGGTTTTGGGATCACAAGGTCAAAGGTCAACATCAAAATGGCTTACAGACTATCTCAACAACAAAGAAAGCTACGGCCACAACACCTGGTACTACAAGTTCACTCTGACACCATGATGCTGACTACAGGTTAGGGGTTAAAGGTCAAGGTTGACACTCCCATTGATCTCTTACTATACAGGTGCATCTCAATAACTTAAAATGTTATCAAAAAGTGGATTTATTTCAATAATTCAATTCAATAAGTAAAACTCATATAGATTCATTATACACAGAGTGACATATTTCAAGTGTTTATTTCTTTTAATTTTGATAGTTATGGCTTGTAGCTCATGAAAACCCCAATTTAAGTTTCTCAAAAAATTAGAATATTACATAAAATTAATTTTAAAAAATTGACTCTTAATAGAAAATGTTGGTCGACTGAAAAGTCTGTCCATGTACCACTCAGTACTTGGTTGGGGCTCCTTTTGCATAATTACTGCATCAATGGGACTTCTCACACAACACAATACACTGCCATCTACAGAAGTTCTCTGATGACTCTGCGATCGTTGGCCTCATCTCCAATGGAGATGAAGCTGAGTACAGAGGGCTTATCCAGGACTTCGTGGACTGGTGCCATTGGAACTGCCTCCAGATCAACGCGAGGAAAACTAAGGAGCTGGTGGTGGACTGCCGCAGGCATGGGCAGCCCCTCACAGTACCAGTAAATATACAGGGAACAGACATCGAGATGGTGACATCCTATAAGTACCTGGGTATTCATCTGAACAATAAACTAGACTGGTCACACAATACTGATGCACTCTACAAGAAGGGACAGCGCAGGCTGTTCCTGCTGAGGAGACTCAGGTCTTTTGGTGTACAAGGGGCGCTGCTGAAGTCATTCTATGACACGGTGGTGGCATCAGCCATCACTTTTGGAGTGGTCTGCTGGGGCAGTGGCATTACTGCAGCCGATAGGAAGAGACTGAACAAACTGATTAACTAACTAACTAACTAACTAACCTGCACTTATATAGCGCTTTTCTAGTCACAAAGACCACTCAAAGCGCTTTCATTAATACTAACCCTCTATTCTAAGGGCCTATAGGAAACAGATATCTAGGGACAATTTAGAACAGCCAATTAACCTAACATGCATGTTTTTGGCATGTGGGAGGAAACCGGAGAAATCCCGGAGTAAACCCACGCAACACGGGGAGAACATGCAAACTCCACACAGATCACTGTTGGTCGGGGGCTGGGATCGAACCCACGATCCCACGATCCCCACAATCCCCCGGCCAAGGGTAAACTGTGCTGCCGCAGTGCTAACCACTGCGCCACCGTGCAAGAAAGCTAGCTCTGTCCTGGGGCAGCGCCTTGATCCGATGGAGGAGATAGGAGAGAGAAGGACGGTGGCTAAACTGTCATCTCTGCTGGAGTCCGAGTTCCACCCTATGCAGGACATACTGAATGCACTGAGGAGCTCATTTAGCAGCAGACTACATCATCCCAGGTGCACAACCGAGAGGTTTCGTAGGTCCTTCCTACCAACGGCTGTCAGACTGTACAACCTAAGCAGGGCTGCTCGCAGAGATAGCAAAAAGACGTAACAAACTAATAGTTTTTTGAATGCAAAAGATGCAATAGACTGACACAATGGTCCCCTCCGGCATACAACTAGGAACATACCGGTCGCTATGGAGGGTGAGAATATGTATGGGCACATAATCATACCATGTAGGATAACTAAGTAGACGGTTATGCTGTTTCATTCCATCTAGCAACAATGCTCTGCACTGTGTGTGTTTATATATTTACATATTTATTCCATCTAGCTACAATGCTCTGCACTGTGTGTTCATATATTCATATATTTATTCCATCCAGCTACAATGCTCTGCACTGTGTGTCTGTGTGTGTGTGTATATATATATATTTTATAGTAATACGTACATATGTATATTAGCTGCTCTTGCTTGCTTGTTTTTTTTTTTTTTTTTTTTTTTTTTCTTGCCTTCTGATTGTTGCTCTGAGTGTTGCTATCCCTGTGCTGTTGCAATCCTGGAATTTCCCCGTTGTGGGACTAATAAAGGCTTATCTTATCTTATCTTATCAATGCAGTGTGGCATGGAGGTGATCAGCCTGTGTTACTGCTGAGGTGTTATGGAGGTCCAGGTTGCCTTGATAGCGACCTTCAGCTCGTCTGCATTGTTGGGTCTGGTGTCTCTCATCTTCCTCTTGACAATACTCCATAGATTCTCTGTGGGATTTAGGTCAGGAGAGTTTGCTGGCCAATCACACACAGTGATGCCATGGTCATTAAACCAGGTATTTGTACTTTTGGCAGCAGTGTGGGCAGGTGCCAAGTCCTGCTGGAAAATGAAATCAGCATCTCCATAAAGCTTGTCAGCAGAGGGAAGCATGAAGTGCTCTAAAATTTCCTGTTAGATGGCTGCACTGACACTGGACTTGATTAAACACAGTGGAAAAACACCAGCAGATGACGTGGCTCCACGTATCATCACTGACTGTGGAAACTTCACACTGGACCTCAAGCAACTTGGATTCTGTGCCTGTTCACTCTTCCTCCAGACTCTGGGACCTTGATTTCCAAGTGACAGGACTTGGCACCTGATTTGGGGAGCCATGTCATCTGCTGGTGTTGGTCCACTGTGTTTTATCAAGTCCAAAGTCAATGCAGCTGTCTACCAGAACATTTTAGAGCACTTCATGCTTCCCTCTGCTGACAAGTTTTATGGAGATGCTGATTTCATTTTCCAGCAGGACTTGGCACCTGCCCACACTGCTGCCAAAAGTACCAAAGCCTGGTTTAATGACCATGGTATCACCATATTCTACTGGCCAGCAAATTCTCCTGACCTAAACCCATACAGAATCTATGAATTATCGTCAACAGGGAGATGAGACACCAGACCCAACACTGCAGATGAGCTGAAGGCCACTATCAAAGCAACCTGGGCCTTCATAACACCTCAGAAGTGCCACAGGCTGATCACCTCCATGCCATGTTGCAGTGATGCAGTATTAATTCATGCAAAAGGAGCCCTGACCAAGTATTGAGTGCGTGCATGGAAATACTTTTAGTTGGCCAACATTTCTATTAAAAAAATCAATTGTTTAAAACTGATCTCATGTAATATTCTAACTTTTGAGAAACTGATTTTTGGGTTTTCATTTTCTGCAAGCCATCATCCATCCATCCATCTTCTACCGCTTTTCCGGAGGTCCGGGTCGCGGAGGCAGCAGTTCAAGCAGAGAAGCCCAGACTTCCCTCTCCCCAGCCACCTGCTCCAGCTCTTCAGAGGGGATACCAAGGCGTTCCCAGACCAGCTGGGAGACATAGTCTCTCCACCGAGTCCTGGGTCTGCCCCGGGGTCTCCTCCCAGTGGGACGTGCCTAAAACACCTCAAGTGGGAGGCGTCCAGGAGGCATCCTGATCAGATACCCATACCACCTCAACTGACTCCTTTCAATGTGGAGGAGCAGCGGTTCTACTCTGAGCCTCTCCCGGATGACTGAGCTCCTCACCCTATCTCTGAGGGTGAGTCCAGCAATCCTACGGAGAAAGCTCATTTCAGCCGCTTGTATCCGCGATCTCGTTCTTTCGGTCATTACCCAAAGCTCGTGACCATAGGTGAGAGTAGGAACGTAGATTGACTGGTAAATCGACAGCCTTGCCTTAGAACTAAGCTCCCTCTTCACCACAACAGACCGGTACAACGTCCGCATCACTGCAGATGCTGCTCCAATCCGTCTGTCGATCTCTCGCTCCATTTTCCCCTCACTCGTGAACAAGACCCCAAGATACTTAAACTCCTCCACTTGGGGCAGGAGCCTGTCCCCAACCCGGAGAGGGCAATCCACCTTTTTCCGGCTGAGGACCATGGACTCGGACTTGGAGGTGCTGATTCTCATCCCAGCCGCTTCACACTCAGCGGCAAACCGTCCCAGCAAGAGCTGTAGGTCATTGCTGGATGAAGCCAACAGGACAACATCATCTGCAAACAACAGAGATGAGATCCTGTGGTCACCAAGCATGACACCCTCCATTCCCTGGCTGCGCCTAGAAATCCTGTCCATAAAAATTATGAACAGGATCGGTGACAAAGGGCAGCCCTGGCGGAGTCCAACTCTCACTGGGAATGACTCCGACCGAGTGTTGGCAATACGAACCAAACTCTCACAACGGTCATACAGAGACCGAATAGCTCGTAACAACAAGCCCGATACCCCATACTCCCGAAGCACCCCCCACAAAAATCCACGAGGGACGCGGTCAAATGCCTTCTCCAAGTCCACAAAACACATGTAAACTGGTTGGGCAAACTCCCACGAACCCTCAAGAATTCTCGAGAGGGTAAAGAGCTGGTCCGATGTGCCACGGCCAGGACGAAAACCACATTGCTCCTCCTGAATCCGAGGTTCGACCAACGGCCGGACTCTCCTCTCCAGTACCTTGGCATAGACCTTCCCAGGGAGGCTGAGGAGTGTGATCCCTCTAAAGTTGGAGCACACCCTCCGGTCCCCTTTTTTGAAGAGAGGAACCACCACCCCGGTTTGCCATGCCAAAGGCACTGCCCCCGACCTCCACGCAATGTTGCAGAGGCGTGTCAACCATGACAACCCAACAACATCCAGGGCCTTGAGGTACTCAGGGCGAATCTCGTCCACCCCCGGGGCCCGGTCACCAAGGAGATTTTTAACCACCTTGGCGACCTCAGCCCCTGTGATTGGCGAGTCATCCCCCTCATCCCCAAACCCTGCTTCCTCTGTGGAAGGCGTATCAGTGGGATTGAGGAGATCCTCGAAGTATTCCTTCCACCGCCCGACGATATCCCCAGTTGAAGTCAACAGTGTCCCATCCGCACCATACACAGTGTGGACGGGGAGCTGCTTTCCCCTCCTGAGCTGCCGAACAGTTTGCCAGAATCTCTTTGAAGCCGACCGAAAGTCTTGTTCCATGGCCTCACCGAACTCCTCCCATACCCGCGTTTTTGCTTCAGCAACCACCCGAGCTGCACTCCGCTTGGCCTGCCGGTACACCTCAGCTGCTTCGGGAGTCCCACAAGCCAACCAAGCTTGATAGGACTCCTTCTTCAGCTTAATGGCCCCCCTCACCACTGGTGTCCACCACTTGGTTCGGGGGTTGCCACCACGAGATGCACCGACCACCTTGCGGCCGCAGCTCTGGGCCGCCGCTTCAACAACAGAGGTGGAGAACATGGCCCATTCAGACTCCATGTCTCCAGACTCCCTCAGAATGTGGTTGAAGTTTTTCCGGAGGTGGGAGTTGAAGACCTCCCGGACAGGGGCCTCAGCCAGACGCTCCCAGCACACCCTCACTATACGTTTGGGTCTACCAGGTCTGAATGGCTTCCTCCCCTGCCATCGGATCCATCTCACCACCAGGTGGTGATCAGTTGACAGCTCTGCACCTCTCTTTACTCGGGTGTCCAAGACATACGGTCGCAGGTCTGATGATACGATAACAAAATCGATCATTGACCTGCGACCTAGGGTGTCCTGGTGCCAAGTGCACATATGGACACCCTTATGCTTGAACATGGTGTTCGTTATGGACAGACTGTGGTTAGCACAGAAGTCCAATAACTGAACACCACTCGGGTTCAGATCGGGCAGGCCGTTCCTCCCAATCACCCCCCTCCAGGTTTCACTGTCGTTGCCCACGTGCGCATTGAAGTCCCCCAGTAGGACAATGGAGTCTCCAGGAGGAGCACCCTCCAGCACCCCAGTCACAGACTCCAAAAAGGGTGGGTACTCTGAAACATCATTTGGTGCATAGGCACAAATGATGGTCAGGACCCGTTTCCCAACCCGAAGGCGCAGGGAAGCAACCCTTTCGTCCACCGGGGAAAACTCCAATATAGAGGCAGCAAGGTAGGGCGATACAAGAATACCCACCCCTGCTAGTCGCCTCTCGCCCGGGGCAACTCCAGAAAAGGCCAAGCTCCAGCCCCTCTCCAGGAGACTGGTTCCGGAACCGGAGCTGTGTGTTGAGGTGAGGCCGACTATATCTAGCCGGTATCGCTCAACCTCGTACACCAGCTCAGGCTCCTTCCCCACCAGAGAGGTGACATTCCACGTACCAAAAGCCAGTTTAGAAAGCTTGGGATCAGTCCGCCAAGGTCTCCGCCTTTGACCGCCACCTAATCCACATAGCACCGGACCCCCATGATCCCTCCTGCAGGTGGTGAACCCACTGGAGGGCGGACCCATGTAACTCCTTCGGGCTGAGCCCGGCCGGGTCCCATGGGTGGAAACCCGGCCACCAGACGCTAGCCTTCGAGCCCCTCCCCCAGGCCTGGCTCCAGGGTGGGGCCCCGGTAACCCCATACCGGGCGGGGTACACTGAATCCTTGATATACAATTTATCATGAGAGTCTGTTGGATCGTTCTTAGTCTGGCCCTTCACCCAGGACCAGTTTGTCTTGGGAGACCCTATCAGAGGCAAATTGCCCCGGACAACATAGCTCCTGGGATCACTGGGGCACGCAAACCCCCCCACCACGATAAGGTGACGATCCATGAGGGGGTTTCTGCAAGCCATAACCATCAAAATTAAAAGAAATAAACACTTGAAATATATCACTCTGTCTGTAATGAATCTATATAAAATATGAGTTTCATTTTATGAACTGAATTACTGAAATAAATCAACTTTTTGATAATATTCTAATTTAGTGAGATGCACCTGTAGAACGTGGAAAGCTTTCTAGGGTCACCAAACTTGCTACACAGGTTCACTTCATGAGCCTGACCTACAACTATGGGTTGTATACTTTGTTGTACAGTATCTCACAAAAGTGAGTACACCCCTCACATTTTTGTAAATATTTTACATCTTTTCATGGGACAACACTGAAGATATGACACTATGATACAATGTAAAGTAGTCAGTGTACAGCTTGTATAACAGTGTAAATTTGCTGTCCCGTCAAAATAACTCAACACACAGCCATTAATGTCTAAACCACTGGTAACAAAAGTCAGTACACCCCTTAGTGAAAATGTCCAAACTGTGCCCAATTAGCCATTTTCCTTCCCCAGTGTCATGTGACTCGTTAGTGTTACAAGGTCTCAGGTGTGAATGGGGAGTAGGTGTGTTAAATTTGGTGTTATCGCTCTCAGTCTCACATACTGGTCACTGGAAGTTCAACATGGCACGTCATGGCAAAGAACTCTCTGAGGATCTGAAAAAAAGAATTGTTGCTCTACATAAAGATGGCCTAGGCTATAAGAAGACTGCCAACACTCTGAAACTGAGCTGCAGCACGGTGGCCAAGACCATACAGCGGTTTAACAGGACAGGTTCCACTCAGAACAGGCCTCGCCATGGTCGACCAAAGAAGTTGAGTGCACATGCTCAGCGTTATATCCAGAGGTTGTCGAGTGCTGCCAGCATTGCTGCAGAGGTTTGGGGGGGGACCTGTTGGTGCTCAGACCTTATGCCGCACACTGCATCAAACTGGTCTGCATGCCTGTCATCCCAGAAGGAATCCCCTTTTAAAGAAGATGCAGAAGAAAGCCCACAAACAGTTTGCTGAAGACAAGCAGACTAAGGACGTGGATTACTGGATCCATGTCCTGTGGTCTGATGAGACCAAAATAAACTTACTTGGTTCAGATGGTGTCAAACGTGTGGTGGCAACCAGGTGAGGAGTACAAAGACAAGTGTGTCTTGCCTACAGTCAAGCATGGTGGTGGGAATGTCATGGTTTGGGGCTGCATGAGTGCTGCTGGGACTGGGGAGCTACAGTTCATTGAGGGAACCATGAATGCCAACATGTACTGTGCCAACATACTGAAGCAGAGCATGATCCCCTCCCTTCAGAAACTGGGCCACAGGGCAGTATTCCAACATGATAACGACCCCAAACACACCTCCAAGATGACCACTGCCTTGCTAAAGAAACTGAGGGTAAAGGTGATGGACTGGCCAAGCATGTCTCCAGACCTGAACCCTATTGAGCATCTGTGGGGCATCCTCAAACGGAAGGTGGAGGAGCGCAAGGTGTCTAACATCCACCAGCTCCGTGATGTTGTCATGGAGGAGTGGAAGAGGATTCCAGTGGCAACCTGTGAAGCTCTAGTGAACTCTATGCCCAAGAGAGTTAAGGCAGTGCTGGAAAATAATGGTGGCCACACAAAATATTGACACTTTGGGCACAATTTGGACATTTTCACTTAGGGGTGTACTCACTTTTGCTGCCGGCGGTTTAAACAATAATGGCTGTGTGTTATTTTGAGGGAACAGCAAATTTACACTGTTATACAAGCTGTACACTGACTACATTACATTGTATCAAAGTGTCATATCTTCAGTGTTGTCCCATGAAAAGATATAATAAAATATTTACAAAAATGTGAGGTGTGTACTCACTTTTGTGAGATACTGTATGTTCGTGGATGATGGTTTATCATAATCTGGTTCTGCCACAGTAATTATATTGAAAAGTTGAAAACTGCTCTGTCAGTAAGTGTTGGGATCTTTAAAGAAAACTGAGGTGCAGGATACTGCACTCACCTCTGAGTGCTCTTGTTCCTTCGGTGGAACAATGGTGCTGCAGGTTGTGCAGGGGCATCAAACACAGCTGGCTATGTGGCGATGCTGCAGCAGCCATCCCTCTTGACTGAGGACTCTCGTCTGTGGGGTGATGACTCGGCTTTTCAGCAGGACAATTCTGCAGTTCACAACACCCGCCTGACACAGGACTTCTTCCAGGAGAATAACGTCACTCTTTTGGACCACCCTGCATGTTCATCAAATTCAAGATGAGCTAATATTTTTTCATGAACTAGTCAAATGTCTCACTTGGAACTGGAGTTGTAATTTCTTTAATATTGACCTGATAATAGAAATGAACATTTTGTTTTGTTTTTAATAACCATATCTTGACTTAAGAAGGGCAGTTTACATCCGGAGTGATGACCTAGTGGTAGAGCATCTGCCCCACAGTTGGGAGGTTGGGGGTTCAAGCCCCTGCCGAGTCATACCAAAGACCATATAAAAATGGTACTTTCCACCTTCTAGCTTGGTGCTCACCATAATAGAATGGGGGAAGGAGAAATTGTTTATGGCAATGCCTTGCATGGCAGCGACCCCTCTGACTGCACAATGTGATTAACATTGTAGATAGGAGAAACGTAATTTCATTCTACTGTACATGATTGGCTGTATGGATTGAATGACAGTAAAGTTGGCTTCTTCTTCCTTATTGAAGATGATTGCTTGACCTTTTCCTGATTGCTGGGGTCTTTCTGCAATTGTGGGGGTTCCCCCTACAGTTGAAAGTGCTACGAGATGACTGTTGTTGTGAAATGGCGCTATATAAATAAAGTTGAACTGAACTGAATTATATGGGTTGTTTGCTCTCTTGTTTTCTCATGCTAATGGGTGACTGTCATTTCATTTACACTGCAGTTAACCAGGAAGTCATGGATTACAGCTTGAAATTTCTTACACACTGAACTCAGAAATATAAAACAAAAAAGGTCAACATAATTAAGTTACATGTGTTCACGAATAGTTTTAGTCTTGTGAAAGCTGAATAAAAAAATGAACCTTTGTAGGACAGATTGTGAACTTTGCTAATAGGAATATCTGGGCTGTAACGTTGTTGGAGAAGCCACCTTAAATTTGTAATGGATTTGTAGTGACACCTCATGGTGTTTTTTTTTAGTTTATTACATAAATGACCTCTTGGATATCTCCTTTAAGATAAACTATCTTTATAATGTTTCCCGACAACTGCTACTGTTAGAATAAGTCTGCACTCAGCACAGCTGTCTGGTTTCCTTTGCTGTAAACACCCACAGTGGCTGGCTCCGATTAATAAACATGAATATTTTTATAGTTAGTTTTTGTCAGCTGGGCCACCATCATGAAACAGTGACCATAAATAGCCACCATAAAAAGTCTTAAAATAGCTCTTAATGTTTGCAGTTTAGGTGACAGCCACCACAACAGTAAGGACTGTGCCTCTATAAATAGGACGACGGTGGCTGTGTGTTTATTCTAAGTCCAGAACAAACCACAGAGCTCAGGAAGCAGAAGGTGTTCACACATCCTGGCAGCTTAGGCTGACATCTTTTTATTACTCACATTATTGTCAGTGTTCTAGAAAACATGATATGGTGCTCAACGTTAGATGCAGACTTTCATGACTTTCCTTGGATGGTCTTGTAACTGATTTGATTTGATTTTTTTTTTTAATTTTTGATTTAGTATACTTTATTGATCCCCAGAGGGGAAATTGAGGGTCATCCACCACCTGGATGGATGAAGCAGCCACGGTACAGCGCTATCCCTTAACCATTCACACACACATTCACACCTAGGGCCACTTTAGAGTCTCCAGTTAACCTAACCTGCATGTTTGATTTATCCCTAAACATGTAATCAGGATATGAACACACACACACACACACACACACACACACACACACTGAGCATGTACATCCTGAGTTTGAGGTGTCTCCGTTTCTGTGGTGTCTGACTCTGCGTCCATAAATGCCCTGATACCGGCCTTTCAATTGGGTCACAGTGAATGTCACTCAAAAATTATTTAGCCAATGGAGACAAACCCGTGAAAACCTCTCCCACACGCAATATTTGGGCCAAAAGTTTACTTACTGTTAACACCAACCTAATTTCCTAATATCTGATACCAGATAGGGATGATCAGCGCACCCCTATTCTAAAGTAAGGCTACTTTGACTTGTGTTTAGTTCCTGGATGCTCTACAAGCCTCTATTTAGATAGAGTGTGCATTCACACTATAGTGTCTGTTCTGTGTTGACCGAGGTCTGACCCCCTAAAGCAGGCATGGTCAAACTATGGCCCACAGGCCGTATACGGCCCTTTGGGCTTTTTGCCATTCATGTTGCCTTTTTCTTACAATACTCTAGCTTTTCAGTTGATTCTACTGGATGATGCACTCCAAACACAACTGACCTTTTCTGAAATCTGGTCAAGTACATTTGCACCAACTATTGACCTGGAATAAAAGTGCAGATGATGGTTATGCACGTGTTAAACATTTGGTCAAGCAGTAGATGCTAATGAAGCATGCAGCTGACATTCAAATTAGCAAAAGCCAGCAAGCCTTTCTCCAAAGAGGAATTTTTGAAAGAATGCATGATAGAGACAGCAGGCCTCTTATGTCCAAAACAAAATTGAAACAAAAACAAATTGGAAAAAAATTACTTCACCATGCAGTGACTTGCTGTATAGAACTAATTGATGAGAACTTAGCCAAGAAGTTAGCCAAAAAAGCTGAGTCATTTAAGTTATATTCGTTAGCACTGGACAAAAACAACCACAAAAGCTCTTAATTTTAAACACATCCCTGTACAGACTCGGATGTGTTTAAAGCTGCAGCCACCCGAGAGGACTCTTCTTTAAAGATACAGGACTATGCTGAATATGTGACTGGGTACATCAGCACGTGTGTTGATACCATTGTACCCACCATACAGGTCAGGAAGTTCCCCAACCAGAAGCTCTGGATCAACAGTCAGGTACGTCAGATGCTGCGTGCTTGCTCTCTTATATTTAAATCAGGCAGTGAGGTCGAGTACAAAGCTGCAAAGTATGGACTGAGGAAGGCTATAACAACAACCAAGAGGCAGTACAGAGAAAAGCTAGACAGCCTCTACTCCACTCCTGGCCCGGGGTGCATGTGGCAAGGCCTGCAACACATCACAGACTACAAAAGGACCACCAGCAGCACCACTAGCTCCACAGACAGCCTGCTGGACAATCTCAACATCTTTTACACCTGCTTTGAGACCACCAGCTCCACCAGGAGACCACCAGGAGATGATAGTGGACATGAGAAAAGGGAGGAAGAGACCCCATCGGCCGCTGTTCATCCGGAAGCTTGAGGTGAAGAGGGTGAGCAGCTTTAAATACCTGGGCATCCACATCAGCGAGGACCTTAAGTGGACACACAACACCACAGAGCTGGTTAAGAGAGCTCAACAGCGGCTGTACTTTCTGAGGAGGCTGAAGAAGTTTGGCATGCCCTCCAGGATCCTCAACAACTTCTACAGCTGCATCATCGAGAACATCCTAACCAACTCCATCACTGCGTGGTACGGCAGCACCACTGCCCTGGACTGCAAACGCCTGCAGAGAGTGGTGAAGACAGTGGAGAAGATCATCAGGACTCCATTCCCCTCTCTGCAGAGCATCTACCACCGCAGAGTCCATAGGAGAGCCGACATCATCCTCCGGGACCCCACCCACCTCCAGCACAGACTGTTCACACTTCTACCCTCAGGCCGGAGGTACAGAAGTGTGAAATGCAGGACAACCAGACTGAAAAACGCCTTCTTTCCCACTGCCATCAGACTCCTGAACAAATAACAACTACCAAAACTCTGCAACACAGTTTTGCATATAGGAACTCACACACCGGCTGGTAAATTTTCACATTGCTCACCTGTACAGTGTATATAGTCTCACTCGTCTGATGTCCATATCATCTCTGCTGCTAATTATCATCTCTGCTGCTATTTATCATGTACAGTCTACTGGTACTATCGTTGCAGAGAAATTAGCACCGGATGCTAATTTGTGATTTGTAATTACTAGTGCATACCCGTGCATGAAAGGAATTAGGAAAGCTGAAACTGTGGTTTGATTCAAACAAATTAACGCTCAATTTAAGTAAGACAAAATTTATAGTCTTTAACAACCATCACAACTACCCAGTACCCAAACTCAGTGTAAATGGTGTAGAGATTGAAAGGGTATCCGAAACTAAATTCCTTGGAGTAATAATTGATAACAAACTGTGTTGGAAGCCACATATTAATTATATAAAAGGTAAAGTATCCAAATCAATTGCAATATTACACAGAGTGAAAAATTTGCTGAATCAACCCACACTATACACCTTGTATCATTCATTAATACTCCCATACATGACATATTGTAATGAAGTATGGGGAAATACATATAAAACAAACATATATCCACTCTTTATGCTTCAAAAGAGAGCTATTAGAATAATCAACAAAGCAGCTTACAGGGAACCAACAAACCCACTTTTTCTTAAACAAAAAACTCTCAAGTTGAAAGATCTGATCGACTTTAAAACCGCAATAATAATGTTCAAAGTGAAGAATCTATCACTGCCCGCAAATATCCAAAAGTTGTTCCAAACAAGGGAGAAACGATATCACTTCAGAGGAACATGTATATTTCAAAAGCCTACAGTGAGAACAACTACCAAGCAACACTGTATTTCAGTGCAAGGTGTCAGATTATGGAACGATTTTGGACCTGAATTAAAATCATGTACAAAGCTTGGACAATTTAAACAAAAACTAAAGGAAGAAATACTCCAAACATATTTACAAGACGACATGTAAACTCACATAAGGATTGACATTTCCAGCCTGTGTTGTGTTATAGCTTAGTTTTTCTTTTTTCTCTGTGACACTATGTCTTAGATTTGTTTTTGAATAGTAACCGCTTAACTTAGACTAGCTCAGTTTTCTTTTTCTCTCAGTCATATTTTGTCTTAGCCTTGTTTTAAATTGTAATCGCTCTTGTCTTGTTTTCTCTTTTTTCTCCTTTGAATTCTTGGATGGAATATGGGTGGGCAATATAAGCTGCGGCTTCAGCCATCACCCATTTCGGATAACTCACGTGGAATTGTATAGTAGAAGGAGTCTTTGTCTAATTTGACCTTGTTGTTATATTATACAGTTTCTTCTAACCTGTAATGTACTATCCGAAAATAAATAAATAAAATGCCCGTAGAAACCCGTGCATGCCCGTAGAGGGGATGCATTGGAACAGAATTCTTGCCAGTTACAGGACAGTTGGTATAGCAACACAGCACTAAGAGGCAATCACATGTGATGGCTTTTGTATTCAGCAAAACATAAAAATCACACAAAATACTGTATGCCCTGCCATCTGGGGATGATTGCCCCTGCTTGTTACTTCTTCTCCTGCCTGTCACTGTTCTGTGTTATGTTGCTTACCTGTCTCTATATACAGTATACTGTATGTCTTGTAGGGAGTCATGTGCTCTGTCTATGTGCCGTCATATAGACATCATCTGGTGGGTCTTCTTCTTCTTCGTTCAGACCACTTGAAGGGTCTCCTGTCTCAGACGGCTGTGTTGTTCACAGTCATGCCTGCAGCGTACTGGTGGAACCTGAGGTGTTTCATGTTCACGGCATCCTTTCTGACGTGCAGCAGTTCTCCTCATTCTATTGCTCTCCATCTGGTGGGTCTTCTTCTTCTTCATTCAGACCACTGGTTGAGGGATAGGTGCATCGTAATTCTAGCACCGACAGACAGACACACACGCATACCTGTGCATACCCGTCCATGCCCGTAGAAACAAAGTATAAGCCAGTATTTCTGCATGCTCGTTGCTGAAGGGCATCCTCCTGTGTGACACGGCTGTGTTGTTCACAGTCATGCCTGCGGCGTAGTGCTTGAGGCTGAGGTGTTTCATCACGGCCTCTTTTCTGATGTGCTGCAGTTCTCCTCACTGTATTGCTCTCATCTAGTGCGTCTTCTTCTTCTGCATTCAGACCAGTGGTTGAGGGATAGGTGTGTGGTAATTGCAGTTCATGGACAGGATCATGAAAATCGATCTGAGGCAAAAGTGGCTTTCGACCCTGTTCAGGAAGACCCATGCATGTGCGTAGAAACCAAGAAACTGGAGCACCCGGAGAAAATCAGCGCTTTGCTTGTTATTTTACACATTTGTAGTGTAGACTGCTATTGTTCAAGGTTCCACATTTTTAGTGTGTCAGCACGTCTTTAAAAACCACATTGCTCAGAAAGCGACGCTTTGACTTCCTGTTCCTGTAAGGTGAGGATGCACAAGTAAAGGCTCCCAGTTCGTTTCTGTTTAAAACTCAGTTTAGAGCTGGCGTTTTGAGCTGTTTTTTTTTTTTTTTTGTTACTACCGCTGGAGAATAAACCTGCTTGTGCGAAAAAAGAGAATTTGCCAGTCTCATAACTTAATATTGTAGTGGCTGGTGAAGCAATCAGGCCCCTCACGCTCAGGGAGAACAAAGGGATTTCTCCCACGTGTGTTTTTTTTTCTCCTACGATCATAATCAACGATCATCGGCCGGGATCATGGCTCCCAGGAAAACTCAGCAGACTGAGGAGGTGGACGAAATAAAAAAAGCGCTGGATTTCTTGGCAGAAGAGATTTCTGCTGTTAAGATGCAGCAAAGAACCATCCTGGACCTGGTAGAGGAGGTGAAAGCGCTGCGGATCCCGAACGCTGAGAAGGAAAAGAGGCTGGCGTATCTGGAGAGCAGAGTGTCGGAACTGGAGCAGAACACTCGGGTGAACGACGTGATCATCACGGGGCTCCACATTAAACCCCGATCATACGCGAGAGCAGTGGCCGCGGACAGCAGTGGAAGTGAGCTGGAAGATGAATCCGCGGAGCAACAAGTTGCGGCCTTCATGCAGTCGAAAGGAATTCAGCTGGACTGCAGCACCATTGAGGCCTGCCACCCTCTGCCCAGGAAAAACGGCGACAAACCGGCTGTGATCATGAGGTTTGTGAACAGAAAACACAAGACTGCGCTGTTAAAACAAGGTAGGAAATTGAAAGGAACGAACATTTACATAAACGAGCACCTCACGAAAGAAAATGCAGAAATAGTCAGAAAAGCAAGATACATGAAAAAACAGAAAAAGATTCAAAACACCTGGACATCAAACTGTAAAATATTCATCAAATTAAACGGATCACCTGAAGAAGCCAAGGTCATTAACATCCGTAATATTATGGAATTGGACAAATATCAATGAATATTATGAACTGGAGTCACAGTAACAATCAGACAACTGTAGGACACTGAAGGGATATACTCATCTGCTACAAGACATTCAACAACATGAATCAAAAGATCAACAAACAGGAACAACAGGAACTGAAAGTTTTTGAATATACAGATCACAACCCACAGGACGTAGAATATAATATAGACCCTGATAATAATTTATTTAGCTCCATCAATAATGACTGTAATTACTACACAGATGATCAGTTTAACACAATGGTCACATCTGATTTCAATATTTCTATGATCCACTTCAACAGCAGAAGTCTCTATGCCAACTTTAATAACATTAAAGATTATTTACATCAATTTAAAGAGCCATTCAATATTGTGGCAATATCAGAGACGTGGCTCAGTGAAGAGAAAGGAGTGGATTTTACCATGGATGGTTATGAATTATTATATAAATAGAAAAGTGAAAAAAGGAGGAGGAGTTGCAATTTATGTTGACAAGAGCTTGAAATACAAAGTTGTTGAAAATCTGTCAGTAACTGTGGATGATTTATTTGAATGTATTACAATAGAAATCTGTCTGGACAATGTGAAGAATATAGTAGTGAGCTGTGTATATAGAACACCTGGATCAAACATTGACTTATTTAAGGACTGGATGGAAAAAATGTATGCAAAACTAACTCGTAAAGTTATGTTCATCTGTGGGAATTTCAATATAGATCTGATGAACTCAAAACAACATAGTTTGACAGAAGAATTTATCAACACAATGTACAGTATGGGCTTACATCCAACATTTACCTGACCTAGCAGAATCACGTCACACAGTGCCACACTAATAGATAACATATTCACAAACATTATGGAAAATAATATCAGGATTGGGCTTTTATTGAATGATATCAGTGACAACCTGCCGATTTTTGTTGTCTATCAATGTGATTATAGGAAGAAAAAGCATACCAAAAATATTAAATATCAAAGAATAACAACCGAAGAATCAATGTATTTACTGACAAAGGAATTATTAATACAAGATTGGAAGATAGTTTAGGATGAAAATGACATAAATAAAGCATATGATAATTTTTTTTACAAATATTTCAATCATTGTACAATAAAAACTGTCCTATAAAACAATACAATGACAGACAACAACAACAACAAAAAAATATTCCTTGGGTCACCAAGGGGTTAATAAATGCATGTAAAAAGAAGAATACATTATATAAACAATTCATTAAATGCAGAATGGTGGAAGCTGAGATCAAATATAAAAGATATAAAAATAAGCTTACTAATATAATGAGGACCTGTAAGAAAGAATATTACAACAGAATATTAGAGGATAACAAAAATAACTTAAGAGGAATATGGCAAGTACTCAATGGGATTATTAGTAATCGACCTAAGAATGCTAATTATCCAGAATATTTTATTGAAAATGGCAATTTGATAAATAATATGGAAGATGTGGTCAGTGGTTTCAATAAATGTTTTGTAAACGTTGGTCCTGAATTAGCAAAATCAATAGTGACAGCAGAAACAAACAACAGTGGTTCTGTGAATGAAGTAGAAGATAGAAATCCAAACACAATCTTTTTGGGTGCAGTTACTGAAAAGGAAATTATCGAGACAGTGAGTAAATTTAAGAACAAAAAATCAACGGACTGGAATGAAATTGACATGACAATAGTGAAAAAAGTAATTGAAGGAATTGTTAAGCCACTCACCCACATCTGTAACCTGTCATTTCAAACTGGTACATTTCCAGACAAAATGAAAATAGCAAAAGTAATACCTCTATACAAAACAGGAGACAGTCATTGCTTCACAAATTACAGGCCAGTCTCTTTACTCTCACAATTCTCCAAAATACTTGAAAAAATCTTCACTAAGAGACTGGATGATTTCATTGAAAAACACAACCTCCTTACAGATAGCCAGTATGGTTTTTTTTTTTTTTTTTTTTTTTTTTGTTACTTATTTGTACCCGTAGGTAGACTTGGTTTGCAGTCTGGTGACAAGCCACTGGCTGCTGGTCGCTGCGTGCGCGAGCGCCCTAAACCTACATGTTTTTGGTGTGCGGGAGGAACCCGGAGAAATCCCGGAGTAAACCCGCGCAACACGGGGAGAACATGCAAACTCCACACAGCTCACTGTTGGTCGGGGGCTGGGATCGAACCCACGATCTCATGATCCCCGCGATCCCCCGGCCGAGGGTAAAACTGTGCTGCCACAGTGCTAAACCACTGCGCCACCGTGCAGTTTTAGAGCAGATAAATCTACATCTTTGGCACTGATCGAACTTATAGAAGAAATTACTAGTTGTATAGATAAAAAAAAAGTTTGCTGTAGGAGTATTTATAGATTTAAAGAAAGCTTTTGACACCATTGACCACAGAATACTACTAAGGAAACTGGAAAGGTATGGGATAAGAGGGGTAGGACTGAGTTGGGTGGAAAGTTATTCAAGTAACAGACAACAATTTGTACAAATTGGTGAGCACAAATCACCCTTCATGGACATCACTTGTGGTGTGCCCCAGGGGTCAGTTTTGGGACCCAAACTCTTTATTTTGTATATAAATGACATATGCCAAGTATCAAAAATTCTGAAATTTATTTTGTTTGCGGATGACACAAATATCCTTTGCACTGGTGAGAATTTGCAGCAGGTTTTAGAGGTGGTCACAACTGAAATGAAAAAGTTAACGCAGTGGTTCAACAAAAATAAATTATCTCTAAATCTAAAAAAAACAAAGATTATGTTGTTTGGAAATTATAAAATAAATCATGAAATAATGGTAATGATAGATGATACCAGAATAGAAACAGTACAGGAAAATAAGTTTCTGGGGGTGACGCTAGACAATAAAATCTGCTGGAAACTTCACATCAGTCACATCCGAGCCAAGTTAGCAAAATGTATAGGCATACTGGGGAAGACAAGACACATCTTGGACTATAAATCATTGGTCTTATTGTACAATTCACTGTTTTTACCTTATACTTAACTATTGTGTAGAAGTCTGGGGAAACACCTACAAGACCAACTTACAGTCAATATGCACATTACAAAAAAGAGCTATAAGGATAATAAACAATGTAGGATATAGAGACCATACCAATTCGTTGTTTTTAAAGTCACATGTCATAAAGTTCATCGATTTAGTTAAATTTAAGACAGCACAAGTAATGTACAGGGCAATTAATAATCAACTCCCAACTAATATACAAAAAATATTTAAAAAAAAGAGACAATGATCATAATTTGAGAGGAGACTTAAACTTTACAAAACTCAAGATACGAACAACCAAGAAAAGTATGTGCATATCTGTCTGTGGGGTGGATTTGTGGAACAGTCTGGAGCCGGAACTGAAACTATGTACAAACAGAAATCAATTCAAAAAGAGGTATACATATTATTTGCTGAAAGGATATATGTTAGAAGGGTAGTATTTATATGTACGATTCATTATGTTCACTCTGGGACATTATGGGACACTATGGAATGGTGGGTGGGACAGCACTGTGTATATCTGTGTTGTTTGAGGCTGGTTTTGATGTATGGACATTAATGTATGTTAGGATGGATGGGTGTTAATGTTGATTTGTAAAAAATACAGTAAATTGTTTACTTGGGGTCTTAAAGGTGGTAATTTGTATATAATTCACATGGGTGTATTTATGGAAAAGAGGAGATGGAATTAATAAGTGTTCACTTCTTCCTTCTCCCTTTCGAACAGTGTATACTGTTACTTTATTGCATTTGTCATTTGTTTGTTTTTGTTATACTTTTTTTGTTCAAAATAAAGTATCTATCTATCTCTATCTATCTTTTGCTTAGTTTCTTGCCATTGCCAATGCATTGTTGTATTGTTTTGCTTGTTTAACAAAGTTTTGATTAAAGAAAAGGTCCTTGATAGCATCTGGTGGTTGTGGTGGGATTGAGCCAGGTTTGGATTTTGTGGCATCGTATGTGAGGTCTATCTTTCCGGACATACAACAAAATCCTTTCCTCTCCTCTTTTCAAAGAGGAGAGGAAAGGAGTCTCTCACCACAATGTGAGCATGTAGGACACTCAAACAGTGATATCTTACTCAGTGTGTGTCTGTAATCGCCATAAAAGTTCTCTTGAAAGAAGTCTGTATCATCACACCAAGCAAGATTATGGTTATTTTTGTATGCCTGTTCCAGACGTGCACGATGCATTTGCTAATGGCACAAGGCATCCCTGGCCAGTCGACTATTCTGCATCTCCTCGCTCTCAGCTTCTCTGTGGCTTGCCTGGCGTGCAGCGTTGGCGACCAGCCGACTATTCCACATCTCCTCGGTGCCAGCTTCTCTGTGCCTTGCATGGAATTCACTGTCCCTGGCCAGCCGACTATTCCGCAATCTCCTCGGTCTCAGCTTCTCTGTGGCTTGCATGGAATTCACTGTCCCTGGCCAGCCGACTGTTCCGCATCTCCTCGGTCTCAGCTTGTCTGTGTGTCGCTTGGCATGCAGCGTTGGTGGCCAGCCGACTCTTCCGCATCTCCCCGGTCTCAGCTTGTCTGTGCATTGCCTGGCGTGCAGCGTTGGTGGCCAGCCAACTCTTCCACATCTCCTCCGTTTCAGCTTGTCTGTGCCTTGCTTGGCGTGCAGCGTTGCTCGCTTTGGGGGCATTTTGGGCTTTAAGTAACTCAGCACGTGCATGGCGCACTGCCACATGTTTCCTGTCTGTTTATGCATCCCTTATCTGTTGTATCTGTGCTGGTGAAGGGTCTCCTCCTTTCTCAGACAGGTGTGTTGTTCAGAGTCATGCGTGTGATGTACTGCTGGAACCTCAGGTGTTTCATCTTCATTTAGATTTTAGATTTAGTATACTTTATTGATCCCCAGAGGGGAAATTGAGGGTCATCCACCACCTGGATGGATGAAGCAGCCACGATACAGCGCTATCCCTTAACCATTCACACACATTCACACCTAGGGCCACTTTAGAGTCTCCAATTAACCTAACCTGCATGTTTTTGGCATGTGGGAGGAAACCGGAGAAATCCCGGGGTAAACCCACGCATGCACGGGGAGAACATGCAAACTCCACACAGATCACTGTTGGTCGGGGGCTGGGATCGAACCCACGATCCCACGATCCCCACGATCCCCCGGCCAAGGGTAAACTGTGCTGCATGGCATCTGCATGGCATCATGGCATCTTTTCTGACGTGCAGCAGTTCTCCTCATTCTATTGCTCTCCATCTGGGGGGTCTTCTTCTTCTTCTTCTTCTTTGTTGAGACCACTGGTTGAGGGATAGGTGCATCGTAATTCCAGTTCATGGACAGGATCATGAAAATACATCTGAGCAAAAAGAGGCTTTCGACCCTGTTCAGGAAGACACCACCGCTATGTGTCCTATGATGCCTGAGTTCAAAGACACATTGTCTATATGACATCATAAAGACACAGACACATGGTCTATGTGACATCATAAAGACACATTTGTCTATGTGTCCTATGATGCCTGAGATCATTGGACATCCTATGATGTTCAGGCAGAGATCAGAAGACACAGACACATTATCTATGTGACATCAAAAGACATATGGTCTATGTGACATCATAAAGACACATTTGTGTCCTATGATGCCTGAGATCATAGGACGTGGTCTATGTGATATCAAAATGTAACTGAATATTTTCTAACCCACTTATAAGGTCCTGGAGAAAATAATCAGATGGATCTGCCGAGTTGAATTTCCTTTATTACTGCCTGCAGGAGAGGAGTGGTGAAACAGACCTGGTGTCTCTGCACTGCTCTGCTCAAACAAAGGAGGCCTCTGGTTTTAAAGGCCCCCTCAGAGCGCCCCCCCCCCCACATTACCTTATATGGATACATAGAGACCAGCCGAGCAGGTACGAGAACATTCTGGCAGTAACTTTCCACTCAACCACAAAGGAGCCATCTGGCAGTTATTTTCCACTCACTGTGGCTACACCATATGGGCACGTGTTACTGATGGGTATAGATGCATAGTGTCTGAATCATCATTTACGCAGCAGATTACTACATGAATTGTAAATTTTCACCACATCTCCCTTCTCTTGATCATATATGATCACACATAATGTACAGTCAAAGCAAACATCAGTGAAAGTACACCCTAATTAGTCTTTATCAACACAGTCATCACAATCATCGTGAAATGGAAGTTCAGTCATGTCCAAAGCAGTGTATTTCTGGGAAGAAGTGTGATTGGTGCTACTAGAGGAGTCTTCAACTGTAGGAAGGGCTGTATAGTTCAGCATATTGACAATAAACATTTTAGACATCATGCCACGGATGATGGGGCAAACCCTGTTTCGGTCAGTGTGGTGAGACTCTCTAGCCAATCTATCAATATTATGTGCATTATTCACAGTGCCCCATGCAGGGATAAGGGCGCCGAGAAATTTCAGACCCGGATGTATTCTAACTCTGTTCAAAGCTCCCTTTCTCCTCCTGCGGTGATGCTGATGCGGTGGAAAGAAATGTGAATATGAGTGATAGGCATGATGGGTGAGATTTGTGACTATGAGCATGGTGGGGATCAATTTAGCCATATAACATGTGCCACACTACCCTGGCGGCAGGAACTGAAAAACCTGTAACCCACATACCCAGACATGGGCGGTGGGGCTACCATAGCCGTCTGAGCTAGGGAAAAACAATTGAGGGTTATCAGAACATTGGCTTTTTTCCTGATGTTCACACATGGCCCTCGGTAGAGTGAGGTTTGGGGTTGTGAAAAAACGGCACCCTCAGTGTATATAAACATGGGGTACCAGTCACATGCAAATGATGTAGTAGGTAGGTGCAGACATTACAAGATCTAGTCACATTAGCCTTTCTGACTGACAAACGTACTACCTAATACCATGCATTGTTATCATATGTGTCAGTAGTGTAGTTATTAGACTCATGTGTAACAATAGGGTGATTAATAATTATGATCAGGTATAAAAATTATTTAATTTATATTAATGTATTGGAACCTGAGATGAATTCTCGGTTCATACACATAGGAAAAAATAATATAAGATAAGATAAGATAAGATAAGCCTTTATTAGTCCCACAATGGGGAAATTCCAGGATTGCAACAGCATAGGGATAGCAACACTCAGAGCAACAATCAGAAGGCAAGAAAAAACAACATCTAGTAAACATATGTCCATATTACTATAAATGTAAATGTGTAAATATACACTCGTAAAGGGGCACCAGCTCCTTTCTGAAGGAGCAATTTTAATCTTTATAACTTCACTTTATACCTGTTTAATCAATCAATAAATTAATTAACAATCAGTCTCAAAATTTTAGTGAATTCAATACTGGGGACTGTGAACCAGACTCAGAATGAAATAATATTCCCAACAACTTCTCTCATTTTCTCATATTTATTAAATGAAATGATGATTAAAAGACATTGCAATGATTTCATTAACCATGAAATTAAACTTGTAAATGATAGATGAACAATGTAAGCATTTGCAGAACCAGGGTAAAACTGTAAAATGAATTTAGATCAGTTTGAGTTAACAGATTGTGGAAAACAATGCAAATTTATGGGGAAAATTGTACTAATTATATGAAAAGTTCTGGATTACTCCTATGAAAATAAAAATGGAATTTTAATGAAAAGAAAGATTATGTTAATTGCTCTTTAATTTGCATCTGATTAGATACTCAATTATTATCAAACCTCGGACATTTAACTCAGCAGATGAATCAGAATATGGCTCACGTGACTGCTGGCGTGATGGTCGGTTTCCTCTCGGAGGCGTTCACAGCTCAAGATTTCGTGGATGTTAAGGGGAAATATCTGCCCGCAGATATTTCAGGGTCCACAGTTCCACCTTTATAGTCAAGCGGTCAACAAGGCTGGATTTTGACTGTATGACTCACAGTTGCAGCTTAGGCCGAACAAAGATGGTGATAACGGTTTCTTCTCGGCCGGAAATGAGGCTGCGTCTTCTTTCTTCTCCGTTGGCAAGCTCTTCCCAGGGATCCGTGGCCTCTCACGAGGGCATTCGAAAGAGGGCATTTGAAAATAATTGTAATATCTCATCCGATGGCAAATTACAAGATTTTTGGACTTTAGATGAAAAGAACTTCTGGTGTGGGAATGGTCAAAAAAAATTATAAAAATAAAGTCAAGATTAAAACTTAAATTAAAATTAGAACGGTGGTTTTACAGAAAGTATAACAGGTAGGAAATTACAGGAATAGAGACATCTAAGATTGGAGTTTTTAACTCCTAATTAGAATTGAGCTCAAGAAGAAAGAATTAATTCCTAGGCGTTTAAAGGAAAAAAACCCCATTAAAGTACATAAAGTTTACCAAATGCAAAGTTACGAGTTATCTGCTCTGTGATCGTAGAAGAAAAAAAACACGTGGGAGAAGGCTTCTTTGTTCAGGCAGTGAAATCCCTTTGTTCTCCCAAAAAGATCTCTGCTGTGTAGACAGACGTGAACAAAGACAAAACGAGTAAGAGCGGAGCCGAAAGAGACAAAAGAGATTGAAAGAGGGTGTTGTTTCCTTTTTATCTGGGGAAACGTTTGCGGGCCTCCATGATTGACAGGAGCTCAGCCAATAGGCTTCCTTTGTGGGTGGGCTTTACGAACTTTAGTCCAATAAACAAACAGTCTTTTGTCTGGACCTTGAGAGAGCTGTTGGCAAGCAGAGATTGGCTGCTGGCAGTCACATGATTTGTTTTTACAAATCTTAACACAAGTTTTAATACTGGAATATTCCTCTATGCCGTTGTATATAAAACTAAGCTAACCTTAGTGATTCATGTAACTTATAATCAGTGCTTATAAATCAACATGCAGGAATAAACATTCATTTAAACATTTTAGCATGCACATATTTAAAATCAAGGATTAATATATTTCAAATCAAATCAAATCAAACTTTATTGTCATATTGCTGTACATACAACTGTAGTGCAGGCAAGATGAAATTGCGTTTCTCTCGGCATCCATATAAGAAGCAGCATGATTAAGACACACTCCCACATAGCTCCACCCCCCACCCCCCACCCCATCCATTCACACATCCCTGAGACATACTTGGGGAAAAAGAATAACTAACTATAATATACAAAATGTCCATAGGTGCAGTAGTGTGTATGTGAGATTCCGGGTCAGCTGTTCAGCATCCTGACAGCTTGTGGGAGGAAGCTGTTGATCAGTCTGGTGGTTCTGCCTCTGATGCTCCGGAATCGTTTACCAGATGGAAGAAGTTCAAAGTGTTTATGCAGAGGGTGAGAACGGTCCTTGACAATGTTCAGTGCCCTGCTCCTACAACGGTTCTGAAAAAGTTCTTGGACAGAGGGGAGGAAGACGCCAATTACCCTCTCTGCCCCCTTGACTATCCTCTGCAGGGCTTTTTTGTCTGACATACTGCAGCTGGAGTACCATGTAGCAATGCAGTACGTCAGAACACTCTCCACCACACCTCTGTAGAAGGTCCTGAGGATGCAGATGGGGAGAGAGGCCTGTTTGAGTTTCCTCAAGAAGTGTAGTCTCTGCTGAGCCTGCTTCCTGATCTCCAAGGAATTCTTGCTCCAGGTCAGGTCCTGCGAGATCTGCACTCCGAGGAACTTGATGTTCTCTACTCTCTCCACTAAACGGCCGCCGATGCTGAGGGGGACGTGCTCAGGCTGTGACCGCCGGAAGTCGATAATCATCTCCTTCGTTTTGTCCACGTTGAGCACCAGATTGTTCTCCCTGCACCAGCCCTCCAGGTCTCTCACTTCTTCCCTGTACATTGATTCCTCATCCCTCTGAATAAGTCCCACCACCGTGGTGTCATCTGCAAACTTAATAATCTGGTTCCCCTCGTGTTTGGATACACAGTCATGTGTTAGAAGTGTAAACAACAGTGGACTGAGTACACAGCCTTGAGGGGTTCCGGTACTCAGCGTGACAGAGTTGGAGATGTTGTTTCCAACCCGGACAGACTGAGGTCTCTCAGTCAGGAAATCCAGGATCCAGAGACATGTGGCGGTGTTCAGACCGAGAAGGAGTAATTTCTCTATCAGTCTCTGGGGAATAATGGTGTGGAATGCTGAACTGAAATCAATGTACAGGAGTCTGGCGTAGGTGTCTTTCTGGTCCAGGTGGGTGATGACAGAGTGTAGGGTGGTGACTATAGCATCCTCCGTGGAGCGGTTTGAATGATATGCAAACTGGAGCGGGTCGTGTGATGCAGGGAGGCAGGCTGTGATGTGTGGTTTGACAAGCCGTTCAAAATACTTCATCACAATTGGTGTAAGTGCAACAGGACGATAGTCATTCATACAGGACACCACTGGTTTCTTTGCCACCGGTACAATGATAGAGGTCTTGAAGCATCTGGGAACGATGGCCTGACTCAGGGAGATGTTATAAATGTCAGTCGGGACATCCGCCAACTCGCTCGCGCAGTCTCGGAGCACACGTCCCGGAATGTTGTCTGGACCTGCAGCTTTGCGTGGGTTGACTCTGGATAGGGTCCTCCGTGTGTCCGCTGTGTTGATGGTAAAAGCTGGTCCGACCGATGGTGGGAGTGGGCTGGCCCTCCCTCTGATTGTCGAGTTTGATGCTTCAAAACGTGCAAAGAAGTCGTTAAGCCTGTCTGGAAGCGAAGCGTCGTCATCATCGACCCCTGCCTAGACTTAAAGCCCGTCAGTGTCCGAACTCCCTGCCACATCTGCTTGGTGTTCCTAGTGTCACAGAGGTGTCCCTAGATTTTCTCCGCATAGGCGTGCTTTGCCGCCTTAATTCCCTTTGAAAGCGCAGACCTGGCTGAGCGGAGGGCAATCCTGTCCTTCACTCTGAAGGCTGCATCTCTGGCTGTAAGCAGCGAGCGCACCTCTGCAGTCATCCAGGGCTTATGATTACCCCGTATAGTGATGGTCTTCACTGTAGTGAAATCCTCTGTGCACTTCGCGATGTAGCTGGTGACCGTATCAGCATACTCCTCCACATCTGTCTTGTCTTCCTGGGAGGCTGCTATTTTGAAGATCTTCCAGTCTGTGTGCTGAAAACAGTCTTGCAGTGCAGAGGTTGCACTCTCTGGCAAAATCCTGATTTGTTTCACTGCTGGCCTGCTGCGCTTCAATAAAGGTTTGTAGGCAGGCACCAGCATCACGGACATGTGATCAGAACGGCCGAGATGGGGGTGGGGTATCGCTTTATATGCATCTGTGTTTGTGTACACTAAGTCCAACATATTCTCTCCTCTGGTCTTAAAGTCTACACATTGTTTAAACTTGGGGAGCACAGTCTTTAAGCTGGTGTGGTTAAAATCCCCCGCAACCACCACAAAACTGTCCCGGTGTGACGTTTGGATTTCACTGATCGCATTGTGCAGTACCCCGAGTGCCTTCTTAGCATTAGCTTTAGCATTAGCGCTCGGCGCTATGTAAACACCGACTACAAACACGTTGCTGAATTCCCTCGGCAGATAAAATGGCCGACAATTAACAATAAGGAACTCCGCCAACGGAGAGCAGTGTTTAGACACTAACGTGGCATTAACGCACCAGTTCTTGTTAACATAGATGCATAGCCCCCCCCCCCCCCCCGGCTCTTACCGGAGCTCGCCGTTTCCCTGTCGGCACGGAACATCGCCATATCTTCCAGCTGAATGGCCTTGTCAGGAATGTTGTCGTGGAGCCATGTCTCGGTGAAAACAAACACACAGCAGTCCCTCCATTCTCTCCGGGTTTCTCTCAGCAAACGCAGCTCATCCACCTTGTTTTCGAGGGCGCGGACGTTTGACAGAAGAAGCGACGGTACCGCTGGTCTGGAGGGGTTAGCCTTTAGCCTAGCATGGATCCCGGCCCTTTTTTCCTCGCTTTTGCTTGCGTTCGCTCCGCTTCCGCTTCCTCCTCTCCCGGGTAGCTTCCAGCGGGGACTCCGCCAAAATTCCATGCTGGCGTAGAATGTCCAAATCACAACCGATCGCCACGATTCTTGCAGCGTGCAGTACCTTGATGTTTAATAAGGTCTCACGGTTGTAAGTTTTACAGAATGTACGTCTGGGATGATTAAAACTCTCACACTTGCTGATGCCAAGAGGGGCCGCTGCGTCTAGGCGCGCAGTCATCTTTTGTGTTATCAAACCCATTATTGATTTTCCACATCAAAACAGAGTCCATTTGCTTTTCATGGTGTCCTGAAAAAAGAGAAATGTTGAGAAGTGAGTTAACAATAATGTGGTTAAAAGGTTTGCTGGTTACCATGTCCCAGAGTTGCCAGTAGAGGGCAATGTTGAGCTGTGGATCTTTGTAGGCCATGAGGTACTCCACAAGAGCCTGCTCTATGTCTCCCAGTTTATGGGCCATAAAAGTTCAAGAGGAAGTGCATTAGGGTGAATTCCTTAGACTGGTTTAACAAAGGAATATGAGTTCAGTTGTGGCCTGGTGATGAAAGAGCAGTTCTTGACTGTCCTTTTCCTGGGTGAAACAATGTCTTTAAGCTGAAGAATAATTTTATTGATGAGCCAAAGTGAGATGATGCTACACATTCACTTTGCGTCTTGTTTGGAGCAAATCGGTCGATGGGGCAGAGCAGTGAACCGATGAGTATATGATCAGTCCAAGCAGGAAAACGACAGGGCCACCCACACATATCATGTCTGTCGTGGTCCAAGCTTGATGACACCCCTGGCATCCTCAGCAGCGCTCCTCTTCAGCAGCCTGGTGCTGTAACAAGTCTATGTTGTCCATCATATCAGTATCAGTGTAAATGAGATGTATGCTGTGTGTTTCTGCTGAGCAGCGTTCAGTGTACACTCAGGTTGTTTTGTGTCGGCTGTCAGGTGCAACAGTGTGTGGTCTTGTATCTTCACACGGCTCTGCTTCTTCTCGTCCTAGTCTACAACGCGGGGTGGTGGTTGTGGTTAACCACCCTCTGCTTCTATTCCTAGTCTGGTCTGGGTTCTTCTGGCTTGACTCCTGGGAACTTTCTGCAATGCGTTGCGTGGATCCACGTTGCCCTTTCAGCAATTTTCACAGCCATGAATGTTGTCAAAAAGACTTGGTATGGGCCCAACCACCGTTTGCTGTGCCAATTCTTCCGTTTGAAGCTCTTAACCACCACCCAGTCACCTGGTCTTATGTCATGGAGGAGCCCCTGAGCAGGTATGGGTAGGGCAGACTTTACCTGCTGTGAAATGTTTTGAAGTTGGCAGGACAATGCAGAGCAATAAGATAACATGGCATTTTCAAAATGTGAGGTGGTTAGTGGAGGTGCAGGTCTCTTTTCCATGGAGAAACCTAGAGCTGGGGGTCGAGCAAACAGAATCTCAAAAGGTGACATATTTCTTCCTGACTTGCATGCACATGTACATGAGTGCTAATGGGAGGCACTTAGTCCAGGGTAGGCCAGTTTCATCTTCAAGCTTGGCAAGTTTGTTTTTCAGAGTACCATTTTCACGCCCCATGGCACCACCTGATTGTGGGTGGTAGGCACAGTGTTTTCTCAAGTCAAAGCCCAATGTGACGCTCAAGTTGGTCAATGCTTCATTTATAAAATGCTTACCATTGTCACTGGAGATTTTCTCTGGTATTCCCCATCTGGGACTGATCTCTGACAATAATGCTCTGGCCACAACAGTACTTGTTGCATGTTTGGCTGGAAAGGCTTCTACCTATTTGGACCACATGTCAACCATTACTAGATAGTACTTTTTCCCTCAGCTGGGGTCAATTCAATAAAATCCATCATGAGATGCTGAAAAGGTCCTGCAGGGGGGTGGATGAGCTACTGGAACCTGTTTGGGGAGCCTGTGAACATTATTGGTAGCACAAATTAGACACTTTTTGCAAAAATTGTCAGCATAAACAGTGAAACCGGTAGTATACCAATTTGCATGGAGTGGTTGTATCATCCCCTCTCTTGACACATGTTCTGTCCCATGTGTTAACTTAGAAAGTGATGGAAAAAAGTGTCCTGGGAGGCAAACACCAGCCTGGTCTTTGCAGCATCCTTTCTTTGCCCACGTTCCTGTGGGGAGGAAAAGGACTGCATGGTAAGAAGTGAGTCAACAGGAGAGGGGGGTTGGTTAGTAGGAGGGCAGACACACGAAGGGGAAGAAGGGGTCATGACATGGGCTGCAGCAAGAGACAGGGCTGCAGCTTTAGCCACAGCATCAGCACGTGCGTTACCGTTAGACGCAGGGTCAGAAGATGAAGTGTGGGCTGTGCATTTGCACACCGCCACAGATAAAGGAAGGAGAATAGCTTCCAGCAGGCATGACACATATACAGAATTCTTCACCGGTGAGCTTGCAGAGGTAAGGAAGTTATGTTCTTGCCAAAAGGCACCAAAGTCATGCACCACTTCAAAAGCGTAATGAGAGTCAGTGTAAATAGTGACCGATTGCCCCGTAGCATAAGTGCATGCCTCTGCCAGGGCAACTAGTTCAGCAGCCTGTGCAGAGAGATGAGATGGCAAAGAGCCAGAAAGCAATGTGCAATGGTCATTACAGACAGCCCAACCCACTTTGTTGCGGCCCACAGAGGGGTCGACAGATGCAGAGCCGTCAACGTACAGGACAAGGTCTGGGTTGGGAAGTGGAGTGTCAGAAAGGTTAGGTCTAGGTGAGGTGACAAGGTCAAGCAAGGACAAACAGTCATGGTCACAGTCTGTGTCATCATCACAAGAAGGTGGGGGGAGATTGGTGGCTGGGTTAATTGACTGTACACACCACTTAACAGTAAGGTTTGGTGATTTGAGGAGGATAGAATGATATCTAAGCCACCTTGCATGGGAAAGATATGACGACTTCTGCTCATTCAAAATCAGTGCAACAGCATGAGGAACATACAGAGTGAGCGGAGAATACAGATCAATGTCATGGATACCTCTATAGCACGCTCTGTTGTAGCCACAGCTCGGAGACAGAGAGGAAGTCCTGCCCCTACAGTGTCCAATTTGCAGGAGTAATATGCAACTGGCTGAAGTCTGTCACCGTGGGGCTGCAGGAGAACGGAGGTCATGCATCTAGATTTCTCATCAACATACTGAACAAAAGGTTTAAATGGATCAGGAAGTGAAAGTGTTGGAGGACCCAAAAGAGCTTTCTTCATGTTTTCAAAGGAGTCATTAGCAGTGGGTGTCCACTTAAGAGGGAAGTGTGAGGGACTCTTTGATGGAATGATGTCACGCATTGGTCTCTGAATGCATGAACATTTAGGGATAAAAGAGCGGCAATAGGAAGCCATGCCAAGAAAAGAAAGGAGCTCCTTTTTGGTGTTTGGTCTGTCCATATGACAGATTGCCTGTGCTCATTTTGGAGAGAGAGATTTGCCGTGATTGGAAATTTGGTTTCCCAAAAACGTGACCATTGGTTTGCAAAATTGCAGTTTTGATTTTGAAGCTTTGTGGCCTTCTGCAGCAAGGTGACACAAAAGTTTCAAAGTCTTCCTGACATTATGATTCAGTTGGAGCACACAGCAAAAGGTCATCAACATATTGGATCAGGACAGAACCTTTTGACAATTTGAGAGAACTCAGAGAGTCTTTGAGGGATGCATTATAGATGGTTGGACTTTCACAGTAGTGCTGGGCCAATCTGGTGAATGTGTAAAGGGCCCCACTGATTGGAATGTGAACCAAAACTGTGAGTCTCTGTGAACTGGAATGCTGAAAAACACATTTGACAGGTCCACTACTGTGAACCAAGTTGAATTTGCAGGAATTTGAGTCAAAATGGTGTGGGGGTTACAGGTGTGTGCTGAATTCCAGCAGCATTCACTGCCTGGAGATCCTGAACAAAACACCATTCAGCAGGTTGGCCCTTGTCCCTAATCTTTTTTTACTGGGAAAGTGGGTGTGCACACTGGTGAATTGGGGGCTGGGACCACTAGCTGGGACCACTATCCCTTCTTTTAGAAGTGATTCAAAAACAGGAGTGATGCCAACACGTGCCTCAGGCCTGAGTGGGTACTGCATGTATCTGGGTCTGAAATCAGACTTTGGAGTAATAACCACTGGAGAGCAGTTTTTTTTATAAGCCCTACATCATATTTGTGTGCAGCCCACAGTGATGGTGGAACACGTGAAAGCATGTGATCTTCCTGCGTCTGTACAGAGGGCATAATAACAGGTTTCATCCATCTGTACTGCCTGTTAGCATTCAACATTTGAATGAAATGCTCATAGGGAAGTGAAACCGTGCACTCTGCGCAAAACATTTGCAGAGAGGGGGAGAATGAAACTGTGGTGAGGCTGGCCTGGGGAAATGGTGGAGATGGGACTCAATCGTCAGTGTGGTGAGCAGCGAGGGCTCGTGTGCCCATGTCACGCCACGCTGAGGATGGGGTTTTCATGAGTGAAATATGTGGGTGGCTGTGTGGAACTGAGAACATGGTAGTCATGTGAGGTGTCAGTGCAACCAACAAAAAGCTGAAGTCAGCAGTCCACACGACGTGTCGTTTGCAGTGGTGTGGGTTTAACCCTTTGAGTGTGTATGGCGCACTTCTGCGCCTGTCAGCTGATCAGTCCAAACAAAGCCTGTACAGCTGAATAGAGTATGAAATGTACAAACCTTTTAACACTACTTGGTGGCCGAGAGGTGTGGCTTTTCATTTACCGTGAGAACTGGAAATGGTCCAACGCAATAAGTAGGTCAAATCAGCGTTTGAAGCCCGCCCCCTTTCATTCTGCTGTTTGACATGGAGGAAACAGGATGGTGAGGAAAACGCTCTCAGCTGAAGCGGTATTAGCACTGGTATTCACCACTCCTGGGTTAGAGGAAGAGCTTAACCCTAGTTCGTCATCTGCGTTAGAGTCCAGCTCTGATTATGTGCCTTCGGACAATGGTGCAAGCAGTTCTTGTGAAAGTAGAGACAGACATCTTGTGCGCAACACTGCAGCTGCATTTTCTGTATCCAGCCGGGCCCAAAATGGCACAGGAGCCTCGTCTGCAGATTGTTCTACTTTGCCAAACCGTGGTCGCGGAGCAAAAAGGTCCAGAGCAGCCCGTGGGCAACATTTGGCTGGACAAGAGCACACTGCCGGTGCGCATCGACGTGTGCCACGTGTGCGCGGTGGCAGGACAATCGATAGTGACGATGCGGCGGGAGGTTTGGACATTGACGACTGGGAGCTTCTTAGAGATGAAGAGGTTTATCAGCCATGGCTGAAAGCATTTGAACAGCCAGTTGGATATTGTGGAGAGAAGGACCTGTCATCTGCGCCCGCCGTTGATTTGTGTCGCTTTTTTGGACTCCGGAATTCTGGATGCTTGTGACCGACGAAACAAACAGGTACATATTTGTTGCATAAACTGTTTCATTTGCTTCATTTTAGTTTAGTGTGAAACAAATGTGCCATGAGATTTGTGTTTTTTTTTAATGATTTTTAGTAATTTTGCCAATGATGGGTCAAAAGGCTATATGGTGGCAGTGTGTGAAACAAAAATTGTCCATCCATCCATCTTCTACTGCTTTTCCGGAGCGGTAGAAGATGAAGCGGCAAATGAAGGGGCAAAAGGCCATGTGGTGACAGTGTGACACCAAAATTGTTTTTGTTTTGAATGATTTTTAGTAATTTTGTCAATGATGGGACAAAAGGACCATGTGGTGACAGTGTGTGAAACAAAAATTGTCCATCCATTCATCTTTGGGCTGCACGGTGGCGCAGTGGTTAGCACTGCGGCAGCACAGTTTACCCTTGGCCGGGGGATTGTGGGGATCGTGGGATCGTGGGTTCGATCCCAGCCCCCGACCAACAGTGATCTGTGTGGAGTTTGCATGTTCTCCCCGTGTTGCGTGGGTTTACTCCGGGATTTCTCCGGTTTCCTCCCACATGCCAAAGACATGCATGTTAGGTTAATTGGCTGTTCTAAATTGTCCCTAGATATCTATTTCCTATAGGCCCTTAGAATAGAGGGTTAGTATTAATGAAAGCGCTTTGAGTGGTCTTTGTGACTAGAAAAGCGCTATATAAGTGCAGGTTAGTTAGTTAGTTAGTTAGTTCTACTGCTTTCCGGAGCAGTAATTAGGTCCAATTATGCACAATGCATGGATGCAAGTTCACCTGGCAGACACTTGGGTACCTCTGCAACACTTTTATAATTAGGACTTTGCATCTAACTGTAATTCTGAAGCTATAGTGTTATAATAAAATTTGGATTGTTGCAATATGCCAATTAGGTCCAATTATGCACAATGCATGGATGCAAGTTCACTTGGCATACAACTGGGCTTCTCTGCAACATTTTTGTAATTGTGACTTTGCATCTAACTATTACCATTCTGGAGCTGTAGTGTTATAAAATTTGGATTGTCGCAATATGCAAATTAGGTCCAATCATGCACTATGCATGGATACAAGTTCACCTGGCAGACATTTGGGTCCCTCTGCAACATTTTTGTAATTGGGACTTTGCCTCTAACTATTACCGTTCTGAAGCTATAGTGTTATAATAAAATTTGGATTGTTGCAATATGCATATTAGGTCCTCTTATGCACTATGCATGTGTAGGAAAAATTAAATTTTGGACAACCTCTAGAAAACCCCCAGGAAACATTTTTGATTAGATGCTGATGGCTAATATGAGCATTTCTAGTAAATGTGTCTGAAGGACTGTAATTTGGATTGTTTTGGTTTGGGGTTTATCAGTAAAAGCAGTAGCGCTTTTGCGCCACGGGTGGCACTAAGTAGTGATGGGACACTGTTAAGCTGTTAGAGCGCGAGAGAAGAAGAGTAGAGAATGTTCCAGAGAGTGAAGGAAAATGGTGTCGAGTGATGTGGCTGTTATCGGGTGATGTCCCGTGTAAGAGTGCCGTGCCTGGTGTTGTAGAAAGTCAATAAACCGCTGAAAAGTCCGCCAGTTGGCCCTCTCCTTCTTCTTCGCCCTCCGGGGTGTAACAAAATTTGGTGGCAGAGGATGGTTCAGTCGTGCCTAAGACGGTGAGTGTGCAAATAAAAAAAAAAAAACGAGCAGAAACGATGGAACTGGAGCAGCTGCTAGATAAGCTAAGCGAGGCCTTGGTGCCATTACAGGCCGAACAGCTACACGAGGTCTGTTTGTTTGCCCAGATAAACCCAGTCAAGCCGTCTAAAAAGTACACACTGGTACGATTGTTAAACGAGGAGGTGGAAAAGACCATTGAGAGCAAAGAGGAGGATGTAGCCCACGCGTTTCTGCTAAAGCTAATAGCATGTGCTACCAAAGCTAAGCAAAGCGAACCGTCGACGCAGGCGGCGGCAGCGGCCGGCACGAGCCGGGAGGCAGAGGTACTCGCCAGTTTACAGAACCAATATGTCGCTCTGCATGAAAGTTTCCTTTATTCAACTAAAAAGCTTGAAGAGCTTTGCACTGTGTATATCTGTGTTGTTTGAGGCTGGTTTTGATGTATGGACATCAATGTATGTTAGGATGGATGGGTGTTAATGTTGATTTGTAAAAAATACAGTAAATTGTTTACTTGGGGTCTTAAAGGTGGTAATTTGTATAAAATTCACATGGGTGAAATTATGGAAATTATGGTGTTCACTTCTTCCTTCTCCCTTTCGAACAGTGTATACTGTTACTTTATTGCATTTGCCATTTGTTTGTTTTTGTTATACTTTTTTTGTTCGAAATAATCTATCTATCTATCTATCTAAGAGGAAATAACGAGGCTCACTGGTAACGTGGCCACTCAGCCACAAAGTCGTCCTTTTCTGACACAGGCCGCAGTCCCCGCACGCCCCTACTGCCAGAAGTGACCATTAAGCGGGAGTTTAGGATAAATGGTCAGATAGGAGAGAGGGGCCAAAGAGACAAGTTGTCTTATTCCAACCTCATTCACCAGATTGATATGGGCCTAAAGAAAAAGCACAGTGATGCTGAGATAATTGAGGCTGTTGTCAGAGCAGTGAGTCCCGGACTGAGTCTGCGAGATATGCTGGAGATCAAGTCAGATCTCACCCTGTCACAGTTGCGCATCATCCTGCGAGGACATTATAAAGAGGATAGTTCCACTGACTTGTACAATCGTCTGATAAACCTCACACAAGACAGTAACGAGTCACCTCAGAGCTTCCTGTTCCACGCCATTGAGTTAAAAGAAAGACTTTTAGCAGCATCCAGAGAGCCTGGCACGGAAGAGCAGTATAGCTCTGACCTTATTCAGAGGAAGTTTCTGAGGGCGGTGGAAACAGGACTGATTAGTGCTGACGTGAAGTACCAACTGAAGCGCTATCTGGAGGATCCTGCCATCACCGACGAGCTTCTGATTTCTAAGATGAATACAGCAGCCAGTCTTGAATGGGAATGACACCAAAAATTCAAGAGGCACATTAAAGAACCCAAAGTTCGAGAATGCCGAGTGGAAAATCTGACGGGTCAGTAAGCAACCGTGGAAGGAGTGGATGGCCAAGAGCGCCCTCCACCATCGACAAAAGGTAAAATCCTTAAATCCCAAAGCACAGTGACCCGCACGGAATCTGAGCTCCTGGACATAGTCACGCAGCTGAAGAGTGACATGGAGGAGATCAAGAAGGCTATACAGTGGGGCAAAAAAGTATTTAGTCAGCCACCAGTTGTGCAAGTTCTCCCCTTTAAAAGATGAGAGAGGTCTCCAATTTTCATCATAGGTATACCTCAACTATGAGAGACAAAATGAGAAACAAAAATCCAGAAAATCACAATGAAGGATTTTTAATGAATTAATTGGTAAATTCCTTGGTAAAATAAGTATTTGGTCAATAACAAAAGTTCATCTCAATACTTTGTTATATACCCTTTGTTGGCAATGACAGAGGTCAAACGTTTTCTGTAAGTCTTCACAAGGTTTTCACACACTGTTGCTGGTATTTTGGTCCATTCCTCCATGCAGATCTCCTCTAGAGCAATGATGTTTTGAGGCTGTCGCTGGGCAACACGGACTTTCAACTCCCTCCAAAGATTTTCTATGGGGTTGAGATCTGGAGACTGGCTAGGCCACTCCAGGACCTTGAAATGCTTCTTACGAAGCCACTCCTTCATTGCCCGGGTGGTGTGTTTGGGATCATTGTCATGCTGAAAGACCCAGCCACGTTTCATCTTCAATGTCCTTGCTGATGGAAGGAGGTTTTCACTCAAAATCTCACGATACATGGCCCCATTCATTCTTTTCTTTACACGAATCAGTCGTCCTGGTCCCTTTGCAGAAAAACAGCCCCAAAGCATGATGTTTCCACCCCCATGCTTCACAGTAGGTATGGTGTTCTTTCTCCTCCAAACACGACAAGTTGAGTTTTTACCAAAAAGTTCTATTTTGATTTCATCTGACCATATGACATTCTCCCAATCCTCTTCTGGATCATCCAAATGCTCTCTAGCAAACTTCAGATGGGCCTGGACGTGTACTGGCTTAAGCAGGGGGACACGTCTGGCACTGCAGGATTTGAGTCCCTGGCAGCGTAGTGTGTTACTGATGGTAGCCTTTGTTACTTTGGTCCCAGCTCTCTGCAGGTCATTCACTAGGTCCCCCCGTGTGGTTCTGGGATTTTTGCTCACCGTTCTCGTGATCATTTTGACCCTATGGGGTGAGATCTTGTGTGGAGCCCCAGATCGAGGGAGATTATCGGTGGTCTTGTATGTCTTCCATTTTCTAATAATTGCTCCCACAGTTGATTTCTTCACACCAAGCTGCTTACCTATTGCAGATTCAGTCTTCCCAGCCTGGTGCAGGTCTACAATTTTGTTTCTGGTGTCCTTTGACAGCTCTTTGGTCTCGGCCATAGTGGAGTTTGAAGTCTGACTGTTTGAGGTTGTGGACATGTGTCTTTTATACTGATAATGACTTCAAACAGGTGCCATTAATACAGGTAATGAGTGGAGGACAGAGGAGCCTCTTAAAGAAGAAGTTACAGGTCTGTGAGAGCCAGAAATCTTGCTTGTTTGTAGGTGACCAAATACTTATTTTACCGAGGAATTTACCAATTAATTCATTAAAAATCCTTCAATGTGATTTTCTGGATTTTTTTTTCTCATTTTGTCTCTCATAGTTGAGGTATACCTATGATGAAAATTGGAGACCTCTCTCATCTTTTAAGTGGGAGAACTTGCACAATTGGTGGCTGACTAAATACTTTTTTGCCCCACTGTACGTGAGTCTCCCAGAGCACCTCATGCTCAAAGAGCCAGGAGGACACGTGGCTGCAAAGGCTGTTAGTCCACCAGCAATGGCGATCAGTGCGACCACTGCTACAGATGTAGATTCAGCGGCCACATGTCGAGGGAATGTCGGATAGGAAGGAGACCTGGAAAAAGGACAGGGCAAGTAGACACGGCGGCCCATACTGTCACAACCACAGCAGAACAAGCTAACACACAAGAGCTGTATGAGCTAGTTACTGACAGTATTCGGAAGTTGGAAGCAAGGCTGGTAGCTAAAGCAGAGGCACCTCCTGAAGAAACGGTCCGTGGTAATCTACTGTCCCCTAATCACCGATTACAGTTACTCAATTTGGTTGGGAAAAAATATGTCATAATCTGCTTCCTCAATGATAAAGAGACAGAAGCGTTGTGAGACACAGGGTCACAGGTCTGCTTAATGAATGACACCTGGAGACAGGAGCACCTGCCACACACCACCGTCAGGGACTTAGCCGAGTTGGTGGGTCCAAGTATTCTGAATGGGAGGGCCTTGAACCAGACACCGATTCCATTCTCAGGGTGGGTCGAAGTCACCTTCAAGCTGCCGGCAGATAGTAGCCCACTGGTGGAACTCTTAGTTCCTGTGCTAGTGGTGAAGGAGGATGGAGTGGCAGAGCAGCCTATCATTGGGTTCAACGTGATTGACCATGTCCTGAAGATGGGCATTAACCCCCCTTGTGCCATCAGTGAAGCTGCTAGTGCAGCCTTCTCCTTTGATTGTAAGAAAACAGAGGTATTTTTGAAGGTGATGCAAAGTGAGGAGAATAGGCTGGGGGAAGGAATGGTAAAAGTTGGCAGTGAGTTGGTCACCATCCCTGCTGGCCAAACCAAAGCAGTTAAAGGTTTTGTCAGGGCAGACTCACTTCCAGACACACAAGACGTCTTGTTTGAGCCGAGTCAGTACACCCAGTTACCGGAGGGTTTGCAGATGCAAAGTGGGATGGTGCAGTTATGGAAAGGGAGGCGATCTATGTTCAAAATACCTATAACAAACAGTACTTCCCGTGATATCCAGCTGCCCGCTAAGACCATTTTGGGACAAACACAGAGAGTTAAAACTGCTTACCCGGCAGACATTAGACCCCCTGCTGTAAACCAAGCGACAGCAGACCCGACGACGAGTGAAACTGGAAGGAAGAAAGAGACTGAAATGAACTGTGCCGTCAAAGAGACTATGGACATGTGGGACCCCCCCCAGTTCCCCTTGATCATCTCTCGCCCACACAACAAGAGCAAGTAAAGCAGCTACTACGGGAGGAACGGCAAGCGTTTTCCCGTGAGGAGTATGATGTAGGGACAATTCCCTCTTTACAGTTGAAAATCAGTCTCAAGGATCCCACTCCTGTCAAAAAGACTTACGTATATCTCTGTTCCCAGACCACTTCATAAAGAAGTAAAAGAGTATTTAGAAGATCTGCTTAACAGGGGCTGGATCATCAAATCTAAGTCATCGTACTCCAGTCCAATCGTCTGTGTGCGAAAGAAAGATGGAGGTCTGCGTTTGTGCTGCGACTTTAGAGAGCTGAACAAAAAGTCTATACCTGACAGACACTCAATTCCCCGCATACAAGACATGCTAAACAGTTTGAATGGGAGTTCCTGGTTTTCAGTCCTCGACCAAGGGAAGGCGTATCACCAGGGTTTCCTGGAAGAGTCGAGTAGGCCCCTCACTGCATTTATCACTCCCTGGGGTTTGTTCGAGTGGGTAAGAATTCCTTTTGGTTTGTCCTCAGCACCAGCAGCATTCCAAAGATCTATGGAGGAGTGTTTGTGGGGGTTGAGGGATGATATTTGTCTGCCTTACCTCGATGATAACCTTGTTCATTCACAGACTTTTGAAGACCACTTGTGAGACCTGAGGAGCGTCCTGCACCGCTATCATAGCCATGGGGTGAAGCTGACTCCCCGGAAATGTGAGTTATTCAAGCAGCAGGTATGTTTCCTTGGCAAAATGGTAACAAAACAGGGCTACACTGTGGACCCTGCGGACATTGCCCTGGTGCAGACCCTCAAACAGCAGCAACCTTCCACTGTTGGAGAACTAAGGAAATTGCTAGGTTTTATTTCATATTACCGCAGCTATATTCCAAACTTCTCCCGTATAGCAAAGCCTCTTTACGACCTTCTTGCTAACGATCACACAGATAAAGCAAAGAAAAACTCAAAAAAACATGTCAAAAAGAAAGATAGTGGCCAGTTGCCCTCATCCCATGCAATCAGGTGGCGCCCTGAGCATCATGCAGTACTCTGTCAGCTTGTTGACTTTCTCTCCCAGCCCCCAGTGTTAGGTTACCTGAACTTTGAGGAACCCTTCATTTTGCACTGTGACGCTTCACAGGAGGGGCTTGGGGTGGTGTTATATCAGCGATAACAAGACATACTGGTGGTGATGGCATATGGATCCAGGACACTGTCAAATCCAGAGAAAAACTACCACCTTCATTCAGGGAAGCTGGAGTTTCTTGCCATGAAGTGGGCCATCTGTGAGAGGTTTCGGGATTACCTGTACTATTCCCCACCATTCACTGTCTATACGGACAATAATCCCCTAATGTATGTGCTCACCACTGCAAAGTTAAACGCAACCACACAGAGGTGGGTAGCAGAACTAGCTGATTTCCAGTTTGTGATTAAATACCGCCCTGGGAAAGCAAACAGAGATGCAGATGGCCTTTCACGTATGCCCCTAGATATGGAGCAGTACATGAACAAATGCACACAAAATGTTGATCCTGATGTAATGCATTGTGTGGCGCAGACAGTCAAGGTAAAGTCACAAGAAAATGAACCATGGTTCTGCCCAGTCACCATTTCCACTCTCATTAGTGAAGCAGATCGAGAAGCCAGCTCTGTAGCTGAAATATCAAAGACTGCTCTAAAGAGAGCTCAAGAAGAAGACTCTGTGATTGGAGAGGTGTTGCATTATGTGGTGTCAAAACAATGACCAAGAAGTGGAAAGCAGCTGAACAATAAAATTGCAGCTCTAGTCAGGCAAAAACACAAGCTGTACCTAGAAGATGATGGACTGCTTTACAGGAGAACGGCATCGCATGACCAGCTACTTCTACCCCAAAAGTTTCACAAGCTCGTGTTTAAAGAGCTCCACAAAAACATGGGCCATTTAGGGGTAGAGAGAGTGATGAACTTGATAAGGGAGCGCTTTTATTGGGCTCATATGCAAAGGGATGTTGAGCACTACATCACTAAAGTTTGTAGTTGTTTGAAGAATAAACGTCCCAACAAGCAAACACGGGCACCACTGACTAATATTGTCATCACGTATCCATTCAAACTCGTGTCCGTTGATTTCTTGCACTTGGAGAGGTGCAAAGGAGGATATGAGTATATCCTGGTTATAATGGACTACTTCACTCGCTTTGCCCAGGCTTATCCTTGCCACAACAAAGCTGCTCACACCGCTGCTCAGAAGATATTTGGGGATTTTGCCCTCAAATTTGGCTTCCCCACACGTCTCCATCATGATCAGGGTAGAGAGTTCCAAAATAAACTCTTTGCAAAACGCCAGGAGTACAGTGGTGTGCAGAGGTCCCGAACAACGCCCTACCATCCCTAAGGGAATGGGCAGGTGGAACGATTCAATCGTACACTGTTGGCAATGCTCAGAAACTTGCCCGAAGCAGCCAAGGAAGACTGGAAGTCCTCTCTGGCAAAAGTGGTTCATGCCTATAATTGCACGCGCAGTGAGGCTACGGGGTACGCGCCATATTTTCTGCTATTTGGCCGTAGTCCAAAGCTGTCCATTGATCTAATGTTTGGCCTAACAACAAAAGAGCAGAGCACTTCTCAGCAGGACTTTGCTGAAAAGTGGAGAGCCAAAATGACTGAAGCTCACAAACTTGCCTCTAAAACAGCAAACAAAGAGGGGATGAGAAGTAAAACCCTTTATGATAAAAAGGTTCACGGTGCTGAGTTGCCCCCTGGATCCAGAGTACTGGTCCGAAACTTGATCGAGAAAGGTGGGCCAGGAAAATTAAGATCATTCTGGGAAGACAAGGCGTATGTAGTGACCCAAAAGAAGTACCCAGACAGTCCAGTGTATGAAATCAGACCTGAAAATGGCAAGGGGCGCACTCGGGTCATGCACAGAAACCTTTTGCTACCCTGTGACTTTCTTTCCATGGAAACAGTGGAGCCTGCCTCTAATAAAACAAGAGAAAGAGTGTCTAAAAGGCAAAGGAATGTGGACAGACAAAACAGCACAGACGATGAAGATGAAGAGGGCTGGAGTACCATAATTGGATTACGAGCTGGAAAGGATCAAAATCACCATCCACTGAGAGCCGATGCACCGGAGTTCTACCCGCACAGTGACACTACTCCGGAGGATGAGGACCAGGACACAGATGACGTCACACAGGTGCAGCTGGCACCAGAGGTCAACAATCCGGGGGTCCCAGATCCAGCTGAGGCAGACCAGGACCAGGGTGATGTGGTGTCGGAGTCCAGTTCCAGTGACCAGGAGGGACCTGTCGAGATCCCTGCTAAAACGTATCCTTCAAGAATGAGAAAACAGAAGTTGATATTTACTTATGATAAGTTAGGCCAACCTTGCACTTCATCTGTTTAAAACAAATGTGTAGAAGCTAGAGATAACCATTGTTCAGACATGAATGTTTTGGAAAGTAAATGAGTAGTGACTAAACTCATCAACAAGTTACTTTTATGGTTGATTTAAAAAAAAAAAGATTTTCAGTGTGTTACTAAGGTACAGGCATCACATAAAGGTTTATTACCTCCACCAGGCCGAAGGCCAGGAGGAGGTTATGTTTTTGCCAGCGTTTGTTTGTCTGTCTGTCTGTCTGTTTGTCTGTTTGTCTGTTGGTTAGCAAGATAACTCAAAAAGTTTTGGACGGATTTCGATGAAACTTTCAGGCCTTGTTGGAAATGGTACAAGGAAGAACTGATTAAACTTCGGGGATGATCCGGATCACCGTCTGCATACAGGAATTTTTTAAATGATTCTTTAACATTGTCAGACACGACCATTTTCAACATGTGTGCAGGGGCAATAGAGGGCGCTGGTCATCGTGTCTGATGAACACAAACTCTGCCTTCTTCAAAATTTTAGGCACAAAAGGACGCAGAAAACTGTGGTGGGCAGGGCCCGCCACAGTGCCTGTGTTTGCGCTACGCTGCAAAACTTGAGACGGCCAGCTGTCCGCCGCCGGATTATTTGGCAGAAATTCCCCGGCCAGCCACAGGGGCTGCACAAAAACCAGCTCTCTGCCGGGGGAGGCTTCCAAATCCTCTTTTTTCTGCGGAGCGCAAACCCAATAAAACCCACGGCAACCATTATCGCACCTTCTTTTGTCCAGCGGCTCCGGAACAGAGAGGAATCCCGGCGCCAGTAATGCTGCGCCTGATATGTGTGACTCTAATGCTAAAAGTGACTGCATCAGGGATTTACCACCTCAAGTCGCACTTTGCTACACAGCGCCACAAAAACTGTGTAGCCACATTCCATCGACGGATGAACATTTTCAGCCAGTGACAGAACCGACGCCTTCCAAATCCAATGCATCACTAGCAGAGGTGATGTTTTGTCATTTTGTGGCAGAGCACAATCTACCCCCATTGGTGGCAGATCACTTCAGTGATTTGGTGCCAACATTTTTTCCTGACAGCAAGAGCACTCAATTTTTTTGTGCTACTTGGCTTATTATTTTCACAATACCAAAAAGTTACGGCTCAACATTGTCTCCATATAAGTGTACATTTGAATAAATATGTTGGAAATAGTTCATGTTGCAGTTGCTGTTTGCTTAGTTTTTGTTTGTTTGTATGGCGGATGATAAAATAAGGCACGGCGATCTGGAGTTTTTAAGGAAGTTTATTCATCGATCATCGCCATCATAGGAACTCCGCTCCAGCCCAAGTGTGAGTAGACTGGAGCGGGGTCCTCAGGCTCTCCAGCAAAGAGACACAAGATGTGTGTGTCAGCAGCAGTTGAAGGAATGAGAGGATGAGTTACAGAACATGTGCATTATTTATACCCAGTTACAGACAATACGTGAAAGACATGGGACATTTGCATCACAGTAAGAGCAGGAAGCCTGAATGTTTGCATTTGATTCATACAAAACAGCATGATACCAGCGGAAGGAGCTAGACACAGGAAGGCTGCCTATTGTTCTGTTAATCGCTCCAGATGCGCGCTCTGCATGTCCCAGTCTGTTGTGGGGGTTACGCCACAGTTTGTTAGTTTGTTTTTGCTACAGTTTTCTTTCATCTGCCGATAAATACAGTTTTTAAGTACTCAGTACAGGTGTGAAAGCCCCCCCCCCCCAATAAGGGAGGCATGAGGTCAGTACAGGTGTGAAAGCCCCCCCAATAAGGGAGGCATGAGGTATGCCTTGACAGGTCGCAGACTGGCACTTTACACATGGAGGAGATAGACACAACAGCAACACTTCAGTTTATTACCTCCGCCAAGGAGGTAATGCTTTTACTACAGAACCACTAACCCTATCATTGTGAATCCAATTGCTAGTCATATGTTTTCATGGTCAAGGAATCTGAAAACCTACACACAAACACTGCATGGGGGGGAACTGTGGCGCTTGGTGGAGGTCTGCGCTCTCCGAGTGCTTTTCTAGTTTGGTAGGCTATGACTAGATTGAGTACCCTTACTCTCAGGAAAGATGCAGATACCCACCATGATGGATGGAGCGGTTGATGGTCATCGTGCACAAAGACCTCTTCTGCGAATGTATTGCATGGAACAGGAGATACATGCTGTACTATGGACTATTACCAGTTTGCATCTTTATGGACTTTAATGAACTCTGACTCCTGTTTAGTAATATCCTACTTACATGAGATACATGGTTACCAAATGTGGACTGTGAAAAAAAAAAAGTAGCTTTGGAAAGTTGTTTGTAATGTCGGGTTGACATTAAATTTTCGAGGGGTGAGTGTAGGAAAAATTAAATTTTGGACAACCTCTAGAAAACCCCCCAAAACATTTTTGATTAGATGCTGATGGCTAATATGAGCATTTCTAGTAAATGTGTCTGAAGGACTGTAATTTGGATTGTTTTGGTTTGGGGTTTATCAGTACAAGCAGTAGCGCTTTTGCGCCACGGGTGGCGCTCAGTAGTGATGGGACACCGTTAAGCTGTTAGAGCGCGAGAGAAGAAGAGTAGAGAATGTTCCAGAGAGTGAAGGAAAATGGTGTCGAGTGATGTGGCTGTTATCGGGTGATGTCCCATGTAAGAGTGCCGTGCCTGGTGTTGTAGAAAGTCAATAAACCGCTGAGAAGTCCGCCAGTTGGCCCTCTCCTTCTTCTTCGCCCTCCGGGGTGTAACACATGGATGCAAGTTCACTTGGCAGACACTTGGGTTCCTCTGCAACATTTTTGTAATTGGGACTTTGCCTCTAACTATTACCGTTCTGAAGCTATTGTCATTTGAAAATTTGAGGTCAAACTTTGCGTTTTCCTGATAAAAATTCTACACACTCAAAGGGTTAACTTGTAACCATTGTTTTTCATATGCTGTGTCAGGACCCTGTGAGAGGTGTGATGTGCAATGCATCCTGTGCAGTGGCATGGAAACTGTGGCATGTGGCGAAAGCTTCTTTCCTATTTCAATCAAATGGGAACTTCGCCTTTCACCTGTCAGTGCCCATTCATAAATGTACAGCAGAGATGGTATTTTAGCAAAGGTTGAACTGGGAGTTTCAATTTGAGTCCCCTGTGGTGTGCAGGAGAGAGACAGTGACAAACTGCAAATTAAACCTCTGCCTAACAGGCTGAAGGGGCACTGAGGTGAAAATAGGAAGTTATGAGTAAATGTTTTCCCATCCACCGTACATGACAATGGTTCAGTAAAAAATTCATGTGTGAAACCTCCACTTGCCACCTGTGATGTAAGGGAATGAGAGGTAAGGGGAGGTTTTAACCCAGAGGCTGATGACAACACTGAATTAGTAGCCCCAGAGTCTACCATAAAATCTATCCTTTTCCCTGAAAACTTAACAGGCAGAATTGGTAAATCTCTGAAATAAGAAGTAGAATATAATGCACATGTCATTGCCGGCATGTTGTTAGTATGGAGTGTGTGTGTGTGGCTGTAGCGTGATTTTTGTTGGCAAGCATATGTGCGGCGTCTGCTGGGGGTGAAGGTAGAGAGAGCTCACATGTTCCAGTCTTATCTGCCTGGCGTCACTGCTGTGGCTGTTGAGGCTGGAGTTGTGGAGGTGGTGGCTGAGGGAAAGGGTGTGGTGACTGGCCAGGGTTTCATCAGGCCCAGGGTCCATGGCTACCTTGCTGGAAGTTACCTCTGCCTCTTCCCCTTCCACGGGGCCCGGACCTTGGTCTAACAGAGCATGCTGTAGCCCAGTGTCCAGCTTGCTTGCAGTAGCTGCAGGTTGACAGTTGTGGGCACTGTCACATCCAGTGTCCGTCTTGCCCGCAATACCGGCACTGATTAGGGCCAGCGGAGGAACCTGGGTGTGGCTGGGTTGCAGTTGGGACCCACTGGGCCATTGTCAACAAGGCCTTTTCCAGGTTGTCTTCCTTATTTCTCAATCTCTTTTTTTTTTTTCAGAGCTCTCATTCTTCCTGTGGTGATGTTCAGCATGGCGGAGTATTTCTTGTGATGTCTGAGTCTCCCAGCCAATGCATGTCTGCTTCACATCCGCGGCCAAACTGGGGAGAAGGCCCACCATAAACCACATGTTCAAATGTGTTCCATATGCTCCTTTGTCTGTCATATAATCATCTGGACATTTTATGACTGCTGCCCCATTGAATACTTTCCTCAGCCGGTGAAAATAATCTCCCGGTGTTTTGTCGTCCTTCTGCTTGTAGTTTGCCACCTTGCTCAGATCTGAGCATTTCCTGCACTCCGTGGTGATGGCCTCCATCAGCCTAAAGAGACCGTTCTTGTAATCTACATTGTGTGTGCCTGACGATGTACCCCAGTCCTTGTGATCCGGTCGAACATCTTTTTCAAACAAAGGCATTTCAAGGCAGTCGACAGGGTCAGCGGGTTATGTTTAAATTCAGGAGGGGGCATGTCATCTTCAAGTGTGAATGAATGTGGCCCAGACAGAGCTGGATACAATGCCGCAGTGAAAGGGTTAGTAGGATGGGGGGTGGGGGGTACAGGACAATCACGCTCACAGGGTGGGGGAGTAGGGTCCCCAGTAGAGGGTGAAAATTGCCTTTGTGTGGTGTATGTTTTCCCTGTCCTTTTGTTTCCATTCATGTTCCAGTCTATTCTGCTTTTGTTTATTCCTACATGCCTTTGCTTCCGTCAGCCACATCTCTGCTGCCCCCTTTTCTAACTGCAACTGCGTCAGCTTTTCTCTGTCCTTCTTACTCTGTTTCTTTTTTTTTTTTTACATATTGTGGTGGACACACTCATGGAGATTCTGTCACTCACATTTTAGGTCGGAACAAAGGCAGGAAGCTGCAGGAATATTAGCTTTGGTATGCAAGGCCTGAGACTGTCGGGGTGCAATTAAAGGATTAAGGAAAGGATGCATGGGAGACAGTGGAAGTGATATCATGGAGAGAAATGCATTGTGACTGTCTTTATAATGCAAAGTGGTCTGTGTGACATGTGATCTACGAAGTGTGAAGTCCCTGATATTTAAGGACGAGAGTTTACTGTTTCATTCCCTTTTTTCTCTCTGCTTTGAGATGATGGTGTTGTGAATAAAGTTGACTTTGAGAGAGAACTCTGTCTCGTCATTTTCACATCACCACATTGGTGACCCGAGACGTATCATGGAAGAAGAAAATTCCCCCGGGCCAGCCGCATCAGGAGCCCCCAGCCAAACGAATGCCGCTACAGTCCAGCTACCGGACTTCTGGCAGAACAATCCGTGCTCCTGGTTCAACGCGGTTGAGGCGCAGTTCATCCTCCAGGGGATATCGGTAGATGCCACGACATTCTACCATGTAGTCGCAAAGCTGGACAACAACACGGCCCAGCATGTGGAGAGCCTGATCGACCAGCCGCCGGAGAGCGACTTATACGGCGTGTTGAAGGCTGCACTCATCCAGCAATTCACCCCCTCAGCGGAGGAGCGAGCAGAGAGGCTCCTGGCACTGACGGAGGGGGAAAACGACATGCCTGCGAGCCTGATGGAAAAGTTGTTGAGGTTGAAAGACTCTGACGATGATCACTTCATTTTCACCCACCTCTTCCTCAGGACTCTACCGTCAGCAGCGAGAGAGACCCTGGCCAGTTCGCCACTGTTGGCCCTACAGGACTACCGCGCGCTGGGCCGGGAGGCGCAGCGGATTGCCAACGCCACCAAGCGGCGCACAGCCACGGCCGCTGCAGCGGAACGCGTAGCGACGACCGGAGACAACAGGGGGCCAGAGGCAGCGGTGCCAGACTCACCGACGACGGCGGCGGCAAGGGCCAGAGAACGTGGACCGGACGTCCTTTGTTTCTACCATCGCTGCTTCGCAGAGAGGGCACGCAAGTGTGTACCGCTGTGCCAGTTCGGGCATTCGGGAAACGCCAAGACCGGGGGTCAGTAGCAGCCGCGGCCCTCAGGGAAGAGAACAAGCTGCTGTACTTGTCGGACGCACGCTCGGGGAGGCAGTTCCTCGTCGACACAGGCTCCCAGTTGAGCTTCATCACACCTTCCTACGCGGACAGACTAGCTGGTTCCGGAGGTCCCCGGGTGACGGCAGCGAACGGCTCAGAGATTAAGACCTTTGGTGAGAAGACTGTGCTTCTGTCTCTACACGGCCGTACATTTGAGTGGACTTTTGTTGTAGCAGCAGTAAATTTCAATATGTTGAGGGCTGATTTTTTGTGCTCACATGGTTTGTTGGTTGATCTCGCTAACAGGCGCCTGGTTAATGCACTTTCTTTTGATTCTATCCCCTGTACAGCGCGAGTGGCCCCGCCAACAGCTCAAGCCAACGTCACAGCAGCAAGCAGTAAGTTCCACACACTGCTCACTCAGTTCCCAGCACTCACGGTCCCCACATTTTCGGCAACTGTCGCTAAACACGGGGTGGAGCATTTTATTACCACTACCGGACCGCCCGTTTTTGCAAAAGCTCGGCGCTTGGACGCAGTTAAACTAGCCATAGCGCGCGAGGAGTTCGCCAACCTGGAGAGGCTGGGCATTATCTGACGTTCAAACAGTCTGTGGGTTTCCCCCCTGCATATGGTCCCGAAAGCTGATGGATCATGGCGCCCTTGCGGGGATTTCCGCAGGTTAAACAACGCTACAGCGCACGACCGCTACCCAATCCCACATATCCAAGATTTTTCCGTTCATTGGGCAGGGGCGCGCATTTTTTCTAAAATAGACTTGGTCCGTGGTTACCACCAAGTCCCAGTGCGCACTGAGGACAATCCCAAAACAGCGGTAATAACTCCGTTTGGCCTATTCGAGTTTTTACGCATGCCATTCGGACTTAAAGGGGCTGCTCAGACGTTCCAGCGCATGATAGACGTGGTGCTTCGCGATCTCCCTTTCGTGTTCATCTACCTGGACGATATTTTAGTAGCCAGCGCGTCCGAAGACGAACATGAAAAACACCTGCCCACAGTTTTCCGGAGGTTGGGAGATCACGGGTTAATAATCAACCCAGCGAAGTGTCAGTTCGGGGTGGCGCAGATCGATTTTTTAGGACACCGCGTCTCCCCTGAAGGAGCAGTTCCGCTGCCTGACAAAGTGCGCGCTGTGGCAGATTTTCCCCGGCCGCAGACGGTCAGGGCATTGCAGGAGTTTTTGGGAATGGTGAATTTTTATAACCATTTTCTCCCCCGCGCGGCGCAACTCATGCAGCCGTTGTATGCCGCGCTCAAAAAAAAGAAACCCGCGGATAAGATCGAGTGGCCCCCGGATCTGGACCAAGCGTTCTCCGAGGTGAAAGCAACCTTGGCAAAGGCTGCGTTGTTGGCACATCCAGACCCAACAGCCCACATAGCGCTCACCACTGACGCGTCAGAGGTGGCCATAGGGGTGGTCATGGAGCAACACGTAGCCGGAGTTTGGCAGCCCCTCACCTTTTTCAGCAGGACCTTGCGCGATAGCGAACATAAATACAGCGCGTTCGACAGGGAGCTGCTCGCTCTCCATTTGGCCATCCGCCACTTCCAGTTCTGGCTGGAAGGACGCGCTTTCACCGCGTTCGTTGACCACAAACCGCTAACATTCGCGATGGCCAAGGTCTCTGAACCGTGGTCAGGCCGGCAGCAGAGACAGCTGACCGCCATATCAAAGTTTACCACTGATATTCGGCATGTGGCGGGCAAACTCAATGTAGTTGCAGATTGCCTCTCGCGCGCCGTGGCGGCCCCAGTCAGCGTAGGGGTAGATTATGCAGCCATGGCCACGGAGCAGGTTAATGATGCGGACATGCACGCGCTCCAGTCTGGACCAACAGGGTTAAGGCTGGAGAACAGGGTGCTGCAAGACGGTATGCCCCCCCCTAATCTGCGATGTCTCCACTGGACGGCCGCATCCAGTAGTACCGGCCGCGTGGCGCCGCCGCGTTTTTGACTCGGTTAATTCGTTAGCACATCCTGGAGTGCGCGCGTCGGTCAAAATGGTGGGAGAGAAATTTGTGTGGTCGAGCCTCCGCAAACAGGTCAAAGAGTGGGCAGCAGCCTGCACAGCGTGTCAACGAGCCAAAGTACACAGGCACATGAGGGCCCCTTTGGAACCGTTTCACATTCCAGCCAAGAGGTTCGATCACGTTCATGTGGACCTCGTCGGACCCCTCCCGCTGTCACAGGGGTGCACACACCTTCTCACAATGGTGGACCGCACCATGCGCTGTGCTCACATGGTTTGTTGGTTGATCTTGCTAACAGGCGCCTGGTTAATGCACTTTCTTTTGATTCTATCCCCTGTACAGCGTGAGTGGCCCCGCCAACAGCTCAAGCCAACGTCACAGAGGAAGCGGTAAATTCCACACACTGCTCACTCAGTTCCCAGCACTCACGGTCCCCACATTTTCGGCAACATGGAGATTCTGTGACTCACATTTTAGGTCAGAACAAAGGCAGGAAGCTGCAGGAATATTAGCTTTGGAATGCAAGGCCTGAGACTGTGGGGGTGCAATTAAAGGATTAAAGAAAGGATGCATGGGAGACAGTGGAAGTGATATCATGGAGAGAAATGCATTGTGACTGTCTTTATAATGCAAAGTGATCTGTGTGACATGTGATCTACGAAGTGTGAAGTCCCTGATATTTAAGGACGAGAGTTTACTGTTTCATTCCCTTTTTTCTCTCTGCTTTGAGATGATGGTGTTGTGAATAAAGTTGACTTTGAGAGAGAACTCTGTCTCGTCATTTTCACATCACCACAATATCTGAATTTTCTGACTGTCAGCATTAATCTTATTTCTCAAAGCAATAATTGTTTCGTGAAAAGGACCCCCCTCCCCGCCGGAGGAAATTCAGCTTGGCAGATCCACTTTTCAATAAATTCCCCACTTTCAGGACCATAATAGTCAGTCATAAATTTCACCTTTGGGCCGCTCACGCTGGAGGGACACTGTTGAGGTCTTGACCTGCAAGACCCCATTACTGACCAATATGGCCAAACACCACCAAATGTCTTGTGTGTGCTTAACGCGTCCTTTATCTTGACCGCTGGTCACCCCAGGCGTCCCCATGCATGCCCCAACATGTCTCACTGTGACTTCAGACTATGTCCCCAAACCTGTTTATAACAGGTACTGTACACCGTCTACTTTAGGCTATGTCTCCAAACCTGTTTATAACAGGTAAGGTGCACCGTCTACTTTAGGCTATGTCCCCAAACCTGTTTATAACAGGTACTGTACACCACCTTCAATGTAGTCCTGCCACAAGATCGACTCGCTGGACTCCAGAATTTGTCCTACCACGGGACTTTAACCCACTGGACATGCACAGATATTGGTCCAGTGAGGTGAACTAAATAACCGACAATTTACCAATACAATTTGCATTAAGGGCACAATAAATTTTACTTATTTTAACTTTAGGAGACTTGTAAAATGGATTCTTCTGGATAGTGTGACACCCCTTCACCATCTCCGCACTCCCGTTGCCAAACTGAGCGGAAGAGTGGAACTCCGTTCAGGAAACTCCGTTTGGGGTGATCAGCCTGCGTCGACGGACAAAGATTGGCCATCAACTATCCCACTTCTGACACCAAGAAATGTAACCAAATATTTTCTAACCCACTTATAAGGTCCTGGAGAAAATAATCAGATGGATCTGCCGAGTTGAATTTCCTTTATTACTGCATGCAGGAGAGGAGTGGGGAAACAGACCTGGTGTCTCTGCACTCCTCTGCTCAAACAAAGGAGGCCTCTGGTTTTAAAGGCCCCCTCAGAGTGCCCCCCCACACACACACATTACCTGATATGGATACATAGAGACTGGCCGAGCAGGTACGAGAACATTCTGGCAGTAACTTTCCACTCAACCACAAAGGAGCCATCTGGCAGTTATTTTCCACTCACTGTGGCCACACCATATGGACACGTGTTACTGACGGTTATAGATGTATAGCATCTGAATCATCATTTACACAGCAGATTACTACATGAATTATAAATTTCCACCACAAAAATATATATGGTCTGTGTGACATCATAAAGACACATTTGTATCCTATGATGCCTGACATCATAGGACGTCCTATACATCCTATGATGTTCAGGCAGAGATCATAGGCCACCCTATGATGTCCTATGAAGCGTGACACACACACAGACACAGAGATTTCTTGCTTTTATAGAGTGATATACTGATCATTGCACAATGCTCATTTGCACACTGTACTTAGGTTTATGCCATCTCAGGTTCATATCATCTCTGATATCAATATACCACTATCACTATAGTTATCTAGTGAATTTTCAATTACATGCCTCTTGTTTGACTGCTTTAACTGCTTTAGCTGTCCAAATTGCCTAGCGTGTGTTATTAGTACTCATTAGTATTACTATTTAGTGTAGCCCTTTGAAAAAATAGACTATATAGTTCATTGATTCATAAATAGGAGTTAATAAATAGAAAATAGACCATGTTCATTAACCACATAAATAGCAGTTAAAAATGGTTAAAAAGTGTTCATGGTTTGATATTTCATATAGTGCACGAAGTTTGGAAGTTCATGATTGGTGTCATGTGTTTTATTATTTACACAATGTGAAATGTGTTTTGTTTTTATGCTAAGTTCTTAAAGCTTGAAATATTGTAAGAATATTTAATTTTCTACATATTTGTAAAAGAAATGGGAATGTACAGTATGTTTTTTTCTGTATTGTTTATTTTCTAAGCCAATGAGAAGTGAGCTTAAGGTCAAGGGTTGGCTGGAAATGGGTGTGACGTTGGGTGAACGAAAACGGAAAAGGATACGAAGAAAAAAAAAGAGAGAGACGGATATCCTATGAAGCGTGACACACAGACAAACACACACACACACACACACACACACACACACACACACACACACACACACACACACACACACACACACACACACAGATTTCTTGCTTTTATAGAGTGATAGAGAAAGACCTGCATGCATGGGACACTATCGGGAGGACTGGAAGGCATCAAAGAGAAGAAGAAGAAGAAGAAGAAGGGAACCGCAATTACGTCTGTGTTCGGCTGGCGGTAGGATTGATTTGTTTGTGGTGGATAGCAAAAACTGTTCGCTGTCTGTAACATTATGGCATCTAGCTCTGACGGGTACGATAAAGATGAGGTGGGCTGGACACTATCCAGGCCTGGGGGCTGGAAAAGAGCAGCTAGGGGGGCACCAAGACTTAGAAGCGGGTCACATGAGAGTGATGCGGGAGGAAGTAACAATACGAAGAAAACACGAACTGGCCAAAATGGATGGCAGTTTGAGGATGTAGGGAATGACTGCAAGGTTGTCATTGAGTTCATTCAGGGTGGGGGGCACTATCACCCGGTTAAGCTAACAAAAGCAATTGAGAAAGAAATTGGGAGAGTTAAGTTTGCAAAGTTCTTGAAGAATAACCGGCTGTTAATTCATGCCACAAGTAAACAACAACAACAGAAAATACTGACTATGACATGTCTAAACGGAGAACAAATGAAGGTGCATGTTTCTGGCATGACAGCTAACTTGAGGGGAGCTACATCAAGTGTCCCTTTGTGCATGTCTATGGAAGAAGGGAAAAATGAGATTCAAGGAGGAAAGGTGAAGGATGTGAAAAGGCTACAGAGTAAAAAAGAAGGTTTGCTGAAGGACACACAGTCTGTCATGATTCAGTTTGAGGAAACACTCCCTAAATCAGTCCTAATAGGATACATGTATTTCAGTGTCAGAGAATACGTCCCAAAGCCACTCAGGTGCTACAAATGTCAAAGGATGAGTCACACTGCTCAGCAGTGTAGGGGAAAGCTAAGATGTGCTAGATGTGGAGGGGAGCATAAATATGGTAAATGTGACAAGGACGCCAAAGTAAAGTGTTGCAACTGTGGGGGTGAGCACAGTGCTGCATATGGAGGATGTGTTGTGCAGAGGGAAGCTAGACAAGCCCAGAAAATCAGAATAACTAAGAAAATCTTGTATGCGGAAGCTCTAAAGACAGTTAGAGAGGCAGGAATAGTCAGAAACACAGCAGGCCTTCCTCAAAGAAGTTCAGTTCAAATGGAAACCCAGCAATCAATGGGTCCCACGCAAGCACAGGATCGTGCAGCTGCAAGGAATGTTTGTGTTCACAAATGCAAAATGGATGATGACACATTGATAGTAAAGAGGACAAACTTTATAGCTGTTATCTGCCATACCCTGAATGTTGCTGCACAGCTACAGAAGAAAAGTGACAGAATCAAAACTATTGTGGAAGCAGCAGAAAGCTTCCTAGATGTGAAAGATATCACAGCTGACTAGATTCATGCTTTATCGAAAGCTGAAACTGGGGAGACTGCACGCGCTGAAACAAGACCTTAATTATGGTACTACACATATTACAGTGGAATGCGAGGAGTCTTATAGCAAATGGACAAGAACTCAAGAAGTATCTTTATGAACTAGAAATTGTTCCACAGGTAGTGTGTGTACAGGAGACATTTTTTTTTTTTGGACTTATTTTGTACCCGTAGGTAGATTTGTTCTGCAGTCCGGTGACAAGCCACCAGCTGCCGGTCGCTGCGTGCGCAAGCGCCCCATATCCTTGACCTGCATGTTTTTGGCATGTGGGAGGAAACTGGAGAAATCCCGGAGTAAACCCACGCAACACGGGGAGAACATGCAAACTCCACACAGATCACTGTTGGCCGGGGGCAGGGATCGAACCCACGATCTCATGATCCCCGCGATCCCCCGGCCGAGGGTAAACTGTGCTGCCGCAGTGCTAACAACTGCGCCACCATGCAGCCTGCATGGCTTCAACCTCACTTAGATTTTGTTATTCCAGGATACAGTTCAATCAGACAGGATAGAATTAACACTGTAAATGGAGGAGGATGTGCCACTTTCATTAAAGATGGCCTGGCGTATAGGGTGATTCCCTCCCCTGAGGATATAGAGTGTAATATTATTGAAATATGTAGGCCAAATGGACAAGGAAATATTAAGCTGATTAATTATTACAACCCATTGTACCCGCCTTCCAACATTCAATTGATGTAATCTGCCTCCAAGAGACTCATATTGGCACAGAGGAAGCTGGCCGCTTCACCATCAAAGGCTTTGACCTCCTGTGCTATGTTCTACATGCTAAACATGGACGTGCCACCTATGTGCGTTCTGACATAGTTGAAGCAAATCACCTGATAACAACACATTTCTCAGACACCATAATCATTGGTGGCTTCCATATTGTCAATGTGTACAAGCCCCCTAATGCCAACTGGGATCTGCAGGTCTTACCCACCCTACCCCACCCTGCCATCTATGTGGGGGACTTTAACAGCCATCACCCTGACTGGGGGTACCCAGCAGTGGACAGTGATGGGGAGGCACTTTCAGACTGGGCATCCAGAAATAACCTCGCTTTGATATACGACCCCAAACAAAGAGGAACCTTCCACTCTGCTAGGTGGAAGAAGGACTATTCTCCTGACCTGTGTTGGGTCAGCTCTTTGAATGGGGAGCCATATCCTACACAGATCCTCATTCTTGATGATTTTCCACACAGCCAACACCGGCCCCTGCTTGTACACATTGGCCTACAACTTCCAGTCATATACAGCCCAAGGAAGATGCGCTGGAACTTCCGCAAAGCCAACTGGAAGAAATTCAGTGAAACTCTGGACCGGAGCGTTGTTACCATCCCACTCCACACCATCACTGTAGATGAAGCATACAACCGCTTCTGCAGCGCAATCTTCAAGGCTGCCCATACTGCAATCCCACGAGGCTACCGACCCCTCTATGTTCCATGTTTGGACGGAGAAAGTGCTGCCCTCCTACAATCCTATCAAACATCAGGGGACCCAGAGATAGCAGACCATCTCATTGAATCGCTAAATACAGCCCGGCGAAAGAAATGGGAGGAGACAGTTGCTGACCGGAGCTTTACCCACTCTAGCAGGAAATGTTGGAGCCTCATCCGTCGCCTAGGAGCTGCACAGAAGCCCCCTAGCCAAAGCCGAGCATCCGTCACACCCAACCAAGTTGCATCCCACCTACTGACTATCGCCAAAGCACCCCAAGACAAAGACACCAGAAGAGCAGTTACAACTGAGCTAAAAAAACACCAAAAAATGCCTGTAGAGGAAACGAACCCTGAACCCTTCGAGGCTGCTGAACTGGAGAAAGTCCTACAGGGCCTGAAATGTGGAAAGGCAGCAGGATACGATAACATCTTCCCAGAATTCATGAAAAATCTTGGGCCCCCGAGCCCTAACCTGGTTGACACAATTCTACACAAGGATCACACAAACGAACTCGATCCCAAAGAAATGGCGGGCAGCAAAGGTCATTGCCATCCCAAAACCTGGCAAAGACCACAAACTACCAGCAAGCTACCGCCCAATCTCCCTACTCAGCGTTCCTTACAAAATCATGGAGCGCCTAATACTGCAACGCATTTCCCCAGAAATAGAGGATATTCTAAGTGTGGATCAAGCAGGTTTCCGCAAGGACCGCAGTACAGGAGAACAAGTACTGGCCCTAACCACCTTCATTGAAAATGGCTTCGAGAGCAGACTGAAGACAGGGGCTGTGTTTCTCGATCTTACAGCCGCCTATGATACAGTCTGGCACAAAGGCCTCCTCCTGAAACTTATAAAGGCGATCCCTGCTTGGGCAACAGCAATTATAAAAACGCTGCTGACCAACCGAAGGTTCAGAGTCCACCTCAGTCAGAACACAAGTGCATGGAGAATGCAGAAAAACGGACTCCCACAAGGCTCAGTTCTAGCTCCAATTCTGTTCAACCTCTACATAAACGACCTGCCTACTACAAAATCCCGCAAATTCATCTATGCAGACGACATCTGTTTGGCATTCCAAGCACCAGACTTTGAACCACTGGAACGGGTGCTCACGGAAGATCTTGCTAAACTGGACCAGTTCTGCAAAATCTGGCACCTAAAACCAAGCCCAGCAAAAACCGTCTCCAGTGTATTTCATCTCCACAATGCAAAAGCTGCCAGAGAACTAAACATCCACCTGAGCGGACTCAAGCTTAAGCATGCCCCAAATCCAACTTATCTTGGAGTGACCCTTGATAGGACCTTATCCTTCAAGGAACATCTAAAGGGGACGGCTGCTAAGGTGAAAGTACGAAACAACCTGCTCTGCAAGCTCGCTGGTGCAAAATGGGGGGTGGCAGTCTCCACCCTGCGCACCTCAGCACTGGCCCTTTCATACTCTGTAGCAGAATATTGTGCCCCTGTCTGGTCCAGGTCATCTTACACACACCATGTAGACACCCAGCTCAACTCAACCATGAGAACTATAACTGGAACAATCCGCTCAACACCACTCCCCTGGCTCTCTGTACTGTCAAACATAGCCCCTCCACACATCCGGCGAGCAGCATTAACTCAAAGGATGCTCCAAAAAGTTAAAGATTTTCCTCACTTACCAATCCATGCAGATATCTACACCCCACCCACTGCCCGACTTTCATCCAGACAGCCGATTTGGAAAAACCCTCCCCCAGCTGACTTTACCATCCAGACAGCTTGGCAAGAGGAATGGGAGACCAAGGAGGTCCCAAACAAACAGCTGGTGATAAACCCCAACCAACAGGTCCCGGGCACCAACCTCCCAAGGAGACAGTGGTCTACACTCAATCGCTTCAGGACTGGACATGGCCCCTGCTTGGCCAGCCTTCACAGATGGGGCAGTAGCCCTAGCCCACTGTGCGCATGTGGAGAGGAGCAAACTATGGAACACATCATAGAGGCTTGCCCGCTCCAAAGACTGGAAGGAGGATTACACACCCTCCATACAGCAAACCAGGAGGCAACTGCTTGGCTTAAGGACTTTGCATTCGCTAAATAAATAAATAAATAAATTACAACCCATGTAGGAAGTTAACAGCAGATATTTTCAGTGTTATGGCAGGGGAAGGGCATATGAAAGAGGTATGGTGTGGAGACTTTAATGTCCACAATAGCTTGTGGAGAAGCACACATACAGAAAACAATGGAAATGTTGTGGAAGAGATGTTAGATGAAAGATTGTTAATTTGTCTAAACAGTGGTGAAGGTACCAGGGTGGATGTGCATAGGGGCACATTATCATGTACTGACCTGACTCTGGTATCTGATTCTTTAGTGAGCACCTGTGAATGGACGGTTATGAACAGGACAACTATGGGAAGTGATCACTTCCCAATACTTACAGTCATTAAAACTGAAGTATGTATACAAGAGGGAAGATGTTTTACAAAATGGTGTTTTGACAAGGCAGATTGGGGAAAATTTAGGCAATACTGTGTTCAGTCGTGTCATTTGGTAACATTAGAAGGTGGCATAGAAGAGTGTTCAAGTCAGGTAACCAATCATATTCTGAATGTTGCAATAGCAAGTATATTGCTATTATATATAGCAAGTATATACATAGTGATATATATATATATATATATATATATATATATATATATATATATATATATATATACTGTATATATATATATCACGGACACACAGATCGCCCCAAAGGTCTCCCGAGTCGGCAGACGGAGCCTCTGTTTACAGCAGGAGACGATACAGCAGGGAAGAGCTAGCTAGCACTCAACCGCCACCCGGTGCTAACGGAGAAACTTGACATACCGAGGAACTGTAGCGGAAATGACGCGGGTGCCGGGCTGGAGTTTAGGCGGCGTGCAAGAAATATAAGACAGAATAATAAAGAGCGATGGCAAGAACCAAGCAGACCGCCCGTAAATCTACTGGAGGAAAAAGCCCCCCAGGAAGCAGCTAGCCACCAAGGCTGCTCGGAAAAAGCGCTCCGGCCACCGGCGGAGTGAAGAAGCCTCACCGTTACAGGCCCGGTACCGTGGCTCTGAGGAGATCCGTCGCTACCAGAAATCCACGGAGCTGCTCATCCGTAAGCTGCCCTTCCAGCGCCTGGTGAGGGAGATCGCTCAGGGCTTCAAGACCGACCTGCGCTTCCAGAGCTCCGCCGTCATGGCTCTGCAGGAGGCCATTGAGGCCTACCTGGTGGGTCTCTTCGTGGACACCAACCTGTGCGCCATCCACGCCAAGAGGGTCACCATCATGCCCAAAGACATCCAGCTGGCCCGCCCCATCTGCGGAGAGAGAGCTTAGACTTTCTGCTGCACATCCACCAACCATAATGCTCCGCACTGTGTCTATATATATATATATATATATATATATATATATATATATATATATATATATATATATTTATAGTAATATGTACATATGTATACTAGCTGTTCTTGTTTTTTCTTGCCTTCTGATTGTTGCTCTGAGTGTTGCTATCCCTGTGCTGTTGCAATCCTGGACTTTCCCCATTGTGGGACTAATAAAGGCTTATCTTATCTTATCGTATCTAAGAAAACAACACAGGGTAGGAAGAAGGTTGTACCCTGGTGGAATGACGAATGTAGTATTGCAATAAAAGAGCGAAACAAGGCATTCAGAGAGCTGAGGAAGAATATGGCTAGTGAAAACTTAATAGAGTATAAAAAGAAAAGGGCAGTAGCTTGAAGGATTATTAAAAACAGGAAAAGGTCAACATGGAGAGAATTTTGTTCCACCCTTGGTAGGAAAACAGAACTAGGTGATGTCTGGGGTATGATTAAAAAAATGAGTGGGAAAAGGGTATCAGTTAAAATTCCAGCTTTAGTGGATGGGGACAAGATGGTTGTATCAGACAAAGAAAAGGCAGAAGTCCTAGGTACAGCGTTTGCAGCAGTGCATAGAGAAGACCTTCTTGGTGAGAGTCATAGACAGCAAAGGCAGCATAAACTCAGAGAAAATGCAAACTTAAAAAATGAAGTGAAAGAGGACATGACTGTGTTAGACCTCGAGCTCACAATGTCAGAGCTTAAGAGAGCTTTGCAAGATAGTGGATACACAGCTCCAGGATATGATCAGTTAAGCTATGCTATGTTTCGGCAGTTGCCTATGCAATCAATGCAGCTGGTGCTGGAATTGTTTAACAGGATATGGAAGGAAGGGGTTATCCCAAGTGGGTGGAAAAAGGCTGTAATTTTACCATTTAATAAGCCAGGGGAAGATCCAGCTCATCCAGGCAACTACAGGCCAATAGCATTAACGTCACATTTAGGGAAATGGATGGAGAAGGTGTTAGTTTACAGAGTCTCATATGTATTAGAGCAAAAACAATTAATAACTAACTATTAATGACTATCAGAATGGTTTTAGAAAAGGAAGATCCACAGTGGATGCTCTAGTTAGGGTAAGTAATTATATTGAAAAGACTCTCAAAATAAAAGAAGTAATGGTTATAGTTTATCTGAATATTGAAAAGGCTTATGACTCACTGTGGAGGGATGGTCTTCTTATGAAATTGAATAAAATGGACATTGGTGGTAGGATGTATAATGGATAATGGATTTTTTAAAACACAGGACAATTAGGGTTAAAGCAAGATCAGAAGTTTCTAATGACTTTGAAATAGAAAATGGTGTTCTTCAGAGGAGTGTGTTAAGCCCTGCTTTATTCAGTATAATGATTAATGACATGTTTGAGGATCAAGAGGGATCCATCAAAACAGCACTATATGCAGATGATGGAGCCATATGGACGAGGGGAAGAAATGAGAAATTTGTGTTCAAAATCATCAGGAAAGCAATGGAGAAAGTTGAAAAGTGGTCATATGACTGGGGATTTAAACTTTCAAACAGTAAAACCTGGTATATGACTTTCACAAAAAAACGCAGAACTGGTACAGAACCATTAAAATTATGTAATCAACCAACAGAGAGAGTCAGTGAGTTCAAATATCTAGGATTGTGGTTTGATAGTGCATACACATGGAGAGTTCATGTTGAAAATTTGGAGACAAAATGTAAAAAAGTCATTAATCTCATAAAAGCTGTAGCTGGACACGAATGGGGTGCAGATAAACAGGCATTGATTGACATTTACAGAGCACTAATGCGATCGACAATAGACTATGGATGCATGATTTATGGAGCAGCGGCAAAGACAACTCTGGAAAAAATAGAATGCAGCATAGAGCGCTTCTCCTGTGCATTGGAGCTGTCAAAACAACACCAAACAATGCAGTTTTAATAGAAGCAGGAGAAATACCAATGGATTTGAGAAGAGATAAACTTGCATTATCATACTGGGTCAAGCTGAAAGGAAGTGACAAAGCAAATATTTCAAAAAACAACACTACAAGACTGCTGGGAATACTCTAATTTCCAGGGACATGGGTTTGGGTGGACAATTGAAAGAAGGACCAGAATGTATGGGCTGCACACTATTGATATAGCTAACACCAGTCCAGTGAGTAATGTTCCCCATTGGCTGTTTCTGGGAACCGAAGTAGATGCTAGTCTGCTAATGAGGAAAAAGGATTGGCATATGAGTGAAGTTGGTGTTAAAACAAGCATTTACCTCAGGAACAATTACTACAACTTACAGCTCTATACTGACAGTTCAAAGAATAAAGAGGGCACTGTTGGAGTTGGAGTATACATCGCAGAGTTTAAAGTGACCATCACAAAAAGACTCTCCAACAATACATCCGTGTTTACAGCAGAGATGGTGGCAATAATTATTGCTTTGCAGTGGGTGGAGGAGGTCAGACCAGACTGGGTGGTGGTGTGCACGGACTCACTTGCAGTGCTAAAAACCATACAGACACTAAAATCTACAAGGGAAGACTTGGTGATTGAGCTATATCACAGTTTATTTAGGGTACACAGGGGTGGTGGAGAAGTTCAGTTTTGTTGGGTTCCTGCATATGAAGGGTTGAAAGGGAATGACTGTGCAGACAAATTAGCAAAAAGTGCTCTTGGAAAAGAGATAACTATACCATTGTCTCTTGGAAAAGGTGAAGGGAAAGCAGTAATCAAGAAAAAAGGAACTGAGCTATAGCAAAAAAGATGGGATGAAGATCATAAAGGTAGATTGTATTACAAAATACAAAAATCTATTGCAATAAAGAATTACATAACAACCAAAAGGAAGGAAGACATCATTATGGCAAGACTCAGACTGGATCACACAGGTTTAAATGGCACTTTATTCACCATGGGGAAAAGCGAAAGTGACAAATGTAGAGAATGTGGAGAAAAAGAGAATGTCGAGCACATCTTATTCCACTGTCACAAATACAGAAATGAAAGACAGATAATGGAAAATGAAGTTCGAGAGGCTGGTAGGGAGTGGGATTTAACTGGGATTCTGGGAACAGATGAAGATAGAGAGGCAATAAGAATCACGAGAAAGGCTCTTTTCTCTTTTTTAAATAACACAGGATTAAGTCATATAATTTAGGGGTAGGGCTCAGATGACATAATGTTACACACTCTTGCACAGTAGGTGGCGGTATGCACCTTTCAGTTGTTTGCTATCCGCCAGTAACCGAGAGAAGAAGAAGAAAAAAGAGCGATGAGAGAGAGAAGAAGAGAGAAAGAAAATGAGGGAGAGAACAAGCAGCCCATGGCAGGAGTGTGCTGGCGTATAAGCTAACAACTGGGGAAATACATGGCCAGTGTGTTTCTGGAGTTTTGGAAGTGATCACAAGGGTGCACAACGATTGAGCTCTGTACGTTATTATATTGGACGGTGGGACTGTGTGGAACAATTTATTCCAACGAGGAGTAGCAGTTCGGGAGTCCACCATCCTGCTCAGCCTAACGAAAAAAAAGAAAGCTTATCCTACTGGACTGTGTGTGGACTGTATGCCTGCTGGCACGCTGAGCTGAAGATGTCTGCATAACCTAGAAGGGACATTGACCTAGCTCTGACGTTCCTGTGTTTGGGGGTGATGACTGCGCTGGATTCCAGGGAGAGGAGCTGTACGTACACTGATGCCCGTGGACCCTGTGAGTTGCCTAGGTCGTTTCTAGTCCAGAGGGAAGGAGCCGCCATTACAGGTTGGACACCACACGTATGCATGTATCGAGCCAGGCCTGCAATGCTGAAGACTGTGGGGTATTTAGAATATATTTTTGCCGGCTTTAAGTTTCCTTTAATTAAGGTTTAAAGGGCCCCTTTTCCATTTTCTATTATTTCTTTGGGGGTTTTTTTTGGTTATTTTTTTGAGGTTGTAACCATTGAAATATTGCAAAGCAGTGATTTATTTTAATAATTTAAGTACTGACATTTCTGTTTGACTGAAGTCTGAAAGAGAACTTTTGAAA